>JBBGZY010001868.1:325000-922500 GCA_037952925.1 Lithobates clamitans
GTTTTTTTTCCTTAAAATTTCCTCCTAAATTGGGGTGCGTGTTATACGCCGGTGCGTGTTATACGCCGATAAATACGGTAAATAAAAACTGTGTCCACTTTTGCATTACTTTTGGTACAGCCCTTGTAACTTTGTCCCATTGAGGACAGAACTGTAAAAAAAAAAATGATAATGGTCCCAACCTTACAATTTCCGCTTTTGCTGGACAGCTTGGTCTGGAAGAAAACTAATGCAGACACCACATGCTAACTGGTAAGCGGCAATTTAATAATTTTTGGTTTTTGGGTTCAATACCACTTTAAATTCACCCCAAAAGATAAAAGCCACTGTGTTTTCAAGTCAATCAATTATTGCAATAAACTGTTTCAATTTACATAGCATTGCAGTAAATAAGCAGGCAAGGGAGAGTTGCTGTGAAAATGCAGTCAAAAGGAGGCGCCGTAGAAGAATGAATTTATAGTGGACCTTACTGAGAAAACAAAGAACAAAACAAAGCATAGCGCTTACTACATTAGAAAATATATGAAAGGATCATTTTTCAATCAATTATGTCTGGTTTTCTGTCCTCTAAAGCCAGAGTTGGAAAAGTCATAACACTAAAAATCTTCAATATGTCTTGGTTTACAAAAAAACAAAATCCCTATTTAGAAGGCTTTACAAAAGCTCAGCTTTTTGAATTGTGTTCCTGAGTCATGGTGGTTGATTCACTAAGGCTAGGTTTCCACTATTGCGTCCCCAAAGTCGCGCGATTTTGCCGCGACTTTTTACCGCGATTTGAAGCATTGCCTGTATCTATGGACCTCAAGTCGCATCAAAGTGGGACCAAAGTAGTGCAGGGACTACTTTGAAGTCGCACAGATATGAACGGTACTCATTGGAAATCATGGGATACAATTTGTCATGCGACTTTTCAGTCCCAAGTCGCATGAAAAGTCGCACTAGTGGAAACATAGCCTAAAGGCAAATAGGTTATATGCTAGGGAAGTTGCACTTTGAAGGGGAATTTTCCTCTGCTGACTTCAAATCCAATCATATGCAAGCAAAAATGCATTTTTTTTTCTATGTCCCTTGCATGCAATTGGGTATTCTTTGCAAAGTGAAATTTCACCATGTTAAAGCAGACTTTCGTCCTAAATGGCAAGTTGTGATACTCTGCCTCCTCCCCCATCTCTCTTTTATCAATGAGCCTAACTTTATTTTTTACAATTCACTTTATTTGTGCTGCAAATTTCGTGTTTCTTGCCTAGGCCAGACGTTCTCTGTGTGTGCACATGTGCCGCAAGGCTCGGGTTTCAAGAGAGCCCACATTTGCACACGTGCCTGGTTTCCTGCCCATCTGTGCACGCACGCACAAAGACTGCTAACAAAAAGGCCCGAAATGTTTCCTGTCTTTGCACGTGCGTGGAAATTCCCATGTGCCAATGGGCTCTGCCAGGCCCCAAGCTTGAGCAATGGGCTCATCTGTGCATGTACAATAATAGCTCTGGGGAGGGGGGGGCAGGGCATAGCCTCTACAGGACTGAAGTTTTGCTTTACCCAAGCTATAAAAGAATAAAGGAATGGAAAATGAGGTTCAATGTTAAACAAAGTAAACTCAAAGTAAACTCAGGAACACCGATAGGGGAGTACCACTGGCCCTCCTGTAGGTGGCCCGAGCACACAGTGGGGGCCTGGACATCAGCGGGATTGATGTGGCCGGACAGGAGAACAGTTACAATACGATGCACTGTGTTTGTTTCTCTCCCTCGCAGCAGCTGAAAGCTGGTGGGAGGGTGAGGGGGAGAAAATGGCTTTCAGCTGCTGCAGGGAGAGACACAGACGCCGTGCATTGGTCTGTAATTGTCCTTCTGTCCCGCTGCACTGATCCCCCCCCTCCCTGTGCTGCCCACATCTGATTCCCCCCCGTGTGCCGGACCCCCTGCCCCCCGCAGCATTGCTGGCTTTCCTCTCCCGCCGGCTGCTGTGGTTGCACAGGAGGATGGAGAGTGGGGGAAGGGGGTGGTAAAGAGGTAATTTACCAGTCCATCGTTTTCTGAATTGGACACAGAGAGCGATCTGTGCCGTGATGATATGGTTTTCACACGCGTGCGTGGGAGTGACATCCTCACGACCTGGCCAACCAAGCGGCACAAGGGTCAGAACCTGGAAAGAAAAACTAGGAGAAGATGGCAACGCCTGTGGCCAG
The DNA here is from genome assembly GCA_037952925.1 of Lithobates clamitans. Lineage (NCBI taxonomy): Eukaryota > Metazoa > Chordata > Amphibia > Anura > Ranidae > Lithobates > Lithobates clamitans. The sequence continues at coordinate 327,186 of JBBGZY010001868.1, forward strand.
CAGGATTCGCTTACCACGTAAGATTGCCACAATGTGCTAATATACTGTTCATACTAGCCCATTATGGCTATAAGCCCCTGGAGCCCAGGTAAGGTATAACAGTTTTTGCGGGGGTTTCATTTAGTTTTTAAAGGACTTACCTACGTTTTGTCCAAAGATCACACAAAGGTCCTGGTAGGTTTTGAAACTGCACAGTCACATCAGGGATTTCATTCCCAACAGCTTTAGGCATTAAATATATACAGTGGCTTGCGAAAGTATTCGGCCCCCTTGAACTTTTCAACCTTTTGCCACATTTCAGGCTTCAAACATAAAGATATAACATTTTTATTTTTTGTGAAGAATCACCAACAAGTGGGACACAATTGTGAAGTGGAACGAAATCTATTGGATATTTTAAACTTTTTTAGCAATTAAAAAACTGAAAAGTGGTGCGTGCAAAATTATTCGGCCCCTTTACTTTCAGTGCAGCAAACTCACTCCAGAAGTTCAGCGAGGATCTCTGAATGATCCAATGTTGTCCTAAATGACTGATGGTGATAAATAGAATCCACCTGTGTGTAATCAAGTCTCTGTATAAATGCACCTGCTCTGTGATAGTCTCAGGGTTCTGGTGAAAGCGCAGAGAGCATCATGAAGACCAAGGAACACACCAGGCAGGTCCGTAATACTGTTGTGGAGAAGTTTAAAGCCGGATTTGGATACAAAAAGATTTCCCAAGCTTTAAACATCCCAAGGAGCACTGTGCAAGCGATCATTTTGAAATGGAAGGAGTATCAGACCACTGCAAATCTACCAAGACCTGGCTGTCCCACTAAACTTTCAGCTCAGACAAGGAGAAGACTAATCAGAGATGCAGCCAAGAGGCCCATGATCACTCTGGATGAACTGCAGAGAACTACAGCTGAGGTGGGAGAGTCTGTCCATAGGACAACAATCAGTCCTACACTGCACAAATCTGCCCTTTATGGAAGAGTGGCAAGAAGAAAGCCATTTCTCAAAGATATCCATAAAAAGTCTTGTCTAAAGTTTGCCACAAGCCACCTGGGAGACACACCAAACATGTGGAAGAAGGTGCTCTGGTCCGATGAAACCAAAATCGTACTTTTTGGCCACAATGCAAAACGATATGTTTGGCGTAAAAGCAACACAGCTCATCACACTCAACACACCATCCCCACCGTGAAACATGGTGGTGGCAGCATCATGGTTTGGGCCTGCTTTTCTTCAGCAGGGACAGGGAAGATGGTTAAAATTGAGGGGAAGATGGATGCAGCCAAATACAGGACCATTCTGGATGAAAACCTGTTGGAGTCTGCAAAAGACCTGAAACTGGGACGGAGATTTATCTTCCAACAAGACAATGATCCCAAACATACAGCAAAATCTACAAAGGAATGGTTCACAAATAAACGTATCCAGGTGTTAGAATGGCCAAGTCAAAGTCCAGACCTGAATCCAATCGAGAATCTGTGGAAAGAGCTGAAAACTGCTGTTCACAAACGCTCTCCATCCAACCTCACTGAGCTCGAGCTGTTTTGCAAGGAAGAATGGGCAAGAATTTCAGTCTCTCGATGTGCAAAACTGATAGAGACATACCCCAAGCGACTTGCAGCTGTAATCACAGCAAAAGGTGGCTCTACAAAGTATTAACGCAAGGGGGCCGAATAATTTTGCACGCCCCACTTTTAATTTTTTTATTAGTTAAAAAAGTTTCAAAAATCCAAAAGATTTCGTTCCACTTCACAATTGTGTCCCACTTGTTGGTGATTCTTCGCAAAAATTAAAAATTTTATATCTTTATGTTTAAAACCTGAAATGTGGCAAAAGGTTGAAAAGTTCAAGGGGGCCGAATACTTTCGCAAGCCACTGTATATATATAGTGAAGTGACTGGCCTCAGGTGATGCACAGAGATTCAACAAATCCTCCTACATAAGTTGTACCTGTTTATCTGCAGCACTCTTTCCTCTAAAGCTGTTTAGAGTCTAGAATATACACAGCATTTATGAGCTTCAGAAGGCAGGGGGTGGGGATCCGAGGTCACACACTGCACAGCATAGAGCCGAGTGTAATCTGAGACCTGAGTGGATGGAATGGACACCTCCACTCCTCTACACAGTCTCGTAGGGAAACATACACAGATGAGGCTGTCATATACTTGCTAGGTGCGGTATTGGAGGTGGGGGCGTCTTCCGGGATTGCTTGGCATTGGCATAGAATGTCAGAAGTGACAGATAAAGGAATGATAAAGCATACAGGTGCTTTGAATAGAGGCAAATACACACTATAGGGGGCTATGCTTTGTTCATTTTTCATTCCAGGGATTTATAACCACTTTAAAGGGAATTCTGATTTATTCTTACTTGTGTAAGAATTTGGTTATTGTTAGTCCTTACCTTGGACCAGTCCCCTGTCTTCCACTCATAGCATCCTGTGTAATTCTCACAGTCCTCTTCTTCTCTTGGCCTAGTGGCGGAGTCACATTTGCCCCTTGTATTGGTACACGATATCCTCCTCTTCTTGGTGCCTCGTCCGCAGTCTGAAGAGCACTACAAATATAACAGACATTTAAACAGGTTGGTGTGGTCCTATTTATGGAAAATTGTTTCACTCTTTCATAATAAACATTGTACAAATAAAGAGAAAAAGTACTTGCTTCAAGGCTTTCCCTGGTTCTTTATGAATGTCCTTGTCCAAAAGATCGTCAGCTCCATCTAGTGGCCATTAAGTGGAATTAATCCGATTAAGGTATTTCAGGAAAATATTGCATTATGGCCACTAGATGGATCAGACGATTGTAGGAAATAAACCTCTTAGACAAAATATGGGTAAAATTTGTTACAGCTGGGAGAATGCTTGTGACATTCATCCAGCTAATTTTTGTTGTTGTTGATAAATAGACCCTTTAAAGTGCTTAATCTATCTCTGTATAAAAATGATATGGCTTGAATTGTGGCTGTATCATTACAGATCACCATAGCATATTTCCAAATATTTTATATCACACATGGGCACGTCCATGCTTTGCGCCTTCAATCTGCTCTAAAACTTGACTTCATTCACCTAACCATTCCATATGGATAAAGAACTATAATATCCATAAAAGAGAAGTTTGGCAATATAACAAAACAAATATCCAAAAACAAAAAAGTCTGATACTGCATCTGTCCCCAGGGGGGCTTCTAAAACCGAGAACTAAGCGATCAAAGACGGCTGGATCACTCAGTTCCCAGCATTTGCTGAGCAGTCACCGGCTCTCTGCTCTGCCCCACCAGTGCTCACTGGAGGGGCGGGAGCTGCTGACTGTCTCCCAGCGGCGTGCTGAGAGGCTGAGCCAGGTGCCAGTCAAAACATCTGGGTGGCTCTCAACATTAATGGACCAGCTTGAGTCTGGACTGGCTGAGCGATGTCAGGGGACAGCAGACTTCATCCCGCTGTCAGCTGAATCTGGGTCACAGGAGTGCAGAACAAGGTGGATGAGGACGATCCCCGGTCATGTAGTTCCTCTTTGGAGGACGTATTCTTTGTTATTAGGAAATATAGTTACAGCCCGAAAATACGTTATACTGGTTCCTGTACAATCAATGTTGTTATGTCACTACTGCTATCATTTACGGGTACTTTTATTTACAGTATTGTATGGTATTATATCTCTATGGTTTATAACCTTAATAAAAATGATTGGAAAATAAAAAACCCACACTGTCCACTGACCAAAGGTCAATCCGATGCAGCCTTCAGGAGTAGTACACACAGTAACCATAAGCACAAACGGAAAGGAACGGAAAGGACTCTAGTTCCTCAAAGTATATAAAATATGAGCCAATGGTAAAAAACGAAAAGGTAAAAATGTATTGTTCACAGTACAAAGTTAGACTCCATGGAAAATTAAAGCCATGATGGGTTATACGATACCATGCTGGTGGTTGTACATGCAGATGGACTAGATAAAGCGCATGCGCGCGAAACGTGTTGTCACGGCAACAGAATCTATTTGCGTTCCATGCTGGTCAGATTGACAATAATTACGATCCCGGACTTCTGCCCTGCGGTCGTGGTGACGTCACTAGGGAGCACCGACGGACTCTGGCTCATCTCCTGAGTGTTTGGGACTCTCAGCGGCTCATTGCCACACTGTACCCTCCCGCCCCTCAGCCTAATGAACCCAATGGGTTATACGATATCATGCTGGTGGTTGCACATGCAGATGGGCTAATGTCCACTGGGTCCATTAGGCTGAGGGGTGGGAGGGTGCAATGTGGCAATGAGCCGCTGACAGCAAGTCCCAAACACTAGGGAGCCGAGTCGGAGTCCGTCGGCACTCCCTAGTGATGTCCCCGCGATCACGGGGCGGAAGTCCAGGGCCAGTATTATTTCCGATCTGACCAGCATGGAACGCAAATAGAATCCGTTGCCATGACAAAGCGTTTCGCGTGCATGCGCTTTATCTAGCCCATCTGCATGTACAACCCCCAGCATGGTATCATATAACCCATCATGGGTTTAATTTTACATGGTGTACAACTTTGTACTGTGAACAATCCATTTTTACCATTGGCTCAGATTTTATATACTTTGAGGAACTAGAGTCATCCACTCCCATCCAGATAGCGCTGTCATCCTTTCTGTTTATACTCCAAAAATGTATTCTTGATTTAATAAAAAACTAGCAAGGTAGAGCCAACTGCAAAAAATGCCTTAAAATTCCCCATAAGTATGAAATTTTTTGGATCAGGCAATGACTTTTAGGTCTATAAAAACATCCCATAGTTACATAGTAGGTGAGGTTGAAAAAAGACACAAGTCCAACCTATGTGTGTGATTTTACGTCAGTATCACTATATCGCTGTATGTTGCGGTCGTTCAGCTGCTTATCTAATAGTTTCTTGAAACTATCGATGCCCCCCGCTGAGACCACCGCCTGAGGAAGGGAATTCCACATTCTAACCACTCTAATGCCCCGTACACACGGTCGGACATTGATCGGACATTCCGACAACAAAATCCTAGCATTTTCTCCGACGAATGTTGGCTCAAACTTGTCTTGCATACACACGGTCACACAAAGTTGTCGGAAAATCCGATAGTTCTGAACGCGGTGACGTAAAACACGTACGTCGGGACTATAAACGGGGCAGTGGCCAATAGCTTTCATCTCTTTATTTATTCTGAGCATGCGTGGCACTTTGTCCGTCAGATTTGTGTACACACGAACGGATTTTGTTGTCGGAAAATTTTATACCCTGCTCTCAAACTTTGTGTGTCGGAAAATCCGATGGAAAATGTGTGATGGAGACCACACAAGGTCGGAATTTCCGACAACAAGGTCCTATCACACATTTTCCGTCGGAAAATCCGACCGTGTGTACGGGGCATTACAGTAAAGAATCCTCTACGTAGTTTAAGGTTAAACCGCATTTCTTCCAATTTTAGTGAATGGCCGTGTGTCTTGTTAAATTCCCTTACGCGGAAAAGTTTTCTCCCTATTGTGGGGTCACCAGTACGGTATTTGTAAATTGAAATCATATCCCCTCTCAAGTGTCTCTTCTCCAGAGAGAATAAGTTCAGTGCTCGCAACCTTTCCTCATAACTAAGATCCTCCAGACCCTTTATTAGCTTTGTTGCCCTTCTTTGTACTCGCTCCATTTCCAGTACATCCCTCCTGAGGACTGGTGCCCAGAACTGGACAGCATACTCCAGGTGCGGCCGGACCAGAGTCTTGTAGAGCGGGAGAATTATCGTTTTATCTCTGGAGTTGATCCCTTTTTTAATACATGCCAATATTCTGTTTGCTTTGTTAGCAGCAGCTTGGCATTGCCTGCCATTGCTGAGCCTATCATCTACTAGGACCCCCAGGTCCTTTTCCATCCTAGATTCCCCCAGAGGTTCTCCCCTTAGTGTATAGATTGCATTCATATTTTTGCCACCCAAATGCAATATTTTACATTTTTCTACATTGAACCTCATTTGCCATGTAGTCGCCCACCCCATTAATTTGTTCAGATCTTTTTGCAAGGTTTCCACATCCTGCGGAGAAGTTATTGCCCTGCTTAGCATTGTCCGCAAATACAGAGATTGAACTGTTTATCCTCCAGGTCGTTTATGAATAAATTAAATAGGATTGGTCCCAGCACAGAACCCTGGGGGACCCCACTACCCACCCCTGACCATTCCGAGTACTCCCCATTTATCACTATCCCATCGCTGATTATTTTTGGGGGACTGAGTACTCAGTTGTGTTCAATAGTTTCAGTCAACGGCTACTGCTTCCTCCAACATATGGCAGAGGTAGAGTGTCTGGCTGTGCCATTTTCTCCATAGATATTGAACATGTATAGAACACCAATGGAACCTTTGATTGGTGGTCAGAACATCCAACTGCCACCTGAACTGTACAGCTTTTGTGATTCACACTTACTGCTGACCATTCTGAAGCTTCCCATATAGATAAACAGTCTTGACCTTCACAGCTCTGTTTAGTTGCCGGCTTGGGGCTACCGCAATAAATATCCCGTGTGTGGACATAGGTGCCGTTCTGCAGCTGGTAGGCACAGGTAACTTCTCGCTGCTGGAATCCTTTTTCACAGGTGGCTGAACACTGGCCCCATGACCCCGTCATCCATCTGGAGAATAAAAAAAAAAAAAAAAAATTACAACATAAGAGCAGATATAATGAGGTTTAAGGGACTGAATCATTACTAAATTATTTTTATCATAGGGGACTGCCACACTGCACGGCCAGGAAGATCTCGCTGCGACTTCATGTTTTAGCTTTATTAGGTTCTCTTGAAGAGCATTGTGACCATAAAGAAATGTGTTCTTCTAAAAAGGGTACTTAGGAAGGAATATACCTAACCTGCAACATTCTTCTACCTACCAGTCTACCTGTGTATGGGCATATTGAAAAATAATGATTCTGCTTGGAAATTGTGTAAAGGGCGCTTTAGACCAGTGTTTTTTAAAGCGTTTGTTACCCCAACACTTATATTTCCTGATAAGTGCCTGCTGTACCATGTACTTGTATGAAGAAGTCTCCTGTTCTCCTTTGTGTGAAATCCCTGGTGTTCCTGCCAGTCCCTCTGCTTTCCTATTAAAAAAACTGACCACACTAATCAGGAGAGCACACTGTGGTCTAATCTCTAGCTATGTAGGGAATTCAGCCTGCTCTCCTTCAATGATCAGACTTGTCCTGACATGTCCCCGATGCATTGTCATTCACTGGGAAGCTCAGTGTGCTGCTGCTCCCCCCCCAGCTCTTATGTAGCTGAAAACAGAGGGAATGTGATCACTTATAAAAAAGGGGGAAAAAAAGTATTTATGATGTTGTTTTTATATCTATACACAAATGTTTCGCCTTTCGTTTCCATGTCAAACTGAATGGTTTGTTTTACAAGGTGATCGTTTACAATCACTTTAACTGGAGTGTTGTACCGGTTTGCCCGGGTTACTATGGGCGTGGGGAGTGCTTGTTCCATAATTTTGCATTCCCTAATTGGTTGCTATGGTGTGGGCAGGCTGCCTGCCAGCCCCGTAACAACCAATGATGCTTTAGGACCAGGACACACAACGTCTTTAGTTGCTATTGTGCTGGTGGCCGGCCAGCCGAAACCATGGCAATGCATGACACTAATTTTGGATGGGGCCAGGGCCAGGACCCCATCAGTTTAGTAGAGAGCCTGTGGGCAAAGATGGAACTTATTAAAAAAACCTTTTGGTGCATGTACAGTGACTCCCAGAGATTACATAACAGTTCTCCGGGCCCTAGCAGTTCAGCAACAGGAACCTGGGGACAGAGAGGAGACTATTTACTAATTTTCGGGAGCAGGTGGAGTAAACCTCCATGTTGTGGCTCCCTACATTCAGATTAAAGTTTTGGCCTCCTCTATAGTCGGCCACAGACAGTTCGAATCTCTGCCGGTTCAGCAGATTCGAACCATGTATGAGCAGATTAACCAAGCTAAGGACATGGATTACTGGATGAATGTCCTGTGGTCTGATGAGACCAAGATAAACTTATTTGGTTCAGATGGTGTCAAGCGTATGTGGCGCAACCAGGTGAGGAGTACAAAGACAAGTGTGTCTTGCCTACAGTCAAGCATGGTGGTGGGAGTATCATGGTCTGGGGCTGCATGAGTGCTGCCGCCACTGGGGAGCTACAGATCATTGAGGGAACCATGAATGTTAACATGTACTGTGACATACTGAAGCAGAGCATGATCCCCCTCCCTTCGGAGACTGGGCTGCAGTGTAGTATTCCAACATGATAATGACCCCAAACACACCTCCAAGATGACCACTGCCTTGCTAAAGAAGCTGACGGTAAAGGTGATGGACTGGCCAAGCATGTCTCCAGATCTAAACCCATCTTATGGGGCATCCTCAAACGGAAGGTGGAGGAGCGCAAGGTCTCTCACCAGCTCTGTGATGTCGTCATGGAGGAGGGGAAGAGGACTCCAGTGGTAATCTGTGAAGCTCTGGTGAACTCCATGCCCAAGAGGGTTAAGGCAGTGCTGGAAAATAATGGTGGCCACACAAAATATTGACACTTTAGGCCTAATTTGGACATTTTCACTTAGGGGTGTACTCACTTTTGTTGCCAGCGGTTTAGACATTAATGGCTGTGTGTTGAGTTTTTTTAAGGGGACAGCAAATTTACATTGTTATACAAGCTGTACACTCACTACTTTACATTGTAGCAAAGTTTCATTTCTTCATTGTTGTCACATGAAAAGATAGAATAAAATATTTACAAAAATGTGAGGGGTGTACTCACTTTTGTGAGATACTGTATATCAAATAGCTGGGGCAGGCTGAAACTTTTTAGCTGGTGGGAGCCGCAGCAAGGAGGACTCAAAAATGAGTAAATAGTGCCCTTTCTATTCCCAGCCACTGCTGCTGAACTGATGGGGCCCAGTTTTATGTAATGGTTTGGAGCCGCGACTAGTGGGAATGCTGTACATGTGCAATAAGATATTTAAACTCTCGTCTCTATGTGGGGTGGATTAGACAGCAAGGCTGCCATGTGCAGCAGAGGAGGAGGAACTTTCAGGCAGGCTGTAAGGGGCTCCATGATTTCTAATGACAGCGCTGGTGGGGAGGCTCTGATGTGATAAGGGGGCTCTGTAAAGGAAAGACTCAGATATGATGGCAGGCGCTCATGTTTAGCGAGTGCCTCTGATGTGATGGAGGGACCAATGTGAAGTTAATTTCACCAAGGAGGTTGTGTGCATCATCTCAGATTCAAGTTCACCACTGATAAGTAACATTTTTTACTTTTTAGACTGAAGTACCACGAGATTTTGCCTACTTTAAAAGGGTGCCGTACTTGCAAAAGGGTTGCCTTAGACTAGGAGTCTCCAAACGTCCTAAACAAAGGACCAGATTACTGTCCTTCAAACTTTAGGGGGGCTGGACTGTAGCCAGTGGGAGAAGAAAGTGTCAAGGGTTAACAATGCCCCATCATTGGTATTAGGGGGAGTAATAGTGCCCCATCATTGGTCTCAATAGAAGGAATCGTGCCCCATCATTGGTGTCAGGGTGAGGAACAGCTCCGCATCGCTAGTGTAGTAGTGCCCCATAACAAGGTCATCTAGAGCCCAGGGCAAACATGCCAAACTGTGCCCCCCCCCCCCCCAGATGTATGAGCACTAATCTGCATGCTTACTCCCCAAGCATAAACTCCCCCTCCTCCCAGTATAAATCCACCCCCCTGCTAAAACCTCCCTTCCCAGCACAAATATTTGCCTCCCCATCCCCCCAGCTCAAATGCCCCCTCCCCCCCAAAAAAATCACCCATTAGCAGTGTCGGGACATCTACAGCCCAGGAGGAACATGTCAAACTGCCCCTCCTTCCCCAAGATGTATGAGCATTATGTGTTAGCAACCCCCCCCCAAAAAAATAAATAAATTGAGCACTATTCTGTGCTCCTCCTCCTCCCAGTACAAATCCTCCCCCCCTGCTAAAATCCCTCCCCTCAGCACAAATCTTTACCTGCCCTCGCAACTTAAATTCTCTCTCCCCAAATCCCCCAGCACCCCCCAAAAAATCCTCTTTCCTCATTCCCCCCCCCCAAACACAAATCAACCCAAATCGCCTTTCCTAGCACCTCCATCCCCCCTCCGAGACCAATCCCCTCCCCCAATCTCCTTGTGGTGCACTCCCATCTCACATGATACCACAGTGCCCAGGGCAGCCGCCCCTCCTGCCCCCCCTTGTCCCGTCCCTGTTTCTGACCACAGAAATAACACAATGTAGTATAATAAAATTAGCACGCCTAAATGAAAGCAAGTGATAGGACTTCACAGCTCACAACAGAACATCACAGCTCTTGCAGAACGTTCCTTCCACCCCTTCTTTCCATAAAGTGTCACCGGATCTATTTGCCTGTCAAAGGAGACCTGTGAATCTTTCCAGATGTCCCACCGTTTTTGTAGTGCTAGACACAACACACGGCTACCCTTTGGAATTCTGGAGGAAAAGCACAGAGTCAGGCACAGAACGGTTTAAAGTTTGCAGGATGACCATGGGATCTCTCGTAGATTCGGTTTTTGCTTTCCCTACCAGCGCCTGCAGTTGCAGTGAAGCCTTGGCACTGACTCGGTGCCACTCCTGAGCTCTGCAACACCATAGAAAGTTTTATGGCGTAAAGGGCTTAGAACAAGGCAAGGCATTTTACAAGCCCAGCATGTCCTGGATGGAATGCAGGAAAAAGGGTGTGACCTAAACTTGTGGATGTTTAAAGCTGAACTCTGGTGAATACATAGATTAAAGTGGAATTTAAGCCTAGCACTAACTATTCCTGAAAACGTTCCCTCCTCCTACCTATCCTGTGAAAAAGAAAAAGTAGTCTGCTCCTGTCACATGATCCTGTAGATCCAGCTCTCCTTTTTCAGAGTGGCAGCTGCAGGGGAGAGGAGGGAGCACTGACAACAACTCGGTTATGGGAGCCTATGGGTATTTATACGCGGCTCTCCAATATGTGTAGATTTTGACTACATGGATAAGTAACCCCTGTGGATTCTGTATATAATTAACCAAATAGGACCACCGGTCTAAGAATAGATATTTATGTATCTTCTCAGCGTTATCCTTATTAAGAGATCTGTTGTTCCCTTTAAAAGATATCAGCCCAGTCACACCCCCCCCCCCATAAATATCATGAATCTGCTGCATTATTCATGAGTCCATGGTCACCCCCGCCCATCCTGACGGTCAGAAGAGATATCTGTGCGTCTTCACAGTATTATCCGTATTAACCCTTGTCTCCCTAAAAGATATCAGCCTGGTCAACGCCCCTTTTAAATATCAACTATCTTTGTTGCAGTTCCTTTGAACTCCTGATGAAGCCTGCCTTGTGTGATAGATAAATAATTTAGCCCTCTACCAAACATTGTCACTAATGTGATATATCTATATATGGAGGATATTGATTGTATAAGTGGGGGCACAAATGGACAGGAAGAAGACTCTGATGGGAACACAAATGGAGAGGGACACTTGGATGGGAACACAAATGGAGAAGGGACACTTGGATGGGAACACAAATGGAGAGGGACACTTGGATGGGAACACAAATGGAGAGGGACACTTGGATGGGAACACAAATGGAGAGGGACACTTGGATGGGAACACAAATGGAGAGGGAAACTTGGATGGGAACACAAATGGAAAGGGACACTTGGATGGGAACACAAATGGAGAGGGACACTTGGATGGGAACACAAATGGAGAGGGACACTTGGATGGGAACACAAATGTAGAGGGACACTTGGATGGGAACACAAAAGGAGAGGGACACTTGGATGGGAACACAAATGGAGAGGGAAACTTGGATGGGAACACAAATGGAGAGGGACACTTGGATGGGAACACAAATGGAGAGGGGCACTTGGATGGGAACACAAATGGAGAGGGACACTTTGATGGGAACACAAATGGAGAGGGACACTTGGATGGGAACACAAATGGAGAGGGAAACTTGGATGGGAACACAAATGGAAAGGGACACTTGGATGGGAACACAAATGGAGAGGGACACTTGGATGGGAACACAAATGGAGAGGGACACTTGGATGGGAACACAAATGTAGAGGGACACTTGGATGGGAACACAAAAGGAGAGGGACACTTGGATGGGAACACAAATGGAGAGGGAAACTTGGATGGGAACACAAATGGAGAGGGACACTTGGATGGGAACACAAATGGAGAGGGGCACTTGGATGGGAACACAAATGGAGAGGGACACTTGGATGGGAACACAAATGGAAAGGGACACTTGGATGGGAACACAAATGGGGACAGGGACACTTGGATGGGAACACAAATGGGGACAGGGACACTTGGATGGGAACACAAATGGGGACGGAGACACTTGGATGGGAACACAAATGGGGACAGGGACACTTGGATGGGAAAACAAGGAGACAGGGAGACTCTGATGGGGACACAAATGGACAGGGAGCCTCTGATGCGTACACACATGGACAGAGTGACTCTGATGGGGACACAAATGGACAGGGAGACTCTGATGGTGACACATATTGAGAGAGAACCTCTGATTGGGACACAAATGGACAGGACACTCAGATGGGGGCACAAATGTACAGGGAGACTCGGATGGGAACACATATGGACAAGGAGATGCTGATAGGGACAGGGACACTTGGATGGGAAAACAAGGAGACAGGGAGACTCTGATGAGGACACAAATGGACAGGGAGACTCTGATGGGGACACAAATGGACAGGGAGCCTCTGATGAGGACACAAATGGACAGGGAGCCTCTAATGAGGACACAAACGGACAGGGAGCCTCTGATGAGGACACAAATGGACAGGGAGCCTCTGATGAGGACACAAATGGACAGAGAGACTCTGATGGGGACACAAATGGACAGGGAGCCTCTGATGGGGACACAAATGTACAGGAAGACTCGGATGGGAACACATATGGACAAGGAGATGCTGATGGTGACACAAAATGCATAAGGAGACTCTGATGGGGACACAAAATGGACAGGGGGACTCTGATGGGGACACAAATACACAAGGAAACTATGCTGTGGACACAAATGGACAGGGAGCCTCTGATGTGGACACAAGTGCACAGAGATCCCCTGATGGGGACAAATGTCTGCAGGGAGACTCTGATATGGATACAAATACACAGGAAAACTCTCATTGTCCCCATCAGAGTTCCCCTGTGTATTTGTGTCCCCATCAGCGTACACAGAGAAACTCTGATGGGGACATAAATGGTCAGGAACACTCAGATGGGAATACAAATGCACAGGAAGACTCGGATGGGAACACAAATGGACAGGGACACTCTGATTGGGACACAAATGGACAAGGGGCATGCTGGTAGGGACACAAATGGACAAGGGGCATGCTGATGGGGACACAAATGGACAAGGGGCATGCTGATGGGAAAACAAATGGGCAGGGAAACCCTGATGGCATACATGAATGTACAGGGAGACTCTGATGGGGACACAAATGTATGGGGCGACTGAATTTATTTTTTTCCAAGCTTTTTTAAAGGCTCAAGTTTATTTCAAATGTCTTCACTTTGTTTTACTAAAGTTCTTACTCTTTTGTTCAGAATCATACTAAGCGGATTACAAAGAAAGATCCAAGTAAAATGTATAAATTAGATTACATTTTATGCATTCATTTATAAATTACTGATCGTTTCAGCCCACAAATATTTTATAAATTATACGCCGCAGCTCTCGCACTGAAAAAGTTGTGAGACCCCTGGTCTGAGGGGTTAAACCCACGCCTCTACACAGACAGAAAATCAGGTGAATGTGGGTTTGGGTAGCAGGTCCCACCACACCCAGTCCCTCCAGAACAGCAGGGAATGCTTTAGGATAATACAGCTGCACCAGTCCAACCTTGCAGTCCAACACTAACATTCTAGTGTAATTGCTGAGAGAGGCTCCCTGCACATTTTCCAGCCCGGTAGTCTTACTGTCTGGACTGCCAGCACTAACAGGGAGAATTCCCTGCTCTGCTGATTAACGTCAGATCAGCCGCAATTCTTAACGTTCCCAGTTCGGTTTGCCAGTACAACCCTATAAAAATTTACATTCATGAAATAAACATGTCACATGGTTGTATTACTAATTAGTCCGGATATATTCTACATGGCAGCAATACAATTACATTACTGTGTATGCCTCGAAGTAAAATTTCACAATTTAGGAGACTCAACATATTCCGCCCGGGGATCGGGCACCATTCTAGAAAACAGGAACCTTTGTCTATATAATGTACAACCGATTTGTGTTCAGTGACACAATTCTGATCTGTAATACTACTGTCCCCAATTCCCCTTACTGCTCATCAAGTAATGAATGCAAGAGGGACTATACAAAGTAACAATACTCCCAGGGGTAACTGGAATTCTCAGGGCAGAAATGTTCATGGGCTCCCAACTGAATATAAGACCCCAATTGCCATGGCAGATGAAGAAGGACTAAGGACTGACTCACCCCAGATGCAGCGGGACTGTGTTGGGTGGCTATTGCAGTGCAGTCCCACCACATGGACAAGTGCCTTGTATCCTACGTGCCCTGTTCACACCACTGCGTTGGGAGAATCCATAGTGGTGAAGGATCTGGAGGAATCAATGGTGGAGAAGGATCTGGGGGTTTTGGTAGATCATAAGCTCAATAATAGCATGCATTGAGAGGTATGGACTCCAGAGAGAGAGAGATGTAATTTTGCCCTTATACAAATCATTAGTAAGACCTCGTCTGGAATATGGAGTTCAGTTTTGGACTCCAGTTCTCAAAAAGGATATCGGGAAACTGGAGAAAGTGCAGAGAAGGGCAACCAAACTGATTAGAGGCATGGAGGAGCTCAGCTATGAGAAAAGATTAGAGGAACTGAATTTATTCTCTCTTGAGAAGAGGAGATTAAGGGGGGATATGATCACCATGTATAAATGTATAAGGGGTCCATATAGTGAACTTGGTGTTGAGTTATTCACTTTACGGTAAACACAGAGGACAAGGGGGGCACTCTTTACGTCTAGAGGAAAAGAGATTTCATCTCCAAATACGGAAAAGTTTCTTCACAGTTATGCCCCGTACACACGGTCGGATTTTCCGACGGAAAATGTGTGATAGGACCTTGTTGTCGGAAATTCCGACCGTATGTGGGCTCCATCACACATTTTCCATTGGATTTTCCGACACACAAAGTTTGAGAGCAGGATATAAAATTTTCCGACAACAAAATCCGTTGTCGGAAATTCCGATCGTGTGTACACAAATCCGACGGACAAAGTGCCACGCATGCTCAGAAAAAAGAAAGAGATGAAAGCTATTGGCCACTGCCCCGTTTATAGTCCCGACATACGTGTTTTACGTCACCGCGTTTAGAACGATCAGATTTTCCAACAACTTTGTGTGACCGTGTGTATGCAAGACAAGTTTGAGCCAACATCCGTCGGAAAAAATCCTAGGATTTTGTTGTCGGAATGTCCGAACAAAGTCCGACCGCGTGTACGGGGCATAAGAGCTGTGATATTGTGGAATAGACTTCCTCCAGAGGTGGTTCTGGCCAAAATGTACATAATATAACTGGGTACTAACATTTATAGGTAAAGTTGATCCAAGGAAAATCTGATTGCCTCTCTGGGATCAGGAAGGAATTTTTTCCCCTGCTGTAGCAAATTGGATCATGCTTTTCTGTTTTTTTTTCGCCTTCCTCTGGATCAAGTGTGGGTATATAATTGGGTATAGGTATTTGGCATTGTATGGTATTTTTCATTTTTTATTTTTAATTTTTTTTATGGTTAAACTGGATGGACTTGTGTCTTTTTTTAACCTATGTTGCGGTGTTGTGCAGGCACAGTGCACCAAGAAAAAGTACTGCATGCGGCATTTTGTTGCTATCAGTGCAGCACGGTGAGAGGCGACCCACAGCCTTGCACTGCACGGTCAGCAATTAAAGTTTATGAGATGTCTTTGTGACATCTCAATAAAGTTGTGCTGATTTCAACCGGATTTCACTGCACACCAGCCCTAATGAGGCACGACAATAAGGGCGAGGTAAGTACAGATCGGTGTACAGCACAGTGTACATAATGGGTCATAGGAAATGTATAGCATGGCACACGGAGTACAGTTAGGGGAATTTACAGCAGAGCATACAGAATGAGGTGGTGTAGAATATAAAAGGTACAACAAGGCTTAAAGAATTAAACGGTGCAGAATAGGAAATATACAGCATGCCATGCAGAATAGGAAAGTAAAGCATGGCATATGCAATGAGGTGGTACAGAATGGGGAATGTACAGCATGGCATATGGAATCAGGTGATGCTGAATGGGGAATATACAGCATAGCATATGAAATGGAGCCATACAGAATAGAAATATATAGCATGGCATACGGAATGAGGTGGTGCAGAGTGGGGAATGTACAGCATGGAATGAGGTGGTGCAGAGCGGGGAATGTACAGCATGGAATGAGGTGGTGCAGAGTGGGGGATTTCCACTATGGTATATGGAATAAGGTGGTGCAGAATGGGGGATGTCCACTATGGTATACGGAATGAGGTGGTGCAGAATGGGGGATGTCCACTATGGTATACGGAATGAGGTGGTGCAGAATGGGGGATGTCCACTATGGTATACGGAATGAGGCAGTGCAGAATGGGGAAAGTACAGCATGGTATACGGAATGAGGCAGTGCAGAATGGGGGATGTCTACTATGGTATACGGAATGAGGCAGTGCAGAACGGGGAAAGCACAGCATGGTATATGGAATGAGGCAGTGCAGAATGAGAGATGTCCACTATGGTATACGGAATGAGGCAGTGCAGAATGAGAGATGTCCACTATGGTATACGGAATGAGGCAGTGCAGAATGGGGAAGTATAGCATGGCATACGGAATGAGATGGTGCAGAATGGGGGATGTACCGTATAGTATACGGAATTAGGCAGTGCAAAATGGGGAAAGGACAGCATGGTATACGGAATAAGGCACTGCAGAATGGGGAAGTACAGCATGGCATTGTGGAATGAGGTGGTGCAGAATGGGGGATGTACAGTATGGTATACGGAATGAGGCAGTACAAAATGGGGAATGTACAGCATGGAACAGAGAATAAGGCACTGCAGAATAGGCAGTGTGGAATACGTAAGGTACAGAATGGTATACAGAATAAGGAATCGTTAAATAGAAATGTACAGCATGGCACATGGGAAGAGGTGAAGTGGGATAAGGAATGCACTGCATGATATATGGAATGATGCGTTATGCAATAGTTAATGTACTGTACACCATGGCATAAGTTGAGGCATTGCAGAATAGGGAATGTACAGGCATGCATATGGTATGAAGCATTGGGCAACACAGAATGTACAGCAGGGCACACTGAATGAGGTTTGGTGGCAAAGGGAATACACAGCATGGCATACAGAATGAGGAGATGTGTAAAAGAGAATCTACAGGGCGGTACATGATATGAGGCATTAAGGCAATAGGGAAAGTACAGCCAAGCGAGACAGTGCAGAGCAAGTACCTTGAAAAGGTATTGCTTCTGCTGCTTAGGCTGACCCAATCCAGACCTCCAAAAGCACAAGACCTGAACAGGATTTCACAGCTCACCTGATCACCATTGTCATTCGTAAACACAGAATCAGTGTTAATTTCGTCAGACTAAAATATTTTCGTAGACTAAATTAACACTATTTTAGTCGACTAAAATACAACTAAAACTAACACAATTCAGATGACTAAAATACGACTAAAATGGCATTTTAGTCAAAAGTCTAGGACTAAAACCAAATCGAAAATTGACATCCAAATGAACACTAGTCAGCTGGCCATTTCTAAGTTGGCAACATAATTCCATCCAGAGCCTATAATAATAGCACATTAAAATTTAAACGTGTATTTTTCACTACCGCATAAGGATATGTAAAGGGCATCTACTAAGCTGCTGAAAGAGAAAACAATTAGGAAAAGGCTTTTCTTGTCTTTTTTCTTAATATTGTTAATATATTCAGGTAATATGTGCAATTGCATTACAGCGAATAGAGGTTACAGTATTTGGCGTTTTTGTATTTGTCAAAAATAAACATTTTTGTTTATGAAACGGCTAAATCTGTGTCTGTAGTGCATGTTCAATCCTTAACACCAAAAATAACATGGTATTAGATTTTTATTAAAATTTAGTCGACTAAAATGTACTGGAGATTTTAGTCGACTAAAATGTGACTAAAACAATTCAGATGACTAAAATACGACTACAACTAAAATGGCATTTTAGACAAAAGACTATATACATAACTAACACTAAATCGAAAATTGCTGCCAAAATGAACACTGCACAGAATCCAGCAGAGGAAGTCTTCCACTACTTGTGCATTCATATAAAAGTCTATGGAAATGCAATAATCAGCTCTTCGCTAGAGCAATTCTTTCACACTTTTATAAAAATATGCATTTTTGGCCAGAAATTCACTTAAAACCCTCAGAACATTATATATTTTCTGGCAGCAGAGCTTCTGTAGAATTAAAAGATTGTAGTTGCAATCTTTTATGTTGCGCGATATTTGTGCAATTGTTTTTCAGGCGCATATTTTTAGGAAAAAAATTTAATACAATGAATTTTAGTGGAAACACACACATTACCCATTTTCTGGTAAAATAAAAAAAAGATGGGTTTGCATCAAGTAAATAGATATCAAACGTGCCAAATCCTAAAATGGTGTGTGCCCATGATATCGCGAAAAACAATGGCAACAAAAAAATTTCCAACTGTGATCCTTTAAAAGCCTTTACTTCATCAGTCTAAAGATAACTAACTGATATTATTTCCCTCTGATGTTCACAGTGATGCCTCACATGTGTGATGCAACAGCGGTTTACATACATGTGCGCACCCTTTTGCTATGCTTGCATTTGTGGATGTGTGCGTGGAAACCGGGGTTAACAAACCCCCATGTAATAGCACTGGGTAGGTGACAGGTACACTTTATTAGACCCCCATTGTCTCTCCTATCCTCCAAAGCAGCTAACCAAACACAGGTCATGTTTGACAGATCTAAAACGATCTAAAAGTGATTAAATCATTCTCATGATTTACTGCAGAGGAGATCAAGGAATGGATGTTCCTTGGTCTCCTGCACGCTATCTTGAAGCCCCCTAATGTGGTCCCAGGCTCTTGGGAAGGGCAAGAGAGCTCAGCAGACCATGCAGGAGGGTGTCATTGTTGGGAGGGACCACACTGCCTGCACTGTGAAAGTGCCTGGGTGACTATACAACCCCCTGAATCACTTTCACTTTACAGCCAGGAGTCGGCTGAATAAAACCAGCACCAGTTTGTGGCAAGACATATACAGTGAGGGAAAAAAGTATTTGATCCCCTGCTGATTTTGTACGGTTGCCAGTGGCGACTGGTGAAGTTTTAGGATGTGGGGGCACCTGACCCGAACTTCCTTTTTGACCGCTCCCACTTCTCATAAGCCCCAGACCTTATAGAATCCACCCACTCCGTCCCCTGTATTCCACTTGCTTCCACCCATAGTGTCAGGAGTATACAGCTCAGCATCACAGGACAGAGTACACAGCCCCGGCATCACAGGACAGAGTACACAGCCCCAGCATCACAGGACAGAGTACACAGCCCCAGCATCACAGGATCACAGGACAGAGTACACAGCCCCAGCATCACAGGACAGAGTACACAGCCCCAGCATCACAGGACAGAGTACACAGCCCCAGCATCACAGGACAGAGTACACAGCCCCAGCATCACAGGACAGAGTACACAGCCCCAGCATCACAGGATCACAGGACAGAGTACACAGCCCCAGCATCACAGGACAGAGTACACAGCCCCAGCATCACAGGACAGAGTACACAGCCCCAGCATCACAGGACAGAGTACACAGCCCCAGCATCACAGGACAGAGTACACAGCCCCAGCATCACAGGACAGAGTACACAGCCCCAGCATCACAGGACAGAGTACACAGCCCCAGCATCACAGGACAGAGTACACAGCCCCAGCATCACAGGACAGAGTACACAGCCCCAGCATCACAGGACAGAGTACACAGCCCCAGCATCACAGGACAGAGTACACAGCCCCAGCATCACAGGACAGAGTACACAGCCCCAGCATCACAGGACAGAGTACACAGCCCCAGCATCACAGGACAGAGTACACAGCCCCAGCATCACAGGACAGAGTACACAGCCCCAGCATCACAGGACAGAGTACACAGCCCCAGCATCACAGGACAGAGTACACAGCCCCAGCATCACAGGACAGAGTACACAGCCCTAGCATCACAGGACAGAGTACACAGCCCCAGCATCACAGGACAGAGTATATAGCTCAGCATCACAGGACAGAGTATATAGCTCAGCATCACAGGACAGAGTATACAGCCCCAGCATCACAGAACAGAGTATACAGCCCCAGCATCACAGGACAGAGTATATAGCTCAGCATCACAGGACAGAGTATATAGCTCAGCATCACAGGACAGAGTATACCGCATCATGATATATAGCGCAGCCCCGCAGATCATGGCATATAGCGCAGGCTCGCAGATCATGGCATATAGCGCAGACTCGCAGATCATGGCATATAGCGCAGCCTCGCAGATCATGGCATATAGCGCAGCCTCGCAGATCATGGTATATAGCGCAGCCTCGCAGGTCATGGTAAAGGGCAGCCTCACACATCCTCATTCTTTTTAGATTGTAAGCTCTAACGAGTAGGGCCATCTGATTCCTCTTGTACCAAATTGTAATGTAACTGTAATGTCTGCCCTCATGTTGTAAAGAGCTGCGCAAACTGTTGGCGCTATATAAAACTTGTATAATAATAATAATCATGGTATATAGCGCAGCCTCACAGATCACGGTATATAGCGCAGCCTCACAGATCATGGTGTATAGCGCAGCCTCGCAGATCATGGTATATAGCGCAGCCCCGCAGATCATGGTATATAGCGCAGCCTCACAGATCACGGTATATAGCGCAGCCTCACAGATCACGGTATATAGCGCAGCCTCACAGATCACGGTATATAGCGCAGCCTCACAGATCACGGTATATAGCGCAGCCTCACAGATCACGGTATATAGCGCAGCCTCACAGATCACGGTATATAGCGCAGCCTCACAGATCACGGTGTATAGCACAGCCTCACAGATCACGGTGTATAGCGCAGCCTCACAGATCACGGTATATAGCGCAGCCTCACAGATCATGGTATATAGCGCAGCCCCGCAGATCATGGTATATAGCGCAGCCTCACAGATCATGGTATATAGCGCAGATCGGCACAAACAAACTGAAAAATTACACTGTTAGTAAGTTTCAGAGCATTTTGCTGGTCACAGAGCATAGTTGGTTCATCACAGAGTCTGCAGTACAGTCATCATTTGCAGAGCACACAGTGTGCAGCACCATTAGCTCTTGCAAAGCACACAGTGTGCAGCTGTGCCCATGATTAAGGCAATCTAAAGCCAAAGAATCTTATTTCAACTATCATGCTTGCTTGGAGCCATAGCATCTGTGAATTTCTGAGAATGCCCATCTCCACAAGGCCAGCTTTTTAAATGACACTCCAACAAGAACATACAAAAGCAAACCTCTTTGGAAACACACAGAGAATCAGGATATTTAAACTCTGCCAAATGAATAAGAACACAAAATGGCAGCTTTTCACAACAATCATGAATTAGCCCTGTGCTTTGAGTCACCCTTCATAACTGGTGCACTCGCTTAAAATCAAAATAATTTCCGGCAGCAATTTCAGAAAAGATGATTTCTCCTCAAATTGTGCAAATGTAAATTTATAAAAGTTTACACCAGGGACCGTTTACATGACAAAAGCTTCTTGCTCTGTATCTCTCAGTGCTTGTTGTTGAATCTAGAGTTAATACCATTTATTATTGCATTAGTACATTAAATTGCATAGCAACTACAAGGAAATACTGGTCTTTTCAATTGTGTGAGGGTCAAGGTGGATATACTGCAGACACATCGCTTACCAATTCTGAAATGGCTCCGCTCGGGCCGTGCGTTCCACGGAGCTGCTGACGTCACTTGCGGTTTATCACTGGCACAGGGAAACCGGAAGCGACGTTGTAACTCGGAGGGAAAGCACCGCCCATGTCCTAGGGCGGTGCCAATCTAGAACAAAGCAGCCGTAGTGATACTACGGGCGGAAGTATTCCGGCGCAATGGATTGTGCCACAAGGCAGGTTAAAACCCTGCAAATGAAGCATCTTGTCTGCAATCTCGTGATTGCATAGATGTCGAACTTCCCATAGTGCACTGTGTCCGGCGCCCGAACACAGTGCACTTAAAGGACCTTTATTTCAATTTTTTGTGACTGCCTGGGGGGGGGCACCCGTGCGGCCCCTATGGATGGGCCACCACTGACGTTTGGGACCATAGTCGCCAAGAAAAAAAATTGGTAACACACTACGCCATTAAAGGACTGAAATTCTGCAGCGCTTGCAAGGTCCCCCTGCTCAAGAAAACACATGTACAGGCCTGTCTGAAGTTTGCTAATGAACATCTGAATGGTTCAGAGAATGGAGTGAAAGTGTTGTTGTCGTGTGAGACTTAAATTAAGCTCTTTGGCATCAACTCAACTCACTGTGTATGTCGGGGGAGGAATGCTGCTTATGACCTCAAGAACACATCCCCACCGTCAAACATGGAGGTGTAAACATCATGCATTGGGGGCCTTTTTTTGCTAAGGAGACAGGACAACTTCACCTAATCAAAGAGACGATGGACAGGGCCATGTATAGACAAATCTTGGGTGAAAACATTCCTCAGCCAGGGCATTGAAAATGGGTCATGGATGGGTATTCCAGCATGACAATGACCCAAAACACACAGCCAAGGCAATAAAGGAGTGGCTCAAGAAGAAGCACGGTAAAGTCCTGGAGTGGCCTAACCAGTCTCCAGACCTTAATCCCATAGAAAATATGTGGAGGGAGCTGAAGGTTCGAGTTACCAAACGTCAGCCTCGAAACCTTAATGACTTGGAGAGGACCTGCAAAGAGGAGTGGGACAAAGTCCCTCCTGAGATGTGTGCAAACCTGGTGGCCAACTACAAGAAACCTCTGACCTCTGTTTGGTAATAAGAGTTTTGCCACCAAGTCATGTTTTGCGAAGAGGTAAAATACTTATTTCACTCATTAAAATGCAAATCAATTTATAACTTCTTTGAAATGGGTGACATGGACGAGCGAGTTTGGGGTGGAAGAACTTGACTGGCCTGTACAGGGCTGAAGCGGAACATCTCTGTGTCCTCCGGGGGATATACACCCAATCTTATTATAAGCTCTCTTAGTGCACTCACACAGTTCCACATGGACTATTGAGCTGACACCTTATATGGGCTGTTTGGTGCCCCCTTTATGATTGATGGAATGTTATGACATTTACATCCATCCCTGCGGCTTACTGGCAACTTTTTGGTTCTTCCTCTGCTGGGAATGAACCTTGAGGTTGTACGTATATGGGAACAGTTGATGGTCACCTTTTGTTGGCAAAATCCCGGCATCTATAGCGAAAATTTGAACTATTATCATTTGAACCCATGAAAGCCTCCTTATAAGTGAGACCTTGTCTTGTATTAACTGAAACCTGAATTTGTCCTGAAGAAGTCTTTTACGAAACGCGTAGACGCGTCAGGGCTCACATCATGTATATTCTTATATAGATGATTTTTATGATTTTTGGTGTCCTTGTTATGTATGCATTTATATTTAATAAAGTTTATTATATTGTTATTTTGACTACATTCTCTCAGGTTTGCTGTGCCTTTAAAGTCCGACTAGGGGCTCCTTGCCGAACCCCTTTTTCTTTTTCTCTCAACCTGATAGAACACCTTTGGGATGAATTAGAGTGGAGACTGTGAGCCAGGCCTTCTTGTCCAACATCAGTGCCTGACCTCACAAATGCGCTTCTAGAAGAATGGTCAAACATTCGCATAGACACACTCCTAAACCTTGTGGACGGCCTTCCCAGAAGAGTTGAAGCTGTTATAGCTGCAAAGGGTGGGCCAACTGAATATTGAACCCTACGGACCAAGACTGGGATGCCATTAAAATTCATGTTTGTGTAAAGGCAGGCGTGTATGTAGTGGAGATCTTCCTTCCACTTGTTTTCTTTTTGTGCATAAATAACATTGGCGATCAGGAGAGCTGTGGGACCCTGTGTGAGTTCTATGCCGACGAAAGTCTGGATGGGGTCAGGGAACCCAGTGTGACTACTGACTGGCAAAAAAGGAGCTCTTCCCAACACTTCTCAATCATGGGGCCTTCTGACTGGGTCCCTCCCCACCTTGGGGCCCATAGCAGCCATGTGGCCTGCTATGGCGGTAGTTGTGAATACTGTCTTTCTACTGCATTAACTGCATCAGATGCAGACTCTTATCCAGAGAGTATCTATGGCTGAACATAATAAATATAAAATGCCACAAAAAACATTTTGTAATTTAATGTTATTAAAGATTACTTTTTCACTTCAAGATCTTATTGTTGAAATTATTCACAACGGTCAAAAAAAATTAAGCTATTTGAGGAAAGTGGAAAGATAGAGGAACCTATAGGCTTATCTTACGGTTATTGTTATCTTAAGGTCTTAAGGTATTAATGTTGGTGTAAATCTGGGGTAGGCAACCTGGGGCCCTCCAGCTGCTGCAGAACTACAAATTCCATCATGCCTCTGGGAGTAATTGTAACTGTCGGCCTTGTAATACCTCATGGGAAAAGTAGTTCCACAACAGCTGGAGGGCCCCAGGTTGCCTACCCCTGGTGTAAATGATTTGGTTCCTGGGCAGGCGGCTTCTAAACCTCAGAGGATCTCCATAGTCTCCTTGGCTTGTAGTGTAATGTAAGAAGGGTTGAAATTTAGGCGTAACGCCACTGCTAAGAGGTCCAGATACAACTTTATTCCGTTAAAGGCCAGGGATCCAGATCAAGAAATAGCCCACACGTTTCGGCAGTCTACGTGTCCCCTTCATCAGGGCTTGACTGGCAACTAAGTGAACAAACCAGTAGTGAACTGGGCTTACAATGGTATTCATTCCAGTGCGAGTTGAAATCACAGACCTAATAAGAAGCTTGTTTGGCAGCTGTCCATTCCTTCCAATATGGCAACCTAGAGGCGTTTCTGTGCAGAACTGGTGTAGGGCAGGGATGAGCTCAAGGTTTTGCAAACTTTGGCTGTTTGGACAAAGGAAACTTGCAAACTTTTAGCCCATTTGTAGGGAGCCAAACATCATATTTAGTAGCAGTATTTATACCGATACGATCTATGACAGCCTTCTATCAATGGTAACTAAGAAAGTGGCAGGTGCTGGCACCCATTGTGTACTTAGTAACCAGAAACCTCACCAGCCCAATTCATTTACTGGCTGGGATTCCCTGGCCATGTAAGCAAAGGGGGTGTGGATAGTGTGACATCATTGACCAAACATGGCCACATGGCATCCCTTTATTGTTAAAGGGGGCTTCCAGATTTCTATAAGCCCATAGCTTGTAGACCCCCAAATTCATTAGATCAGGATTTTGGGGAGGAGACCCTTGTAGACATGTGCAGAATAGAAAAATCTGTTTAATTTAGATTAGTTATGTGACTAACCTAAATTTTGTTTATGCATTTCAGAATTCGTTTCATTAATTTCCATTAAATGATTGAAACGGTCGAAAAATGATCGACTGATTTGAAATCTGTGAGAAGAATAGCGGGTTGTTAAGGAGCGGGCCGGGAAGCAGGCTGCTGAGTCCTTAGCAACCGATGACTCATCAGCTATTAGCGGTTTACATTTCACTTAGGCCCCTTTCACACTACCGCAACTGGAAAGTCGCGCAATTTTGCAGTGATTTTACCGTGGTTTCGCAGCCACGATTTTGACGCAATTTTAGGGAATATTGTGTAAACTTGAGGTTTATGGACTTCAACTCGCATCAAAGTCGGACCAAAGTAGTACAGGGACTACTTTGAAGTCACACAGATATGAGCGGTACTCATTGGAAATCATGGGGTACGACTTGTCATGCAGGACAAGTCATACAAGTGTGAAAGGGGCCTTACACGTACATTTTGTTTACATTTCAGTAATCAGTGGGGAAGCCCGCTTGGCAGTTGATAAGTCATCGGTTGTTAAGGACGTGGCGACTGGCTTCTCGGGCCACTCAACAACCAGCTATTCTTCACACAGAATTCAAATCTGTTGATCTTTTTTCAACCCATCCAAATTTGAATTGTTATGAAAAATTGGAATTCGTTAGAAAATGAACATACAGAACAAAATGAAATGAATTTCAACGAAATGCGTTACTATTTCATTAGGAAATTCAGATACATCAGAATCTCCGAATAATCAAAAATTTGTCCAAATTTATATTCAGACTGAAACGAATTGCAAACGTCTAGACCCTTCTCCTTATCATCATTGGAACAAGGTACATTGCCAGAGGGTTACCCCCCCCCCCATGTCAAAGGCAAGTGACCCGGTATGGTTTAGGAGGGGTGGAGGGAGGGGGTCGCTTATCCCCTCTTCTTTTCTGGCTTGCCAGCCTGCATGCTTGGATAAAAGATCGTTCTTTTTTTTTCTGTGATTCCCCCTTTAACCAACACAACCTCAAATGACGGAGGGACGGTGCGGCTCTCGTTCTGGGTGGACGTCCTATAACGGCACACCTAAATGGCCGCTCCCGATCCGTGTTGCTAGGACACGGTGCGACCACGATCTCTGCAAAGAGCCGCTAACGTGGCTCTTTATCCATGTGATCGGCTGTGTCCAATCACAGCTGGTCACATTTAAACACAGAAATGCCGGTAATCTGACAGAGATCACCAGTGCCTGGATTACAATAAAGCGACAGAAGTGCCAGCAATCAGTGCCCATTAGTGATGCCAGCCAGTGCTGGCTTTCAGTGCCATCTATCAGTGCTTCCCATCTGTGCCGTCTATCAGTGCTGCCCATCTGTGCCGCCTATCAGTGCCCACCAGTGCCGCCTATCAGTGCCCACCAGTGCCGCCTATCAGTGCCCACCAGTGCTGCCTATCAGTGCCCACCAGTGCCACCTATCAGTGCCCATCAGTGCAGCCTATCAGTGCCCACCAGTGCAGCCTATCAGTGCCCATCAGTGCAGCCTATCAGTGCCCATCAGCGCTGCCCATCAGCGCAGCCCATCAGCGCAGCCTATCAGTGCCCATCAGCGCAGCCCATCAGTGCCCATCAGCGCAGCCTATCAGTGCCCATCAGCGCAGCCTATCAGTGCCCATCAGCGCAGCCTATCAGTGCCCATCAGCGCAGCCTATCAGTGCCCATCAGCGCAGCCTATCAGTGCCCATCAGCGCAGTCTATCAGTGCAGCCTATCAGTGCCCATCAGTGAAGGAGTAAGAAAAACTTTATTTTTTTCAAAATTTTCAGTCTTTTTTTGTTTTTAAGTAAAAAATAAAAACCCCAGGAGTGGTTAAAAATCACCAAAAGAAAGCTCTATTTATGTGAAGAAAATGCTACAAATTGAATTTGTGTACAGTGTCGTATGACCGCGCAATTGTCATTCAAAGTTTGACAACAATGAAAAATGGCCTGGGCAGGAAGGGGGTGAAAGTGCCCGGTATTGAAGAGGTTAAACGCATACCAGACCCAAAGTGCTGGTTATGGAATTTGGGAGGGGGGGAGGGGGGGGGGGTCTGTACTGAGCCTATAGGGCTTCAACACCAGCAAACCACATCATCATCAGCAGCCTCACAGCTGACCCGCACATGTTCCCAATAACAATGGGACTTTATATAAACTAGAGGCACCAAGACTGTGAAGGAAGCGGAAAACATGCCAACTGCAGGTACTTCACAATCCAGACAAAGAGGCTTCAAGAGCTTTTATCCAGCAGCAGCCTCCGGTGTTTGACTTGGGCAGTAATATCGCCATTACCCAGACATACCAGGAGATGGCAGTATTTCACCATTGCAAGCACAGCACTTTTTAGACCGTGTGGGGCGATTCTCTAAAATGGCAAAAGATGACCAGTGAACTTTGCATGGTGCACATCGCAATTTTTGCATTACAGGTGTGTTTTTGAGGCATTTTCGGTGCGTTTCCCCCCTTTTTTTTATTTTTTTGAGTCTTTTTGAAAAATCTCAAGACATTGTACGTTCCAGTGTTTTTGATGCATTTACATGTTAAATGAGTTTTGCTGCATTCTATACAAAATAAAATGAAGCAGGCTCTACTTTTGTTGACTGCACTGGTGTGAACTAGGGCCACTGGAATACATGGAAAACACTGTGCATGTGCTTTGGATGCAGATTAAAAAGGCACGGGCTGAATCCGGCGGGAACCAGCCCTTAATATTTTTTTTAACTGAATAATTATTAATTAAGGGTCAGGTTGACACCCCATGCAGTACAGTGCATTTTTTTCTGTATCAAAAACACATATATGATTTTTAATGGCATAGTACACACCAGTGGGGTCAGTTCCAGTGTGTTCCGAAAAAAACAAAAAAAACAAAAAAACAAAAAAAAAAAAAGTAAGTAATTCTGCATTTTTTTCTGCGCTGGACTGTACTGGAACACAATAAAACGCATTAAAAAGGCACTGAAATGCATCAAAAACACACTGGACCCTAGTATAGTGAAAAAAAAAAAACGGGAAAAAAAGCACCTGAAAACACATCAAAAATGCACCAGACGCATTAAAAAAAGCGCATGCGGAAACGCATCCAGAACGGATCTGGAGTGCATTTTTGTGGTGTATATGGGTCCTTAATATTATTTTTCCTGAATAATGATTAAGGGCCAGTTCACACCCCATGTAGTGCAATGCATTTTTTTCTGCATCAAACCAAAACGCATGGATAGTAGATTATATGGTTTTCAATGGCAGCGTTCACACCAGTGCGGTCAATTCCAGCGCGTTCCAGAAAAAAAAAAAAAAAAGTAGAGCATGCTGCATTTTTTTCTGCACTGAACTGTACTGGAATGTGGGAAAACGCTTAAAAAATGCACCCAAATGCATTTTTCTGCATCAAAAACACATGGATAGTAGGTTATATGGTTTTCAATGGCATAGTTTACACCAATTCCGTCAGGTCCAGTGCGTTCCAGTTCCAGAAAAAAGAAAAAAAAAGTATAACATGCTGCTCTTTTCCTGCACCGGACTTTACTGGAATGCAGTAAAACTCATCAAAAACGCACTGGGCCCTAGTATAGTGAGAAAAAAAAAAAAGCACCTACAATGCATCTGAAAATGCATAAAAAAATTGCACCAAAAAATGGGTTAAAATGCGCATGCAGAATGGATCTGATGTGCGTTTTTATGGTGTGAACCAGCCCTTAATATTTTTTTCCTGAATGATGATTAAGGGCCAGTTCACACCACATGCAGTCCAGTGCGTTTTTTTTTTCTGCATCAAAAATGCATAAAAAGTAGGTCATATGGTTCCAATGGCATAGTTCACACCAGTGCCGTCAGTTCATGTGTTACAGAAAAGTGAAAAATAAAGTAGAACACGCTGCAGTTTTCCTAGACTGCTTTGAAACATGACAAAATTATTCAAAAACGCACTGGAACGCATCAAAAACGGACCCCAGTACAGTGAAAAAAAAAAAAAAAGAAGGAAAAAAAAAAAAGAAAGAAAAAAAAAGTATCTGGAATGCATCCAGAAATGCATCAAACACGCTAAAAAAAAACCGCACATGCAGAATCCGGAACGGATCTGGAGTGCGATTTTGTGATGTGAACCGGCCCTTAAACCAACAGTTGGCTGTGAAATATCGATAAGTCCCAGCCAACTTCCCACATGCAGGACGGTGGCGCCAGAGAAGAACAGTGAAGAACCGGTCCGGGTGAGGACAGTGCTGGACACCCGGACTGATATCTGTGTATTACATTTCCAGCTACTGACTTTTATTTTATTTATTTTTTAATCTGACCGGAGCTCCTCTGTAATAAAGGATATGCTAATATGTCTTCTACCTCAACACGGATAATATATTTCTTGTGGCCAGAAAGCAAGGCTGGTCACACGCCAGCAGAATTCTGCTAGAAAAGCTTCATTTTTGGAACGATCGTTCGATTTTCTGATGGTTAGTGGGGGTCAAATCGACATTCGCTTTCAACTGTAGTGATGGAATAATTTAAAAAAGGGCAGGACAGAAAATGTTCTTCTCAAAACAAAAATTCTACTTGAATGAGGTTTTTCATTCGGGAACAAATGTACAAATTGTAATTTGCATGATTTGGCACCAAAGAACCTGTTTAGCCACTCCCCCCGTATAGTAAAATGACGGCGGGGGGGGGGGGCGCACTCTCCTTCTGGAAAGGCGTCATATGACGGCACGCTGCGTGGTGATCGTGCCGTGTTTCTAGGACACGTTACGACCCCCCCAATCTCAGTAGAGAGCTGATGACGAGGCTCTTTACCCATGTGATCGGATGCGTCCAATCACAGCTGATCACATGTAAACAAGGAAGTGCTCTCCTCACACTGACAGAGTGAGAAATCCCACCAAAAATAAAGCTCTGTTTGTGTGAAAAAAATGTAATTTTTGTACAGTGTAGCATTGACCGCGCAATTGTCATTCAAAGTGTGACTGCGCTGAAAGCTGAAAATTGGCCTGGGCAGGAAGGGGGTGAAAAGTACCCGGCAGGCAAATGGTTAATGCATCTGAGATTCCAGAATTTCCGTGAGATCGCTTGAAGGAAATTCTACTGGTGTATGGCCAGCTTAGGACTTAGAAGCTCAGTTCACTTGCAATGGACAGATCCCTCTCCCCCCCCAATATCCCGGGGGATGTGGAAAGTACAAGATATTAGGCAAATGGAAGACTTTGTTCTCTCGTCCCAAAATGATGGGAATCCATACCAAAAATACATGCTTCTACTGGATTGAAAGCCGATAAGAAAATGCTGTGGTGCAGGTGAAAGGATAGTGCCCCATCATTGGTATTAGGTGGGGGGAACAGTGCCCCACTGTTGGTGTCAGTGAAAGGAATAGTGGCCTGTCATTGAAAGTAGAGTCTTGTTGGTTTTAGAGAAAGAAACAGTGTATCATCGTTGGTGTCCGTGGAAGAAATAGTGCCCTATCAATGGAGTCAGCCGAAGTAGTGGTGCCTCATCATTGGTGTCAGTGAGAGGAACTGTGCCCCATCATTGCTGTCAGTGGGAGGAATAATGCCCCATCATTGCTGTCAGTGGGAGGAATAGTGCCCCATCATTGCTGTCAGTGGGAGGAATAGTGCCCCATCTTTGGTGTCAGTGGGAGGAATAGTGCCCCATCTTTGGTGTCAGTGGGAGGAATAGTGCCTCATTGCGGGCGTCAGTGGAAGGAATAATGCTCCATCATTGGTGCCAGTGGGAGGAATAGTGCCCTATCATTGGTGTCAATGGAAAGTATAGTGCCCCATCTTTGGTGTCAATGGAAGAAGTA
Source organism: Lithobates clamitans (assembly GCA_037952925.1). Classification (NCBI taxonomy): domain Eukaryota; kingdom Metazoa; phylum Chordata; class Amphibia; order Anura; family Ranidae; genus Lithobates; species Lithobates clamitans. The sequence goes on from JBBGZY010001868.1 coordinate 358,651, forward strand.
AAGCCCCATCTTTGGTGTCAATGGAAGAAGTAAAGCCCCATCTTTGGTGTCAATGGAAGGAATAGTGCTCAATCGTTGGTGTCAGTAGGAGGAATAGTGCCCCATTGCAGGTGTTTGTTGGAATAACAGTTGCCCTACTGCAGGTGTCAGTGGAAGGAATAATGCCCAATTGTTGGTGTCAGTAGGATTACTGCCCCAAAAGCCGGGTAAGGGCAGGCCCCGCAGTCCGCAGTTTGGAGATAACTGCTGTATAATAACAGTAAAAAAAACAAAACAAAAAAAAAACAAGACTTGGAAACCAAGTTGGCCCTTTCTTTTTATTAATGTCCAAGGTTGAGTACACTGAATTGTATTTTAGATAATTTCTTTGACGTTTTGGTGGGTTTTTGTATATTGTGTCAAATACTATATTGTTTGGTCCAAATCTAATGGTTAAACCAAAGAATTTCGCCCCCAGCTACATCACCAGCCTAGTCCCTAAATACCAACCTACTCGTTCTCTTCCTTCCTCTCAAGACCTTCTGCTCTCTAGGTCCCTCGTCACCTCCTCCCATTCTCACCTACAGGACTCTTCCAAAGCCTCTCCAATCCTATGGAACTCCTTACCCCAATCTGTCTGCTTATCTCCTACTCTATTCGCTTTTAGATGATCCCTGAAAACCCTTCTCTTCAGAGAAGCCTAAACTACCCACACCTAACAATTGTATTTTCATTTCTCCATCAGCTCATCCCCCACAGTTACTACCTTTTGTTCCAATTGACCCTCCCTTCTAGATTGTAAGCTCTAATGAGCAGAGCCCTCCGATTCCTCCTGTATTGATTTGTATTGTAAGTGTACTGTCTGCCCTCATGTTGTATAGCGCTGCGCAAACTGTTGGTGCTATATATATCCTGTATAATAATAATTTACAAAAAAAAAGAAAAAAAGCTCAGAGTGTGTCCGTTTTGCCCCTTAATTGGTACCCAACAGGCAGGTCCTAATATATGAAACCATTTTCTGACTCCCCCCCCCCCCCCCCCACACTCTGGAGGGTAATGACAAATCATGTGCGTCCGTTGCTTATGCAGAATTACAAAAGGGTGTTCCTTACATCTCTAAATGGCACCACGCATGCCCCCACAGATATATAAAGATACTTTCGCTTTGCTAAATAATAGAATTTGAAAAGGAAACAATGGCCGTGACCCTTCACATAGTCATTTGGTGGATAACTAGGTTACATATAAAAGAGATGAGTAATAAAACCACCAGCTCGGCATGTAATAATAGCAGAAGATCCCACGTGGAGAATAGGACAACTCTTGGAATCCATGCCAATTTCAATCTTCTCCTTCTAATCCCTTCTGTCACGGCAAGTGTGAGCTCTTCTATTCACCACCGCCTGGAACTAAACTCTCAGGGATTTGAGGTTGTTTCACATCCCCCGGACGTACGCTCGAGGCTCGCACACAAAGCTCGCCATTCACAGGGCGGCCCTGCGAGGGATCTGGCGTATTGGGTTTCAGTTTTTATTTCCACTGCAGTAAGAAACAGAAAAAGATCCTTTCTATGAAGACAAAAAGTTAAAAGGCTGAACTTCACCTACCCGGTGTCTAAACAGCCCAGGCTTCCTTTAAATAAATCACTCTCTTTCTACAAACTAGGCCATGGAAAGGTTTATATTTTCTAAATTATACTGGAATCGCTCAATGCAAAAAACTCCATTCACAAAGGTTGGAGGGTTAAACCAGACCCAATGTAAGTCACTATAAAGACAGCATGGTAGTCATGGTACATATATTTCAGAGGGGGCTATATATTACCAAAAGCATTGGGAACTCCTGTCTTTACACGCACATGAACTTTAATGGCATCCCAGTCTTAGTCTGTAGGGTTCAATATTGAGTTGGCCCACCCTTTGCAGCTATAACAGCTTCAACTCTTCTGGGAAGGCCGTCCACAAGGTTTAGGAGTGTGTCTATGGGAATGTTTGACCATTCTTCCAGAAGCGCATTTCTGAGGTCAGGTACTGATGTTGGAGAGAAGGCCTAGATCACAGTCTGTGTCCTAATTCATCCCAAAGTTGTTCTATTGGGTTGAGGTCAGGCACAGGTGTGGACTAGGCCTGGCCCGCAGTCTCCGCTCTAATTCACCCCAAAGGTTTTCTATCGGGTTGAGGTCAGGACCATCAAGTTCCTCCACCCCAAACTCGGTCATCCATGTCTTTATGGACCTTGCTTTGTGCATCGGTCCAAATCATTAGGTGGAGGGGGGATTATGGTGTGGGGTTGTTTTTCAGGGGTTGGGCTTGGCCCCTTAGTTCCAGTGAAGGGAACTCTTAAGGAGTCAGCATACCAAGACATTTTGGACAATTTCATGCTTCCAACTTTGTGGGAACAGTTTGGGGGTGGTCCCTTCCTGTTCCAACATGACTGCGCACCAGTGCACAAAGCAAGGTGCGCAGTCATGGACGAGAAAGTTTGAGGTGGAGGAACTTGACTGGCCTGCACAGAGTCCTGACCCCAACCAGATAGAACACCTTTGGGATGAATTCGAGCAGCGAGGCCTTCTTGTCCAACATCAGTGCTTGACTTCACAAATGCACTTCTGGAAGAATGGTCAAACATTCCCATAGACACACTCCTAAACCTTGTGGATGGCCTTCCCAAAGGAGTTGAAGCTGTTATAGCTGCAAAGTTTGGGCCAACTCAATATTGAACCCTACGGACTATGACTGGGATGCCACTAAAGTTCATGTGTGTGTAAAGGCAGGCGTCCCAACACTTTTGACAATATAGTTTACATATACAGGGCTCAAAATTTCAAGTCTTGAGCTACTAGCCAGGCCTTAAGAGTTACTCGCCACTAGTTGCCCCACCCAGCCTCTACCCTGCCCCGCCCCTAAACACGCCCTCATAAATTATCTCATGAAATGACACTGTTAAATGTTTTTATGCAGAATTAAGTTACAAAAATAAATATTAACAGCTTTATCAGTGCCCACCAGTGCAGCCTCAGCAGTGCCCATCAATGCAGCCTATCAGAGCCCATCAGTGCAGCCTATCAGTGCTGTCCCAACAGTGCCCATCAAAGCAGCCTCATCGGTGCCCATCAAAGCAGCCTCCTCGGTGCCCATCAAAGCAGCCTCCTCGGTGCCCATCAAAGCAGCCTCCTCGGTGCCCATCAAAGCAGCCTCCTCGGTGCCCATCAATGCAGCCTCCTCAGTGCCCATCAATGCAGCCTCCTCAGTGCCCATCAATGCAGCCTCCTCAGTGCCCATCAATGCAGCCTCCTCAGTGCCCATCAATGCAGCCTCCTCAGTGCCCATCAATGCAGCCTCCTCAGTGCCCATCAATGCAGCCTCCTTAGTGCCCATCAATGCAGCCTCCTCAGTGCCCATCAATGCAGCCTCCTCAGTGCCCATCAATGCAGCCTCCTCAGTGCCCCTCAATGCAGCCTCCTCAGTGCCCATCAATGCAGCCTCCTCAGTGCCCATCAATGCAGCCTCCTCAGTGCCCATCAATGCAGCCTCCTCAGTGCCCATCAATGCAGCCTCCTCAGTGCCCATCAATGCAGCCTCCTCAGTGCCCATCAATGCAGCCTCATCAGTGCACAAGGATTAGAGAGAGGAGAGCCGACCGGATCACACAGAGTGGGGATCTCCCGCTGTAACACAGCTTGGATTTGAATTGCCCGGTGGCCACAGTCAAACGAAGCCCCCCCCTCCTGGACCGGCTTCTATGATAGACATAACACTGCTTCAATTTCCTGGCATTGGACCAGTATGTTGTCCATCATAGGAGCCTGTCCAGGAGGTGGGAATTTGTCTGACAGCGGCTGCCAGGCAACTCAAATACAAGCTGTGTCACAGCGGGAGATCCCTGCTTTGTGTGATCCGGCGGCGCTCGCCCCCTCCAAGGGAGCCCCACATTCGCCCTCAAGTTTTTTTCCACTCGCCAAGCGCAAGCAGGCGAGTGAAAAAATTTGAGGGCTGATAGATAGAGATATATATATATATATATATATATATATATATATATATATATATATATATATATATCTCTATCTAGCTCTATCTATCTATATATATATATAGTGTGTGCGTCTTAAGAAACTTGCCGATGGGGAATTTTGCAGTTTGTAACATAAAACAAAAAACCACACTGAACTGGCCATAATATAAACTCTGATTATTTCAACAGCAGTTGCAGTCAGTGTCTACTTTTCCAACTTACAATTCCATCCTTGATATAACGTGATCGGTGACCGCTTCTTCCTCCTTTTTTCCCTGCAGGTATTTTATAAACACGCTCTCTTTCATTAGAACTCGTTTTATGAGCGCTCAATGGAAACCAGAAGGTCTTTAAGGACTGTTTTCATTCCATGACCAACCAACAGTAGTAACTTTTATAGAGATGTCAAAACTCCGACATGTGCAGCGCAGTCAGAGAGTGGGCGGAATTGTGGGAACTGTCAAGTCAGATCCAGAAAAAAAAAAGGAAGCCTGAGCGGCTTCTGGAACCGAGATCTGCGGAGTCAGCGGGTTTAGTACCTGGGAGATGGAAAAGCCGCTGGAAAAGTGAGACTTTATCTGGAGGTTTAAGACAGAAACCACTCTGCTGACAGAGATCCCGAGAGCGGCACTGGAAGTGTGAATGTGGTCAGCCAGCGTGGGAATGCGGTATGTCGATGTGATACAGAGCTGCCAAGTCTCCAAGAATTTCAGCACTTTCATAGAGCTCTGTACACCCGAGCTAAGGAGACCGTAAAAGGTGAGAGGGGCCTGGGAACGAGAAGGAGCGTTAAACCAGCACTTGCTCTAAATAATTTAACACCTGCTAATGAAAACACATCAAAGCGTCGGCTGGCCTAGTAAAAAGGATTAGAAATCAGTCAAATTATATATGGTCTGCATACACGCCGTAAACATTTCTTTTTATATATCTTTTAGCTTTATAGCTGCACTTGCATGTCCCAAAAAACGTCAAGAGTACATGAAAAGTCCACTTTAAACTCATTTTAAAGACTGCAAAATGGTTTCTTTCTGCATTTAATTGCCCTCTTTCTCCTCATTTCCACCTCTGACCACTTTTTAGAGTCTTAACAAATGGACCTGGACAAGAGTCTGGTCCTGCGTCAAGTTGGCCATCTGGAATGCAACTTGCTGACCTTGTGGGTTTGGACATATGTGGAGCTCTCAGGGTCAAATCCCTACAATGTGCGATTGGGTTTACCACTGCAAAATGGACATGTGCACCATATCATTTAAGATTTTAGTGTTGAGTGCTCTCAACCTGGAGTACCACATTGACTTGAACCATTAGTGACAACCCGATTTCACATGACTCGCAAGCATGCCGGTAAAATGTCAAGATTACATGAAAAATCCACTTTAAACCCTGCAAAATGGCTTCCTTCTGCATTTTTCAATGGTCTTCCTGTCTCCTCATTTCCACCTCTGTACACTTTTCAGTGTCTTAATAAAGGGACCCGGACAGAGGTCTGGACCCGCATCATACTGGCCATCTGGAATGCAACTTGTTGATCTTGTGGCCTTGGATATATGTGGAACTCTCAGGGTCCAGTCCCTACAATGTGTGATCGAGTTTTACACTGCAAAATGGACAAGTGCTCCAGACAATTCAAGAGTTCAGTGTTGAGTGCTTTCAACCTGGAGTACCATACAAGATTCTCTGGTCTGATGAAACCAAGATTGAATTGTCCGACCGGAATTCTAAACGTTATGTCTGGAGGAAACCAGCCACTGATCACCACCTGCCCAATGCCATGCCAACAGTGAAGTGGTGGTGGCAGCATCATGCTGTGGGGGATGTTTTTCAGCAGCACGGACTGGAAGACTGATCAGGGTAGAGGGAAACCTAAATGGAGCAAAGTACAGAGATATCCTCAATGGAAGCCTGTTCCACAGCGCTCAGGACCTCAGACTGGGCCGAAGGTTCACCTTCCAAAATGACAATGATCCTAAGCACACAGCCAAGACAACACAGGAGTGGCTTAGGGACAACTCTGTGAATGTCACAAGGTGGCCCAGCCAGAGCCCTGACTTGAACCCTATTGAACATTTCTGGAGAGACTCTGTACGGGCCAGTCAAGTTCCTCCACCCCAAATTCGCTCATCCATGTCTTTATGGACCTTGCTTTGTACACTGGTGATCAGTCATGTTGAAACAGGAAGGGGCCATCCCCAAACTGTTCCCACAAAGTTGGGAGCATGAAATTGTCCAAAATGTCTTGGTATGCTGGTGCCTTATGAGTTCCCTTCACTGGAACTAAGGGGCCAACCCAACCCCTGCAAAACAACTCCACCAAATGATTTGGACCAGTGCACAAAGCAAGGTCCATAAAGACATGGATGAACGAGTTTAAGGTGGAGAAACTTGACTGGCCTGCAAAGAGTCCTGACCTCAACCTGATGGAACATCTTTGGGGTGAATTAGACTTTTAGAATTACATTTCTTTTTGTATTCAGCTGTATATTTCTTGCTGCTATCATAACCTTCCTCCAAACAACCCAAAATAAATGCTCCCACTCCTGTCGATCGCAGAGATACCACATATGTGTATGTTCGCTGTTGCTTGTACCTTTAGTACAGCCCAGAAACAGTAGTGCGCATTTTTCATTTTTTTTTATTATCCTACCTAAAACACACTGACACTCATTTAAAAAAAAATAAAATACTGACCCTGACCGAAACACTATCCCTGGCACTGACCTAGATTAAACCTTGATGTAGGCATTTTTTTGTATTTTATTTTTTTTCTTTCTCTACAAGGAAAGAGATACAATGTATTTCTCTCCTCCATTCAGAGAGAAAACACAGGGGCTGGGCTTCACAGTGACTGATCACAGTGGTAGCCAATCAGAGGCTATCATAGCGATCAGGTGACCTGGAATCAGGTGTTCCAGGTTCCGATCTTTAGTACAAGGCTCGGGGCTCTCAGGTGAGACCCTGGTCTCTGAGTACTGGGAGCATGTTCCAGCACAAAGGAAGATAGGCAAATATGCGGCCCCACGGAAAAAAAAGCCCAGTTCAGTGGGGCTGCATATTTGTGTGAGGTCGCTGTCAAGGGGTTAACCACTTGACCTCCCAAAGATTTACCCCCCTTCATGACAAGGCCATTTTTTCCAATATAGCCCTGTGTTATTTTATCGGACAATTGCGTGGTCATGCAATGCTGTACCCAAATAAGATTTATGTAATTTTTTCCTCAAAAATAGAGCTTTCTTTTTGTGGTGTTTGTTCACCTCTGCTGTTTTTATTTTTTGCGCTATAAACAAAAAAAAGACCGAAAACTTTGACAAAAAAAAACAAACATATTTTTTGCTTTCTGCTATAAAACATATCCAATAAAAATTAAAAAAAAAAATCTAATTTCTTCATAAATTTAGGCCGATATGTATTCTGCTACATATTTTTGGTAAAAAAAAGCCCAGTAAGTGAATATTGATTGGTTTACACGAACATTATAGCGTCTACAAACTTTGGTATCTAGATATGGAAATTGTATTTTTCCTATACTAGCAATGGCGGGCATCAGTGACTTATATCGGGACTGCGATATTGCAGCAGACAATTGGGTGCTGACATTTTGTCAGAACCAGTGACACTAATACAGTGGTCAGTGCTAAAAATATGCACGGTCACTGTACTAATGACACTTGCCATGAAAGGGTTAAACATCTAGGGCGATCAAAGGATTTAAGTGTGTGCCTAACCAGTGTTTTTGTGTACTGTATGTGCTGATTTTACTAGGGGAAGAGATGGATTTTATTCCCTGCTTTGCAGGGGCACAAAATCCATGCCTTTCTCCCCTGTCAGAACGGAGCTCTGCCTTGTTTACATAGGCAGAGCTCCATTCTGTGTCTCTGCCTGGCGATTAACAGATGTCGGTGGACATCCATTGCCCGGCACCTGAAGATTGGCTTCTGCTGTCAGTAATCACAAAATCGGCCCGGCGGCTGCACATGTGCGCCCCCCTGTAGGCGGAAGTGCAGAATCAGGTATATATACACCTGCACAGAATGGCCACCCTGTAGCAGTGGAACCTTGGTTAACAAATAACGCGGTTAACGAGCGTTTTGAAAGACGAGCAGCTCTCTTTTTTTTAAATTGTGACTTGATTTGCGAGTGTTGCCTCGCAAAACGAGCAGAATTCATGCTAATGGGGTGTGTAGTACCGCATTTGGTCAGAGGTGCGGGGGCGCCACTCAGAGCGGTTTGGAAATACTCGGAATCACTCGGAAATGCTCTGTTCCCCAGTGTTTCTGAGGCTTTTTCCGAGTTCAGCTGAGCTGTCCCCGAGTATTTCCGAGACTCTTCGGTGCCCCCCCCACCTCTGGCCACATGCAGTATTGCATGCAATAAAAGTCAATGCAGAACGAATTATCTTCATTTCCATTGACTTCAATAGGGAAACTCTCTTCGATATGCGAGTGCTTTGGATTACAAGCATTCTCCTGGAAGGGATTATGCTCGTAATCCAAGGTATCTGCTATATGGGCGGTCCAGAAAAGGTTAATAAAAAAGTCAAGCCCACTTTTCCATTACTTTCGGTAAAACCAGTGTACAATGCAGATGCACGTTCAGCTGATCCAAGCATACATGTTTCTAGGAAGATTTTTCTTTAGGAAAAGCCTGACCACAATATAGATGGTGACCATTCAGTCCTCAATATGAACATACTGACAAGCCAGCACCCAGTTTCAGAATTACAGTTGCTTTAAAGTTTGTAGAACAGAAGAACATAGGAGACAGGCTGTAAGTGTCAAGGACATGACCCACCTGGACTGACACTGATGTGTGTTGCACTTCCGCACCTGTGGGGCAGGGCGCGGCACATGAAGGCACAAGCTCTCATTCACAATTAGCATGGTCTTGTTTACCAGCTTTGTACAGGACACAATAGTCTTCCGTTCACCTGATAAAAAAAAAATAAATAAAAATAAAAATACGTCAAAAGTGAGTGAATCCACATAAATATTTCCCAAAAAATTGGCTGATAGCAGCCAACCAGGTTTAAAATAGAACGAGACACTTTTTTTCATTTTGGATAGAGTAACATAATAATAATAATAATACTGACACATAATCACACACATAGGTTGGACTTGATGGACTTGTGTCTTTTTTCAACCTCACCTACTATGTAACTATGTAACATTTTTGCCCTCTGTGCCCCATTGGGGAGTTTCCATTCACTTCCCATCCCATTGCCAAAACAAAGTCGGAGGAAATCCCTGGTCGTCACCAGAAATAATGTCCCCATTAGAAGATTTGCCCTCTATTCCTGTTCTGGTGACAACCAAAATTTTGGAATTTTCTTTCACTTTCAGCTATAACAGCCACCGGGGCAAATGGAGAAGCTGAATCTCCCTAATGGGGGACAGGGACAGCAAGAAAAATTGACGGGGCCTCCAATCATGGCGGTGATTAGGTTGTATCTTATTTGGGTGGTAGTATATCGGTGTGTGTGTGGCTGGTGACTGGTCTGCCTGGGGCGCATGCGCACTGGACAAGTGGAGGAGGAGTGGCGATTATGATGCAATTAGTATTGGCCTGGTTGGCTGCCACCTGGTGGGGATGCACGGGCGAATGCCGAGGTGAGTTGTTGCCAGCCTGTGAGATCATCAGCTGCTCGCGCCACGATACTCCGCAGGAAGTGCATTGCCCAACTAGGAGTGTCTAGCCGGCGCAGCGGTAGGTTGGTGCCAAACTGTTACGTCATCGACCGACCGAGTCACCACGTCGTGCCCCATCAGCCACCAGTCCACTCTCTGATCTAGAAGCCATGTGTGAGTTGCATAGATCTGTCCTCAACTTTAGTACTATGAATTCATGCATCTCCAAGATACGCTCTTTCCTAACCAACAAAACCACAAAGCTTCGAATCCACTCCCTGGTCTTCTCTCGCCTCCACTTCTGCAACTCCCTCCTCATTGGATTACCTTTAAATAGGTGAATAAGTAAAAAAAATGGTGCGCTTATTCCACATAAATCACATATAACATGATACATACAAACTTATTGCACAAAATCCCATAAATGCATAAAATAACGAATAAAACCAAATGAATATACCTCTTACCTTTAAATAGGCTACCCCCCCTTCAGTCCACCATGAACGCTGCTTGCCAGGCTCAACCTTACAAACCGCTCGCCGTCTGCTACCCCTCTTTGCCAATCCCTTCATTAGCTGCCACTCAACCAACAAATTAAATTCAAGATACTAACCATAACTTACAAAGCCATCCACAACTCGGCCCCGAGATGCATCACAAACCTGGTCCCAAAACACCAACCAAATCTTTCTCTTCGCTCCTCCCAAGACCTCATGCTCTCTAACTCCCTTGTCACCTCATCCCATGCTCACCTCCAGGACTTTTCCAGAGCCTCACCCATCCTCTGGAATGCTCTAGCCCAATCTGTCCAAATATGTCCTACTTTGTCCACTTTCAGATGATCCCTATAAACCCATCTCTTCAGAGAAGCCTATCTGGTCCCCACCTAACAATTGTCCACTTATTTTCTCCAGCAGCACATGCCACACAGTTATGACCTCTTGTATCTCTTGACCCTCCCTCCTAGGTTGTAAGCGCTAATGAGCAGGGCCCTCTGATTCCTACTGCTTTGTAGTTGGACTGTCTACCCTGAAGTTGTAAAGCGCTGCGTAAACTGTTGGTTCTATATAAATCCTGTATAATAATAATTTGCACGTAATGATTGTGAATATATTTTTCAACTTAGACTATTCATCTTTGCCTCCAAGAAAGCAAAGTCCTCAGGAAGCAAGTAATGTGAAACGCGTCGATCTCTTGGGCGATGATAGGCAAAGACAGTTCTGAATAGTATATATGGTTTTGTGTAACAAATAGGATTCATTTCTGGAGTGTGTTCAAACTGTGGTTTTAATATAATCCTGTAATAAACATTTTGTACTTTTTTTTTATGTGTCAAGTCCTCTTTGTACCAGTAAAGTCCACAAAAATAATGGACGGGGTACACTATGAGCGGCCGTAATTTTTTTTTATTTATAGGGTCTCTGATCACTTTGTATTCTATTCAAAACTAAAAAAAAAAAATAATTGCCTTTAATTATACTTTAAACCGGCACGGTAGAAAAACAGTTTACAAATAAAAAATTGAATGTGCGTACAATTAAAACAGAACTCGGTGCATTTCCCTCTACTTTTATAGCATACCCCCCTACAAGCCGAACGTAACAAAGGAAGCCAAATAACATGACATTTCATGCAATGTGTTTGGCCGACGAGTGTATATTTGCCCGTAATTGCTTTAGAAATAACTCACCGGGGGGATTTTATGGCCGATCATAAAATCTGTTTGAATGTGTTTATGAAGGACTTTCCAAGACAATTCGGCTTTTATAGGAAGTGTTCTAATGAGCACACTGTAGTGCGATTGTGAAAGCACAGTGTCTTCTTGTATCGATTGTACTTTGCATCTGTTACGTTGTAAGCACTTTTATTCTGAAACAACATGGGACAAGCATCTGGTGCACAGAGCAAGACGGTCCTCATTACCCACACGTGTCTTGGAGGCTTAGCAAACTCATCCACATATTGCATGACTTCAGCGCTGTACATCATCCTATTAGGCAGAGAAGCATTGACAGCACGCTCTTATTGTAGGCTGGCAAAGGATAAAGTCTATTTTCTGGGTTGCTAAAGGCAAGACAGGAAATGTCTGCATGGGGATGTACGGAATACCCGTGCATTTCAATGCGGGCATAGACAGCCCTTTGCACGGGTGTACGCATATGGCCATGTGAATAAGGCTTAGCTATGCAACACGGATCCGATTGGTTTGTGGAGCTAGACCAATCAGAGGAACACTTTATGGTGCTATTCCCTTCAAATGATCACTGGATGGTGCTAGACCAATCAAAGGAACACTGGATGGTCCTAATTTAATCAAAGGGACACTGGATGGTGCTAGACCAAAGGAACACTGGATGGTCCTAGTTTAATCAGAGGGACACTGGATGGTGCTAGACCAAAGGAACACTGGATAATGCTAGACCAAAGCAACACTGGATGCTGCTAAACCAAAAGCAACACTGGATGGTGCTAGACCAAAGCAACACTGGATGGTGCTAGACCAAAGCAACACTGGATGGTGCTAGACCAAAGCAACACTGGATGGTGCTAGACCAAAGCAACACTGGATGGTGCTAGACCAAAGCAACACTGGATGGTGCTAGACCAAAGCAACACTGGATGGTGCTAGACCAAAGCAACACTGGATGGTGCTAGACCAAAGCAACACTGGATGGTGCTAGACCAAAGCAACACTGGATGCTGCTAAACCAAAAGCAACACTGGATGGTGCTAAACCAAAGCAACACTGGATGGTGCTAGACCAAAGCAACACTGGATGGTGCTAGACCAAAGCAACACTGGATGGTCCTAGTTTAATCAAAGGAACACTGGATGGTCCTAGTTTAATCAAAGGGACACTGGATGGTCCTCGTTTAATCAAAGGGACACTGGATGGTGCTAGACCAAAGGAACACTGGATAATGCTAGACCAAAGCAACACTGGATGCTAAACCAAAAGCAACACTGGATGGTGCTAGACCAAAGCAACACTGGATGGTGCTAGACCAAAAGAACACTGGATGGTGCTAGACCAAAAGAACACTGGATGGTGCTAGACCAAAAGAACCTTGGATGGTGCTTGACCAAAAGAACACTGGATGGTGCTAGACCAAAAGAACACTGGATGGTGCTAGACCAAAGCAACACTGGATGGTGCTAGACCAAAAGAACACTGGGTGGTGCTAGACCAAAAGAACACTGGATCAGTGTTAATTTTGGCAGCAAATTTTGATTTAGTTTTAGTCTTAGGACTAAAATAGCATTTTAGATTTAGTCCCATTTTAGTCTTCTGCAATTGTTTTAGTTTTAGTTGTATTTAGTCAACTAAATCTCCAGTACATTTTAGTAGACAAACTAATTTTAGTTGTCTAAAATCAAATGGGTATAATTTAATTGTAATGCATTAGTTAACATTTCTCTACAATTTCCAAACGCATTATATACTGCTGGAGTGAAAAATCTAATATGTTATTATTTATGGTATTAAGGTATGAACATGCACTACAATGTGTGTTAATTTTGAAGTCAAATTTAAATTTAGTTTTAGTCTTTTGACTAAAATGGCATTTTAGTTTTAGTCTAATTTTAGTATTTTGACTAAAATGCCATTTTAGTTTTAGTCGTATTTTAGTCATCTCAATTGTTTTAGTCTTAGTCGTATTTTAGTCGACTAAAATATTATTCATTTAGTCGACTAAAATGTTTTAGTCGACGAAAGATAAAACACTGCACTGGATGGTGTAGACCAAAAGAACACTGGATGGTGTAGACCAAACGAACACCGGATGGTGCTAAACCAAAAGGAACACCGGATGGTGCTAGACCAAAGGAACACCGGATGGTGCTAGACCAAAGGAACACCGGATGGTGATAGACCAAAGGAACACCGGATGGTGATAGACCAAAGGAACACCGGATGGTGCTAGACCAAAGGAACACCGGATGGTGCTAGACCAAAGGAACACCGAATGGTGATAGACCAAAGGAACACCAGATGGTGATAGACAAAAGGAACACCGGATGGTGCTAGACAAAAGGAACACCGGATGGTGCTAGACAAAAGGAACACCGGATGGTGCTAGACCAAAGGAACACCAGATGGTGCTAGACCAAAGGAACACCGGATGGTGCTAGACCAAAGGAACACCAGATGGTGCTAGACCAAAGGAACACCAGATGGTGCTAGATCAAAGGAGCACTGGATGGTGCTAGACCAAAGGAACACCGGATGGTGATAGACCAAAGGAACACCGGATGGTGATAGACCAAAGGAACACCGGATGGTGATAGACCAAAGGAACACCGGATGGTGATAGACCAAAGGAACACCGGATGGTGATAGACCAAAGGAACACCGGATGGTGCTAGACCAAAGGAACACCGGATGGTGCTAGACCAAAGGAACACCGGATGGTGATAGACCAAAGGAACACTGGATGGTGATAGACCAAAGGAACCCCGGATGGTGCTAGACCAAAGGAACACTGGATGGTGATAGACCAAAGGAACACCGGATGGTGCTAGACCAAAGGAACACTGGATGGTGCTAGACCAAAGGAACACCGGATGGTGCTAGACCAAAGGAACACTGGATGGTGCTAGACCAAAGGAACACCGGATGGTGATGGACCTTTTGAGCCGCTGAAAATGGGGGGATTGTGTATAAAAATAAATGGCTGCAGTTCCTAAAGTTTGTACTTGATATTTCAACACCTTGAATTAAAGCTGAAAGTCTGCACTTCAAATTAATTTGGATCGTTTAGTTTTAATTTTATTCTGGTGGCATACAGAGGCAAAAGTATGAAAATTGTGCCCGTGTCCAAGTATACAGTGGCTTGCGAAAGTATTCGGCCCCCTTGAACTTTTCAACCTTTTGCCACATTTCAGGCTTCAAACATAAAGATATACAATTTTTATTTTTTGTGAAGAATCACCAACAAGTGGGACACAATTGTGAAGTGGAACGAAATCTTTTGGATTTTTGAAACTTTTTTAACTAATAAAAAAAGGAAAAGTGGTGTGTGCAAAATTATTCGGCCCCCTTGCGTTAATACTTTGTAGAGCCACCTTTTGCTGTGATTACAGCTGCAAGTCGCTTGGGGTATGTCTCTATCAGTTTTGCACATCGAGAGACTGAAATTCTTGCCCATTCTTCCTTGCAAAACAGCTCGAGCTCAGTGAGGTTGGATGGAGAACAGCAGTTTGTGAACAGCAGTTTTCAGCTCTTTCCACAGATTCTCGATTGGATTCAGGTCTGGACTTTGACTTGGCCATTCTAACACCTGGATACGTTTATTTGTGAACTATTCCTTTGTAGATTTTGCTGTTTGTTTGGGATCATTGTCTTGTTGGAAGATAAATCTCAGGTCTTTTGCAGACTCCAACAGGTTTTCATCCAGAATGGTCCTGTATTTGGCTGCATCCATCTTCCCCTCAATTTTAACCATCTTCCCTGTCCCTGCTGAAGAAAATCAGGCCCACACCATGATGCTGCCACCACCATGTTTGACAGTGGGGATGGTGTGTTGAGTGTGATGAGCTGTGTTGCTTTTACGCCAAACATATCGTTTTGCATTGTGGCCAAAAAGTTCGATTTTGGTTTCATCGGAACAGAGCACCTTCTTCCACATGTTTGGTGTGTCTCCCAGGTGGCTTGTGGCAAACTTTAGACGAGACTTTTTATGGATATCTTTGAGAAATGGCTTTCTTCTTGCCACTCTTCCATAAAGGCCAGATTTGTGCAGTGTACGACTGATTGTTGTCCTATGGACAGACTCTCCCACCTCAGCTGTAGTTCTCTGCAGTTCATCCAGAGTGATCATGGGCCTCTTGGCTGCATCTCTGATCAGTCTTCTCCTTGTCTGAGCTGAAAGTTTAGTGGGACAGCCAGGTCTTGGTAGATTTGCAGTGGTCTGATACTCCTTCCATTTCAAAATGATCGCTTGCACAGTGCTCCTTGGGATGTTTAAAGCTTGGGAAATCTTTTTGTATCCAAATCCGGCTTTAAACTTCTCCACAACAGTATTACGGACCTGCCTGGTGTGTTCCTTGGTCTTCATTAAGCTCTCTGCGCTTTCAACAGAACCCTGAGACTATCACAGAGCAGGTGCATTTATACAGAGACTTGATTACACACAGGTGGATTCTATTTATCACCATCAGTCATTTAGGACAACATTGGATCATTCAGAGATCCTCGCTGAACTTCTGCAGTGAGTTTGCTGCACTGAAAGTAAAGGGGCCGAATAATTTTGCACGCACCACTTTTCAGTTTTTTAATTGCTAAAAAAGTTTAAAATATCCAATAGATTTCGTTCCACTTCACAATTGTGTCCCACTTGTTGGTGATTCTTCACAAAAAATTTAAATTTTATATCTTTATGTTTGAAGCCTGAAATGTGGCAAAAGGTTGAAAAGTTCAAGGGGGCCGAATACTTTCGCAAGCCACTGTATATGGACCTAACTGTATATCTATATCTATCTACAAACACAGTATATATTTTAATAAAAATTATAATATAAAATATTTATTAAAATGTATAATTATTATATTACAATTGAATATATTATATTAAGTTAGATTATATGTTTTTTTATATTATAATTATTATTATTATACAGGATTTATATAGCACCAACAGTTTACGCAGCGCTTTACAACTTGAGGGTAGACAGTATTACAATTACAATACAGTTTAATACAGGAGGAATCAGAGGGCTCAGCTCCTTAGAGCTTACGATCTAGAAGGGAGGGTCAAGAGATACGAAAAGGTATCAACTGTGGGGGGATGGGCTGATGGAGAAAATAAATGTACAATAATACAAATATATGAATAATAAAAAAAATAATAGCATACGTAAATGTACAATAATAGTACAATAATATATTATAAGAGACGGAGGAAACCATTGGCCCCTGCTTAAGAGGAAGCTCCAAGCTCTATTTCAGTCTGATTAACACTTGCATGTCCATCCCAGCATAAAGTGCCAGCTAAAACCTTTATAACAGGGGTCTTCAAACTGTGGCCCTCCAGGTGTTCAGGAACTACAATTTCCTATCATGCCTAGTCATGTCCGTGAATGTCAGAGTTTTACAATGCCTCATGGGATGTGTAGTTCTGCAACAGCTGGGGGGCCGTAGTTTGAGGATCCCTGCTTTATAACATACAATGAACAGAACGCAGCTGATTTGAGGCTTGGCCCAATACAAGAACCCGTGTCGGGTTGGACTTTGTTGAGCTAAACTCTAAAAATAAAATGGTATTGAATCCAGAGTGACCTTACCTCCTCCGCACTGTACGCTGCAGCCCTCCCAGCTGCTGTGTGTCCACATGTAGATGGGGTCCGGCTGCTTCTCCACCTCCGTCCTCTGCTCTCCAGTCTGGTTCACTGGAATGGTATATTCATAATGAATTCCATAATTCTGGTCATGGAACAGGAGAACCTAAACAGAAAAGAAAGATAAGTAAAGAAGCATCTACTGGCCGGCACAGTATAACTGCTTAAGGTGGTATTAAACCCAAAACGAAAAAAAATGTATTATATTGGATCTTAACAATCTTTAGTCGTGATGGCTGCGTTTGTTTTCCTTTTTTTCCTTTATATTCACCTGGTGATTCGGGCAGTAAGTCTGTTATTGTTCTACTTCCTTTACCAGATCAAGCTTGTCCAGCAAAAGTAGCAGTCAGAGGATTGAGACAAACCTTTCACCACTGACAGGGGCGCTCACAGTGATCAACTTTTATACATTTATGTGAAGCCTTTTGTTACTCTAACTGCTTAACCGCTTGCCGACCGGCTCACGCCGATATACATCGGCAGAAAGGCACAGACAGGCATACTAACGTACCTGTACGTTGCCCTTTAAGAAGCGGTTTGCGGGCACGCTCGCACCCGCCGCGAGTGTGATCGCGGGTCCCACGGACTCTATGTCCGCAGGGATACCCGCGATCGTCTCACGGAGAGGAAGAACGGGGAAATGCTGATGTAAACAAGCATTTCCCCTATTCTGCCTAATGACAGGACGCTGATCACCGCTCCCTGTAATCGGGAGCGGTGATCAGTGTCGTGTCACGTCACACATAGCCCCTCCCCCCCACAGTTAGAATCACTCCCTAGGACACACTTAACCCCTTCACTGCCCCCTAGTGGTTAACCCCTTCAATACCAGTCACATTTACACAGTAATCAATGCATTTTCGCATGATCGCTGTATAAATGTGAATGGTCCCAAAATAGTGCCAAAAGTGTCCGATCTGTCCGCCATAATGTCGCAGTCATGATAAAAAAAAAAAAAAAAAATCGCTGATCGCCACCATTACTAGTAATAAAAAAATGTATGACTAGTCATTACTAGTACTTGAGGGTAGACAGTACACTTACAATACAGTTTAATACAGGAGGAATCAGAGGGCTCAGCTCGTTAGAGATTACGAACTAGAAGGGAGGGTCAAGAGATACAAAAAGGTATCACCTGGTGGGGATGGGCTGATGGAGAAAATAAATGTACAAGAATACAAATATATGACTAATAAAAAAAATAACATACGTAAATGTACAATAATAGTATAATAATATATTATAAGAGACGGTAGAAACCATTGGCCATAAAACTATCCCCTATTTAGTAGACGCTATAACTTTTGTGCAAACCAAATCAATAAACGCTTATTGCAATTTTTTTTACCAAAAATATGTAGAAGAATACATATCGGCCTAAACTGAGGAAAAAAATGTTTTTTATATATTTTTTTTAGGATATTTATTATAGCAAAAAGTGTAAAATAATGTGGTTTTTTTCAAAATTGTCGCAATTTTTTTGTTTATAGCGCAAAAAATAAAAACCGCAGAGGTGATCAAATACCACCAAAAGAAAGCTCTATTTGTGGGGAAAAAAGGACGTCAATTTTGTTTGGGAGCCACTTCACACGACCGCGCAATTGTCAGTTAAAGCGACGCAGTGCCGGATCGCAAAAAGTGCTCTGGTCTTTGGCCAGCCAAATGGTCCGGGGCTTAAGTGGTTAAATAGCGTTATCTGGAGTTCAGCTTGAATTAGTCAACTCCATCTAAATCTGTTAATCCATTAACCCCCCCCCCCAAAACTGGCAGTTATTCTGTCCAAGAGTGCCTCCATTCATTCTTCACCCAGAGTGGATACACCCTAAGACAGGAGGTGTGTTACTGGCTGGATACCCCCAAATGAAAATAAAGCCTAAAAAAAAAACTAAAACTAATGCAGCCACCACAGCTAAGGCTTGGGTCTGAACTCCTGTACACCTTATTACATTACACCAGAACTCACTGCATCTCAGCTGTACCTAAAACTGGAAGTTACTGATCTCTGCTCTAACACCAAGGCCAATAACACGACTTCAGGAGCAAAGCAAATAAGGAACTGCACAAAACTACACAGAATTCTTTATTTTACTTTACAGCCTAATCCTACTGTCCCTCTAGCATCATAGCAGCTTAATAGTTTGTATTGTAGCCTTGTGACATTGGGTTCTCGTCCAACCAGGAACACCATATTTGCATGGTGTCCAAGTAGGAGGAGTTCCTCCTGGTGCTTCGGATACCTTCTACACTCCAATAACATAATGACAGGTGATCAGATTTTTGGAGCGCGACTATGATAGAGCATTTAATCATAAACTTCTGTATTTCAAGAGCCTGGAGCATCGTTCTTAATGGACATCTATGGAATGTACTGAAGTTATATTAATGACTATAGTGAATACATATTCCTATATTGCACAATATAGCTACCTGAGGGGATTGCACCTCCAGTCCTTGGGTATGAAAGGTTCAACGTACACTCAGGGAAGCATATACAGCTGTGGCCAAAGGTTTTGAGAATGACAAAAAAATATTCATTTTCAGTCTACTGCCTCAGTTTTTATGATGGTAATTTGCATATACTCCAGAAAATTATGAAGAGTGATCAGATGAATTACAATTAATTGCAAAATCCCTTTTTGCCATCAACATTAACTTAATCCCATAAAAAAAAACATTTCCACTGCATTTGTGAAGAAGGGTTCAGGGCGCCCAAGAAAATCAAGGAAGCGCCAGACCCGTCTCCTACAGTTGATTCAGCTGCGGGATCGGTGGCACCACCAGTGCAGAGCTTGCTCAGGAATGGCAGCAGGGAGGTTTGAGAACGTCGGCACACACAGGGAGGAGAAGACTTTTGGAAGATGGCCTGGTGTCAAAAAGGGCAGCAAAGAAGCCACTTCTCTCCAAGAAAAACATCAGAGACAGACTGATATTCTGCAGAAGGTACAGGGATTGGACTGCTGAGAACTGGGGTAAAGTCATTTGATGAATCCTCCTTCTGATTGTTTGGGGCATCCGGAAAAAATCTTATCCGGAGAAGAAAAGGTGAGCGCTACCATCAATCCAGTGTCATGCCAACAGTAAAGCCTCCTGAGACCATTCATGTGTGGAGTTTCTTCTCAGCCAAGGGAGTGGGCTCACTCACAATTTTGCCTAAGAACACAGCCATGAATAAAGAATGGTACAAAAACATCCTCCGAGAGCAACTTCTCCCAACCTTTCAAGAACAGGAAAGGAACAATGCCTTCTCCAGTATGACGGAGCGCTCATAAGGCAAAAGTGATAACTATGTGGCTTGGGAGACAAAACATCGAAATATTGGGTCCATGGCCAGGAAACTCCCCAGACCCTAATCGCATTGAGAACTTGTGGTCAATCCTCAAGAGACGAGTGAATAAAAAAACCCCTCAAATTCTGACAAACTCCAAGAATTGATTATGCAAGAATGGGTGGCCATCAGTCAGGATGTGGCCCAGAAGTTGATGGACAGCATGCCAGGGTGAATTGCAGAGGTCTTGAGAAAAAAGGGGTCAACACTGCTTTGACAGACCTAGCCAAGACAGAGGCTTTTGGAGGGGACTGAATCCTAGCCTCTTGCCTACCGATCATGGGCCCTGGCATTTGGGGGAACGGTGATCTTTGTGAACTGTATGCCTGGGGACCCTTGAGGTGGTGTTACTTTGGATTCAGGTCCATATCCCCCCAAGACACACAGACTCTGGGAACCCTGTATATGCCATATTAGAAATAGTGACTGATTCATGCTGTTGGGACACATACTGTTATATGCTAATGTAATCAACTCCAGCCACCTGTCTGTTGTCTTCTGTAATGTAAATGAGTCTAGTCTGGCTTGCCACAGCTTCTAAGAGTATTTCACCCATTGTTGTTTGTGCTAATTAACCTTGCTATTGTATGAAGGAGTTCTGTGTTGATGTTTATGATAATGTATAATCTACTGTGTGAAGCTCGGTGACAAGCCTGACCTGTAGTGAAATCCTGATTAGCCATAACAATGCTCCGGAGGGCACGGAGTCACATCGGCTGCTTTAAGGGATTAGTTAATTAGTTCATGTTAATTCTGTTTCTGGTTACAGTTGTATTGTCAGAGTAATGTGAGCAGGAGTTAGGAACCTCCTCCTCTTTAACGGTATATAAGACTTGTATTTTGGTTCTAATAAAGGAGTCCATGTTCAGCAACTAAACAAGTATTGTCTTGTTTTGTGCTTGTGAGCGGTTGGAATATCTGATATCTATATTCAGACTGGGAGGAAGCGGTATATGACGAAAGCACTCAAGCAGAGTGTGGGACCTTTTGTTACATCTGCAAATATTGACTCTTTGCATAAACTTCATGTTATTGTCAATAAAAGCCTTTCACACTTATGAAATGCTTGTAATTATACTTCAGTATACCATAGTAACATCTGATAAAAAGATCTAAAAACACTGAGGCTACAGACTTGGGGTGGTGGGGGATTCTAATTTCAGCGCAAACTGGCAAATGCAATAGCACTTACGTATCCTATAACCTTTATTCCCATTTACTTTAGAAGTCAATAACCCTTAACGACATTTGGCTTAAAAAATGCAACTTGAAGCAACATAGTCGAATGCAAGGTAAAATGTTTCATGCCTATAATTGTTGGGCAAACCCACCTCTGAACCAACATCTCTTCATCATCCCTTTGGATATCTTTTTCGAAGGTTAAGGAACCAGCGTAGTGGGAATTTGAACAGATTAGCGATTCAGCAAAGCGATTGGGACTAACAGCACTGAAATTCGGAGCACTAGAAGAAATTGCTACACTTAGCCACTTGACCCCTGGAAGATTTACCCCCCTTCACGTCCGGCCAATTGTTTTGCGATACTGCACTGCGTTACTATAACTGACAATTGTGCGGTCATGTAACGCTGTAACCAAATAAAACTTATGTAATTTTTCCCCCCACAAATAGGGCTTTCTTTTGGTGGTATTTGATCACCACTGCGGTTTCTTTTTGCACTATAAACAAAAATTGACCAGAAAAAAAAAAGTCTCCCTTTTTTACTTTTTTCTATAAAACCTATCCAAAAAAAAAAATCTAATTTCTTAATTAATTTAGGCCAATATGTATTTCACTACATATTTTTGGTAAAAAAATAACAATAAGTGTATAATGATTGGTTTGCGCAAAAGTTATAGCGTCTACAAACTATGAGATATATACTGGAATTTAAATTTTTTTTATACTAGTAATGGCGGCGATCAGCGACTTCTAGCGAGACTGCGATATTGCGGTGGACAATTGGATACCAACTGACAATTTTGACACTTTGCAGGAACCAGTGACTTTAATACAGTGATCCATGACTAAGCTCCGGGGGGGCGGAGTGAAACGCGCTGAGCGGCGTAGCCTGGTCTGAGTCCAGGCTGAGGCTGCCACTTCATTCATTGCAGTAGGACACCATAGATGTGCGACTTTCAGGGGTTACCCTTCCTTTCTTGAACCTTTGCAGGAGCCAGGATGGGCTCCATTCCCTGACAGCACTCTAGAAACAGCTGTGGATGCACTGTCCACATCTCCCCTCCCTATTGAGCCTAAGTGACCCATATAACTTTCCCAGGTCACATTAATACAGTGATCAGTGCTAAAAATAGGCACTGTCACTGTACTGACGACACTGGCTGGAAAGGGGTTAAACATCTAGGGCAATCAAAGGGTTAAATGTGACTAGCCAGTGTTTTTGCACATTTTTTTAATCAGGGAAGTGATTGATTTGATTCCCTGCTTTCCCAGAACGGACTGTTCTGGGTCTCTGCCTGATGAACGGCGGGTGCCGGCGGAGATCCAGTGCCCGGTACCCCCAGATCGGCTTCTGCTGTGAGTAATCACAGCAGAAGCAGCTCGCCGGAGGTGCACGCCCCCTGTGCTACAGCCGAGAACCCCGGGCAGAGAAGGTGAGCGCGTCTCCGCCGAGGGAATGAATAGGCTCAGGTGAATAAAACGGGTGGGGGGGGGGCGGTCAGTGTCAGAAGTTTTTTTCACCTTAATGCATAGGATGCATTAAGGTGAAAAAACACCAAGGGTTTACAACCCCTTTAAAGGATCGCCCTATAGCAGATATGCATATGTGATATACTGTATATATATATATATATATGTGATTCTGCACTTTCACTTAGGTGGCACGTGCCCATGCTGCCGGTGGGCCGCTTCTGCTATGATTACTCACAGCAGAAGCCAACCTGTGGGTGCTGGGCAATGGATGTCCACTGGCATCCGCCGATCATTGGGCAGACACAGGACGGAAGAACTGCTTCTGCCGTTCTTACAAAGGGGGGGAGGGGGGAGTAATGGATTTTCTTTCCCAAAGCAGGGAATGAAATCCATCTCTTCCCTTAGTAAAAGCAGCACATACAGTACATTAAAACACTTGCTAGGCACACATTTAACCCTCTGATCTCCCTAGATGTTTAACCCCTTTCCAGCCGGTGCCATTAGTACAGTGACAGTGCATATTTTTAGCCCTGATCACTGTATTAGTGTCACTGGACCCCCACAAAATGTCAGTGTCAGAACGTCCGTCGCAATATCGCAGTCCCGTTAGAAGTCGCTGATTTGCCGCCATTACTAGTATAAAAAATAACTAAATAAAAATTCCAGTATACATCCCATATTTTGTAGACGCTATAACTTTTGTGCAAACCAATCAATATACGCTTATTGGTTGTTTTTTTTTTTTGTTTTTTTTTTACCAAAAATATGTAGCAGAATACATATTGGCCCTCTTCCATTTTTTTCTTGGGTAGGTTTTATAGCAGAAAGTAAAAAAATATTGTCTCTCTTTAAAAAATTTTCAAAATTATCTGTCTTATTTTTGTTTATAGCACAAAAAAATAAAACATGCATTGGTGATCAAATACCACCAAAAGAAAGCTCTATTTGTGGGGAAAAAAAATAACTAATTTTATTTGGGTACAGTGTTGCACGACCGCACAATCGTCAGTTAAAGTAACACAATGCCGTATCGTAAAATATGGCCTGGTCATGAAGGGGGTAAATCTTCTGGAGGCCAAGTGGTTATGGCTAATAAGATCTTATTAATATAAAACATTGAAACAATGTTTCCATGGGCATATTTTAGTCTTTCATTAGACAAATGTACTAAATTTGGATCACAGCAGGCTGCCTTCAAAGGACCTGACCGCGCCATAAACACATCTACTGGCAGATGTTGGCATAATGCCACGTCCCCCTTTGTATTTTATTTTTATCAGCTTGCCACATATTACGATAAACGGAAAGCAGATGATGAAAATATAATTTAGGAACAAGTCTGATCTCTTATATAACAATCATTATAAAATCAGACAAGTCCAATCTCTTTCAGTTCCAAATCACGTAGATTAAACAGATCTGTATTATTTCTAGCACATGGTTTTCTTATTTGGGTTATTGGCTTATTTCAACCTTTATTAAATTGAACAAGTATGACAAGTGTTTTTCTGGTGCATTTGGCTGAACGATTCTTCTGTAGAAGGCAACTGAGTGCCGGCAAATCACCGACAGCCAATCTGAAAACAGTAGTGAGGAAAGTTTTGTTAACTGTAGCATGGAAATTTTTGTAATAGAAAAAGAGATTGAGGACACAACGTCCTCAATCTTCCTCCCTGCTCCAGCCAGCGGCGGTCCGTCCATATGGGGTGCAGGGGCGCCGCCCCCCCCCCCCCCAATCCATGCACCTGGCCCCTAATCTACATGCAGGGCACCGGGCGCATGGATTCCAATGGTTTTTTTTTTTTCTTTTTTGAAGCACGTGATTAGAGCCTGAGGTTTCAATTGGCTTCAAAAAAAAGGGTGGGCTCGAGGCACAGAGCACTGCACCCCGAGCCCACCCAGTTGTGTGACAATAGCGAATTAATAGTCGCTATTGTCTTCCTGATTCTCCTCCCAGCCAATCGTGGCTCAGGAAGCAGGTCCTGAGACCCGATTGGCCGAGAGGAGAAGCAATCCTATTGAACGCTGAGGAGGAGGGAGGAGACGCAGGGGAAGCCGCTCCGCCGTGGAGTCAGGGAAAGAGGAGACGCAGGGGAAGACGCGCCACCGTGGAGCTGGGGAAAGACGCAGGGGGAAGCCCCCGCCCGCCGCCCAGAGGAAGCCCACGACCTAAAGTGCGGGGCTGGTGACTGACCTAATGACCAACCAGGGGGGCTGCAGGAGACCCAGATTGACGCCCTCCTAAAAAAATTTACCACCAGCCGCCACTGGTTGCAGCCATAGCTGCACTCAGTAACACTGAACAGGAAGTGCTCTATACATATAGCTACCTGTTCATTCAAGAAGGGATTGTAAACACGAATGTCCATTAATGGGTACTATCTCAGCATTGATGAGCACCGGATGATCTGAATGAACACTTTTTGCATTGCTATGATCAGCGGCTTGTCAGATGCTGATCATAGCTATTCATTTAATCAGGATGATCGGGGGGACCATTTTGTTACTAAAGTGACCATGAGCTTATAGCAGAGTGGGGAACGCATCTAATGTAAGTTATACTGATTTGGTCAGATGGACGTATTTCTGCGCTGCTGTATATGCCTTGTGTTAACGTCAGTGAAAGTGTTAAAGTGATAGTAAAGCTTTGTTTGTTTTTTAAATAACAAACATGTTATACTTACCTGCTCTGTGCAGTGGTTTTGCACAGAGCAGCCCCGATCCTCCTCTTCTGTGGTCCCCAGCCAGCTGTCCTGGCTCCACCCCCTTCAGCAATGTCCCCCAGGAAAAGCCGCTTTCTCCAGGGGCACCGCTGCTTGCTCACTCATTCAGCACGGTCACTAACAGAATACATTTTTATTAATGAATACAAAGTGTTCTCTTATTGAATGGGGTAAAGACATGATCGCCCTGCTTTCAACCAGAGAACACCTTGTATTAAGTGAAAAAAAACACACAAGTTGTTCTGTGAATGGTGGCAGTGCCCCTGTAGTCGTTATGCAGAGGGGGAACAGCTTGCACAGGATCCAGAAGCTGTTGGTGTGAAATATACTTTACTTACTTGGTCCCAAAATGGAATTCAGCTTTAAAGTGTTATTAAACCCACAACAGTAAGACCCCTTTCACACTGAGGCAGTTCTCAGGCGTTTTGGCGTTAGAATTAGCGCCTGAAAAACGCCTCCCATTCATTGCACTGCGTGCTTTCACACCTCGGGCAGTGCGCATGCGGGACGTTAGGAAAAAGTCCTGCAAGCAGCATCTTTGGGGCGGTTCGGGAGTGGTGTATACACCGCTCCCAAAATGCCCCTGCTCATTTGCAATGAATGGGAAGCGTTTCCGAAGCGCCTGAAAAGCACTTCAGAAGCACAACACGGGAATTTTTAACCCCTTTTGTGGGGTTAAAAGTGCCCCGCTAGTGGCCGAAAAGCACCGCTTAATTGGTTCAGATCCGTGCTATAGCCGAATGACGGCTACAGCGCGGACCTGCTTTGCCGGGAGTACATCTATTGACATCCTCCCGTGCCCGAGTGGCCTACGCGCCCCCTGTAGGGCGCGCGGCGCGCTCTGTGATCAGCGAGTCTATGAGATCCCGACCCCTTACCACGTGATCAGTTGTCAGCCAATGACAGATGATCATGTGATGTCAACAGAGCCGGTAATCGGCTATTTTTTCTCCTTGCGCTGACAGCGTGAGGAGAAAAAAAAAAGCCAATCACCGGCGGCCGTGAGAGGGACATCGGTCCCGATCACGGCGAGCTGTCACCAGATCCTCAGTGCCCACCTGTGCCCCCTGCCAGTGCCACCTAGCAATAGGCAAAAGTGCTGCCTACCGGAGCCCACCAACGCCACCCATAAGTGCCCATAGTGCCACCCATCAGTGCCTCAACAACAATGCTACCTATCAGTGCCCATCAGTGTCACCTACCAGTGTCCATCAGCGCCACCTATCAGTGCCACCCATCCGTGCCCATCAGTGCCATCTTATCAGTGGCCGTCAGTGCCGCCTTATCTGTGCCCATCAGTACCGCCTTATCTGTCCCCATCAGTGCCGCCTTAACTGTGCCTATCAGTGCCGCCTAACTGTGCCTATCAGTGCCGCCTAACTGTGCCTATCAGTGCCGCCTTAACTGTGCCTATCAGTGCCGCCTTAACTGTGCCTATCAGTGCCGCCTTAACTGTGCCCACCAGTGCCGCCTAAAATGTGCCCACCAGTGCCGCCTTAACTGTGCCCACCAGTGCCGCCTTAACTGTGCCCACCAGTGCCGCTTTAACTGTGCCCACCAGTGCCGCCCTATCAGTGCCCACCAGTGCAGCCTCATCAGCGCATATCAATTAAGGAGAAAAATTACCTGTTTGAAAAATTTTATAACAAACTAATAAACATGATTTTTTTTTTCAAAATTTTCCATCTTTTTTTGTTTAGCACATGCTCAGTTTGGTGTGCATTGCTAGAGAGTTTTACTTTTCTTGGGAGAGTGCATAGGATCGCCACAGGGCCAATCAACATTGTCCAGACAGAGGGTCAGAGGTCCTGCAGCCTCATAGGACAGTCAGAGTAGAATGAGAACTCCTCCTACAAGCTTTAACCAGACACTGATAGAAGTCACAAGACTGCTATATACTGCTGATGAGAAAGGGTATTTAGCAGTTTATATTTACTAAAATAATTGCATTTCCATGTTTTGTGTACTGTGGGAGACCAGACATAGTGAATGCAGGCTCTTGGGTTTAGTAATACTTTAAGCTTTTTTTCATTTTATTTGACACAAAAAAATACTTTACTGGTTGCTAGACCCTAAATCTGCTTTGGATAATGTTCGGGTGACCAGCATGAGATATTTTAAAACTGCAAAAGTCATTCTAAGACCTCCATATATTGATAAAAGAGTATACCGGAATCACGGTCAAACCCAGGCGCCAACTAGACTATATAACCACCCCGTGCAATATCTAGACTGGAAAGTATGGGACTATATATTTATTAGAACAATGTTTTTTTTCCCCAGACTGGCATAACTTCCTTTAGCAGGGGAGATCTTTTTAAATTTTATTGGATGGGGACAGTATCATTTTGTTGGTGAACTCCAGGTATGATCTCGATTGTATACTTACATTCATTCAGCTTGGTACAAAGTAAGTACCGTATATACTCGAGTATAAGCTGAGTTTCTCAGCCCATTTTTTTAGGCTGAAACCCCCTCAGCTTATACTTGAGTCAGGGTCTCGAGTGAGGGTGCAGCCTCACTGTGCCCATTTGTAGCCTCATTGTGCCCATTTGCAGTCTCATTGGGCCCATCTGCAGCCTCATTGGGCCCATCTGCAGCCTCATTGGGCCCATCTGCAGCCTCATTGGGCCCATCTGCAGCCTCATTGGGCCCATCTGCAGCCTCATTGGGCCCATCTGCAGCCTCATTGGGCCCATCTGCAGCCATACCTTTGACTACTAAAACAGCGGGTGTCTCCCACTGTGTCATGAAGTCTGTTCGGCGCTGTCCATTGTAACAAAGCCCCGCCTCCTCCTCCTCGTCCATGATAGAGGAACACTGTTACAATGCTGGGAAACTGTATCAGTGTTCCGCCTATCATGGACGAGGAGAAGGCGGGTCTTTGTTACAATGGACGGCCGCCGAACAGACTGCATAACACAGCTGGAGACACCAGCTGTTTTAGTAAGGTATGGCTGCAGATGGGCACAATGAGGCTGCAAATGGGCACTACGGGGCTGCAAATGGGCACAACGGGGCTGCAAATGGGCACAACGAAGCTGCAAATGGGCACAACGAAGCTGCAAATGGGCACAGTGAGGCTGCAAATGGGCATTGCTTACCCAGTAGCTGCTGCATTTTCCCACTCTAGGCTTATACTCGAGTCAATAAGTTTTCACAGTTTTTTTGTGGTAAAATTAGGTGCCTCGGCTTATATTCGGGTCGGTATATATATATTATATATATATATATATATATATATATATATATATATATATATCTCCCATACCTGGGAGATTACTGTGGAAGTGGACAATCACTGTAGTAGTTGATTGACATGATCTTTGTGGTCCTGTGCTTCTGATTGGATGCGGCGGATAGTAGAGACAGTGATGTCATGATCTCTACCGCATCCAATTGAACACCACCATGGAGTTGATTTACTAAAGCGGGAGAAGTACAAAATTTGGTGCAGCTCTGCATAGAAACCTTCCGGATATTTTGGTCAAAGATTAATTAAACAAGCTCAAGTTAGAAACTGATTGGCTACCATGAAAAGCTGCACCAGATTTTGCACTTTCCAGTTTTAGTAAATCAACCCCCCCCCCATCCCTCACCAGTTGTCATTGAAAAAATATATAACCTTCGGTGAATGACGGTATTGCCAAGCACACAGGACCTGCAAGATCACTTCCACAGCTGTCCCTCAGGTATGAAATATACATACTTACATTGGTCCAAGCTGAACCAAGAGAGCATGCAAATAATTCTATAACGTTGTAAAGTGCTGCACAAACTGTTGGCGGTATATAAATCCTGTATAATAATAATTAAGATAATACCTGGAGTTCAGTTTCACGCATCTCAAGGCTTCATTTTCCTATTTTGTTTCCACCAAATTAATATTTTCTGCCATTTAACCCAAAGCAGAAACAACAAAATTTCCCCAGCCTCTGAGCCACAAATAACTTCATTGGCAGAAGGATCAAATATTAACGCATGATAAGTCATTTAGAATGAATGATAAACACCCAAACATTGCATGACTTGGCACCGCTATCTTTTAAATATCTAGGTTCACGAGGAAATTGGATAAATTTATAGGTCAAGTGGAAAGCATCTTGTTACAAATCTAGCAAAACACAAGCCAAGAACAGAGTTCAAAAAAAGAAAAGGAAAATATTAACGCATGATAAGACCTATAGAATGAATGATCAACACCTAAATACTGCTTGGCACCACTGTATTTATATATCTAGGTCCAAGAGCGGATTGGAGAAAGTTATAGGTCAAGTGGAAAACATCTGGCCACAAACCTGGCAAAGTACAAGCCAAGTATAATGAAAAAGCAAGAGCTACGGATAGTAAAAACCACATGCCAAAACCACCAGCAGAACCAGACATACAGTATCTCACAAAAGTGAGTACACCCCTCACATTTTTGTAAATATTTTATTCTATCTTTTCATGTGACAACACTGAAGAAATGACACTTTGCTACAATGTAAAGTAGTGAGTGTACAGCTTGTATAACAGTGTAAATTTGCTGTCCCCTCAAAATAACTCAACACACAGCCATTAATGTCTAAACCGCTGGCAACAAAAGTGAGTACACCCCTAAGTGAAAATGTCCAAATTGGGCCCAAAGTGTCAATATTTTGTGTGGCCACCCTTATTGTCCAGCACTTCCTTAACCCTCTTGGGCATGGAGTTTACCAGAGCTTCACAGGTTGCCACTGGTGTCCTCTTCCACTCCTCCATGACGACATCACGGAGCTGGTGGATGTCGTCAGATAGACGATAGAGATCTTGCGCTCTTCCACCCTCTATTTGAGGATGTCCCACAGATGCTCAATAGGGTTTAGGTCTGGAGACATGCTTGGCCAGTCCATCATCTTTACCCTCAGCTTCTTTACAGTGTGGCCAACCTACCAGATTTACTGACACAACACCCAAAATTTACTGGCACAGCCACGTTTTTACTGGCATTTCCAAAAGTTACAAAATTAGAGTTTTAAGTGCAAATTTGAGTATTTAGACTACAAACAAATGCAATATGCAATTATCAGTGTGATTTAAGGTAGATAATAAAGCAAAAAACATTTTCTTATTTTATTTTTTGATTATAGTAAGTAGGTAGCTCAGGGACAGGACTCATGAGGGCAAGAAATTAGAATGGGTAGCACACACACAGAAAAATTGACTCTCACAGTGACACTGACAGCAGTAGCACAGATGATGATGAGACCTCACCGACACATCCCCTCCTGAGTCACAGTGACAGTCTCTCTCCAAGCCAAGTGAGACCTCTAGTCCACTCCAGTCTAAACAGCACTGCTCCCAGCCTGCCTTGCTCCCATACCGCAGACCCGCACACGAGGCTCTGGCCGCTCTGCTTGGCTCCATTGCACAATGACATCACATGACATGCTCAGGCACCGCCTCCGCCAGAGCTGCCCAATCACACTGTAATAGGCACTCAGATGGTGTCAGCCGGCTTCGGACCAAGTGAAGCGTCACAGCCATATTTTTTACTGGCAACCTTTTACTTTTGTCAAAAATTGAAAACTCGAACCAACGCGCCCTTCTTGAGTTCTCACCACTGCGCTCGATGCCAGATGAAGGGGTGTGACCCCCTATGAGGGGTGTAAACTGACACTGTGTATGAGACACCTGTGTGAAATAAACTAATAAATGAAATGAAATAAAATAAAGTGAAATAAATCCGAAGCTGCCACTTATTAAATAATCAGTGCAAAAAATTCCTATTGATTCCAAGAGCCCAAGGCGACCCCTGTGAAGCAATATAAGCGGCGCTATATGACAATGATCACCATCCAAAACAGGATTCTAGTGCATCTATCTATACCCAAAATAATAAAATAAAAATGAAAATTATTGCATGTAGTGATCTGTATAAACACTTTTCAGTATACAGTAAACCAGTGAATCTCAAAAGAATCTAACAGTGTATATTAAAGTATGTCATACACCTAATAATATCAATTTGCAAATAAATAAAAAGTGAAATCAGGCAGTAAAGTCCATATGAAGTCCATAGATAGGACACCGTGCAGGAAAGGTGATAAGCTGGAAAACGTCCACCACTTCACTTAGTGTCAGTGCCTCCACTCCCCTTGAATGCAAAACTCACCGACTCAAAATGCCTCACACTCTCGTGTTTTGGCAAAAAGGCATAGGTGTATAGCAGATAAGCTGGGGATATGAACTTCCGAACTCCTTATAATTCCAGTGTCACCGACTCAAAATGCCTCACACTCTCGTGTTTTGGCAAAAAGGCATAGGTGTATAGCAGATAAGCTGGGGATATGAACTTCCGAACTCCTTATAATTCCAGTGTCACATCAATTTGATTCATAAAAGCAAGCAGGAAATGACAAAGAACAGCAGTTTAAACAGCAGGACTGGGAGCAGGCTGGTTTTTTTAGTTCACAAAGCACAAGATGGGCGGCCAGGAGTGCAATGCAGAGCGTTGCAGCACTTTTACAAGGGATGGCCGATGGAGATCTTGTGGCTGTTTAGTAATCTCCTGAGACTCAGACCTCCAGGCAGCAGTTCAAAAGACTTTTACTTTTACTGACATTTACTGGCAGGAGAAAATTGCCTGTTTTTTACTGGCTGCTAATAAAAATACTGACGGTTGGCAACAGTGCTTCTTTAGCAAGGCAGTCGTCGTCGACTTGGAGGTGTGTTTGGGGTCATTATGTTGGAAGACTGCCCTGCGGCCCAGTCTCCGAAGGGAGGGGATACATGTTGGCATTCATGGTTCCCTCAATGAACTGTAGCTCCCCAGTGCCGGCAGAACTCATGCAGCCCCAGACCATGACACTGCCACCACCATGCTTGACTGTAGCCAAGACACACTTGTCTTTGTACTCCTCACCTGATTGCCGCCACACATGCTTGACACCATCTGAACCAAATAAGTTTATCTTGGTCTCATCAGACCACAGGACATGGTTCCAGAAATCCATGTCCTTAGTCTGCTTGTCTTCAGCAAACTGTTTGCAGGCTTTCTTGTGCATCATCTTTAGAAAAGGCTTCCTTCTGGGAAAACAGCCATGCAGACCAATTTGATGCAGTGTGTGGCTTATGATCTGAGCCCTGACAGGCTGACCCTCCACCCCTTCAACCTCTGCAGCAATGCTGGCAGCACTCATATGTCTATTTCCCAAAGTCAACCTCTGGATATGATGCTGAGCATGTGCACTCAACTTCTTTGGTCAACCATGGCGAGACTTGTTAAACCGCTGTATGGTCTTGGCCACCATGCTGCAGCTCAGTTTCAGGGTCTTGACAATCTTCTTATAGTCTAGGCCATCTTTATGTAGAGCAACAATTCTTTTTTTCAGATCCTCAGAGAGTTCTTTGCCATGAGGTGCCATGTTGAACTTCCAGTGACCAGTATGAGAGACTGAGAGCGATAACACCAAATTTAACACACCTGCTCCCCATTCACACCTGGGACCTTGTAACATTAACGAGTCACATGACACTGGGGAGGGAAAATGGCTAATTGGGCCCAATTAGGACATATTCACTTAGGGGTGTACTCACTTTTGTTGCCAGCAGTTTAGACATTAATGGCCATGTGTTGAGTTATTTTGAGGGGACAGCAAATTTACACTGTTATACAAGCTGTACACTCACTACTTTTCATTGTAGCAAAATGTCATTTCTTCAGTGTTGTCACATGAAAAGATATAATAAAATATTTACAAAAATGTGAGGGGTGTACTTACTTTTGTGACATACTGTATATGCAAATCCTGACTTTTGCAGTAAGGCCCTGTCCACACCTGAGCAATTTAAAGCTTCACCAGGAGCACCTCAACACCCATCACTAGGATTATTAGTATTCGGGGGTGTCTGTTCGCACCTGAGCATAGTAACGCTTGAAGCTTGTTACTCAAAAAAGTACATAGGCTTCTTTTTGGGCAGAGCCTAAAACCGGAGTCATCCAAACTTCTTAAACAAAGGGCAAGTTTATTGTCCTTGAGACTTGAGGGGAGCCAGACAGTGGCCGGTGGCAGTGGAAATTTTCCTGGCATCAGTGGCAGTAGACATCCTATTTGGTATTAGAGAGAGGAACAGAGCCCCATCGTTGCGTTGGTACTATTGGGAGAAAGGGCGCCCCATTGTTGGTGTCAGTTGGCAGAATAGTGTCTCGTATCAGTGGGAGACAGTGTCCAAAGGGCCGGATAAAGGCAAGCAAAGGGACGCAGTTTGGCAGGCACTGGCCTAGATAATGGAGCCTAAAAGCCAAGCTCAGTCAAGGAAAATGAAAAAATAGCACCCGACCTGTAAGGTTTTCTTATTGTTTTTTCTTAAAGTATTGGTTGATCTAAGTCCTCAACCTCCCCGACACCAATGACTGGCTTTGTTGTAGACAACCCCTCCATGGACTGGGGGGGGGTGGGTTATTGGGGTGCAGCCTGTCACCTGTGTACAGGGCTCACCAGTGCTCTGTAACAATTCTGTGTTTGCAGTCTGTCACCCGGGGGGAAGGGGGGAGTGCAGCTTGTCACTGAAAGTCAACAGTTTATGGGGCTCAGCACTGGTGTGACAATCCTGTCCCCGGGCCAGCTATCCTCCCTCCATTATCCTCCACCTTCCTTTATGTAGGTTATTGGCCAAGTGATGTGACCACAGAAAGGAAATCTGGGAGAAGGAAAGCGGGCGTCCTCTGGGTGTGGGAGGGTGGCAGTGCAGGCTGTGCTGGCTTGCTCGCCCGCTGCCCACCCCCAGCCATGCAGCCCAGTCCCCAACACGCCATGGACCAGCACCAGTCTGCAGTCCAGTGGTCGGCGACCTCTGCTGTAAGTAATCTGGTTCTACACTCCAGAGGATCTCCACAGTCTTCTTGGTGTGTAGTGTAATGGAAACTGAAGCATCACCCCAATGCCAAGAGGTATATACCACTTTATTCCAAAAGTCAGAGGGACAATCCAAAGAGTAACAACGCACTTGTGGGTCCAAATCAGCTGCTTCCAAGGCCTGTGCTTGCAATCACACTGGAAAAACAACATTAAAAAGGTCAAGTTCACTTCTACTCCATTTACATTGTTTTCAATGAAGCCCTGATGAAGCAGTGGTGTGCAGTGCCGGACTGGCCTACCGGGATACCGGGAAATTTCCCGGTAGGCTGTCTGTACTTAGTGCCCTGGGGCCGCTTTTGGCTCTGAGCTTGGCTGGCTGTGTCAGCAAAATAAAGAGCAGCGGCGGCCGCCGCACTATGCAATGTGTGTGTGCCTCCTCCTCCGATCCGGCGCTGCCCACTGAACTGCAGAGTGATATGCCTCTGTGTGCCTGAGGGGAGGAGCAGGAGAACGCTGTGCTGGTTGATTTCCCCTTCCATTCGTGACTCGTCCCGTGCGGCACCAACACCACCCACTAATCTGCACGAGGAGAATAGGAGAAGTTAACGGCCGCCCAGGCAGCAGAAGAATTAAGGTACTTAAAATCTCTCTCTCTCTCCCTCCTCTTTTTGTGGCAGTCACATTTGTCTGCAGTTTGGTCTTTAGGGAGGTGTAGAAGTTCATGTTTTATTTAAAAGCTGTATACAGAAACTATATATTAGTCTTATGAGTGCTGCTTGCTAATTATATATTGTATTAGCACAAAAACTTTACTTTTATTTCCCCACCACTGTGCCCATCAAACACAGCCACTGTACCATCAAACGCAGCCACTGTACCCATAAATTGCCACCATTGTGCCCATTAAACGCAGCCACTGTGCCATCAAGCGCAGCCACTGTACCCATAAATTGCCACCACTGTGCCCATCAAACGCAGCCACTGTGCCCATCAAACGCAGCCACTGCCCATCAAACGCAGCCACTGTGCCATCAAACGCAGCCACTGTACCCATCAATTGCCACCTCTGTGCCCATTAAACGCAGCCACTGTGCCATCAAGCGCAGCCACTGTACCCATAAATTGCCACCACTGTGCCCATCAAACGCAGCCACTGTGCCCATCAAACGCAGCCACTGTGCCATCAAACACAGCCACTGTACTATCAAACGCAGCCACTGTACCCATCAATTGCCACCTCTGTGCCAATTAAACGCCGCCACTGTACTATCAAATGCAGCTACTGTACCCAAAAATTGCCACAACTGTGCCCACTAAACGCAGCCACTGTGCCATTAAGTGCAGCCAATGTGCCACTACCATCAAACGCAGCCACTGTAACCATCAATTTTTGTGGCAGTCACATTTGTCTGCAGTTTGTACCCATAAATTGCCACCACTGTGCCCATTAAACGCTGCCACTGTGCCCATCAAACGCAGCCACTATGCCATCAAACGCAGCCACTATGCCATCAAACGCAGCCACTATGCCATCAAACGCAGCCACTATGCCATCAAACGCAGCCACTATGCCATCAAACGCAGCCACTGTACCCATAAATTGCCGCCACTGTGCCATCAAACGCTGCCACTGTACCCATAAATTGCCACCACTGTGACCATCAAACACAGCCACCGTGCCATCAAACGCAGCCACTGTACCCATAAATTGCCACCACTGTGCCCATCAAATGCAGCCACTGTGCCATCAAACGCAGCCACTGCCATCAAGCGCAGCCACTGTACTAATAAATTGCCACCACTGTGCCCATTAAACGCTGCCACTGTGCCCATCAAACACAGCCACTGTGCCATCAAATGCAGCCACTGCCATCAAGTGCAGCCACTGTACCCATAAATTGCCACCACTGTGCCCATTAAACGCTGCCACTGTGCCCATCAAACGCAGCCACTATGCCATCAAACGCAGCCACTGTACCATCAAATGCAGCCACTGCACCCATCAATTGCCACCTCTGTGCCCATCAAGCGCAGCCATTGTACACATTAAACGCAGCCACTGTGCCCATCAAACGCAGCCACTGTGCCCATCAAACGCAGCCACTATGCCAAACGCAGCCACTGTACCATCAAACGCAGCCACTGTACCCATCAATTGCCACCTCTGTGCCCATTAAATGCAGCCACTGTACTATCAAACGCAGCCACTGTACCCAAAAATTGCCACCACTGTGCCCACTAAACGCAGCCACTGTGCCATTAAGCACAGCCAATGTGCCACTACCAAACGCAGCCACTGTAACCATCAAATGCTGCCAGTGTCCCCCCTCCCCCCCCCGGCACTTACCTGTCTCAGGTCAGCGCGTTCCTCCACGCTCCCTCCGATAGGCATCCAATCACAGCGCCTGTCGCTTCAGCCAATCAGGTGACAGGTAACCAGACCCAGTGCACCTGATTGGCTGGTAGGCGGGTCAGTGTTAGGGAAGTGATTTATTTGATTTCCTAACACAGCACTGTGTAAGCAGCGAACGTACAGCAGTGTGCCCGCTGTTTACCAATTTGGAAGCCTATTAGAGCCGACGGCTTGAATGAGGCACTTCTAAAAACACCCCGCCGCTGTAATTCAGATGCCCAATGCCCGACAAGGGGCTTGACACCTGAATAGGGGGCAGCAGCAGCGACGATAGATAGATTAATGAGTCTATCTATTGAAGATTGACGGTTGCAATGGACGCACCGCCACTGCCCAGTTGTATTTCCCCTGGATGGGGAAATACCACCATGTTTTACATTATACGTTCCTATACACTGTGTGCCCTATAAAAAGGAGGTGGGCTTTTATATGCGTCTTATCTATATATAATGCACTCTTCAAATGTGCTTTAAAATGCATGGTTTTCCATTTTATGAACAAGAAAATAATGACGTTATGCTGTTGGGTGGGTATAATAATGCTATGGGGCTGGTATGACATTTTTTCCAAGGCTGGTTTTCATTCCCAGTCCGGCCCTGGACTGGTGAGGCGCATCAATTTCCATTTTTGAAACATACTACGAGCCAAGGAGACTGTGGCGTGCCTCTGGGGTGCAGACGCCGCCTGCCCAGGAACCAGATTACTTACATCAATACTTTAAGCAATACTAATAAAATAACCTTATGAGTTCAGTGCTATTTTTCCATTTTCCTGAACTAAGCCTGACTTTTTAAAAGTCTAGCTTGGCCTTGCCCTTACACCCACCATGTTAAATGAGCCTGACCTTCATATTAAGGGACTAATAAAAAGGCTTGGGAAGAATCAGGGGATGGGCACAAACCCTACTCTTACAAGGAAAGCCAAAATGTGTATACCGATCTCTGTATCTACCAGTCATGTATATCTGACCCCTTACGGTATTTTGTACTTCCTATAAATATGAAGTCAACCAGAAGTTTCTTAACACCTTCTCAGACCCGGCATCCCTTTAATTGGGCCTCTACACCCAAGGGCGGGATAGACTGCCCGATCAATGACTGGCTGTCACAGTGGTCACATGATCGGAAGCCCATCAGATTGGAGCTGCATATGACATATTTACTGGCCCCTTCCCCAGCTCTCCATCCTGGAGATCCCCCATCCTGTGTGCCCGCAGCACCCGGTGGGAGAGAAGGGAAGCTGGCAATGCTGCGGGGCGGGGGGCACACAGGGGGTCCGGGAAGCAGGGGGAATAGGGTGGTGCACAGGGAGAGTGAACGCTGATAAGGGGGTAGCACCAGTCCTCCTGTACCATGCCTGGGCAGCAGGGGAATGGGTTGTGAGCAGGAGAGGGGGTGATCAGTGCGGGAGGGTGGCAATTGGAACCAACCCCATGTGCCTTGCAGAAGATGACAGCTGGCGGGAGGTAGAGGAAGAGAAGCCGGCTTTCAGCTGTTGCAGGGACAGACACGAAGGGGATTGGTTGCAGTAAAGGCCACCCCGCTGCACCAATCACCCCCTCTAGTGCCCACATCCAATTCCCTTGCTGCCCGGACCAGGTTCAAGAGAACCGTTGCTAATCAATTATCAGCGGCCCTGCACACGTGGGTGTTAAAGCCGTACTCTTTTGCCACAGTACATATGCATTATGTGTTCGGCAAGAAGTTGTTATAAGTTTATCAAGATTCTCAAAATTACTTTTCACAATAGGGTTCATTTATTAAAAGCAAATAGACTTTTCGCTTTGTAAGGGAATTTTCCCCAGAGCGTAGTGAATTAGGTGAAGCTCTGCCGACTTCCATCATCCAATCATCTGCAAGAAAAAAAATTCAGTTTCTTTTCCTTGCATGTCATTAGGTATACATCGCAAAGTGAAATTTCACCCCATTCACTAAGCTCTGGGGAAAGTTCCCTTACAAAGCAAATAGTCTACTTGCTTTTAGTAAATTAACCCTATTGTGAAAAGAATTGTTGAGTATCTTAATAAAGATATAACAACTTCTTGCTGAACACGTAATGCATATGTACTGTGGTAAAAGAGCGTGGGCATTAACACCCACATACAGGGCTGCCGATAAGTGGTTAGCACCAGTCCTCTTGTCCCGGGCAGCAGGGTGAATGTGATGTGGGGAGGAAAGGGGGTGATCAGTGCGGTGGGGTGGCATTTGCTGGAACCGATCCGCTGCGTGTCTGTCCCTGCAACAGCTGAAAGGCGGCTTCTCCTCTTCTACCTCCCACTGGCTTTCAGCTGCTGCAAGGAGAGACACACATGGGATTGGTTCCAGTAATTGCCACCCTGTCATTTCTGATCACCCCCTCTCCTGCCGACATCCAATTCTTCTGCTTGCAAAGTGATCAACCTTTGTACCTTTTGTGCCAACCCCAATATATTTTTATGGCCTAAATATAATTTGTTTGGCTTCCCAACGCCTATTTAAAGTGGAGCTCCACCCAAAAGGGAAAGCTCCACTTGTTTGCACCCTTTCCTCCTCCACTGCCACATTTGGTACTTTTTTTGGGGGGGGGGGGGGCAGGTACCTGGTTTTGACAGGTACCTGATCCCACTTTTGGCTCAGTTTGCGGCGGCAAACAGAGTTGGGCTTTCGGCTCCTCCTCCCACAGCCTTCTGGGACACTTCACAGGTCCCAGAAGATTGCGGCCTATCACAAAGCACAGCGTGCTTCACGCAACGCATCACTGCCAGGTTTCCTTTACCTAAGATGCCGGCGCCAGCACCCGACTGCCAACTGAAGAATCCGCTCGGGTGAGCACACCACTGGACCCCTGGACAGGTAAGTGTCCTAATATTAAAAGTCAGCAGCTACAGTATTTGTAGCTGCTGACTTTAAATTTTTTGGGGGGGAGCCTGAAGCTCCGCGTTAAGTTTAAACAAAGCTCATGAGCTCACAGAGGTTGTGGACTTATGATTTAGATAATACTTATACTTAATACTTATTAGCCAGAGTGCTGAAAAGCAATTTGTATCAGTTGACTTTTGTTGCAATAAGCAGAACCCTGAAATCCATTTACTTCTAAGGCTTTTCCCTGTCAATGCAACTCCTTAACAGGCAGTTTTGGATGATGCTTTGTTCTGATGCGGGCGAATAATTGTTTTCTGATGCCGCTAACAATGGCCGCGTTAGAGCTTCAGGCGCTTTTCAAAGTGCAGTGCCTTCCTCTGCATTGTTTGAACAGCAGCCCTCTATTCACAGCCTCCCCCCCCTTTTCAGTCCTCGCTTTGATTATGTTTTCGCGGCCCGGCCGTTTCCTATGTGAGGTGCTGTTGGGTGTCATTTCCCTCCCTGAGTGTTTGTCAGTTCATGGAAAGATTCTTTGAACTGCTATGCAGGCTGAAAGAATCGGAGAGCTTTGTCTGCGCTGGGATAGACGCCCAGAAAAACAAGAGCACCAGAATAGTTCAGACTATGATATTCATCATGTGAGAATTTAGAACCATCAGCAAAGGAGTGTGGTGTTCATGCAAGACAACATTCGCTGAATATTGGGTCACCTGCTTGTAGTTCTGGTGGTAAAAAAAAAAAAAAAAACTCACCTAGTGCTGCTAATTTAACTACTTGCCTACTGGGCACTTTTACCCCCTCCCTGCCCAGGCCAATATAGAGCTTTCAGCGCGATCACAGTTTGAAATACAATTGCACGGTCATGCAACACTGTACCCATATGACATTTTTATCATTTTTTTTTTTTTTTTGAGACTGAGCTTTCTTGTGGTATTTAATCGCCACTGCGTTTTTTTATTTGTTGCT
Source organism: Lithobates clamitans (assembly GCA_037952925.1). Taxonomy (NCBI): domain Eukaryota; kingdom Metazoa; phylum Chordata; class Amphibia; order Anura; family Ranidae; genus Lithobates; species Lithobates clamitans. Next base: position 399,352 of record JBBGZY010001868.1, read on the forward strand.
ATAGAAATAAAAAAAGAGAACATTTTGAAGAAAAAGAAAAAAAGGGTTTTCTTACTTTTTGTGTTGTAAAATTTAGCAAATAAGTAATTTTTTTTCTACTTCACTGATAGGCACTGGTGAGGCTGCACTGATGGGCGCTGGGGAGGCTGCACTGATGGGCGCTGGGGAGGCTGCACTGATGGGCGCTGGGGAGGCTGCACTGATGGGCGCTGGGGAGGCTGCACTGATGGGCGCTGGGGAGGCTGCACTGATGGGCGCTGGGGAGGCTGCACTGATCGATCATCAATGCCTGATTACCAGTGTAAATTTATGCTGTCACAAGAAGGCCGGTTGTCAGCTTTCTTTTCCTCACACAGTGACAGCATTGAGAATTTTTTTTTCCTACTTCACTGATGGGCGCTGGTGAGGCTGCACTGATGGGCGCTGGTGAGGCTGCACTGATGGGCGCTGGTGAGGCTGCACTGATGGGCGCTGGGGAGGCTGCACTGATGGGCGCTGGGGAGGCTGCACTGATCGATCATCAATGCCCTGATTACCAGTGTAAATTTATGCTGTCACAAGAGGGCCGGTTGTCAGCTTTCTTTTCCTCACACAGTGACAGCATTGAGAATTTTTTTTTTCTACTTCACTGATGGGCGCTTGTGAGGCTGCACTGATGGGAAGAAAAGGAGTCCTTGCTGCAAAGGCACATTAGACTCTGTAGTGGGGTTAGATATTTGAGGTGGAGTTGCACCTGAAGGTGGTGGGTCACCAGAAGCACTGTGAAGATATACGAGCTGTTACTGTAATACACAGTGGTTTTCACTATCTTTATGGGATTTTTCAGATATATGTTGAATTTTGTTCACATTAATATATTGTGTTTCTGATCACAAGCCCAGTGGAGTCTTATCTGATCAACGAGTTGACTTCACATGCATGTTATAATGTGTTACACCTTGTTGTAGCACTAATCTTTATTTAGTTTGTGTTTAATTTATTTATATACCCGTTGTGCTGCACTTATTTTATATATATATATATATATATATATATATATATATATATATATATGTTTATTAGACTTATATGGTGGTTTTAGTGAACACACTGGTGAAGTGCTAGCAGCAATTTATGCCTGGGTTACAAGGTATATTAATTTGAGCACTTAAATTACAACATGGCTTGTGTAGCAATTGTACAGTATCTCACAAAAGTAAGTACACCCCTCACATTTTTGTAAATATTTTATTATAGCTTTTCATGTTACAACACTGAAGAAATGACATTTTGCTACAATGTAAAGTAGTGAGTGTACAGCTTGTATAACAGTGTAAATTTGCTGTCCCCTCAAAATAACTGAACACACAGCCATTAATGTCTAAACCGCTGGCAACAAAAGTGAGTACACCCCTAAGTGAAAATGTCCAAATTGGGCCCAAAGTGTCAATATTTTGTGTGGCCACCATTATTTTCCAGCACTGCCTTAACCCTCTTGGGCATGGAGTTCACCAGAGCTTCACAGGTTGCCACTGGAGTCCTCATCCACTCCTCCATGACGACATCACGGAGCTGGTGGATGTTAGAGACCTTGCGTTCTTCTACCTTCCGTTTGAGGATGCCCCACAGATGCTCAATAGGGTTTAGGTCTGGAGACATGCTTGGCCAGTCCATCACCTTTACCCTTAGCTTCTTTAGCAAGGCAGTAGTCACCTTGGAGGTGTGTTTGGGGTCGTTATCATGTTGGAATACTGCCCTGCGGCCCAGTCTCCGAAGGGATCATGCTCTGCTTCAGTATGTCACAGTACATGTTGGCATTCATGGTTTCCTCAATGAACTGTAGCTCCCCAGTGCTGGCAGCACTCATGCAGCCCCAGACCATGACAGTCCCACCACCATGCTTGACTGTAGACCAGACACACTTGTCTTTGTACTAAAACACTGTTTGGTCTCATCAGACCACAGGACATGGTTCCAGTAGTCTGTTTGTCTTCAGCAAACTGCGGGCTTTCTTGTGCATCATCTTTAGAGGAAGCTTCCTTCTGGGATGACAACCATGCAGACCAATTTGATGCAGTGTGCGGCGTATGGTCTGAGCACTGACAGGATGACCCCCCACCCCTTCAACCTCTGCAGCAATACTGGCAGCAATCATACGCCTATTTCCCAAAGACAACCTCTGGATATGACGTTGAGTACGTGCACTCAACTTCTTTGGTCGACTATGGTCATGGCCACCATGCTGCAGCTCAGTTTCAGAGCCTTGGCAATCTTTTTATAGCCTAGGCCATTTTATGCAGAGCAACAATTCTTTTTTTCAGATCCTCAGAGAGTTCTTTGCCATGAGGTGCCATGTTGAACTTTCATTGACCAGTGTGAGAGTGATAACACCAAATTTAACCCCAAAATTAAGCTGTACACTCACTACTTTACATTGTAGCAAAGTGTAATTTCTTCAGCGTTGTCACATGAAAAGCTATATTAAAATACTTACAAAAATTTGAGGGGTGTACTCACTTTTGTGAGATACTGTATATGCTATTTCAGATTGCAATTCTGAGCTCCAGAAGGCAGATGGTTGGGATCTGATGTCACAGACTGCACAGCATAGAGCAGAGGGCTGATTGTAATCTGAGACCTGAGTGAAGGAAATGACAGGCCTCCTTTACACAGTCTTATAGAGAAACATGCACCGCTGAGGCTGTCCATCAACCAGTTGTGAAGTTGTGTGCTGGGGGGGACAGACTCCGGGGATTGTCTAGTGTCAGTATAGGCTGCCAGAAGTGACTCCTGCATATAGCAGAGGGAGGAGAGAGGAGACAGAAATCACACCAGGTGCTTTGGATTGAGGCTAGTGCACACTGTAGAAGGATATGCTTGGTTTGTTTTTCATTTCAGAGATCTCCAACCACTTTAACCACTTCCCACCCAAGGACGTCATATGACGTCTTTGACTTTCAGTGTGAATATCTGAATGATGGGTGCAGCTACATCCTTGTTTTCAGCTGGCGATTCTGTGTACCATAAGAACGATCATAGCGGCAGTTTCACCGCTTGATCGTTCTTACAGGCGACGCGAGGGGCCGTCCCCCCCCTCCCGCCACCATCCGGTGCGGCTCCGGGCTCTCCCGTGCCATCGGGGACCCGGAGAAAGAATCGGCCACCGCCGGATGACGACCATAGAGATTTCCATTGACCAGATGGTCACCAGTCGTCTCTCTATGACCGCCGGAGGCCCGGGCGCGACGTTATGACGTCACGTCCGGGCCGCGGATGTAAACAAACCTGTGATCGCGGCTGGTAAGCATGAGATTGTGGATTTTTTTTTTTCCGATCTCATGCTTTCCAGCCTGGAGCAGAGAGATGTGGGGGTCGTATTGACCCTGCATCTCTCCATAAAGAGGACCTGTCACAAACAATTCCTATTGCAAGAGATGTTTACATTCCTTGTAATAGGAATAAAAGTGATCAAAAAATTAAAAAAAAAAATGTAAAAGAAAGTAAAAATAAATAAATAAATAAATAAATTTAAAACGCCCCTGTCCCCGGTAGCTCGCGCTCAGAAGCGAACGCACACGTTAGTCCCGCCCACATATGCAAACGCCATTCAAACCACATATGTGAGGTATCGCCGCGTGCGTTAGAGCGCGAGCAACAATTCTAGCACTGGACCTCCTCTGTAACTCTAAACGCGTAACCTGTAAAAAATTTTAAAGCGTCGCCTACGGAGATTTTTAAGTACCGAAGTTTGAAGCCATTCCATCAGTGTGCGCAATTTTAAAGCATGACATGTGGGGTATCTATTTACTCGGAGTAACATCATCGTTCACATTATACAAAAACATTAGGCTAACTTTACGGTTTTGTTATTTTTTAAGTCATGAAACATTTTTTTTTCTCCAAAAAAACACGTTTGAAAAATTGCTGTGCAAATACCGTGTGAGATAAAAAGTTGCAACAACCACCATTTTTTATTCCCTAGGGTGTCTGCTAAAAATATATATTATATAATATATATATATATATATATATATATATATATATATATATATATATAATATATATATATATATATATATATATACATATATATATATAATGTTTGGGGGTTCTGAGTAATTTTCTAGCAAAAAATTTTGGATTTTTACATGTAGGAGAGAAGTGCCAGAGCAGGCCCGGTATGGAAGTGGTTAAAGTGAAAGCCTTACCCATGTCTCTGGATATCTTAAGCACATGTTTTAGCTGCTGTCTATACACCTGAAAGAAGCAAAAAAGAAGGTGAAAGTTAATATGTTACCATTAGGTGGAGGGGTGTTTTGGTGGGTCCCTTAGCAGACATCTTTTCCCAGAGTCCCCGTCGTACATATCGGATGGTGGTTCCTGCAATGTGAAACTCTCCAGGCAGTTCAATTTTCCAGTCACTGTTGATGGATTTCTTAATGGAATCTTTCAGAGCTGAACAAGTTAAGCATAAAAAAAAAACAAAAAAAAAAAACACATCGTCAGTTGCCAGCCCGACCAGTCCTGATTTTGGGGCAGAGCAGGCCAACACCCATTTTGTTTAGGGCAATGGCCAATATTTTCCATGGTTTAGCGCGACAATAACAATTTGTGCTCTATACAAATCCCCCGACTTCCCTGCGCCTGCGCCTATTTTTCATTAATTCGCTCTGCTCGCCGTTCCACAGTGTTCTCTCTCGTATTCCCACATTCTCCTTTCTCATTTTGCAGTTTTTTCCACAGAGTCACTGCCAAATCCTCAACCTTTTTTTCTGCTACCTATAGCCCCGTGTGCTGCTAACTCTCCATCCAAGAGCTGAAATGGCTACAAGCATCAAATTACTTTCTTATATCCTTGACTTGTTCCTCAGCAAACATTCTATTTTCCTTGGCTTCTGCAGGTACAGGAGTCCATGAGCCGATTATTGCCGGTGCCCGCACACATGTTGGCGTGGGATGCGATATTATGATTTAAGGGACTTTTTTCCCTTCTTCATCAGAAAAAACCTAGAAAGTGTCTTTATATTATGAATGTGGGTCAGATCTCACTTGCTCGGCATACAACACATTCTTTTAATATTCAAAACACACGCTGGCTGTATAGGTTGAACTTGGCTTCTACTGCCTGGAATGGGAGGCTGATCTGTTCTCTCAAGTTACATGGATACATTTTTTGGAGTTCTAAGTAAACAAAAGACAAACTCCTTGGTTTTCGGGATTTGCGATGGAAGTGAGCACATGTAAATACGCCAGTTTTCAGAAAGCAATGCTGAATTTCGTCAACATTTGGCTTCCCTTAACTTAACCAGGACTGGTTAGACTCTCTAGCCTTACTCCATAATAGCCATGACTTCCACATCTTGCACAGATGATGATTAACACGCCTGAAAGAGATTTAGCTAACCTGAACCAATGGCTTTCTATCAGTGGTTCTCAACCACCGGGCTGAGGCCCACTGCAGCCGCCCCTCTCCTGATCTTCCAGCCAGCTGAAGATCCCTTAACCTGCCACAGTGCCTCTCATAGTGGCCCACAGTGCCCTCATCTGCCTGAGAGCACTCAGCCTACAGTGGTTCCCAACCTCCTACTGTCACCCAGTCTTCCACAGTGCCCCTCAGCCTGCTGCAGCGCCTCCAGCTCTCCATAATGCCCCCAACCTCCAACAGTGCTCCACAGTGCTCCCCCAGTCTCCTCCAGAAACCTCATTCACCTACAGGACCACCAAGTACCCTAACCTACCCCACAACCCCCACAGTGTCACCCAGACTTCCACAGTGCCTCCAGCTCTCCATAGTGGGCCCAACCTCCAACAGTGCCTAACAGTGTTTCCCAGCCTCCTCCCGAAACCTCATTCCCCTACAAGACCACCAATTCTGCTGCAGAGTACCCTAACCCATTCCACAGCCCCAACAGTGTCACACAGACTTCCACAGTACCCTTCAGCTTTCTGCAGGGCCTCCAGCTCTCCATAGTACCCCCAACCTTCAACAGTGCCCCACAGTGCTCCCCAGCTTCCTCCAGAAACCTCATTACCCTACAGGGCCACCAAGTTTGCTGCAGAGTCCCCTAACCCACTCCATAACCCAACAGTGTAACCCAGCCTTCCAGAGTGTCTCACCAGCCCGCTGCAGAGTGCCCATGCTTCCACAGTGCTTCAACCCCCCCCCCCCCCCCCACAGCCTGCTGCAGAGCCTCCAGCTCTCCATAGTGCCCCCAACCTCCAACAATGCCCCACAGCCTCCTGCAGAAACTGGATTACCTTACAAGGCCACCAAGTCTGCTGCAGAGTCCCCTAATCCACGCCACACACTCCACAGTGACACCCGCCTGAAAGCCCTCAACCTCCAGTACCCCTAACCTCCAACAGTGTCACCCAGCCTTTCAGAGTTTCTCCCCAGCCTGCTGCAGAGCCACCAGCTCTCCATAGTGCCCCCCCCCCCCAACCTCAAACAGTGCCCCATAGTGCCCTTGAGCCACCAAGTCTGCTGAACAGTCCCCTAACCCACTCTACAACCCCCACAGTGACACCCAGTGTCCCTCCAATCTCCCAAAGTGCCACCCAACCTGCTACAGAGCCTTCAGCTCTCCATAGTGCCCCAACCTCCAACAGGGCCCCACGGTGCTGCCCAGCTCCACCCCCTGTCCACAGACAGCAAAACAAAAACACCTGACAGGGGTTTTAATCCATCTCCACCCTATCCAAAACAAAATAAAAGGTTTTGCCTTTAGTTATACTTTAAATATAGTATATGCTAGTTTACAATGGTTATCTAGACCAGTGTTTCTCAGCTCCAGTCCTCAAGGCGCCCCAACAGGTTCATGTTTTCAGGATTTCCCTCAGATGAAACGGCTGTGGTAATTACCAAGGCAGTGAAACTGATCAAATCACCTGTGCAGAATAATGGAAGGCCTGAAAACATGACCTGTGGGGGGGGCCTTGAGGAATGGAGTTGAGAAACACTAATCTAGACCATCAATTCTCAAGTCTACCTTAAAAAGGTTTTACACGTTTACCCAGAAAGCTGTGCGCCGGCTTATCCTCTACTACCCGGATCCTCCTGGCCCCTGCAGGGATGACAGCAGCCTCAATGTAACCTGTAAAAAGAGAGGGACAGTTGTGAGCAATCACGGTAAAGACGTGAGAACATTTTACGAGACAATAGAGGAGTGTGGAGAGAGCAAAGTACACAGGAAGATGCAACAAGACTATACGCACACAAGACATAACCAGACCATGTACATAGACACTGGGATGCTGTGCAATGTAGACGACACAAGAGCAAACAACGTGTGTAACAAGACAACACAAATGTCTGACATGGATAATGGGCTTCATTCATCAAGGGGGTCTAAAAGAAGGACCGTCTATGTTTTCCTTGATTCTTCTCTTCTATTTTACACATATGCTGGCAAATAACCGCTAAAAGGACGGCGGGTGGTTATTTTCAACATAGGTCTTAACAACTTCACCCCCAGAAGGTTTTACCCCCTTAACGACCAGGCCATTTTTTGCGGTATGGAACTGCGTTATTTTAACTGACGATTGACCGCTCGTTGATGTCATTTTTTCCCCACAAATAGAGCTTTCTTTTGGTATTTGATCACCTCTGGGGTTTATAGTTTTTTCGCTATAAACAAAAAAAGAAAACCGTCAATTTTGGAAAAAAAAAACAAAAAAAACAATATTTTTTACTTTCTGCTATAAAACATATCCAATAAAAAAAAAAAACTTAAAAAATCGAATTTCTTCATCAGTTTAGATCAATATGTATTCTGCTACTTTATTTTGGTAAAAAAAAAACAAAAAAAAAACAATAAGTGTATAATTAGGGGCCGGGCACATGGATTGGGGGGGGGGGGGCGCCCCTGCGCCCCGTATGGACAGGCCGCTGCTGCATTCACCTGTATTTTAATGTAAAGAAACCACTATGTACAAGTTATCAACCATCATGTCCCCATATGAATATTTTCCGATGGAATTAAAACGCTTTGGGGTTTCATCTGCTTACATGTGGTTGTTACCTGTAGATGTGAGAATGGCCTCTCTCTCTATATATAGATATAGATATATATATATATATATATATATATATATCTATATATATATATATATATATAGAGATATATATATATCTATATATATATATCTATATATATATATATATATAGAGATATATATATCTCTATATATATATATATATATATATATATATATATATATATTGTACACCCTCGTGGATGATTAGCTGCTAATTTCATATGATGGCTTTGATGAAATTGTATTAAATAAACTTGTACTTTTCTACAAGATTAGGATTGGCGGTTTAGTGTTAGGAAAGTGAATATTCCGTCGCTTTTCTAACACAGCTGAGTGACCTGCGCCTATGGCTCTAATCAGGTGCTTAAAAAAAAAACCCCGCCCCCCCCCCACGGCTGTAATTCAAGCGCCCTGCATCCGAAAAGGGGCCGGGCGCCTGAATAGGGGGTGGCAGCGGCGGCCATAGATAGAATAATGCAATGCATGAATCTATCTATTGGTGCTAGAGGGGGTGGCAGGAGAGAGAGGGCAGCGCCTGTGCGCCCTTATGGACACACTGCCATTGGGCTAGTATCAGAGCCAGATACACACAGGTTACATAGGCCGCGAACGATAGAGCGAGAGCAATAATTCTAGCCATAGACCTCCTCTGTAACTCTAAACATGTAATCTGTAAAAAATGTTAAAGCGTCGCCTAAGGAGATTTTTAAGTACTGAAGTTTGGCGCCATTCCACGAGTGTGTGCAATTTTAAAGCGTGACATGTTAGGTATCTATTTACTCGTGTTATCTTTAGTGTTTTTTGATTTTTCTTTATAGTCATGAAACAGTTTAAAAAAAAAAAAAAAAACGTTCGAAAAATTGCTGCACAAATACCGTGTAACAAAAAGTTGCAACGGCCACCATGTTATTTCCTAGGGCAGTGATAGCGAACCTTGGCACCCCAGATGTTTTGGAACTACATTTCCCATGATGCTCGTGCACTCCGCAGTATACTTGAGCACCATGGGAAATGTCGTTCCAAAACATCTGGGGTGCCAAGGTTCACCATCACTGCCCTAGGGTGTCTGCTAAAACAATATATTTAATGTTTGGGAATTCCGAGTAATTTTCTAGCAAAAAAATGATGATTATTACATGTAGGAGAGAAGTGTCAGAATTGGCCTGAGTGGCAAGGGGTTAATTGCCATAAGTAATATACAAATTATTATATATTGTTTTTAAGGTAATTTACTATATTTTCGAAAACTGTACTCAAGCAGGTAGCTTAACGGACAAATTACTGAAGTTTGAAGTTATAACTTCCATCCAATAATTTCACAGTAAATAGAGAATAAATTATTTAGCTTGATTATAAAAGTCCCTTTTCAGCAGCAGATTCTCATTCTCCCTCTTAACTGTGTGAGAAAAACATGGAATTATGGGTAAATCTTATAAACATAAGCACATGTTATTTCCTTGTAGTTAAGAAGGCTGGGCTGGAAGGGAGCATTTGTCTTTTAGACACATGCCCCTTCTATGACACTTCAGTGAGAGGCGTGCCTCCACTGCAGCATTTTTATTGGACAGCTGGGACCAATGGTACTTTACCATTGGTCCAAGACTCCAAGCTGTACATTGAGCTCAGTGCTTCTGACAAGAAGCTAGGAGAGGCACTGTGAGCTCATCCTCTCGGTCTGCTGCAAACAGAGTGTGTCAGCTTGTATTTAAAGTGGAGTTCCACACAAAAATGGAACTTCTGCTTTAAGTACTTGTGACCCCCCGGACATGCCACATTTGTTTTGTAATTTTTTTTGGCAGGGGAGCGGGTACCTAGTTTTCACAGGTACCCAGCTCTCACTTCCTCTCCTGGCGCCGAGCGGAAGTTCACCTCTCCCACCTCCCTCCCTGCAACTGCCCGGCCATTCACAACGCGCAGCGCGGCTCACGCATGCGCAGTGCGCGCCCGGTTGTGATGCCACAGCCGGGCGCCCACACTTGCAATGCCGGCGCCGCAGAGAGGCGGGGGAGAGGAGTGAGGCTGCGTGCGGCCGCATCGCTGCACTGTGGGACAGGTGAGTGTCTGTTTATTAAAAGTCAGTAGCTATACTTTTTGTAGCTGCTGACTTTTAAATGGGTGGAACTCCGCTTTAAACTGGCTGCTCTGTATTTACCTTCAGACAGGCTGCGCAAGCAGCCCCGTTTCTCTGAACCATAGGTTACCAGTGGTGGGGTAGGACTTAGGCTACCCATCCCCCAAATTTGGGGTCTCTGTGACCTTAGGTCGCCGAGCTACGACCCTCGATTTTAAAAAAAATTTTTTTACAGTGTTCATGGCAGGTGAGGCTCTGCCTCACCTGCCTCCCCTGACTGCACGTCCCTGGATTAGTGTGTAAGTGCCTTAAAAGGTCCCTAATCTCAGCCAATTGTACACTACTCTATATATGGAATGTGGCACCCAGCAAGCTAAAACTTGCAGAACAATGCTTAGATGTTGGTGGCTGCATTAGTCTTCTTTTTTCCACTTTATTTTCACCTGTGGATATGGCTAGTAACAGACTTCCTCTCTTAGGAACCCTTGGACAGCAGCCTTGTCAATCAGGGGGAGGGTAGTGTTAGATGGACTAGCAGATTTAGATGGACTTGACCATGGGGTGCTCAACCTGTGGCCCTCCAGCTGTTACGGAACTACAAGCCCCATCATGCCTCTGCCTGTGGGAGTCATGCTTGTAACTGTCAGCCTTGCAATGCCTCATGGGATTAGTAGTTCCGCAACAGCTGAGGGGCCACAGGTTGAGCACCCATGAACTTAAACTGAAACCAAACCCCATAAAGGTGTTACATAAATAAAAGCTGACAATTGTACGCACCCCTGTCAGTGGTAAATGGTGAGTTCCAACTCTTTAATTGTCACTTTTGCTGGATAGCTTAGTCTGTTTACCACTTGCTTACTGGGCACTTATACCCCCCTTTCTGCCTAGGCCAATTTTCAGCTTTCAGCGCTGTCACACTTTGAATGAAAATCGTGCGGTCATGCAAAGCTGTACCCAAATTAAATTTGTATAATTTTTTTTTTTTTTACACAAATCCAGCTTTTTTGTTGCTGGCATTTAATCAATAATAGGGTTTTTATTTATTGCTAAATAAACAAAAAAGACCGAAAATTTTGAAAAAACAAAAAACAAAACATTTTTCATAGTTTGTTTTAAAAGTTTGCAAACGGGTAGTTTTTCTCCTTCATTGATCTGCGCTGATGAGGCTGCACTGATAGGTGGCACCGATGAGGCTACACTGATGGGTGGCACAGATGAGGCTGCACTGATAGGTGGCACCGATGAGGCTGCACTGATAGGTGGCACCGATGAGGCTGCACTGATAGGTGGCACCGATGAGGCTACACTGATAGGTGGCACCGATGAGGCTACACTGATAGGTGGCACCGATGAGGCTACACTGATAGGTGGCACCGATGAGGCTACACTGATAGGTGGCACCGATGAGGCTACACTGATAGGTGGCACCGATGAGGCTACACTGATAGGTGGCACCGATGAGGCTACACTGATAGGTGGCACCGATGAGGCTACACTGATAGGTGGCACAGATGAGGCTACACTGATAGGTGGCACCAATGAGGCTACACTGATAGGTGGCACCAATGAGGCTACACTGATAGGTGGCACAGATGAGGCTACACTGACAGGTGGCACAGATGAGGCTACACTGATAGGTGGCACAGATAGGGCTACACTGATAGGTGGCACAGATGAGGCTACACTGATAGGTAGCACAGATGAGGCTACACTGATAGGTGGCACAGATGAGGCTGCACTGATAGGTGGCACCGATGAGGCTACACTGATGGGTGGCACAGATGAGGCTGCACTGATAGGTGGCACCGATGAGGCTGCACTGATAGGTGGCACAGATGAGGCTGCACTGATAGGTAGCACCGATGAGGCTGCACTGATAGGTGGCACCGATGAGGCTGCACTGATAGGTGGCACCGATGAGGCTGCACTGATAGGTGGCACCGATGAGGCTGCACTGATAGGTGGCACCGATGAGGCTACACTGATAGGTGGCACCGATGAGGCTACACTGATAGGTGGCACCGATGAGGCTACACTGATAGGTGGCACCGATGAGGCTACACTGATAGGTGGCACCGATGAGGCTACACTGATAGGTGGCACAGATGAGGCTACACTGATAGGTGGCACCGATGAGGCTACACTGATAGGTGGCACCGATGAGGCTACACTGATAGGTGGCACAGATGAGGCTACACTGACAGGTGGCACCGATGAGGCTACACTGATAGGTGGCACCAATGAGGCTACACTGATAGGTGGCACAGATGAGGCTACACTGACAGGTGGCACAGATGAGGCTACACTGATAGGTGGCACAGATAGGGCTACACTGATAGGTGGCACAGATGAGGCTACACTGATAGGTAGCACAGATGAGGCTACACTGATAGGTGGCACAGATGAGGCTGCACTGATAGGTGGCACCGATGAGGCTACACTGATAGGTGGCACAGATGAGGCTACACTGATAGGTGGCACAGATGAGGCTACACTGACAGGTGGCACAGATGAGGCTACACTGATAGGTGGCACAGATGGGGCTACACTGATAGGTGGCACAGATGAGGCTACACTGATAGGTGGCACAGATGAGGCTACACTGATAGGTGGCACAGATGGGCTACACTGATAGGTGGCACAGATGAGACTACACTGATAGGTGGCACAGATGGGCTACACTGATAGGTGGCACAGATGAGACTACACTGATAGGTGGCACAGATGAGGCTACACTGATTGGTGGCACAGATGAGGCTACACTGATAGGTGGCACAGATGAGGCTACACTGATAGGTGGCACAGATGGGCTACACTGATAGGTGGCACAGATGAGGCTACACTGATAGGTGGCACAGATGAGGCTACACTGATAGGTGGCACAGATTAGACTACACTTATAGGTGGCACAGATGAGGCTACACTGATAGGTGGCACAGATGAGGCTACACTGATAGGTGGCACCAATGGGCACTGGTAGGTGACTCCGATAGGCAGCACTGATAGGTGGCACTGATGGACACTGGTAGGTGACACTGATAAGGCGGCACTGATGAGATTACACTGATAGGTAGCACTGATAGGTGACACTGATGGGCACTAGTAGGTGACACTGATGGGCACTGGTAGGTGACACTGATAGGTGGCACTGATGGGCACTGGTAGGTGACACTGATGGGCAGCACTGATGGGCACTGATGAGACTACACTAATAGGTGGCACTGATAGGTGACAGTTATAGGTAGCACTGATAGGTGGCACTGGTGGGTCTGGAGTGTGCGGGACCGATGTCCTGTTTACTCCAGGCGGCCATCTGCCTTTTTTACCAGCTCTGTTTACATTAACTGATCAGCTGTCATTGGTCATTGGCTGACAGCTGATCACATGGTAAGGGGCCGGGATCAGCCCCTTACTCAGATCTGTGATCAGCCGGGTCTCATAGACTCGCTGGTCACAGAACGAGGTGCGCAGGCTTTACATGCACTTGAGAACAGACATGGACGCCCTCCCAGCAATTTATGCCCGCGCTGTAGCCGTCCTTCGGCTATAGCGCGGGCGGCAAGAGGTTAAAGGAAGTTGAAAAATAACAGATCTACAGGCCAGATCACCAGGTGAAAATATAGAAATAAAGACTAAAAAAAATAAAAATAAATAAAAACACGAACGCAGCCACCACCTCTAAGAATTGGTAAACTGTGATAGAATAGATTATTGATTCTAAGTTTAATACCACTTTTAGCTGGCCATGCACTGTAAGAATGTCTGATAATTCCCGATAAACCAGCCAAAATTTGCTTCACAGGTGAACAGCAAATCAAAGGAGTGGGGTGGAAATTTTTTGGCCGAACAGCTACTGCATCCAATCAGATGCAGCCGCTGTTCAGGAAATTTGTCAGCTGGAGAGTTAAAAATACAAAATACAAAAGCCACTTCCCTCGCTGCTGTATAGAGTGGGTGGAGGAACCGGCTATATTTTTGGGGGCTGAACGAAAAAAAAAGTAAGTTTAAGGCCAGCTTTATTCCAAACACTTTGATTAATGAGTTCTGATAAGGAATTGAGCTGCATGAAGTGCTGACCCACATTTTCTAGAATGGCCTGGGAACATGACAGATGGAAATCATTGGCTGCGGTGAGAAACAGCTGTATATTAACTTCTCCCCAGAGCCTTTAATAAACATTATTTTATTCAAAGACCAGTAAGCAAAGAAACATGAAATGTATAAGTAGTCAGCGCTCGTTGTAGAAGATATAAAAATAATAAAGATCACAAACACAATGGGGTGTATTTAATAAAGGCGAATAGGCTGCTCACTTTGCAAGGGAATTATGACCCCCTGCAGATTTTGTAAGTTTGCCCACTTACAAAGAAATGAAGGGTCTATATTTTATCATAGGTGTATTGTAAATGATAGAGACAGAATATCAACCAAAAATCTAGAAAAAACACATGATACAAATGTTATAAAGTGAGTTGCAGTTAAGCGAGGGGAAAAAGTATTTGATCCCCAAGCAAAACATGACTTGGTACTTGGTGGAGAAACCCTTGTTGGCAAGCACAGAGGTCAGATGTTTCTTGTAGTTGGTGACCAGGTTTGCACACATCTCAGGAGGGGTTTTGGTCCAATCTTCTTTACAGATCTTCTCTAAATCCTTAAGGTTTCTTGGCTGCCTCCTGGCAACTCAAAGTTTCAGCTCCCTCCATAAGTTTTCTATAGGCTGAAGGTCTAGAGACTGGCTAGGCCACTCCATGACCTTAAAGTGCTTCTTCTTGAGCCACTCCTCTGTTGCCTTGGCGGTATGTTTTGGGTCATTGCCATGCTGGAAGACCCATCCATGACCCATCTTTAGTGTTCTGCCTGAGGGAAGAAGGTTCTCATCCAAGATTTTACAATACATGGCTTTGTCCACTGGCCCCTCAATGCAGCAAAGTCGGCCTGTGCCTTTAGCAGAGAAACAGCCCCAAAGCATCATGTTTCCACCTCTGTGCTTGACTGTAGGGATGGTGTTCTTAGGGTCATAGCATTTTTCTTCCTCCAAACATGGCGAGTTCAGTTGATGCCAAAGAGCTCAATTTTGGTCTCATCTGACCACAGCACTTTCTCCCAATTCTTCTCTGAATCATTTAGATGTTCTTTGGCAAACTTTAGATGGGCCTGTACATGTGTCGTCTTGAGGAGGGGAACTCGCCATGTTTGGAGGAAGGAAAAAGTTTCTCTGCTAAAAGGTACAGACCAACTTTGCCACATTGAGAGGCCAATGGACAGGTCCATGTATTGTAAAATCTTCGATGAGAACCTTCTTCCCTCAGCCAGAACACTGAAGATGGGTCGTGGATGGGTCTGAAAATGACCCAAAACATACAGCTAATGCAACAAAGGAGTGGCTCAAGAAGCAGCACAACATTAAGGTCATGGAGTGGCCTAGCCAGTCTCCAGACCTTAATCCTATAGAAAATGTATGGAGGGAGCTGAAACTTCGAGTTGCCAAGGGACAGCCAAGAAACCTTAAGGATTTAGAGAACATCTGTAAAGAAGATTGGACCAAACTCCCTCCTGAGATGTGTGCAAACCTCGTCACCAACTACAAGAAATGTCTGACCTCTTTGCTTCCCAACAAGGGTTTCTCCAGCAAGTACTAAGTCATGTTTTGCTTGGGGATCAAATACTTCTTTTACTCACTGAACTGCAACTCAATTTATAACATTTGTATCATGTGTTTTTTTTTTTCTGGATTTTTGGTTGATATTCTGTCTGTCTCTATCATTTAAAATACACCTATGATTAAAAAATAAGTAGTCAGCGCTCGTTGTAGAAGATATAAAAATATCAAAGATCTCAAACACAATTGGGTGTATTTAATAAAGGCGAATAGGCTGCTCACTTTGCAAGGGAATTATGATCCCCTGCAGATTTTGTAAGTTTGCCCACTTACAACAGGGCCCCACGGTGCTGCCCAACTCCCCCCTCTAGAAATCTCACCCCCTACCCCCCTACAGGGCCACCAAGTCTGCTGCAGAGTCCCCTAACCTCCCCCCCCCCCTAATGGGGGCACAGACAGCAAAACAAAAACACCTGACAGGGGTTCTGATCCACATAATAAATAAAAGGTTTTGCCTTCAGTTATACTTTAAATATAGTATAGGCTAGTTAACAATGGTTATCTAGACCAGCATTTTTCAGCTCCAGTCCTCAAGGCGCCCCAACCGGTCATGTTTTCAGGATTTCTCTCAGGTGAAATGGCTGTGGTAATTACTAAGGCAGTGAAACTGATCAAATCACCTGTGCAGAATAATGGGAGAGCCTGAAAACATGACCTGTTGGGGGCGCCTTGAGGACTGGAGTTGAGAAACACTGATCTAGACCATCAATTCTCAAGTCTACCTAAAAAAAGGTTTTACATGTTTTGGATTTAATACCACTTTATTCAAAAAAAATTTTTTTTAAAAATTGGTTGCACATGATTGGATGATGAAAGTCTGTTGAAGATGATCATGCGTAACACAGGTGCCCATTCACACTTGGTGGTTTGGAATCGCCAGCAGAATTGCCGCGATTCTGCGCGCGACTCCAAATCGGGGTAAAACGTGCATCGCGAATTTGGGTGCCATTTATTCTTAATGGCACCCCAAACACAGAGGGATTCTGCTACGATTGTCGCGCAACGAAAACGTAGCAAAATGTGCCTTTAAAAAAAAAAATCACACAAAGCTCATCACCCATAAAGAAAAAAGGAGCTTTCTTTGTGATGTTTTGGGCGAAGTTCCGCTTTTTCTATGACCCTCCACAAGAATCCCAGCTTCTCATGTGGTCCCATGGAAAAATAAATTGACCCACACTTGGGTTATTCACCAAAAACGTGTGATGAGTGTGTGTTTGATGAGTATAGATGTGCAAAAGCAGAAACACATAGCAATCAGGAAGACATGGGTGTATTAAGTGAAGATGTACAATGTACAGGATAACACCATGGAAAGAAAGGATAGTGCACATAGAAAGAAATACAGAGTGTGAGTAGTTAAGTATTACATAGCATATACAGTATACATGTGCATCAGTAGTAGGTACAACCAATCTGTATGGAACAAAACATATTATATTAAGATAATATATGAGGACTGCGCTGAAAGCAATGTAAAAGTAGGCATAACTTTTCTATCGATTTACACAGGTTGTTCAAATTTGCACATATTAGTAGAGTAACTCTCCCTCTATAGGAACTCTTCTTCTTTTTCATTGCAGCTAAATAATAGATTTCAAGCAGAAGCAATGTGCTGTCATTGAGTTCTTGATGAAGGAGGGGTGCAGGCTGTCTGATATATTCACAGAAGGCTACAGAATGTTTACGGAGATAATACAATTGACAAGAGTCACCAATGAGAAGACCATAGGTGTGCACAGACTATTACATTAGGGTGTGCACCCCAAACCTCAAAACACACACCTATTTCTCTGCAGCCTCAGCTGCACTGCACAGTGAATGAATGGGAAGTGCTCTGTGCTGAGCGGCTTCCTGTTCATTCACAAACAGAAGCCTAGTAAACACAGTTTACTATGCTTTGGTTATGAATGGACACAGTGAGTGAGTGTGTTCATTTAGAGGGGAAGGGGCCGGTAAATTACATATTTACCAGCCCCTTTCCCCCAATCTACATTCTGAAACATCCCCTGCAGCAGCTGAGAGGAGGGAAGCCAGCAGCACTGTGGGGTGGGTGGCGGCAAAACAGGGGGGTAGCCCAGGCAGTAGGGGTAATCTGCACCAAACGTAGTGATTAGGGTGTGGCACACCCCCTGCGCACGCCTATGGAGAAGACATTGCTCCTGTCGATGATATCATTTCTGTAAACATTCTGTAGCCTTCTGTGCAAAATGCAAAAGTAACCATGACTTATTTTTTATTAACTTACATATGTTGTTCAAAATTCACATGTTGGTAGAGTAACTCCCTCTATAGTAACTCTTCTTTTTTTTTCACTGCAGGTAAATAATAGATTCCAAGCAGAAGCAGTCGGTCACTGAGTTCTTGATGAAGGTGGGGTGCAGGTTGTCCGACATCCACAGAAGGTTGACAGAAATGACACAGTTGACAAGAGCAATGCCCTGTCATTGGTGACTCTGGTCAATGGTGTCATCTTCGTAAATATTCTGCAGTCTTCTGCGGATGTCGGACAGCCCTTGCACCCCCCGCCTTCATCAAGAAATCAATTCTGCTTAGAATCCATTTTTTTTACCTGCAATGGAAAAAAGATGAAGTTACTATAGAGGAAAAGTTACTCTACTAACGTGAAATTTGAATGGCCTATGTACTGTAAGTTAATAAAAAAGTTATGAAGTGAAAAATACCGCGCTGTCACCTGAAAATTGGAATCAGCAGCTAGCACAGCAAAAGACAACTATTTAGGATAATAAGTGTAAGTGCAACGCTAAGTGAAAACTGTCGTATAAAAATAGGACCATGTGAAAGCAAATGCATATAATCCAAGAGTAAAAATATGGAAATGTATAAACATAAACCTTATATACTCTTAATGATCGTGCAAATATATGTACATAAACACTTGAAACAGTCCACAACGTGATAGCAAGGGAAATGAATAAAGTCCACGGGTGGCAACTGAAATATAATGTAGAGCCTGATGAATGGATAGCCTCCTTAGGACATCAGTGGAAAAATCATTCGTGAAACGTGGATGATAGAAGCAAAACCACCACCAACATATGGAAGGCTTACCAGAGTTAGTGGACTCAACCAGGCATATGCCGACTGAGTCATCAGGGCTTGTGGTGCAACCGCACCAATAAACGAGCATCCACGTCTGCATCTAATGGCACACTGTCATTTAGATGGCTCCCAACAGAGAAGTAAAACTCAGAGGGGGAAGACCAATTCTTTACCTGTATGCTCACAAGATGCGGCCAGAAATGAAAAGTTTCACATAGTGTAAATCCACATAACAATGGATATTTATTTAGAAGTAAGAGGAACACTCACATTTTGGGGAGATAAAAAGCGCAATGACATCAGCAAGATGCGTTTCGTTTAAGGAGACCTCACCCCAGATAATGTCTCCTTAGACGAAACGCGCCGGAACAAGTCTTGATGATGTCATTGCGTGAACCTAGTCTGTTTTATAAGCACTTTTTATCTTCCCAAAATGTGAGTGTTCCTCTTACTTCTAATTAAATATCCATTAGGTGGATTTACACTTTGTGGAACTTTTGTTTCATTTCTGGCCGTATCTTGTGAGCACACGGGAAAGAATTTGTCTTCCCCCCTTTGAGTTTTCCTTCTTTGTTGGGAGCCATCTGATTGACAGTATGACCATCATCCGTTGGTGCCATTAGTTGCAGATGTGGATGCTTGTTTATTGGTGCGGTTGCACCACAAGCCCTGATGACTCAGTAGGCGTAAGCCTGGTTTAGTCCACTAGCTCTGGTAAGCCTTCCATATGTTGGTGGCGATTTTTCTTCTATCATCCACTTTTCACGAATGCTTTTTCCACTGATGTCCTAAGGAGGCTATACATTCATCTGGATCTACATTATATTTCAGTTACCACCCCTGGACTTTATTCATTTCACTTGCTATCAAGTTGTGGACTGTTTCAAGTGTTTATATACATATATTTGCACGTTTATTAAGAGTATATAAGGTTTATGTTTATACATTTACATTTTTTAACTCTTAGATTATATACATTTGCTATCACATATCACTTATTATAATAAAAAAGTTATGCCCACGTTTGCATTTTCCACAGGCGGCTACCGAATGTTTACAGAAATGACACCATTGACAGGGGCAATGTCTTCTCATTGGTGACTCTCAATGGTGTCATCTCCATAAACATTCTGTAGCCTTCTGTGGATGTTGGACAGCCTGCACCACTCCATCATCAAGAACCTCTGCTTGGAATCCATTATTTCCCTGTAATGACAAGGAAGAAGAAGAGTTACCATTGAGGAAGAGTAACTCTACCAACATGTGAATTTTGAATAATGACCTACGTAAGTTAATTTAAAAAGTTATGCCCGCTTTTGCATTACTTTTGGTACACCCCTCATAAAACACAAAGACAATGGATACAGAGAGTACAGGAGCAGTGCATATAGGACAATACACAACATGTAGATGGGAAAAATACTGAAGAATAAAAACTCGCACAGTTGAATTGAGTCATGATGTTGTATTCACGATAAACAAGGATATAACCCATTCCACTCTGAAAAAAAAACACAGATGTCCTCTGAATTAAACATGCAAAAACCCGGAGTTAGCGGTTTGGATTCATAGAAGTCACACTTGGACAGTAAACACCCGAGGAAGTCAATGTCAGGCTGAGCAAACCCCAAGATCAGCACAATGCTGTGTTCGTGCCTGCATCATACTCTGGCAAAGCTTGAACAAACACATGATATCACAAAGACTCACTAAACATACGTGTGAGCCACTGCACTGTAAACAGTCTGTGGATGTTGGGTTTGGCAGAGAGTTGATTATGTTGCTCTCATGCCAGACACTCTGACACTTCATCATCTGTCATCCTGAGAGATGACGATGCAAGGGCACGGGTCCCCGGAGTGCAGAGCTTGCAATGGAAGGACTCAGGAGGGAGTACGGAGAGGCCAGATCTTAGTTTACGCTCAGGATGACATCACACTTGTGTTTTTTTGACACAAACCTTGTACGTAGTGGTACAGGGGAGCACTGGGACTGCCATGAAAGGCCAGGCATGCATACGCACACACATTGCAATCTCAAACCTCAGCACAGGACTCCCACTTTTCCCTTCATCCATGTTATAACATATAATTTATCAAAGTGTCTCTTGAATTTCGACAGAGCAGAATTATCCAATATTATCTCTTCAATGATGGGATCTAATCATAAGGATGAACAGAGATCAACAGTGAAAAGCACAATTACCCTAATACTTTTGAAAACCAAATACTACTATAGTTATCAAGAATAACTTATAAAGCTGGACAGATGATTGGTTAAAAATACACCGATCAGCCATAACATAATGGTCACTGACAGGTAAAGTGAATAACATTTTTTCTGAAAGCAGAAAACATGGACAACGCAGTATGTTGGGTATGGGGCTACGTAGCTGCAGACTGGTCAGGGTGCCCATGATGACCACCCAGAAGCATCCACAATGGGCACATGTGCGTCAGAACTTGACCACGGAGCAATGGAAGAAAGGATTTTGACAAGGGCCAAATTGTAAAGGCTAGACAAGTGGGCCTGCAGTGGTCAGGACTGACCAAATATGGTCCAAGGAAGGAAAATTAGAGAATCAGTGAATGGGTCATAGGCGGCCAAGGCGGGGGGGGAGGGGGTTGGGGAGAACCTGGCCTGTGTAGTCTGATCCAATAGAAGAGCTACTGCAGTTCAAATTGCTTAAAAAGTTAACGATGGTTCCGATAGAAATGTGTCAGAACACAGGCAATCACACAGTTTGTTGCATATGGGGCTGCTAGCCGCAGACCAGTCAGGGTGCCCATGCTGACCCATGGACTTTGACAAGGGCCAAATTATCATAGCTAGACAATGTTCCAGGTATGCAGTGGTCAGAGTCAACCAAAAGTGGACAAAGGAAGGAAAACTAGAGAATCGGTGACAGGCTCATGGGCGGCCCAGACTCACTTACACACGTGGGGAATGAAGGCTGGCCTGTGTAGTCCGATCCAATTGAAGGGCTACTGCAGTTCATATTGATTAAAAAGTTAACGATGGTTCCAATAGAAAGGTGTCAGAACACGCAGAGCATCGCAGTTTGTTGTGTATGGGGCTGTGTAGCCACAGACCAGACAGGGTCTGACTCATGTCCACAGCCAAAAGTGCCTACAATGGGCCCGTGAGCATCAGAACTGGACCACAGACCAATGGAAGAAGGTGGCCTGGTCTGATGAATCATGTTTTCTTTTACAACATGTGGATTGACGGGTTTGAGTGTGTCGTTTATCTGGGGAAGAGATAGCACCAGGAAGCACTATGGGAAGAAGGCAAGCCAGTGCAGGGGTCTCCAAACTTTCTAAACAAAGGGCCAGTTTACTGTTCTTCTGTCATTGAGGGGACCAGACTGGGGTCACTTACAGTAGAAATGCCCTGGCATCAATGGAAGTAATCAGTGCCCCATCATTGGTATTACTGGGAGGAATATTGTCTCATCGTGGGTATCGGGGGAAGGAATAGTGGCCCATCATTGGTGTTAGTGGGAAGAATGATGCCCTACTTGACCTACTCAATATTAGGTGGATGGCCATAGTGTTAAGGCTGATCAGTGTATGTTATATGCAAAAAAAGCAACTCTTATACAAGATTGTGGATAAACATCTAGAATGCACATGTTATCCATTTACTAGCTTAGTAATTCAGCATCCCTGCGAAGTGACACTTTGATAAATCATTATATATATAAGAAATACCAGTCACACCATGATGCGTTAACCCCTTCACTGCTGACTAGCATGCTTAACAAAGTGGAGCTCCTACTGACCCATCTACTGTACATGTCGTCTAATATTTTCCAGCCCACAAAGTGCTGTAGACCCTTTTAGGCAACATAGATGTCAAACATAATTAACAATAATGGTGTAATTCTCTGTTGAAGAAAGGTTATGGCAGCCCTCAAAGACATATGCAAAGGCTTATCAGAGACCCCTCTGCATGGGACATTCCTTACCTACACCCTGGCCGGGCGCCAGACCCCAGACCCTATACAATGAGTTTGCAGAGCTCGTAACAGCACTTTACAATTTGGAGATAATTATCGATACAATATTGGATAGGGTCATT
This sequence comes from Lithobates clamitans, assembly GCA_037952925.1. Classification (NCBI taxonomy): domain Eukaryota; kingdom Metazoa; phylum Chordata; class Amphibia; order Anura; family Ranidae; genus Lithobates; species Lithobates clamitans. The sequence goes on from JBBGZY010001868.1 coordinate 422,241, forward strand.
ATGGCACAGCACATTTCCCCCCCATCGTTTTCACCATTTAATGATCTCCACACTCCCTCTTTGCAGCTATGTCGCCTGTGGGATAAAACAGTTTTCCGTAACTTAAAGTTACAATCTAAGGGTGGTGTTGCCTACAATTATTGTGTGCCTGCAGCAGGAAGGGGTTAAGCTTTTTTCACAAGGATGGAAACCATAGGATGAGGTGTAGCGCCAAGTAAGGATGAGTCCCAAAGAAACACCAACCAAACACCAAGCAGAAGTGCCTTTGTGGCACTGTGGCTCTTACATGTGAAACACTTGGGGGCTGTCTTTGCCTTTGTCATGACACATGTGGAAACCTTCTTACAATGACTACTGTTGACTGAGGAACACAGATAGGTCATGAAGTGACAGTTTAACATGTAGAATCGTCTAAAGGCACAGCAATGCTAAGGTTACGCCCATTTGAATTTCTACTGAGAAATTAAAGAAACAGAAGAGAGTGTAACATTTGGACCTCTTGTCTCCATGACTCCAAGGCAAACATTGACTTTCATACAGGATGTGCTGTACTGCATGGTAGACATGGAGGCAGAAGACCCACCAACACATAAACACAGACACTTTTTGGTGTGATACTCTCTTTTCTCTCATCTCATTTTATAATCATGATATAAAAGAGGATTTACAAAGCAACACGCCACTCTACATGATCACTAATACCAACAATAATCATGGCAATGCTGAAGCCACTCTCAACCAACTTTCTCCCATAAAAAATATTGATGCAATCAGGACAACCCAACACCACCAATTTTTATTGTTTCTCAGGTTAGTAAAACAGTTTGAGAGAAGTTGCCCTTATTTTCCAATCAGAGCTGGTTGAAAGTATTTAAAATTGCCTGAAAATTGATGGGATGTACATGATCAGAATGCTAATTGCTGAGAGTAATAAATCAAGGTTCAAAAATTCAAAAGTATCTAACTTCTATAAAAGTGCAATTTGAGACTTATTTGTATAGATTAGGTATGTTTACAACGTATATGTTTCGGTTTTCCATGAAAATTAAAAAAATATATATCTATGACTGCAGTACAGACATGGATATGTTTACAATGTATCCGCTTTCTGTATAAAAGACCAAAATGTTGTACAGCTGTGGCCAATATTCTACTCCTGATGGCCACAGTCCAGCCCCCCCCCCTAAAGTCTGGACTGGCCCTTTGTTTAGAATGTTTGGAGACCCCTGATGTAGAGCAACCAAGCAGTGAACTTGCAAGAGCTTCTAAAAACTATGAGGAGACTGAAAAATAATTTTCTCTCCTGTCAAGTATTTACACAGAAGAATCTATGCAAGCATACAATAACTCTACTTCAACTGCAAAAAACCCATTACATTCTTGGAAGCCAAGTTACAGGTAGTTCATGAGGTATCACAACTGTATGAGACTACATCCTGCCACTCTACTTACTCCAAACACTAAGAAATCCTCCAGATCACTAAGGTACCACTCATAATAATTATCAAACACCTAAAACACCAGGTATTGGATACCCCCACCACAAGCCCTGAAAGAACTAATACACCGAACCTCGCCAGGAACAGGACAACCAAAGACAAACTTAATACAGGCCTCATGAAATTCGACAATTGCCTGGAGAACTACAGAAGCTGGAGATCCATGTTCAATTCTGTAGTCCAGGACCTTAGCATTCCACCTATGCAAAAACTTGAATTGCTACTCAAGATGGTTAGGCTCTCAGTCATCGGACTGTGTTAATAGACTTAAAACTATCCATGCACCAGACAAGAGCGTTAATATTGCATAGGGGAGATTAGAGAACTTTCCTTATTTAAAAGGTTACAGAACTTTCCTAGATTGTCCAACAGAGACAACCAGAAGCTCCAGGAACTGAGTGATCTTCTTGCGCCTGAAATTGCCAAGGAAGATCCACATCTAACAGGTCTCAGTTTCCTACACATGGTGTAAACCCAGTTGTAGAAAAATTTCCTTAATGGTCCCAGAAAAACAGGCAACAGTGGGTGCAAGGTATAAGGAGGAACATCAAGTCTCCTTTACACCTCTCTCCTCTTTTTCCAAGTTCAAAGTTAAAAACAATCCAAGCTTCTCAGCTATCGAGTCAAGCACTCCTAGCCTTCCAACTATAAGAAGAGAAAAACTCCACAGTAAATACAGAGATTCTAGAAAGGTCTTCTTTAGAAAGATGGGGGTTACACCCACTACAGCTGCAAGCGTGAAGAAAGATGAAAAGCCCCAAACTCCTATAGTGTCATTCAGAACACACCACATCCTCTTAGAAAGTGTTGTGTATTCAAGGGAAACTCTGGATTACCTTTGCTCACTTTTCAACTCGCATATATTAAGCCTAAATAGAACTGTAGGCAGATAATGTGTCTGACCATCAAAAAGACCTAATGCATATAGGACTGATCGAAAACAGCAAATCACCCGAGTACATTTTTTGTGCATACATACAAGTCCAAACCAACCTGTGTCAACCCCACACATACAGTCATGGCCAAAAACATTGGCACCCCTAATTTCTGTCAGATCATCCACCACTTCACTCAAACTGTTGCAGTTACAAATGTTTAGGCATTCTCATGTTTATTTCTTTTGTTTGTATTAGTATGACACAAAAAGTGGAGAAAAAAAAAGCCAAATCTGGCATTTCATGCAAAACTCCAAAAAAATGGACTGGCCAAAATTATTGGCACCCTCAATTTAATATTTGGTAGCACACCCCTTGGAAATAATAACTGAAATCAATCGCTTCCTGTAACCATCAATGAGTTTCTTACACCTCTCCACTGGAATTTTGGACCACTCTTCTTTTGCCAACTTCTCCACGTTTCTCAGATTGGAAGGGTTCCTTTTCCCAACTGCTGTTTTGGGATCTCTCCATGGGTGTTCTATGGGATTTAGATCTGGACTCATTGCTGGCCAGTAAAGTACTTTCCAGTGCTTTGTCCTAAACCATTTCTGGGTACTTTTTGACATGTGCTTAGGGTCATTGTATTGCTGTAAGACCCATGACCTCTGACGGAGACCCAGCTTTCTGACACTGGGCCCTACCATTGCACCCCAGAATTCTTTGGTAGTCTTCCGATTTCATAATGTCATGCACATGGTCAAGACATCCAGTGCCTAAAGTAGCAAAGCAACCCCAAAACATCAGTGAACCTCCACAATGTTTGAGTGTAGGGACTGTATTCTTTTCTTTAAAGGCCTCATTTCTTTTTCTGAAAAGGGGCTTTACCAAAAAGCTGTAATTTTGTTTCATCTGTCCATATTACATTCTCCCAAAAGGATTTTGGTGTCCTCAGGTAAGTTTTGGCAAACTCTTTGATCTTTTTTTTTTTTTTTTTTTGCGTCCACATCCAGGGAGATTAGCTGCAGCGCCATGGGCTGAAAAACATCCCGACAATGTTGTGCACAGTGGAAACAGGAACATGAAGATCACTGGCAATGGACTTGTAACCTTGAGATTGTCCATGTTTTTCCACAATTTTTGTTCTCAAATCCTCAGACAATCCGTTGCTGCTCTCTCTCTTCTCCATGCTCTGTGTGGCACACAGAAAGGTTGAGTAAATTTTTCACAATTTTAACTGGTTGCCGGTGTGATCTCTATATTGTCAGCACCTGTTAATTGATATAAGCGAGTTTCATTGCAAATTACAGGAGCATCACAAACTTGGAATGCAATTATTTCTCACAAATTTTGAGAAGGCGCCAATAATTTTCTCCAGTCCATGTTTGGAGCTTTGCATGTAATGTGTCAGATATGGCTTTTTGTTTCTCCGCTGTTTTGTGTCATACCAATACAAACAAAAGAAATAAACATGAGAATGCCTAAACATTTGTAATTGCAACAATTTTCTAGCCTAAGTGGTGCATTATCTGACAGAAATGCAGGGATGCTAATATTTTTGGCCATGACTGTATGTGTAATGAACTCCTTGCAGAGGGCTCTCCTCCTCTCTACTATGCAATGCACTCAGTTCAGTCTATAGCTGTATAATTACATAAAAAAATGAAAGTTAAACAGCGAATGTGATATCCCCTTATATTGGCAACAATTGGAGTTAATCTTTAATCTTAATAAAGCAATACAGGTACACAGATTTTAGAGGTGGCATCAAAATGAAATACAGTGAAACCTTGGATTACGAGCATAATCCGTTCCAGGAAAATGTTTGTAATCCAAAGCACTCGCATATCAAAGCGAGTTTCCTTATAGAAGTCAATAGAAACTAAGATAATTTGTTCCGCATTGACTTCTATTACATGCAATACCGCATGTGGACAGAGGTGGGGGGCGCCGGAGAGCCTCGGAAATACTCGGGGACAGCTCGGCTGAACTCGAAAAGCCTTGGAAACGGAGTATTTCCAAGTATTTCAGACATAGGCGTGCGCACAGGGTGTGCCAGGTGTGCCCAGACACACCCTAATCACCCCATGCGCATTAGTGTTATCGCTCTGTGTAGAAGCAGGAACATGGTAAAGATCTCCCTCTTACCTGCTCTGCCATAAGAAAAGTGTTTATGCTCTTCTCTTTCACTGTGCCGGCAGGGAGATCAATGTGCCGGGGTCATACACATGCATGTGTGTTTGAGCTTAAGGGTGCACACCCTAATGCAATAGGCTGCATACGCCTATGGTTTCAGAGTATTTCCGAACGGCTTCGCACCGTTCCAAGTGTCACCGGCGCCCCCGCACCCCTGGCCAAATGCGGTACTGCACACCCCATTAGCTTGAATTCTGCTCGTTTTGCAAGGCAAACTGAGTCAGAATTAAAAAAAAAAAAGTTGCTCATCTTTCAAAATGCTCGTTAACCGCGTTACTCGTAAACCAAGGTTCCACTGTATTAGTGTGTTGCTCAGCATGGTTACATGGTGTCACGCTAACTGGGTATTATCTTGACCTGGATCACTGCAAAAATCACCAAAGCAAAAAAAAAAATAAAAAAATGTAAGAATCTTCAAAACTCTTAGAAAATAAAAATAGATATTTTGTTTAAATGTAGCAGTAACCATATTTGAAGAAGGTGGAATGTAAAGGCACAATTCTGCAAGGCAACAAGATGCATCATATGAACCTTCACTGCCCTAATAGAAATACTTCCAATACTGGGAACATTTGACTGGCTTGTCTAAGCGATTCTCAAATAAAAAAAGGCATTTATTACACTCGGATTATTTTATACAAGGGCAATGCTTATGGGATTAAGAATGACTGGTGTTAGTTTAGTGACCCTTTTAAAATCATCTGCTTAGACAGCAGCTGGAACACGTTCCCTGTAAACAATTGCCGTAGAAGGCTTTCGTGTACCGCACATCACACCCGGAGCACAGAGACTGGAGGCCAATGCATATCATCTAACTCTACTTACTCACCCATCCCCTTGGAGTGGTTAAAGTCTCCTTTCACCACTTTGCAGGTTTTGCCATCACCGTTACAAACGCCACATCTGTCTTCCTTGGCAGAAGAACCAATTATTCCATCGCAACCAATTTTCTAAAATTAGAATAAAGACAATTATAGACATGAATTGATTTAAGAAAGTCATCATGAAAGACACTGAAACAAAGATCAAACTAACATGATTTGAAGCATTTGCCTCCTCTCCACCACTGTGCAAATTGGGCTTTTTAAAAAAAATGTTATTAAGTAACCTCTGCCACCCCCCCCCCCCCCCCCAATGCATGTCATTCGCCTGGACAAATTCCGTGCATTTTGCATGCTATGCCTCCTGGAATGTGTATATTATATATACCAGGAACCGTGATCCTTCATTGAGAAAGGAGGAGGGGGGCTGGCCTAGTGGTGTGTTAATGGGAGAGCTGAACCCAGAAGTGCTGGCAGCTTCCCGATGACATCATGCAGGAAGATGGCATTAGGGGGCAGAAGAAAAGCAGATCACAGCAGGACAAAGCTGGATACGCTGGGCGGGTGAGCACCCCAACTGTGCAGGACCTAGAACCAGGTAAGCAGGGGTGAAGATTCGATTTAAAGCCATAATTTGCAATGTTGGTTGGCGGTCATTCCTCCAGATGAAGCCTAGAGGATGGTGGCATAACTAGTAGCGGTGGAGCTTGGCGGCGGAATTCTTTCGCTACATGTGAGATTCTATTGGATTGTTTACATGCTGTATTTTACTTCAGTAAATGTGAGTGTATTTTAAGCTGGGGTGGCTAGGTTCTGTCCATCTAACATCTTGGGTACTGCACTACTAGAAGCACTTTTGATTTTTTATGTCTATCAGAAACCATGAAATTAGACCGAGACAGAAGTACAGTTAAATCACACTTGTTTAATAATAAAAGTAAAAACAACAAACATAGTCAAAACATAGCCAAAGTTCAGTAACCAGAACGGATAGTCAGCCAATCCAGAAGTCAGGGATCAAAGTAGTGGAACAGCAAGCAGGATCCGGAGCCAGAAGGGATGTCAGCAAAGCCAGTCTTTAAAAAGGGACGCAGAAGATGTTTCTTGTGATGTTGACCAAGACAAAGGCAGAGCTTCTCTGGACTGGATGGCTTACGTAGGCAGGACTGACGAGCAGGATATCAACAACAGGTGAGTAACTGTGGAGAGAGATGGGAGCTGGCAATTAGCCAACAGCTGAGCGGCCAGCTCAGAGAAGGAAGGGCTGAGCCCAGCCCTGACAATGACACTTTGGAACTGCTGGAGAGCAATGTGAAGCCATATTTGAAGTAGCCATATTCGAAGGATATTGCACTTAGTGCAGAGCATGTCTGACCCTAGGAACCACTGACGACTGTTGTGGTGCCTTACCGAAAGGAGAATTGCACTGTGTGTGTGGTGTGTTTGACCTAGAGCTGGGCAATTTTCTCCAAAAAAAAAAATCTGGAAATTTTTTTTTTAAAAAAAACTCGATTCACAATTCGAATCAAGTTTTTTTTCTTTTGATGGACACCGCGCCGGTCCTGAGGAGCTGCGGGGAGGAGCTTTTAGGCGAGGACGTGGCTTCGGCCTAGTCCCCGAGGCCGCCGCGGCCTCGCCTAAAAACTCCTGCCCGTAGCTCCTCGGGACCGGCGCGGTGTCAGTGCCGGTCCTGGTGAAAAAAAAAAAATCTGAAATATCTGCGATTTGCTGAAAATTTGAATAGATTTGACCTCTCAACTTGATTCAAGACTCAAATCGATTTTTTCCCCAGCCCTAGTTTGACCCTCTGCAGGGTCTAACAAGGAGGTGAGCCTGCATTGCACTCGGTGACGGGAACACATAATACAGAGTGGCGTGGAGTTATTGTGAAGCACTTTGGATTTGGAAAATGTGCACCTTATATAAGAAGAATCCCATATCACAATTTTAAGTCACTTTTGGACTTTATTTGAACTGTGCACATTTTATGAACTTTAACGGTATTGCCACTTTCACATACATGTTGGCTTAGTATATTTAATTTGTTATAGCAGCAGCGCTATCGTTTTTAATTATTCATTACAAATTAAAAAGGTAGTTCTTTTGTAAATGACCGGATAAAGCAAGCTAGACCTTGGAAAGGGGATACTGTCTGTGCTGTCTATGTAGTCTTTCCTTTGTATGCGAGGTGGAAAGTAGAGAAAAGAAGGGTCTAAATCCCAAACTATGGTACAGTATTTGGTTTTCCACCATATTTGAAGATCACCAGCATGCCAGCCATTCTGTTTAGATATGTACTTGAATACAGATTCGAAGAGAGAGCTGGAGTCCAATTAACAATCCTTCTCAGCAGTATATTTGGTAAAAGAGAAGTGATCTGGGACATCCATTCAAACCCAACAGAACGCCAACGCATTCAGCTGAAGTCTAAAGCCTAGTACGCAAGATCCGATTGTTGGTCAAAAAGCATCAGACTTTTGTCCCAAGGGCGTGTGCCAGGAACTTGTCTTGCATACAAACGGCACACAATTGTCGGCCAGAAAACACGAACTTAGTGACGTACCACGTGGAACCTTCAGCTCTTGAGCGCCACCCTTTGGGCACCTTCTGCTAATGTCGTGTTTGGTGAGCATCGATTCCGAGCATGCGTGATAGTACTTTGGACCTTTGTGTGATGGACTTGTGTACACACGATAGGAAAACCTGACAACAGACCGTTGTCCGCCGAAAATTTACTAGCCTGCCATCCAACATTTGATGGCGGAAAGTTGGACAATTGTCTGATGGAGCGTACAGTCTGTCATCACACAATTCCCTGCCGAAAATCTGATCGTGTATGGGAGGCTTTAGTCATAGCTACTACGAAAGTACTGTGAAGGATTGTTATCCGACCCCCAGGTCTCTCTTTGAATTTATGCTTATTATTATTTTTTTTTTAAGGTACTTATATAGCGCTGTCAATTTATGCAGCACTTTTACATCTACATTGTACATTCACATCGGTCCCTACCCTCAAGGAGCTTACAATCTAAGGTCCATAACTCACATTTATACATACTAGGGACAATTTAGACAGAAGCCAATTAACCTACCAGCATGTCTTTGGAGTGAGCGAGGAAACCGGAGTACCCGGAGGAAACCAACGCAGGCACAGGGAGAACATGCAAATTCCAGGCAGGTAGTGTCGTGGTTGGGATTCGAACCACTGGCAAGAGTGCTACCCACAACGCCACTGTGCTTAATCACTTAGCGACTACCCCATGTACATCTACTGCAGCAGGGCGACCACTGTGTGCTGGATCATCTATCTGGTATGTGATCAGTGCTTCCGGGGCAAGGCGTGCCCCGGTTGTGCTATGATTTGTTACAGCACAAGCCGATCAGCAGGTCCCAGCCAATGATTGATCGCTGAGACCCGCTGATCGGCTCCATCATTCACAGAAGAAAGCTCTGTGTTGTAAACAACACAGAGCTCTGTACACTGACAGGCGACCTTGCGGTTTTTTTCCCCTGAAAAGCAGCAAGATCGCTTAGTAAAAGCAGCACATATTACACACAGTTAGGCACACATTTAACCCCTTGATCTCCCCTAGATGTTAACACCTTCACAGCTAGTGTCATTAGTCCAGTGACAGTGTATAGTATTAGCACTGATCATTGTATTAGTGTCACTGGTGATGTCAGTGTCAGTCAGCGTATCCCCCAGCCAGCGTCGGTTAGTGTCAGATTGACCGCCGCACATCACAGTCCCACTATAAGTCCCTAGAGAAAGAAATCTCCCCTCAGAAAAATTGGGACTTTTTACTTTTTAGGCTCAAGGAATGTGCAAAAGGTCAGGAATAATAGTATTCAATATATTAGGGGTTATTTACGAAAGGCAAATCCACTTTGCACTACAAGTGCAAAGTGCACTTGAAATTGCACCGAATGTGCACTTGGAAGAAAAAAAAAAAAAGGATACATATCGGCTTAAACTGAGAAAAAAAATAGCTTTTTTAACAAAAAAAAATTGGGGCTATTACAGCAAAAAGTACAAAATAGTGTTTTTATCAAAATTGTCGCTCTTTTTTTGTTCATAGCGCAAAAAATAAAAACCGCAGAGGTGATCAAATACCATCAATCCTTTTTGGATTAATAATTGATATACCGAATTTTGAAATTGTATTGTTGATACTTTGGGTTCTGTGTGTATGATGCTTTGTAGTGTTTTGTTTGTTTGTTAAGAAATTTAATAAAAAGATTTAATAAACACAGGTCCAGATGATAGTTGATGGTTTTAGCACCGTTAATGGCGCTTAATCATAGCTGCTGGAGCACCGATTGCAACCTGAGTTTTATACACTCAAATAGATGGTCACCTGACCAAATCGTATCTAATCCAGATCGCGATCAGCTGTGGTCCAGCAGAACCTCACACACATGTAACATGTGACCATCTATTTAGAGTGTATAAAACTCAGGTTGTGATCGGTGGTCCAGCAGCTATGATTAAGCGCCATTAACGGTGCTAAACGCATCAGCTCTCATCTGGACCTGTGTTTCTGATTGATGCATGGATCAAGTTTTATCTATTTAATAAAGGCGTTATTTTGGAGTGCGGCCATCCTACTTCCAATTGTTTGCCATACCGGGGCTTAGAACCGGAGATTGCCACAGTCAAGGTCAGCAGGACTGGGGGGGGGGGGGGGGGAGGGGGGGGGGGGTTGGGGGGTGAGGAGGGGGACCTGTGTAAGTTCACCTTACAGATTTTTTTTGTAAAGGTGAACTTACACTTTAAAGGATAAGTTTGCTTTCTGGAGCATGTTACACATTACAGCTTGCATTCAGGGTGTAACATGCTCCAGCACCAGTTCCCTCACCCTTTGATCACCCCCTTCCCCGCAACAATGGGGAATGGGGAGGGGGTTCCTCTCCCCCACTGCCGCATTTGAAAACAGTGCTGCTGCTCCACCCACACAGCTGCATCATTCATTCACAGAAATTAGTGAATGACAAAACTACAAGTCCCTTCTTCCATCGCAGCAGACGACTTGTAGTTCTCAATTGACTGCAAGGGTGCTGATGAGCGTCCTCCTAAGATAGTGATTCTCAAACTGTATGCCATGGCACCCTAGTGTGCCATGTGACATTTGCAGGTGTGCCGTGGGAGTTTTGAAAAATATTTCAAATTGCTACCATTTTGAAATCTTGACCATATTGCAAAGTTAAATGGCAAATCAATGTCGCAAAAGTTAAAAAAGTAACATAAAAAAATCTCCATCAGTCTGTCATTCATTGGTTCCTTTCCTAACGCGAGACTGTGCAAGAAATAATAAATGCACATTCCTTTGCCTGCAAAAATATGTGCATTTATGATTTCTTGCAGAAAGGTTAATTTAGCCTTTAACCTCCTTGGCGGTTTTCCCGAGTGTGGCTCGGGGGTTAAATTTCAGTACCATTAACGGTGACCCCCGAGCCACACTCCGGATTGCATTGCAGGATCCTGGTGCAGTGTACTTACCTTGTCCCCAGGATCCTGTGATGTCCCCCCCCCGCTGTGTCTGCTGGCTCGGTCCTCTGCCCGATGCCTCTGTGTGCCGGGCTCCGTTCCCTGCGAGCGTTGCGACGCATGGGGGCGGAGCCCGGCGGCAAATTCAAAAAGTACAAAATTCATAACACATACAGTACACTGTAATCTTACAGATTACATTACTGTATGAAATCATTTCACAACCTTTTTGTCCCCAGTGCTTTGTCCAATGCCCTGCATGCAGTTTTATATTATATATACTGTTCTCCCTGCCTGGAAACTTGAGAATGTCCATAGCAATTAAAAAGTGTCCCTTTACGTCAAAAGTGGTTTTAGACCAGCTAGAAAACAGCAATAGTAAATTAGAACACTTGCAGAATTGAGCGATAGTGAATCGTGGGGAAATTCATTTTATTATCATATTATTATTATTATTATTTATTATTTATGATTTTGTGTTTCAAACTTTATCATACCCGGGATATCAACTAGACTTTTGTTTGGACAAATTTAAGTGTGTTATTGCTAAGAAATACAGGCCTACAATATAAAACGCCAAATTTCTTTGCAAAACAATTGTACCGCTTTGAGACGCAGAAATCTAATATAATCATACCGCCAGGGTGGTCAAAGGATCTGCTACTGATAGCTTGGAGCCAGATACCCCAGCATACCTTCTAGCTGTATATAAGTATATACCATCAGCACAAAATAGTATAAATAAGCAATAACATGCAGCTGAACACTAAAAGATCTTTCACATAATCCAAAAAGCAATGATATACAGATTAGTGCATTGCATATCAGGGCTCAATAAAACATATAAAATGTGATAAAAAGTCCAAAAAAATCCAAAGGAAAAACAGAAGGTGGACCAACTGTCCCAGCAAGCAAAGGTTCCACGTGAGAAAAAAATTCCAATGCAAGAGTGACATTCCCTCCACCTCCAGAGCACTCGCTTCTCTCACCTCCTTGGTGTGGACCACTGAGCTAACAGATGGTCAACAACGCATGTACAGGTATAACCTCCAGGTAGGGTCCAGGTCCACCGACTGATATCTCAAGGGGTAAGTATGATAAGAGAAAAGAAGATCTAAGTGCTCACTGGTGACGTTTCTGTACGGGGGAGGAGCCCCGCCCTGACGTCACCCGCTGCCATCCTGGAATCCTACACCCTTAGTGTCTGCTCTGATATGCGCTGTATATGTGAAGCCCATGTGAGTAGCCATTTTTATTTAGATAAAGCCTTGTAACAAAAACGTCACCAGTGAGCACTTAGATCTGCTTTCCTCTTATCACACTTACCCCTTGGGATATCGGTCGGTGGACCTGGACCCTATCAGGAGGTTATACCTGTATGGGACATGCGTTGTTGACCATCTGTTAGCTCAGTGGTCCACACCTAGAGGTGAGCAAAGTGAGTGATCTGGAGGTGGAGGGAAAGTCACTCTTGCATTTTTTCTCACGTGGAATCTTTGCTTGCTGGGACTGTTAGTCCACCTTCTGTCTTTCCTTTGGATTTTTATGGACTTTTTAATCACATTTTATATGTTTTATTGAGCCCTGATATGCGCTGCACTCTTCTGTATATCATACCTTTTAGTTGTGTCCATGCTTTCATGGGTCAGGGCTGTTTTGGTGGCAAAAGGGGACCTACTCAATATTAGGGGGGTGGTCATAAAGTTATGGCTGATCGGTATACATTTTCCCATTAAACTACGAATGACTCTTTGATGGGAGAAGTTTAATACTTTGCAAAGCAGATGATATGATGTCTCAGTAAATGTAAGTGGCTTAAAAGATAAGTTCACCTTTGGGTACATGTCCCCCCGTTTTTAGGGTGGAACATGTAACATGTCCCCAAATGCTGCAGTCGCTGCCCAAACCCCCCCCCCTCCCTGTGACAGCAGTATGGGGAGAAGTTCCCGCCCACACGGCTGCGTCATTCATTCACGCAGCTCTGTGTGTGAATGAACTACAAGTCCCGAAATACTTTGTAGCTGTCGGCTTGTAGTTCTGAATAAACTACCTTTGATTCTTCCTGTCAGTGTATCTGCTTGCTCCCGTACGGGATGTATGGGCATACAGATACACTGACTGATCTGCAGGAGATCTGCATGGCACTAGCGATCTTCTGATCGCTGGTGCAATGCTTTATAGGCTCCAAATTTTTTTTTTTTTATAATGCACATTTTTTTACCTACAAAAAAATGTGCATTTATTATTATTTAAAAAAAACCAAAAAAAACTTGTCCTTTAAGTGAAGGTTCTAGCAGGAGGTCCAAGTTTAGGCTTTATGGACCCTTGGAGCTCAGACATTGTTGCGACACCATAGAGCAGCCATTCTCCACCTTTTTGACTCAGGGAAACCCTTGAAGTAACGTTCCAGTTTCAGGGAACCCCTGCTAAAAAAAGAATATATCTACAACTCAAGATACATTCATGTGATGGTCATTGTGAAGAATGCTCCTTACACTTGTGGTCATTGGGAAGGATTAAACCCTTATGCCGTGTACACACTAGCGGACTTTTCAGCATCTAAGGTCCGACGGCCTTTCCGACGGACTTTCGAACGACCGGACTTACACACACACACGAACGGACTAAAGTCTGTTCGAAAGTCCGTTCATTTGAACATGATGACGTACGACCGGACTAGAATAAGGAAGTTTATAGCCAGTAGCCAATAGCTGCCCTTGCGTCCTTTTTTGTCCGTCAGACTAGCATACAGACGAACAGATTTTTCGACCTGACTCAAGTCCGTCGGAAAGATTTGAAACATGTTCCAAATCTAAAGTCTGTCTGATTTTCGACAGAAAAGGTCCGCTGAAGGTCCAATGAAGCCCACACACGGTCGGATTGTCCGATGGATTAGTTCCGTCAGACCAGTCCGGTTGTGTGTACACGGAATTACAGATAACTAAAGAGATCAATAGTGTCAGTGGGAACTTATCCGAGAGGCAGACATTGCTCAAGGAACCCTTAGCAACCTCTGGAGGAACCCTAGGGTTACATGGAACCATGGTTGAGAAATCCGGCCATAGAGAACCACAATCTTTGGCACTGAAGATGTCACAAGTTCCAATGGTATGGCTATACTAGCACTGTGTGTTAAGTTTACTTCTCAAAAGCTCACTCTCTGGCGCATGTCAAAACATTGCGCATTTAAAAGACTAGGTGGACAATTTACCAAAACTGGAGCAAACAGAATCTGGAGCAGCACAGTGTGCACAGTAACCAATCAGCTTCTAGCTTCAGCTTGTTCAGTTAAGCTTTGACAATAAAAGCTATAGGCCGACTGGTTGCCATGCACAATTGCTCCAGTCTAATAAATTCCCCCCAATGTTCTTCTCTCATTGTTTGAAACTTAACCTGAATCAGCACTAACAGTAGGACAAGGTTGCACAGAGCAAATGAAGAGATGACATTGTGGTTTAAAGCTCGATTAAACATAACCAGTTCCAGCTGGCAAAAAAGATTATCGTAAAAAGTCATGTAAGAAAAATGAACTAAAAAGTCAACTTCTCTAAACTTTATTCCTATTAAAAAGGCATTTTATAGCAAGCCCTCAACACGGAACGAGACACAGAGGGGTGGTCTTTCTTTAATTATAATTTAATAAGGAGGTCGAAGAGATTAAGATACAGGGTTGACGTGAAAATGACAATAACTATATCTTGGGCAATTTGACTCTTCTGTAAAGAATTGGGACTTGAGCATTACGTGACTGCAATCAAGGTGACATCGAGAGGAGACCTCAAGGGATGCATATCAAGGTATAACCAACAACAGCTCAACTGCAGCCGTTAACCCATTTCCTACAAAGCCCCGCATTCATCCAGCCCACCCTATAAAACTGACACAATGAAGGGGATGCATTTTATGAACGGATCACCTCTTTACAGGCACCTCCAGCAGATCACAGGTTAAGGACGATGGCATCAGGGGAGTAATAGTGGGAATTAAGCACAGCATTATCGGCCCAGTTGCTGTGGTTTTACTGCATACAAGGTCAACACTCCGACCCAAATCAAGTCAGAAACATCTCAGAGAGTTGACGTAGTTCCTAATGTCTCCCACATGTTGCTGTATTAACTGTCTCACAGGGTGATTTACCCTTATGGATGCCAGATGTTACGTCAGGGACGCTGCTTTCCATTGTGGGGGATTAATAATACCAGAAACAACTGCGCTGCTAGTGAGCACTTCAGACTTTCATAGAGTCTGTCATCTGGAAATAGGCTGTTATAGATATACGGCGTGTACGATACGGGATTAACTGCATAGATAATGTAAGCAGTATATTAAAGTAGTGGTATACAGCAGATTGACACCATAATATTTGTAAGCAATCACCAAGTTGGCTTTTAAAGGCTATGACAAAAACAAAAATTTAAAAATCAGAAAAATTTTAGCTAACCACTAGTGAAATACGAGGGCTGTACAGACAGTAATGTAAAAGTGGACATAACCTTTTTATTGACTTACATAGATCATTGCACATGTTGGTAGAGCAACTCTTGCTCTACAGCAGGGATTCTCAACCAGGGTTCCTCCAGGAGGTAATTAGGCGTTCCTTGAGCTGTGGCTGATTGACATCCCATCTTATGGTGCCTCCACAGTACCAGGTCCAACACCACATGGCAGAACCAGCGGTACAACGCCAATGAACATTTAGCTGTCTGTGGCATTCTGACAACCACTGTAAGGATTTCTTTCTTTCTCCTGACCACCAATGTAAGGGGCATTCTTCCCGTTGTTCCCAGATTAATGAAGTTTTGAAGGTGTTCCCCGAGACCTGAAAATTATTTCAAGGGTTCCTCTAGGGTAAAAATTTTGAGAAAGACTGTTCAATAGTAGTTCATCCTCGTCTTCTTTTCTTTATTGAAAAATCTTTATTGGGGCCTACGTTCCCCCCCACCCCAGGGTCCTTCCCTCCTTTCTACCCCCCTTTCAATTTCTCTCTCCTTCTCCTTATTCAGGCCCTTGGGCTTAATTCTACAATGACCGGAAATTTAATATAACACACAAATTATTACATTCAGAGGTATTTTATCCTCTTTGAGGTTACTCAATTTAATCTGATTTTATTACTGGTTCTTTTTGTTTTTCTTTATTTTATATTTTTATTTTTTTATTTATTTTTTTATTTTTTATTTTTTCATGTAACGTTATGTATTGCAACAACATCTCGCTTTGTATTCTTTAGTTATTCATGTATGTTTGCATTCATATCAATACGTGCTGATACCAAACCGCTACGCCAGAATACGCGGGATGAGGATATGCCTTGGTATGTCGCCCGGCCTCGGCTTTGAACCGCCTGAGTCCAGGCTTAAATCTTTGAACAATAGCTCCACCCGCCGGATACCGGCAGCCTTATACCTGTTAATTCATGATGTATCCATCACTGTTTTGTATTTTTCTGTTGATATATATTTTCAATAAAAACCTTTTGTACAAGAAAAATCTTTATTGGGTTTTGTACATTACATTGGCAAGTAGCAAGTAGATTTTTGAGCCATATATAGTCCTAAAAAAAACCCCCAAAAGACCAAAAACAGGCAACGATAAACCAAAAAAAAAAAAATTGGGAAAGGGGTTTAAGGGAGTTGGTGAGGGGATGTATGGGGAAGGGGGAGGGATGGTATGAAGATACAAATTATCTGTATAACATTAATACAACATTGGGATGATGCGATAGTGTATACCTTAGTGCCTTCAGGAGTGGACTCCTCTTCTTTTTAACTGCAGGTAAATAATGGATTCAAAGCAGAGGTAACATGGGGTCATTGAGTTCTTGACGAAGAAGGGGGTGCAGGCTGCCCATCAGCCACAGAAGGCTACAGAATGTTTACGAAGATGAACATCACTGTGCACAGAAGAATGAAGAGGATTAAAGAAAAGGAACCCAGCACTGAAGACAAACCAGGCAGTGGGAAGACCATCAATGTTGGACAGCCTGCACCCCTCCATCAAGAACTCAATGACGGCACGTTGTTTCTGCTTGGAATCCATTATTTAGCTGCAATGAAAAAGAAGAAGAGTTAATATATAGGAAGAGTTACTCTACTAATATGTGAAATTTGAACATCCTATGTAAGTTAAAGATTAGCTTGTTTTGGATGGAGTGCAGCAGTACAAGAACGCACGTCAGTTTTTCTTGCTTTCTGTGCCCTAAGGAGATTCACCCTCTCTATTTGTCCTGTTTACCATCATCATTGAAAGTGGAAGAAAATCACAAATTTTGTGTTGTCCCCCAAGAAAAATAATAGAGGGGAAATCTTCCCATGGGGGAAACTAGTTCTGGTGACCTGGGGATCCCCAAGGAATTCCCTTAATTTGCAGGAATTTCCTCTCACTTCCTGCTTGGCTATGGGACAGGAAGTGAAGGAAAACCCCCACAATGGGAGACAGATGGCGGGGAAAAAAAATCTGACAGGGGTTATAACACTTACTTGCTTTATCCAAAATGGAAAAAAAAAAAAGTTTTGCCTACAGCCGTGGCCAAAAGTTTTGACAATGACACAATTATTAACCGCTTCAGTCCTAGAAGATTTTACCCCCTTCCTGACCAGAGTACTTTTTGCGATTCGGCACTGCGTCGCTTTAACTGACAATTGCACGGTTGTGCGACGTTGCGCCCAAACAAAATTGACGTCCTTTTTTTCCTACAAATAGAGCTTTCTTTTGGTGGTATTTGATTTTGATTTTTTGCAAACAAAAGAGCGACAATTTTGAAAAAAAAAAAACGCAATATTTTTTACATTTGCTATAATAAATATCCAACAAAAATATATAAAAAAACTATTTTTGGTAAAAAAAAAAAAGAAATAATCGCAGTAAGCGTATATTGATTGGTTTGCGCAAAAGTTATATTGTCTACAAAATAGGGGATAGTTTTATGGCTTTTTATATTATTAATTTTTTTTTTTTTTTTACTAGTAATGGCGGCGATCTGCGATTTTTTATCGGGACTGTGACATTATGGCGGACACATGGGACAATTTTGACACATTTTTGGGACCATTGGCACTTATACAGCGATCAGTACTATAAACATGCACTGATTACTGTAAAAATGTCACTGCCAGTGAAGGGGTTAACACTAGGGGGCGATCAAGGGGTTCCCTGCTACCTGTTCTAACCGAAGGGAGGATGGGACTTGCTAGGGGAAGAGATAGATCGGTGCTCATACTTTGTATGAACACACGATCAGTCTCTTCTCCCCTCAGAGAACTGGGATCTCTGTGTTTACACACACAGATCCCGGTCCTCACCGTGTCACGAGCGATTGTGGGAGCCCGGCGGTCATCGCGCCCGCCAGGCACTCGCATTGGCTCTGGGGGCGAGCAGCGGGGGCGCGCCCCTGGTGGCCACAGGGCAAAGCGTCGCGAGGTAGCGTCGTTTCGCCCAGCCGTGCCATTCTGTCATAGTACATCTGCGGCGGCTGGTCAGCAAGTGGTTAATTGGAACAAAGTCTGCTGCCTCCGTTTTTTTTTATTTTTTTTTATGGCAATTTGCATATACAAATGAATTGCTTTTAATTGCAAAGTCCCTCTTTGCCATGAAAATAAACTTAATCCCATAAAAAAACATTTGTGAAAAAGGCTTCAGGGTTCCCAAGAAAGTCCAGCAAGCGCCAGGACCGTCTCCTACAGGGAATTCAGCTGCGGAATTGGGGGCACCACCAGTGCAGAGCTGTGCTCAGGAATGGCTGCAGACAGGTGTGAGTGCATCTGCATGCACAGTGAGGAGAAGACTTTTGGAGGATGGTCTGGTGTCAAGAAGGACAGCAAAGAAGCCACTTCTCTCCAGGAAAAACATCAGGGTCAGACTGATATTCTGCAGAAGGTACAGGGATTGGACTGCTGAGGACTGGAGTAAAGTTATATTCTCTGATGTATCCCCTTTCCGATTGTTTGGGTCATCCAGAAAAAACCTTGTCCAGAGAAGAAAAGGTGAGCGCTACCATCAGTCCTGTGTCATGCCAACAGTAAAGCCTCCTGAGACCATTCATGTGTGGGGTTGTTTCTCAGCCAAGGGAATGGGCTCACTCACAATTCTGCCTAAGAACACAGCCATGAATAAAGAATGGTATAAAAACATCCTCCGAGAGCAACTTCTCCCGACCATTCAAGAACAGTTTGGTGAGGAACAATGCCTTTTCCAGCATGATGGAGCACCTTGCCATAAGGCAAAAGCGATAACCAAGTGGCTTGGGGAGCAAAACATCAACATTTTGGGTTCATGGCCAGGAAACTCCCCAGACCTTAATCCCATGGAGAACTTGTGGTCAATCCTCAAGATGCAGGTGAACAAAAACAAAAAAACCCACAAATTCTGACAAACTCCAAGCATTGATTATGCAAAAATGGGCGGCCATAAGTCAGGATGTGAGAAGTTGATTGACAGCATGCCAGAGCGAATTGCGGAGGTCTTGAAAAAGAAGGGTCAACACTGCAAATATTGGACTCTTTGCATAAACTTCATGTCATTGTCAATAAAAGCCGTATGAAATGCTTGTAATTATACTTCAGTATACCAGAGTAACATCTGACAAAAAGATGAAAAAAAAAACACTGAAGCAGCAGACTCTGTGAAAATTAATATTTGTGTCGTTCTCAAAACTTTTGGCCACAGCTGTAAAACATTTTGGTCTTTTATACAGAAAGTGGATACATTGTAAACATATCCATGTCTGTACTGCAGCCATGGATATTTTTTATTGTAATTTAAATGGAAAACAGGAACATATACACGGTAAACATACCTAACCTATACAAATCATAAGTCTCAAATTGCACTTGCTTTCATAGAGGTTATATACTTTAGAATTTTTTGAACCTTGATTAATTGCTCTCAGCAATTAGCATTCCGATCATGTACAGCCCAGCAATTTGGCAATTTTCAGGCAATTTTAACTACTAAATAACAAAAGGTTATGGCTACTTTTGCACTACTTTTGGTACAGCCCTCGTATTTAAAAGCCAACTTTACATTTTAGACAAATGAGATACTGCAAGGCATAAAAGGCCATATGCTTGTAAAGGTTCTTTTAATATCTAGCAAGTCCGTAAAATTGTCCTCGTTTTACGGTCATGTGAAAATGCATTGTCCGTGTAAACTTTGTAAAGCCTAACGCAGACATCCGGAAAGTGAATTTTGGCTTTAGGTGGTACTTTGTGGCCTAGGAGGCACAAAATGAGTAGGCACCAGCGTTGGTGCAGTTGTTGAAAGAACTTATTATTATTATTTATTATGAAAATTTGAATTTAACCCTTTCATGACTAAGCCTATTTTTGACATTTGGTGTTTACAAGTTAAAATCTGTATTTTTTGCTAGAAAATTACTTGGAGCCCCCAAACATTACATATATTTTTTTAGCAGAGAATCTAGAGAATAAAATGGTGATTGTTGCAATATTTTATGTCACACGGTATTTGTGCAGCGGTGTTTTAAATGCAACTTTTTGGGAAAAGGGACACTTTTATGAATTAAAAAAAAAAAAAAAAAATGAGTCCAATTTTTTTGTATAATGTGAAAGATGATGTTACGCCGAGTAAATAGATACCAAACATGTCTTGCTTCATAATTGCACGCACTCATGGAATGGCGACAAACGACAGTAACTAAAAATCTCCATAGGCGACGCTTTAAATTTATTTTACGGTTACCAGGTTAGAGTTACAGAGGAGATCTAGTGCTAGAATTATTGCTCTCGCTCTGGCGATCGTGGCAATACCTCACATGTATGATTTGAACACCGTTTACATATGTGGGCGCAACTTCCGTATGCATTTTCTTTGCTGCGCGAGCTCGCGGGGACGCTTTAAAAAAATTTTTTTCTTATTTTATTTATTTTTTTATTAATAAATTGTGTTTTTAAAATTTTTTTTTTTTTGATCACTTTTATTGCTGTCACATGCAATGTAAACATCCCTTGTGACTGTAATAGGTGGTGACAGGTACTCTTTATGGAGAGATCGGGGGACTAAAAGACCCCCGATCCCTCCTTTGCACTTCAAAGTATTCTGCGCATCTGAATACTGTGTATTTTTTTTAGACCGGCGCCATTGGCAGCCAAGTAAACGGGAAGGGACGTCATGACGTTGCTTCCGTGTTTACAATTAGGAGGCTGGAACGAAGTCGTCCACGGCTTCGTTCCAGTCCGTCCCCAGGGCCGATTGGTCATCGGGCCTCCTGATGCAACAGGAGGCCCGGTAAGAGCGGCGGGAGGGGGGGACGTCCCCTCCAGCTCCACCGGTATAACAGCCGAGCGGCTTTTAGCCACATCGGTTGTTATACCTGGATAGCCGATCGCCGGCTCTAAAAAAACAGTACCGGGATAATGCGCTCGGCGGGAAGGGGTTAAAGAAGAATTCCAGGTATGGATATTTTATACAAAGCTATATTGGTCATCACTGTATAGATACCGCCACTTCAGTGACCTCCGCTAGGTTCCGAGGTCCTGTGCTGAGCGGCTACCCTGCTGCATTCTAAGCGCAGAAGGTCGTTCGCTCATTCGGAAATCAATTTGTATTTTGTCAATGAATGTAAAACGTTATCTGATTGGACGAGGTGGCAGGGCAATGATGCCATGCTCTGTACCTAGTCCAATCAGAGAAGGCTTTGCATTCACTGTGAAAATGCAAAGTCTTCTTTGAATGGCGCCTGTGCTCGGCACAGCCGCCCGCTGCAGGACCCGTAAGCTAGTGGAGATCACTGGAACGGTATCTACTACAGAGATTTCCAGAGGGATCCCACAGGTATGGAATGTGCACAGTTACACTGGTGCAGGCTGACCCAATATAACTGTAAAATTATCCATACTTGGAATTCTCCCTTAATGCAGCGCTCAGAGAAGTGTCATCTTACCATAAGGCACTGTTAAAAGCTTTTCTAGGGATGGATAAATAAGAACGGAGCATTGGAACCTGGAGAGCTGGGGTGTGGAAAATCACTTAGGAGCAGCATAGTTATAGAATCGTTTTTTCTTTCTGGGATGGATAAATAAACAGTAATAGGCTACAATATATACCGTAACTTTTCCTTAAAAAAACAAAAAAAACAAAAAAAAAAAAAACTGTTTAAAGCTCCTGTTCCTTCCTATGAATGTAACCAAAAGCCTAGGCATTTGGTCCCGTGATCTCTGCTAAAAAGGAGAATCTGAGTTTTTTCAAAATAAAAACAGAAAATGGAGGCACTGGTGCTATAGCGGGGATCACATGGCTGAAATGTAACATGTACACTTAACAAGCAGAGTAAAGTGTACAAAGTATAGCCTTCCTCTCATAGCCATCACTCCAGTAATGTGCAGCCTCTCTTCTAAGCTGCAGCCCTCATGGGGCAGTCTCTCTGCTAAGCTGCAGCCCTCATGGGGCAGTCTCTCTGCTAAGCTGCAGCTCTCATGGCAGTCTCTCTGCTAAGCTGCAGCTCTCATGGCAGTCTCTCTGCTAAGCTGCAGCTCTCATGGCAGTCTCTCTGCTAAGCTGCAGCTCTCATGACAGTCTATCTGCTAAGCTGCAGCTCTCATGGCAGTCTCTCTGCTAAGCTGCAGCTCTCATGGCAGTCTCTCTGCTAAGCTGCAGCTCTCATGGCAGTCTCTCTGCTAAGCTGCAGCTCTCATGGCAGTCTCTCTGCTAAGCTGCAGCTCTAATGGCAGTCTCTCTGTTAAGCTGCAGCTCTCATGGCAGTCTCTCTGCTAAGCTGCAGCTCTCATGGCAGTCTCTCTGCTAAGCTGCAGCTCTCATGGCAGTCTCTCTGATAAGCTCTCATGGTAGTAGTCTTCCTGTAAGCAGCTCTCATGGCAGTCTACCTGATGGCATGCAACTCCAATGGCAGTTAGGTCAGCATATGTCTAGCAGTAAACTACAACTTTCTCAGACAGATAAAGCAAGCACGTACATTTACAATGAAGGATAAAGCACATTAAAGCTTTGGGGAAAATGTTCAGTATGTCAAGTCACATCTTGGAAAATAGGGGAAAAATGTATTTTCCAAATGTAAAAAAATAGATTCTTCTATTGTAACTGAACTAAGCAAGAGCCCTTTTTGGAAGCTTGCAAACTAATGACTAATTCCAAAGTGTCATAGGTAAGATGTGAGTTCATCTAATTTCTGAAATTAGGAGATCGATTTAAGATGAAGACCTGCATCAGCCCCCGTTCACACCTATGCAAATTAGATGTGGCTTACATCGCATCCAATTTGCAGGACATTTTAAAATACATTCATATGAATGCATCTGGTTCACATATGTGCGTTGCATTCGCACTGCACATTGCACAAAAAACATGTGCGTTTTTTGGGCATTGCGGTGCAAATTACAAGCCCATTATCTTCTATGGGAACGCATCTGATTAGCAGATGCATTGCGTTCTGAACATGGATTTTCTCCTTCTCCTCACTACACCTCCCTCCTCTCCCCCCTCCCTCTCCCTGCTCACTGATCCGCAGCTAAAAACGCAGATGAACCTCTGAACAACTGATTTTTATCTTCCCAGTGAAACCTGAGCTTCAATTCGTACCGCACATGTGTGAACCCGGGCTCAAACTATGACATACAATGTATTAAAGGGGTTGTAAAGGTAATAAAAAAAAAAAAAAAAAACAACAAACATGTTATACTTACCTTCACTGTGCAGCTCGTTTTGCACAGAGTGGCCCCGAACCTGGTCTTTGGGGTCCCTCGGCGGCTGTTTCAGCTCCTCCCCGCAAGAACTAACCACCTTAATGTGAGCTCCCTCGCATGGTGGTTAGTTCTTGCGGGCGCGCTCCCGTGATACAGCCGGCGGCTATAGCCGCTCACTGTATCACTCGGCCCCACCCCCGGCGCGCCGCGTCATTGGATGTGATTGACAGCAGCGCGAGTCAATGGCTGCGCTGCTTTTAATCCATCCACTGTAGCCAATCAGCGGTCAGGCTGAGCGGCGAAATGGATGTCGGGAGCGAGCGGCTGACTTTCGAGGGGTCAGGTAAGTAAAGCGGGGGGGCTGGGGGCGGCAGTATTGTCGGAAGTTTTTTCACCTTAATGCATAGAATGCGTTAAGGTGAAAACATTTTTACCTTTACAACCCGTTTAAGGTAACAGTATTAGGACTGCAGTTGAGAAGGGATGACTTTAAAGGCTATTCTGATTTGCTGATGAGTCAATCATAGCAGAAATCGATTTGGTATTGAAATCGATTAAATGCATCCCTAATACATACCTGCGCCCCATCTAGATCGAACAATGTTGTAGGAGTGTTTTGGCTGAGACAGCAAAGGTGGCACCAGTGGCTCCCGCTGCTGTCAAAGTCAGTCAGCCATAGAGAGAGAGAGAGAGAGAGAGAGAGAGAGAGAGAGAGAGAGAGAGAGAAAGGGGGCAGGGCCGGGTCACGGCTCCGTGTCTGAATAGATACACAGAGCTGCAGCTCGGCTCGGGTGCCCCCATAGTAATTTGCTTGCTGAGGGGGGCACTCAACAGGGGGGAGGGGCCAGGAGCACCAAAGATGGACCCAATAAGAGGAGGATCCAGGCTGCTCTGTGCAAATCCACTGCAACAGAGCAGGTCAGTATAACATGTTTGTTATTTTTAACAAAAAAAAAAAAAAGCGAGACTAATATCACTTTATGTAACCATTGCCCATCTAGCTTTAACATGTACAAGACCATCTTCTTTGAGGCTTGGCACTCAACCATCACTCCTCAGAAGCCGATTCACTAGGATATTTCCACAGTCATTTTCAGCTGATCTTTGAGAGGACAACTCAGACACTTTAGATTTGGGTTGCCACCTGTTCGGGATTCACCCTGACAGTCCGGGATTTAAATCACGTGTCCGGTTTTCAGTCCGCCTGAAAACCAGACACATTATTCAGACCAGGCCATGGCTCCCTAAGATTGCTGGAGAGAGGATTAGGCGGTCTCCTCCCTCCAGCCTGCAGGAGGCGATAGAGAACTGGCATTGACGCGGCACTGCAGTCTGTCTGGAGAATGGTGAGAGGGAGGTGGAACTTTCTTTGCAGTTTGTAATCTGTGAGTACTGTCTCTAGTTTGCCCATTTCCATTTTTGTCCCACTTTTGGTAGGTCCTAACTGCTACAGAACAGGAATGCTTGCATTAAATGCTTATAGTGGAGTTCCACCCACTTTGACAACTCTTCAGCATCCCTCACTAAACTGTGCACTGTAAACAAATTGGATATTTTTTTTCTCAGCACCTACTGTATATCTGCTGTGTTTATTTTTCACTTCCTCCTCCTGGCTGCGGCCCATCACATCATTTCCTGTTTGCAATGCCTTCTGGGAAGGGGCGGCAACTTCCTCTGAAACTGCCGTTGCTATGGACACCTGACCTGAAACCTTTTACACTGCTTGTGCTGCACTGAGCATGTGCGAGATCTGCAAGGATGAGATCCAGGAAGAAATACAGTCTGGCTTCAGATGCCCACACTTAAGATGGCCACGGCCTGCTGTAAGTTTATAAAATAACAAACTACTGCTATAAACTAACAAAATAGACCTTAATTTACAGACTAACTTTGCTAGAATCCATTAAGCTTGTGTATTATAGGGGTATTTTTATTTAAAAAGTATAATTTCGGCCGGAACATCACTTTAAGTTCTATAAAAATGAGACTTAAAGTGGAGTTCCACCCACTTTTACAACTCTTCAGCATCCCTCACTAAACTGTGCACTGTAAACGAATTGGATATTTTTTTATTGTTTTTCTCAGCACTTACTGTATATCTGCTGTATTTATTTTTTACTTCCTCCTCCCTGGCCGCGGCCCATCGCATCATTTCCTGTTTGCAATGCCTTCTGGGAAGGGGCAGCAAATTCCTCTGACACTGCTATTGCTATGGAAACCTGACCTGAAACCTATTATACTGCTTGTGCTGCACTGAGCATGTGCGAGATCTGCAAGGATGAGATCCAGGAAGAAATACAGTCTGGCTTCAGATGCCTACACTTAAGATGGCCACGGCCTGCTGTAAGTTTATAAAATAACAAACTACTGGTATAAACTAACAAAACAGATCTTAGTTTACAGACTAACTTTACTAGAATCCATTAAGCTTGTGTATTATAGGGGTATTTTTATTTAAAAAGTATCATTTCGGCCGGAACATCACTTTAAGTTTTATAAAAATGAGACTTAAGGGAACATTTCAATTTAGTGAATTTTGCAATATCAAAATGTCACTAGGTCCGGTCTATGGCCCAGTGAGTGTTGGCTGGCAATCAATTTAGCAAGACTGCATTTGGGCTTTTGTATTAAATACTGCACAGTAAAAGTAACATTGGTTCGCACAGTACAGTATATCAGAAGGTCTTCAATGTTGCGGAGTGGATACTGTACAAGGTAACAGGCACTTCACCTAAGTCCCATTCATAAACACAATAGAGGAATTGTTTGCCTATAGCAAACAGTTATCTTTGTAAAGCATGGGAGGATGTGACATTTATACCAGTAGGTTATTTCTGTTGATCACTTCGACTTTCATCTTACCAGTGACATAAGGGAAAAGCAGCCTAAATCTCCCATCACATTTTGCATTACCATTGGATAGTTCCAGCATAATGCAAATAACCATCACCAAAACAATACTAGCTTACTATTACTGAAGATCTGGTTAAAGCTTCTATGAAATTAACATTTTTAGTTTTGGATGGAGTGGTGAAGGGGCAAATCCTCTGTCAAGTTTTTACTGCTGCCCGAGTTCCCATGGAGGAGAGTCAACCCTCTTTGTTCTGGTGAGCACTGTAGCAAGAAAGAGTTGCGGGTAAATATTTCCGTAGAAAACACCTCTTGTGGTGGCAACTGTCTAACGTGAATTCTAGACGATAGGTCAAAACATCTTCTGATTGCATGACCAAGGGAGTCAACCACAGTGGAGTTGAACCCATCAGTCTGCACTCATTCAAATGTGATGACTTCCCCGGTGTATGAACCATGCTCAAGGCGAGATTTGGCATACGTTGATGAAAGATAAGTTTGCGACAACCCCCCTTCTGTTGAATTCTTCAAATTCAATTTATTTTGGTATCTGCAATATGCATATATATCCAGAATCAGAGCGTTCAAGTCTGTCCAAATTATTTTATTAGGTCATGGGTCTCCAAACTGTGGCCTGCTCCAAGATTTTTTTCCGGCCTGTAACTGATGTACAGTCTCCGCTATTAGGAGGGGACTGTCCTGGGGACTCTGATGTCAGGGGGGAGTCTGATATGGACTCTGAGGCATGATGGGTACCCTGATATAAGGCGAGATATAGATGTGAGGAGGGACTCTGATGTGGACCCAAGTGTAAGGGGGGACTCTGATGGGGACCCTGATATAAACTCTGATGTAAGAGGGACTTAGATGTAATGAGGAACTCTGATGTGGACCCAAGTGTAAGGGAAAACTCGGATATGGACCCAAGTGTAATGTAAAAGCCATCCTAGTGGCTAATTAGCTGCTGGATTGCTTTTACACCTCGCCAGGCCAGTGCGATCGGGGAGCCCGGAAATCCGATACAGCGGTGCTGCCAGGATATCATAGAGCTGGCCGGGAACCAGACGGTCCCCAGCCATCTCTATGGTCCTGGGAGCCGGAAGCGAAGTTGTGACATCACTTCCAGTTCTGGAAGATGTAAATGCTGCTATTTTGTGTTCTGGAAAGAATGAGATCAATGTTTTGTTTTGTTTTTTGATCCCATGCATTCCAGGGTTGAAGAGAGATTTGAGGTCTTACAGACCCCAGATGTCTCCATAAAAAGGACCCGTCATGCCTTATTTTCTATCACAAGGGATAGTTACATTTCTTGTGATAGGAATAAAAGTGTTTTTTAAAAAAAAGAAAAAAATGTAAAGGGAAAAAGTGTAAAATAAAAAATACATTTTTTTTTTAAAAAGTGCCCCCGTCCTCCCATGCAGAAGTGCACGCATACGTAGGTCACGAACACATATGTAAATGGTGTTTGCACTGCACATGTGAATTATCGCTGAGAGCTACTTTAGCGCAGACCTAGAGCAATTTTGAAGAGTGACATGTTAATGGGTTATATATTGTGGGTTTTTTTTGCATTAAAATGAATTAATGTGTATTTTTTCTAGAAAAACTGCTTTGACATGAAAAATTGCAATGCCCACCATTTTATTCTCTAGGACCTCTGCAAAAATAATAATAATAATAATAATAATAATAATAATAATAATAATATTTGGGGGTTCTGAGTAAATTTTCTAGTAAAAACATGATGCTTTTTACATTTTTACAGGCGAGAACAGTCAGAATTGTACTTGGCTGGAAGTCGTTCATCACCTTAACCAATTTCAATGCTTCAAATAGTTTAACTAGACTTGCACCACATGATTGTATTTCAGCCTGGAGGAGCCGTGCTCCTTAAGCACAATGACGCTGGAATGGCACGTTCTGCTAGTATTTACAATTCTGGGACTAGAGCTCAGCAACAAGGTAGATAATTTGTGCATGGACAGCTGAATCTGCTTACAAAATCTGTGACAACACTGGTAGAGAGAATTTTCCCTGTTCCATCTCCAAACTCTAAACATGCTGATTGCTTCATTGAGTACGCTAAGCGATGTTCTGGTATAAACATCCCCAGCTGTTATGTGAAACTATTTCCATCTCTTTGTTTGATTAACGTGGCTCTATGTAAGGCTCTGTTCGGAAAAACTCTAATAACAAAGCCTTACGTCTTTCTGGAATAGAGCTGGTATACCGTACCTGCTAGCATCCTATAACTCTGTGCTGCCACCTTCTTTCCTGCTTGGAACAGAGCTGGTATACTGGGCACTTGCATAGGATAGCCCATTAGAGGTCAACATAAAACAACAAGATTAGGTTCAGACCTCCGAGCAGAGGACAGACCAATGGCCAACACCAAGGTTGTGTCTGCCAGCATTGTATAGCTCTGTGATGGCTCCTTCTCTTCGACTTGGAATAGAGCTGGCATACTGGGCACTTGCAAATTATAGCATGATAGAGGTCAATTTAAGACAATTAAATTAGGTTCAGACCTCTGAGCAGAGGACAGACCAATTGCCTAAACCCATCTTGTCCCTGCCTGTGGGTTATGGCTCTGATGGCACCTTCTCTTCTGCTTGGAACAGAGCTGGTATACTGGGATCTTGTAAATGATAACCCATTAGAAGTAAACTTAAGACGAGATTAGGTTCAGATGCCTGAGCAGAAGACAGACCAATTGCCAACAACCATCTTATTACTACCAGCATTTTATGGCTCTACGCTGGCATCTTCTCTTCTGCTTGGAAAAAGAGTTGGTACACTGGGCACTTGCATATGACATGCCATTAGAGATTAACATAAAACTACGAGATTAAGTTCTGACCTCTGCGCAAAGGACAGACCAATAGCCAACACCCATCTTGTCACTACCAGCATTTCATGGCTCTATGCTGGCATCTTCTCTTCTGCTTGGAAAAGAGTTGGTACACTGGGCACTTGTATATGACATTCCATTAGAGGTTAACATAAAACTACGAGATTAAGTTCTGACCTCTGGGCAAAGGACAGACCAATTGCCAACACACGTCTTGTCCCTGCCAGCATCTTATGGTGCTGTGGTTGTGTTCCTATGAATATTTTAGTGATTTTGTATACCATCACTATATGAAATAACACATTTTAGCTACAATGTACAGTGGGGAAAATAATTATCTGATCCCCTGCAGATTTTGTAAGTTTGCCCACTTACAAAGAAATGAAGGGTCTATCATTTTTATCATAGGTGTATTTTAAATGCTAGACACAGAATATCAACCAAAAAAAAAAATCAATACAAATGTTATAAATTGATTTCAGTGAGTAAAAAGTATTTTATCCCCAAGCAAAACATGACTTGGTACTTGGTGGAGAAACCCTTGTTGGAAAGCACAGAGTCAAGATGTTTCTTGTAGTTGGTTACCAGGTTTGCACACATCTCAGGAGGGATTTTGGTCCACTCTTCTTTACAGATCTACTTTAAATCCTTAAGCCTTCTTGGCTGTCCCTTGGCAACTCGAAGTTTCAGCTCCCTCCATAAATTTTCTATAGGATCAAGGTCTGGAGACTGGCTAGGCCACTCCATGACCTTAAAGTGCTTCTTCCTGAGCCACTCCTTTGTTGTCTTGGAGGTATGCATTGGGTCATTGTCATGCTGGAAGACCCATCCACAACCCATCTTCAGTGTTCTGGCTGAGGGAAAACGGTTCTCATTCAAGATTTTACAATACATGGCCCCATCCATTGGCCCTTCAATGCGGCAAACTCAGCCTGTACCTTTAGCAAAGAAACAGCCCCAAAGCATAACGTTTCCACCTCCGTGCTTGACTGTAGGGATGGTGTTCTTAGGGCCATGGTCAACATTTTTCTTCCTCCAAACACGGCAAGTTGAGTTAATGACAAAGAGCTCAATTTTGGTCTCATCTGACCACATCACTTTCTCCCAATCCTTCTCTGAATCATTTAGACGTTCATTGGCAAACTTCAGATGGGCCTGTACATGTGCCTTCATGAGGAGGAGGACCTTGCGGGCACTTCAGGTTTTCAAATCATGGTGGCTTATTGTGCTACCAATGGTTTGTTTGGTGACTGTGGTCTCAACTGCCTTGAGATAATTCACAAGCTCCTCCTGTGTACGGTAGTTCTGGGCTGATCCCTCACTTTTCTCATAACCATCCTAAGGCTTAATGTACACAGGACATTTTACAACCTGTCCTGAACGATTTAACTTGGCAGATAGTAACCAACGTTTAAAAACGTCATTTTTGCTGCGTTTAGCCGTTTTTTTTTTTTCTTCAAATAGTCAAAATTAAAAACGCCTGTAAACGAAACGCGGCTAAACATGACTTACCGCGTTTACAAGCTGTTACAGGCGTTTGCCATTTCAAATGCCTCTAAACATCTATCCTGAACTCAATAACCATCCTGAACAACTGCTTCTAAACTCAACTGCCTAGAAACGACTATAAATGACCCTGTGTACAGGTACTGATAAGATAACAGGGGAGAGTTCAGGGGCAGCTGGAAAAAAAAAACGCCCAACTTCTCCTAAACATCTGTTTACCAGCAGCAGTGTACATGAAGCCTCACCCCATGAAGCAAAACTCTGCATGGAGCTCCAGACCGAGGGCGATTGATGGTTGTTTTGCATTTCTTCCATTTGCGAATAATCGCTCCAATGGTTGTCTCCTTCTCACCAAGCTTCTTGCTGTTGGTCTTGTAGCCCATTCCAGCCTTGTGCAGGTCTACAATCTTGTCCCTGATGTCCTTCAACAGCTCTTTGGTCTTGCACATGATGGTGAGGTTTGAATAGAAGAAAAATTCTCTGGACAGGTGTCTTTTATACAGATAAAGTGACAGGACTAATGTGTACCACATGAGCACATACTGTAGACAGTCTGCGGGAGCCAGAATTATTGTTGGTTGGTAGGGGATCAAATACTTATTTTACTCACTAAACTGCATCTCAATTCATAACATTTGTATCGTGTTTTTTCTGGATTTTTGTTTGAAATTCTGTCTCTATCATTTAAAATACACCTATAATAAAAATTATAGACTCTTAATTTCTTTGTAAGTGGGCAAACTCACAAAATCTGCAGGGGATCAAATATTTATTATCCCCGCTTTTCAGACGCTAGGCTTCCCCTATTCATATGCTAATGAACTTGTTAGACTGGCTCATGAAGCTCAGGACAGGAAGTGATGTAGGCAAGAGGCAGGGGGAGGGAAAAGAGCTGGAAACATAGAAGAGGAGGCAGTTTTGCAGGACTCCAAGAAGCAGAGATCCTGGGACATGACCCCATCACCAGGAAGAACCAAGTTAAAGTGATTGTAAAGGGAGAAGGTTTTTTTTTTTTTATCTTAATGCATTTCATTCATTAAGATAAAAAAACCTTCTGTGTGCAGCAATCCCCTAATACTTATTTGAGCCCCATCTAGATCCAGCGATGTTGTAGGATTGTCTTGGCTGCCCAGGACTCCCCTCCTCATTGGCTGAGACAGCAGCGTGGTGCCATTGGCTTCTGCAGTTGGACAGCAAGGATGAGCTCCGGCGTGTTCGCACACTCCACGTGCAGAGCCCGCCAGGAAGTCGGCCCGGTGCTGCGCTAATCAAAGGCAGTGAGACATTTCCCGATCTCTGCAGCTGCACATCGGGAAAATGTCTCACTGCCTGTGATTAGCGCAGCGCCGACTTCCAGGCGGGCTCTGCACGTGGAGTGTGCGAACACGCCGGAGCTCATCCTTATTGGAGAGGAGAAAAGGGGGTGGAGCTGGGCCGTGGCTCCGTGTCTGAATGGACACAGGGAGCTGCGGCTCGGCTGCCCCCATAGCATTGCTGTGGGGGCACTCAACAGGAGGGAGGGGCCAGTAGCGCCGGCGAGGGACCCGAGAAGAGGAGGATCGGGGCTGCTCTGTGCAAATATACTGCACAGAGCAGGTAAGTATAACATGTTTGTTATTTTTAAATAAAAAAAAAAACACGAGCCTTTAATATCAC
Organism: Lithobates clamitans; assembly: GCA_037952925.1. Classification (NCBI taxonomy): domain Eukaryota; kingdom Metazoa; phylum Chordata; class Amphibia; order Anura; family Ranidae; genus Lithobates; species Lithobates clamitans. The sequence continues at coordinate 454,639 of JBBGZY010001868.1, forward strand.
TGTTTAGTGTATACTTAATGCATACATTGTCCATGCTCATTTGCTAGGGAGGATAGATAGCTTGTGCATGTGCATATTGTATGCATATTTTGTATGTTGTGCATTGTTTCCTAAAATTGTAGGTAGTTTATAGGTACAGCACCTAAATACTCTACAGAGGTTTTATCGCTTCTTTGCTTTTAGTGCAAAGAACCTTAAAAGACGCGAAGCAAAATGGTGATGACACCTTCTCCTCTTCTTTTTTTTATAAATTCTTTTTCTACCTTCTCTTCTGCTTGGAATAGAGCTAGTATAGAGGGCACTTGCACACGATAACCTAATAGAGGCCAACATAGGACAATGAGATTACATTTTGACGTCTTGCTTATGGCCAACACCAAGCTTGTCCCTGCCAGCATCGTATGGCTCTGCGCTGGCACCTTCTCTTCTGCTTGGGCTGAGCTGGTCTAGTACAAATCGCTTGCAAAGTTTAAACAATTATTTAAAGAACCTGAAAATAGCTTCAAGAAACTAACAGCGGTCAGAAGTGTTCAGAGTGCCAATGTGACTCTGTGGTAATAAAGTATATGCTTGTGCAATCCCTGTTAAAAGAGATCTGTCATTATACATTATAGCATGTTATAGTTACAAGAGGATATAGCATTAACTTTGCTTTCTTTTTAAAGCACCCTGTAATTTATTGCCTAACATAGCTTTAAGGAAGGAGGGCCGTTTACTTTATGCAATGGCAAGCAACAGAGCCATTTTCTATATTCAGAAATTTTCTCGGGCAGAGGTAGCTTCAAAGTCTTTACACGCATGAAATATAGCAGTACACATACAGATCAAATCTTTTTTAACCGCTTGCCAACCGTATCACTGACATATACGGTGGCAAGGCGGCTCTGCTGCACCAGCTCATGTACTAGGTATGTGACCCGGCACTTCCAGGTGGGGGGGGCGACCCGTCTGTGCTATGACTATACTGTAAGAGAAATCCAGTTGAAGCCAAACGCGCATTGGCACGCATGCACGGGCACGCTAGCCTGTGCACAAGAGGACGTATGCATAGGCGCTAGACATGTGCAATTCGTTTCGTTCCGAATTAGTTTTTTTAACGAATTTCGACAAATTCGTTAATTCGGGAATATCCGAATTAACGAAAACTTGTTTAACTAATTTTTTCCGAATATTCGTAAATTCGATAAAATTGGACATTTGTAAATTCGGGCATTCGTACATTCGCAATTTACGAATGTACATTCGTACATTAGTGAATTCGTAAATTTGTAAATTCGAAAATTCGGAAATCTGAAATAATAGTTAACTAATAATACCTTAACTACTAGTAATTACTAGTAACTTTTAAATTATAGGTATTGTAATTTCCTTTAAAATTTGGCTGTTAGTGAACGTAACACATACAAATTTATCCAAAGTTATGAATGATCCGAAAAAACGGAATGGAACGTAATGAATTAATAATAATAAATAACAATAATAAAGATAATAACAAGGTTTTATTATTATTTATTATTAATTTGTTCTGTTCCATTTGTTTAGATGCAGCATTCGTTTTGGATAATTCGTAACTTCGGATAAATTCGTATTTGTTACGTTCACTGACAGTCAAATTTGAAAGGAAATTACAATACCTATAATTTAATAGTTAGTTACTAATTCAGATTTTTGAATTTTTGGGTTTTTGGATTTTCAAACTTCAAATTTACAAATTTCCGAATTTTCTAATTTACAAATGAACGATTTTACGAATTTACGAATGTACAAATTTACAAATGGAAAAATGTACGAATGAGCGAATGTACGAATGAACAAATGTTCGAATTTACGAATGTACGAAAGTACGAACGAACGCATTTACGAATGAACGAATTGCGATCATAACGAATGACCCGAAAAACGAAAAAAAAAAAACTAATGAAACGAAAACGAACAAATTTTTTGGCTGTGCACATGTCTAATAGGCGCATACAGCCTGTTTAAAGCCAACAATGATATGAACCCGTTGCCGAGTGGTCTTTCAGCTTGTTCCAGTTACCTGTGCCCTGATCCGTTTCCTGTCTGTGTTTGACCCAGCCTGAGCGCAACCCTCCTCTGGATTCCAGTTTGCCTACTTGTGACCTCGGCTTGTGCTTTTACTCGGCTCCTCTCTAAAGCTCTTGTACCGAGCGGCCCGACTGTGTACCGACTCTGGCCTGTATCCTGATCCTGTTTCACGCTCCTGTACCTGCATTGCCCGGCTGTTGATGACCCCTTGGCTTGTGTTCCGGTTACGTTCCTGCCTTACTGATCCAGCCTCACGGAGTTCCAGTTCCGGGTACCTGTCTGGTGATCCAGAGCCATCGGTTTCCTGCCAAGCCTCAGCTGGTGCCACCTGCTATACCGGCCCTCGTGCCACTCTGTGTCCTACACTCCCTGTCATCTCTACCAGGGGTGTTAGACAGGAGGTGGAAGAGAAGCCCCTTCTACAGCTCGATCTCCACCAGGTACGGGACCTATACACAGCAGATGCCAATCACCGGGTGCCGGCCAATGGATGACAGCCAGCCCCCCGCTGATCATCGGGAAGACACACGGTACAGAGCTTTGTTCTGTTCACACTAAAGTGGTTTTTCTTTCCCCACAAAGCAGGGAATAAAGTCCATCAAAGCGTCCACCTATCTATCGTTTTTTTTTTTTGGAGTTCATTCACAAACTTTTCTTCTCATGATTATCTACTCACATGTTCTGTGTAATAAGTCCGCCTGTGTCCGATTTTGTTGTAAAGAATGACTTATAAAATTCACTGAAGGCGGTTTCCATCTTCATTGTGGGCATTTGAAGCCCAAAAGCATGTATTTCCTGGATGCGGTGAATGCTGTGCTCCCAGCATTCACCGAGATGTTGTGATGACGCTGTTGCACAATGCATGCTGGGAAGCCTGAGACTAGCTCCCAGGGTACTGTGGGAGGTCTGAGAGAGTCTAGAAACACGCCTACTCCCATGGGAGGAAAACTAGGAAGTGCAAAGAAGATTAGAAAAAAAAGGTAATTACGGCGATTTAAATTTTTTTACACAGCATGTCAGCATCTAGGCAAGGAAGAGAATGCATGGAGATAATGTTCAAAATTTGGGTGGAACCCCGCTTTAATTCCTTTAGTAAAAACAGCACACTGTGTACACTAAAACACTGGTTAGGCACACATTTTTTTTTTAATCAGATCATTCTTTATTATTACTTTTTCCATTTTTGAGAAAAAGGCACACATGTAACCCTTTTATCACCTTAGCTGTTTAACCCCTTCCCAGCCAGTGTCATTAGTATATGACAGTGTATATTTTTAGCACTTATCACTGTATTAATGTCAAAGGTGTCAGATTGTCCACCGCATTTTCACAGCCCCACTGTAAGTCGCTGATCGCCGCCATTACTAGTAAAATAAATAAAAATAGTATATATACCACAGTTTGTAGACTCTATAACATTTGCGCAGACCAATCAATATACGCTTATTGGACAAATCAATCAATATGCGCTTATTGGGATTTTTTTTTTTTTACCAAAAATATGTAGCAGAATACATATTGGACTAAATTTATGAAATTAGATTTTTAAAACTTTTTTTTTATTGGATATGTTTTATAGCAGAAAGTAAATAATATTGTTTTGTTTTTTTTCCCAAAATTGTCGGTCTTTTTTGTTTATAGCGCAAAAAATAAAAAATGCAGAGGTGATCAAATACCACCAAAAGAAAGCTCTATTTGTGGGAAAAAAAGGACGTCAATTTTTATTTATCTACAGAGTTGCATGACCACGCAATTGTCTGTTAAATAACGCAGTCTTGTATCGCAAAAAAAGGCTTGGTCATGAAGGGGGGTAAATCATCTGGAGGTCAAGTGGTTAATCATAATTCCTATGAACATGTATTATTAAAGGGGTTTAACTTTAACCCTCCCCCCCCAACCACAGTTCCAGCTATTCATCTCAGAGGGTAGATCTAGGTTTCTTCTGCAATGGCCAACTCAATGCTCATAAATACACCCCTGAGAGTGTGAAGGAGCTGGCAGCTTAGTATACTGGCTCATAACCATTGATCACTGTCTTCTAAAAATGCTCACCCGATAAAGCAATGTTTTCTATAAACTGCTTTACCATAAAGATCTCTTCCCCCCCACTGCTTACTGTCACATAGTAGAGAAACAGATTGCTATATTTTGCTTTGGAACTCTAATGCCCGTACACACGGTCGGACATTGATCGGACATTCCGACAACAAAATCCATCAGATTTTCTCCGACGGATGTTGGCTCAAACTTGTCTTGCATACACACGGTCACACAAAGTTGGTCGGAAATTCCGAACGTCAAGAACGCGGTGACGTACAACACGTACGACGAGCCCAGAAAAAATTAATTCCAATAGCCAGTGCTGCTCTTCTGCTTGATTCCGAGCATGCGTGGCACATTGTGCATCGGAATTGTGTACACACGATTGGAATTTACGCGATCGGATTTTGTTGTCTGAAAATTTTATAGCCTGCCCTCAAACTTTGTGTGTCGAAAATTCCGATGGAGCCCACACACACGGTCGGAATTTCCGACAACACGCTCCGATCGCACATTTTCCGTCGGAAAGTCCGACCGTGTGTACAGGGCATTAGGCTTCATGTACATTGTTGCTGGTAAACGGATGTTTAGGAGCAGTTGGGCATTTTTTTCAGCTGCCCCTGAACTCTCTTCTATGTCATCTTATCAGTACATGTACACAGGGTCGTTTATAGTCGTTTCTAGGCAGTTGAGTTTAGAAGCATTTTTTGGAACTAAAAAAAAAAAAAAAAAAATGGGTTCAGACGGATGTTCAGAGGCATTTGAAACGTCAAATGCCTGTAACAGCTTAAAAAATTCGGAGTGCGTCCATCTGGACTTTTTCGTTTTGTTCTTTGCATAAGGTGGTTGTAAACCCTTACATACAGTATTATATAGAGAGAAGAGAGTTTAATAAGACTCATGGCCACTCATTACAATTAGAAGAAAAGAGGTTTAACCTTAAACTACGTAGAGGGTTCTTTACTGTAAGAGCGGCAAGGATGTGGAATTCCCTTCCACAGGCGGTGGTCTCAGCGGGGCGCATTGATAGCTTCAAGAAACTATTAGATAATCACCTGAATGACCGCAATATACAGGGATATGTAATGTAATACTGACACATAATCACACACATAGGTTGGACTTGATGGACTTGTGTCTTTTTTTTAACCTCACCTACTATGTAACTATATATACATACATATATACATACACATATATATATATATATATATATATATATATATATATATATATATATATATATATATATATATATATATATATATATATATCCTGTTTCCCCCAAAATAAGACCTAGCGTGATTGTCGGTGATGGCTGCAATATAAGCCCTAATCCCAAATAAGCCCTAGTAAAAGTCCTTGAAGGTCTTATTTTCAGGGTAGGGCTTATTTTCGGGGAAACAGATTATGGCTTATTTGGGGGGTAGGGCTTATATTGCAGCCACCAACAATCACGCTAGGTCTTATTTTCGGGGAAACAGGGTATATATATATATATATATATATATATATATATATATATATATATATATATATATATATATATATATATACACATACATACATATACATACACACAAATATATATATATATATATATATATACACACACACACACACACACATATACACGCACACACATACATGTAATCAGAGATACTGTATTCCTTCTTGTAAAATTAAACACAGAGTTCTCCTAACATAGATGTAACCATGGACAAAAAAAATTTTTTATTATACATAAGAGTATAAGAGTGATAGCAATATGCGGTTTTGCAAGACGAGTACTAACAGCACTGCTACTTAGAAGTTTTTAAGTTTGCAAAAGAGTATTGAGCTACTGCACCTGGCATTTCCCGTGGACGCATAGATCTGCCTCATAAGGACCGCATGGAGTTCCATCCAGGACTCTGTCTGCCACCAGTATTGGAGTATCACGGCCTACAGGAGTGCAGTATAACTCACATGGCTTATCTAGGAAATAAAAAGAAAAGCAAAAGTTGACAATGTATTTTTCTCTGAGACACCCATATTAAATTTAGCTTCGTATGGGAAGACCAGTAAACTAAGGCTAGGTTCACACATGTCTAGGTGCGAATTTCCCCTCGGTTTTCACTGTTAATTTCCGGCCACCAGCGTCTTTAACATTAAATGGTTGTTAAGGATCGGGGGGGGGGGGGGGGGTTTGAGCTGGCCGCCGCGTCCTTAACAACAGATGACTCCTCAGCAATAAAAAAAAATTGTGAAAAAAAGTGGGAGTAGGGGTCCCCCCCCCCAAATCCATACCAGGCTCTTTCGGGGTCTGTTATGGATTTAGAGGTAAACCCTCACGCCAAAATAAAAAATAAAAAAATGGCGTGGGGTCCCCCCCTAAAAATCCATACCAGACCCTTATCCGAACATGCAGCCTGGCAGGCCAGGAAAGGGGGGGATGAGCGAGCAGCCCCCCCGCCCCAAACCATACCAGGCCACATGCCCTTAACATGGCGGGGGGGGGGTGTGCTTTCGGGTCGGCAGTGGCAGCCGGCGTCGTGATTGATAATGTATCTACACCGGGGGACATTGCTTTTTTTTGTGGGGAAGAGGCCCTCCCCTGTCCCAAAGAATTCCCCCCATGTTGAGGGCATGTTGGCCTGGTGAAGTTCTGGTGGGGGGGTGTGCTGGCTCAACCCCCCTCTTTCCTGGCCTGCCAGGCTGCATGCTCGGGCAAGGGTCTGGTATGCATTTTGGTGGGGGGGGGGGCCATGGTATTTTTAAAAACGTTTTGGTGTGGGGTTCCCCTCAAAAGCCATACCAGAGCTAAGTGTCTGGTATGGATTGGGGGACCACATGCCGTTTTTTTTTCAAATTTTGGCGTGGTGTTGCCCTTAAATCCATAGCAGACCTGAAAGGGGTCTCCAAACTTTCTAAACAAAGGGACAGTTTACTGTCCATCAGACTTTAGTGGGGGGGGGGGGGGCAGACTGTTGCAATCGAGAACAGAAAATGTTATGGCATCAGTGGGAGTAAACCATTACCCATCTTTGGTATTAGAGGAGGAATAGGAGATTGTGCCCTATGGTTGGTGTCAGTGGGAGTAATAATACTACATAATTGATGTCAGTGGGAGCAATAGTGGGTCATCATTGGTTTCACTGGGAGGAATTGTGACCCATCATTGGTGTCACTGGGAGGAATTGTGACCCATCATTGGTGTCACTGGGAGGAATTGTGACCCATCATTGGTGTCACTCTGAGGAATTTTGACCCATCATTGGTGTCACTGGGAGGAATTGTGACCCATCATTGGAGTCACTGGGAGGAATTGTGACCCATCATTGGAGTCACTGGGAGGAATTGTGACCCATAATTGGTGTAACTGGGAGGAATTGTGACCCATCATTGGAGTCACTGGGAGTAATTGTGACCCATAATTGGAGTAACTGGGCGGAAACCAAACTGATAAGAGGCATGAGGAACGATTAACTGAACTGAATTTATTCTCTCTTGAGAAGAGGAGATTAAGGGGGGATATGATCAAACATGTATCAATACATAAGTGGTCCATATAGTGAAGTTGAGGTTGAGTTATTCACTTTAAGAAAGGCCTGAATCCTTTCCTAGATATACAGAATATAATTGGATACTAATATTTATAGGTAAAGTTGATCCAGGGAATATCATATTGCCTCTTGGGGGATCAGGAAGGAAATTTTTTCCCCTGCTGGAGCAAATTGGTTCATGCTTTGCTGGGTTTTTTTTTTTTTGCCTTTTCTCTGGATCAACTGTGGGTAAAGGATTACGTATATAGGATTATATAATTTTTTTTTCCTTCTATTGGTTGAACTAGATGGACTTGAGTCTTTTTTCAACCAAACTATGTACCTATGTAATTGTGAGCCGTTGTTGATGAAAGCGGGAGTCACAGTGCCCCATTGTTGGTGTCAGTGGCAGAAATTTGACGCTATTGTTGGAGTCAGTGGATGGAATGGTGCCTCAAGGGCTAAAGACAAGCAAAGGGCCACATCTGGCCTACAGGCTGGAGTTTGAAGAACACTGTTTTAAAGTAACTACATATAATTCCATTATAGATGACACCCCTTGCATCTACTGTTTTATAAATCTGTTCCACAAAAACAATGTTAGAAAAAAAAAGTCAGTCACTATATACTAACTACTGGATTTCCCATTATAGTAACAGTGAAGAATCAGTGTAGTATGGATCACACGTACCATCAATAATTACGGCGGTAAGGAGGCTTTTCTTCTTGTTGCTGTTGCGGTCATGGGATTGACACTGATGGTCCCTGAAGCTGGTACTTCCTTTAGGACATAGCGAATTCTCACACACCATGTGTTCTACACTTGCTCCTTTGCAGCTACGACCTCCAGGTCCCGGACTGTCAAAAAAAAAAAAAAAAGGAAATATAGAGTCAAAACTTGGTGGGCCATAACTCAACCAGGATGTACCCTGCTGTCCCGGTGATCTCCTCTGGATGTCCTGAAGGCTATGTACCTGCTCTAAGAGACCGCACAATGTAAAACGATTTCCAAGCCATTGATTCATATTCCTTGGAAGGCTTTCAGTCTGGAGGTTAATAAATCTGATTCGGAATTAGGCCATGAGCTAATGCTGTGTCTATCCACACAACAGTGTAACATTTCCTTTCCTCCTACTGCTAATACAACCGGCTCATTACAGTGATTTATGAGATGCATTTACAAACTTCACTGGAACGCTAGACAACAACTGGAGAGAAAAATTCTAAAACAACGGTAAACCGAGCCAGAATGTCAGTGCAAAGTACTAACTCAAACAAGACTAGCACAAAGCTATCATTAGAAGAACATTAAAAGAGAAAGGCCGCTTGTTTTTTTAAGGTATTTTCTAGCTGAGCAAAGCAAATTGTTTTAAAAAAGCACATATGTCTGGCTGCCAATTCAAATAGCATTTGTGAAGAGAGGACATGCCTTCATTCCCCATGGGGGCCAGAGTTTACACTTACGTTGCAGACTATTACAACTGTATGCCCTACTCACATATCAGATATAGCATGATGTCAGAGATTTAGTGCCAAACACTTATGATCTCTACAGGATCGCTTAGTAAAGTCATAAAATGTAAGCACAGATTAACCTTCACTAAGCATGCCAACCCGAAGGGATTATCTCTCACCAAGAGTGATGAATGGTCAGAGCTGCCCTTCCTCATCCTTTTCATGACTGCATACGCAGCAGACCTTCTTTGACTCGAGCAATCTATGACTGCTGGAAAAACCTTGAACCACTCATAGGATCTGTTATATTATATTAGTATCCTTTAAGAGGCGTTCCGCCCCCCCACCCCAGAAAAAGTCAGCAGCTACACATACTGTACTGGAGTCCAGCGATGTCAGCACCCCAGCCGATGTTTCCATCAGCTCTCGGGTGCTGCCCCCACCATTCGTAGTAAGAGAGCCCAGCAGTGAAGCCTTTTCGGCTTCACAGCTGGTTCCCTACTGCGCATGCGCGAAACGCGCTGCACTTTCTGAACGGCCCGGTGGCGGATAAAGGGGGCTAAATTTCTAAGTGATTGCACCGCGGTGAGATCTCTCAGAAGTGGGAACAGGTACCCGCCCCCCCTCCCCCAAAAGGTGCCAAATGTGGCACTGGAGGGGGAGAGGAGGCTGACAAGTGGAGCACATTTTATGCATTAAGATAAAAAACCTTCTGTGTAGCCGCACCCCTCAGCCTCCCTAATACTTACCTGAGACCCATCTCGATCCAGCGATGTTGCACGAGAGACTCGGGTGTCCGGGACTCTCCCTCCTAATTGGCTGAGACACACAGCTGGCGCCTGTAACGACACCCCGAGTATGAAAGGGGTTAAAGTCGTTAAGGACATTCCATTCCCGAACACAAAGGCAGCTACCCAACACTCCAACCAACCAAGAAACCCATTCGAATAATTCTCCCCCCAAGTACGAGATGAGGCTCTGTGTTGAGGGTCAAACAGGAATGAACTTTTATTGAAAGGGATACAAGTCTTATATACAGTAAAAAGAGGTGTATACCTCCTGCTCATATTACTCTGAAAATACATCTGTGACCAGAAACCTAATTAACATGAGCTCATTAACTAATCCCTTTAAGCAGCCTGGTCATTGTTATGATAAATCAGGATTTCACTACAGGTCAGATTTGTTGTCACCGAGATTTACACAGTAGATGATACATTATCATAAGTTTAAACACAGGACATATTCTCACAACAGCAGGAGCTCCACTAGGAGTCAGCCCGTCTCCTACATTGTACAGAGGCCAATGTGATCAGCTCTTTCTTTTTTTTTTGATCAGCTCTTTCAAATAACATGTTGAGTTCAGAACAAACAAACCAAGAATAGTCTTTACATATATCCTGGGGGATATTGTGTATAAATATTACTGTCCCATTTAAAGTAATACAATATATATTTCTCAGTCACTATTTGTAATATGGCATATACAGGGTCCCCAGAGTCTGTGTGTCTTGGGGGACATGGGCCTGAATTTAAAGTAACGCCACCTCAAGGGTCCCCAGGCATACAGCTCACAAAGAGCACCGTTCCCCCAAATGCCAGGGCCCATAATCGGTAGGCAAGAGGCTAGCATTCAGTCCCCTCCAAAAGCCTCTGTCTGTCACAGTGCCATTGGCTCCCGTTGCTGTCAAAGTCAGTGAGGCAATGAGGAGAGACGGGGGCAGGGCCGAGCCATGTCTCCATGTCTGAATGGACACACAAAGCAGCGGCTCTGCAGACTGCCTGTCTGTGGGGGCACTCGACAGGAGGGAGGGGCCAGAAGTGACAGCTGGGGGACCGAGAAAAGGAGGATCCAGGCTGCTCTGTGCAAAACCATTACACAGAACGGGTAACTATAACATGTTTGTTAATATTTAACTAAAAAAAAAAAATACTTTAGTATCACTTTAAAAAATATGTAAGAACAGTAACGAAAGTAATGCAAAAGTGGGCATAACTTTTTTATTAATTTACATAAGTCATTCAAATTTCACATGTTGGTATAGTAACATATTCCTCTATAGCAAGGGTCTCTGAACTGTGGGCTAGATGCAGCCCTTTGCTTGTTGTTATCCAGCTCTTGGGGCACTATTAATCTAATACCAAGAAAGGGCACAATTTCTCCCAATGACACCAACAATGGGGCACCTTCCCGCCAAATGACACCAACCATGGGGCACCTTTCCTCCCAATAACACCAACCATGGGGCACCTTTCCTCCCAAAAACACCAAGCATGGGGCACCTCTCCTCCCAATGACACCAAGGGGCACTAGTCCTCTGACACCAAACATGGGGCATTGCTTACTCTCACTAGACGCAGTCTGCAGAACAGTAAACCGGCCCTTTATTTAGAAATTTTGGAGACCCCTGCTCTATAGTAACTCTCCTCTTCTCTTCATTGCAGGTAAATAATGGATTCCAAGCAGAAGCAATATGCCATCACTGAGTTCTTGATGAATGAGGGGTGCAGGCTGTCCGACATCCACAGAAGGCTACAGAATGTTTACAGAGATGACACCATTGGCAAGAGTCACCAATGACAAGACATTGCTCTTGTCAAATAGTGTGATCTCTGTAAAATATTCCGTAGACTTCTGTGGATATCGTACAGCCTGCACCCCTCCTTCATCAAGAACTCAATGATAGCGTGTTGCTTCTGTTTAGAATCCATTATATACCTCCAAAGAAAAAGGAGTTATTATAGAGGAATAGTTACTCTTCCAACATGGGAAATTTAAACAACTTGTGTAAGTTAATAAAAAAAGGTTATGCCCACGTTTGCATTACTTTCGATACAGCCCTCATACTATTCTTGGTAAGATATTCATATTAATTGAATATATTCTCACAAACCACAATAAGATATGGTGATTACTAAACACAAAACACGTACTCAAAGAGCATTGGGGAGAATGTTGGAAACCACAAAACCGCAATGGTTTGCCAACACGGCTTGTCAACCTTCATGACCCTTTGTACTGTTGTGTGTGCTGTTACCAAGTAATCTGCAGTGCAAAGCAATATAGAAACAGAATAACACGATCTCATGCCCCTTCTACATGTCCAGGACCAACTCCTACATTGCAGTACAGGCAGCTGGTTCATCTCATACGACTCAATCTGCCCTGAAGGCATCTTTTCTGTGCAGAGTCTGCCGGATGCCACCAACAAGTTCTCTGGCTCAGGAAAAACAGCCATACTACAAAAAATATGATGTCACTTTTAACCTAATAAAAGGACAGCACTTTTACTAAACTGGTTTATGGCTGTGTAATGACAAATCAGGCGTAGATAAGAAGCCCATTTTTAGAAATTCTGCGTACACTGTTCATTTTACAATATAGTTCAGTGCCTAGTGGTGATATACTGTGGAAAATGCAGCCAATATCAATGTGCCGAAAGACCAAAGGTTTCAAAAACACAACTGAACAAGAGAGACCGTAGCACTAGAAATTATTTAACTATTTATGAAAAAAAAAATCTTTAATTGTTAATATTTTACAGTATTCAAATCATTATTTCATGAAGAATCTACAACAAAACTAGCCCATTTTAGCAAGCTTTGCTCACAAATAAAAACGTCAGTATTGCTTAACTAGATAAATTACTGGTTAATGCATATGGCTGTAAAAGCGTCATACTGAAGCCACAGCCTTTTGAGAATTTTCCCAGGACCCTGAGGTTCTACATACAGTCACTCATAGACAGCAATTAGAAGATGGGGCTGTATCCAGTTATACTCCAAGGGTTGCATAGACTACCCACACAGATGTATGCTCCAAAAGCAGACTTGTTGATGACTATCTTTCCTGAGTTCCATGGTATATCTAATGCCTTGGAATTTTTTTGTACCCTTCTCATGATACCTTCTAATAATGAGATCCCTTCTATTCTTTGTAAGTTCTTTGTGCACCATGGCTTTTGATGACAGACCCAACTGGGGCAGAGGCTTTTGGAGGGGACTAGGGGCAAGCCTCCTACCCACCGTTTATGGCCATGTAGGAGATCAGGGGTTTTGTCTGCTTCTTCCAGTCAGAGCATGGTAATAAGCTCAGTTCAGCCTCCCATGATCCCATGGAGAGAGCACATCATTCTCTAATGATGGACAACAATGTGATGAACGCTGAGAGCAAGGTTTGGATTAATTCTCAGAGTAAGGACAATAAAGCTTCAGTGGATGGAAAGGTGTAATATTAATCTTGTACAGGTTAATGGTCAGAGGAAATATGGTGGCCATCCTGCAGACTGAGTTGGAGAAGCCCTCCACTTGGGACAGAAATATTTATTAACATTATCCCACCGCTGCCACCCAATGTGACGGACCACCTGTCACCCAAGCTTGGGTGCCTCCGTCAAGATACAGCCTTCTCCATTCTGGAACCAGGTATCATAGCAGGGGATTTCGCACCCAAGAACTAGACAACATTAGCTTAGGTGCAAACTGGAACTCTCTTTATTGTAAACTCACACAGAATATATACCACACAAAATAAGGTAAGAGCTTGATCACATTATACAAACCGTAAGATAATTAACATAACTAAGGAACAGCCATCATAAACAGTAATTAAACAGTAAGACAACTAATCACCTAGACAAGCCATGGTGACTCAGTGCCCACCCAGACCATTCGACACCGATTCCCCAGTAAGACGATCTAGGATTGTCCAAATCGCTAAAGGATTAGCAGACATACAGAAACAATATGTGACTCAATGAACAATGAGAATTCACACCCAGGAGGCACACAATGGGGAAATTATACCATGGGAGAAAAACACCTAAGTAAACAGATTATAGCAAAAGACCCCAGCATCAGGTTGTTTTGAGCTGGTTATATTCACATCTGCTCTGAGTCCCACAATCTAAAGAAGTCATTGCTGGTTTTGGCACAAAGGTCCCAAATCTGTATCCAGGTCCTAGGTTCACTCAGTCTGTGTGTTTTGTGGAGACATGGACCCAAATCTGAAGAAAGACCACTCCAAGGGTCTCCCAGGCAGACACCTCCCCAGAATAGAGCCCCCTCAAATGCCAGGGCCCATAGTCAGTAGGCAAGAGGCTACCCTGCCGTCCCCTGCAAAAATCCCTGTCCCTGTTGCGTCACAGGCATGATCTTTAAAATTGCGCAGCACCAAACCACAGGATACTTGATACTGCGGTACCATGTATTTTGGTGGCTGCAAGTGCACCTGCATTACCTAGATGCATGGGGCTGCCATCAAGAATTAATGGCACCTCTGTGAAAGGTAGCACGATGCAGGAAAACACAAGCTCTTGTGCACATACCCACACCCCAAGTGGTGTGAGCAATGCCCTATATGTCAAAAAAAAATCCTACTAGAACAGCTGAGCTTTATATGGGCTTAATAATTTTCATTGATGGCAGTTGTATACTGACTACAATTAAAATCAGTTTGAATGTGATTGGTTAACCTTTAACACAGCGGGTGTGTACAGTTATGCAGTCACATTTTAGTTTTTTTTCCCCACTAAACTATTTCTATTTGTTTTTTTAATTGAATTGTACAGATTATAGGTCACATTAAGGCTACTTTCACACTGGGACGCCCCACCATTAAGTGCCGCTCGTTTTTGCGGCACTTTTATTACATTGATTTCAAGGTTTATTACATTAATTTCAATGGGCAGTGGCGTTTTGGGAGCGTTCCCAACCCGCCCCAAAGATGCTGCTTGCAGGACTTTTTCTAACGTCCCGCAAGCGCACCGCCCCAGTGTGAAAGCACACACTGCAGAGAATAGGAGGCAGTTTTCAGGTGCTTTACAGGTGCTATTTCTAGCACTAAAACACCTGAAATAAGCCTGCATACAACTAAAAACTAACTAGTAGGGTCTAGCTAACAGATAAGACATGGCTCTAGGAATGGGGGATTTATCCTGCCCAAAACTCAACAAAGCCTCTGGACTCCAGGACCCAGGGGCTGTAAGAAAAAAAAGACCCCAGTTGACATTACAGTGTTAACCCATGAGAAAGAAAGCGAAGGTCCTCTGTTCACCTATCACCACATACAGTAGGAATTGCCTTTTGAAATAGCACATGATAAGAAACACAGAGGGACCTTCTAGCAAAAATGCCAAAGCTGGACATGACCCTGTGAAGCTCGCCTGGTGGAGCCGCATGTGATTTGTGTTAAAGGCTTTTGTTCAATTACAAGATATAGTCTCTATGTACTTGGACAGGCCACATGCATCCACTCATTTTCCTGTTTTAGGCTTGGCTCAGACAAGTGTAAGGGTGACATTGCCAGCAGCAAACTTTTATTTTCACCAGAGTACAAACATCTCTGTTCCTCTAATAGTAAATCAGCCGTTCACTGTGTATAAGCATCCTTGAAAGAAAGTTTACAAAGTGGAAGGACCACAAATCACACATGTAATCTTAAACTGCCCATACAGAAAGATTAAAATTAAACTGTCATGGCTCAAGGTAATTGCTGTGAAGTGCAGGTACTTTGTGGCACCTGCAAGCACCACTGTTAGTATTTAAATTGATCTTTGTGGCGCTACTTGGTTACCAAGCCTAGGCTGTACAGAGGGCAGCACCGGGACAAGGAGGGGCAGCTGCCCTGGGCACAGTGTTGTCATGGGGGGGGGGGGGGACGACGCCATGTGCCACCAAACCTCAACCAGATCAGTCCGGTGCCACACAGGATTTGGAAGTTCACTCAATTGCCACTGTCATTTTTAGACACAGAAGCCAGCAGAGGAACAGAAAGCAGGCAGGTCCCATGACATCATAACGTCACTGTGCACAACTGAGTCCATGTAAAACCCAACCGGAAAACCCAGAGGCGTGATGCTGAGAAAAGCGAGGAAGCAGCTGGAAGTGGGTTCCCAGCTTCAGAAGACAACTGGGTGTACACTTCAACAGGGTAAGTGCTGGGTGCACAGTTTGGCACATTTGCCCTGGGCACTGGATCAGCTTGTCCTGGCACCGATAGAGGGTCTTAACTTTTACCCAAGTCAAGTTTAGGCTCCACTTTCAATGAAAATGGTTCTACACTGAAAAGTAACACAAATACTTGCAGGCACCAAGATGCCTCCACGATAGCAGTATTGGTACCCTAGGCCAGCCTTTTACAACCTTTTCAAAATGGAAGATCCCTCGAAATAACTTTTAGGCAACCCTAACTAATAATTACTATATCTACAGCTTACAGTACATTAATTAGTGTGATGGTCAGTGGGAAGAATTCTCCTCACATTTGTGGTCATTTGGAAGAATCGCATTCTTACAGATAGCTGAACGATCCATGGTGTCAGATTTGAAAGGCATAAATTGCTCAAACAACTCCTCTCAGCCTATGGAGGAACCTAAAGCCTCGTACACACGATCGGATTGTTGGCCAACAAAACCGTTGACTTTTGTCCGAAGGGCGTTGGCCCAAACTTGTCTTGCATACAAACGGCAAGGAATTGTTGGACAACAAATACAAACTGAGTGACGTTCTACGTTGTTTTTCAGCTCTTTGGGCTCCTTGTGCTAATTTCGTGTTACTAGAAGTTTTGTGAGTGTTGATTCGCACTTTTCAGTTCGTTTCTGAACGGCCGTTCGTCAACCAGCCATGTTGCTGAATCGGAGGAGATAACGCGTTGTTTATTATTGGCCTTGGAGTTATTGCTTTGACCCAAGTCCAGTCCAGGAACAGGAGGAGGAGGATTTCTTGGACCAAAAATTGGTTGCTTTATTAATGGTGACCAATTATGTCATATGCCTTTGCTGCGTGAGCTCCAGGAGAATAACCCAGATGTTTTTCGGAATTATCTCCAGATGAGGGACCCCTGCTTTCACCAACTCTTGGCATTGTTGACCCCCTGTATTAAGAAGCAGGACACATGCATGAGGCTTTTATTTTATTTTTTGGTTGAATAATAATGATTTGATTTGTTATATTTTCTATATTTTTGGATGCATAGAATGCACTTTTTGGTTAAGTTCTATTGACAGATATCATGTCTAATTTTATTTGTTTTCTTTTTTTAATGCACAATAAAAAAATTGTGTAGAATAATACTTGGCTATGTGTTTTACTTCAAATAACAGTTTGGGAGTAGACAGTTACATTTAAAAAAATAAAATGTAAAATTGACAAGGGACACCAACATAGTTGTATCTTTGATTTTAAAAACTACATAATGGTGTTGTGGTAACTTGCCCAAATAAAAACATTTAAAAAGCATATTATTATTCTTGATATCACTAGAAAAAAAAGCCTTTGAAAATTTGTTTGCAATAACTCCATCAGTATCACCAGCAAAGCATCTTCATTATTAAAGAAGAATGGAATTGTGCGCTGCATTTTGAGATTTCATAATTTGCCGCATCACGAATGTTAATTCTCCATTACGAACGTTAGTTTACAAGACCGACCGCTTCTGGCTCGTCCTTGCTTCCGAGCATGCGTCTTTGTACTTTGGACTTTTGTCCGATGGACTTGTGTACACACGATCAGAAAATCCAACAACAGACATTTGTCCGTGGAAGATTTTAAAGCCTGCCATCCAACATGTGTCCACGAAAAATCTGACAGCAATTGTCGTATGGAGTGTACAAACTGTCAGATTTTCCACCAACAGTCTGACATCACACATTTCCTGGCGGAAAATCCGATCGTGTGTACGAGGCTTTAGGGTTCCATGGAACCAAGGTGGACAAAAACTGCCCTAGGCACTTGGTAGGCTCACTTCAAGTAGTTCTAAGAAAAGAGAAATCCCATCTGGCTGAATAGCAAACATAGCAAAGTCCAATCTTTCTCAGTTCTGAAGAAAATGACAGTTGCCTTAGTATGTATACTGACTACTAAAAAGAGAATATGCCTCTATTATCATGACCTGGGCAATCTCAGTGTTGTAATTGGAGAAGCACAGATTCAGCATCCCTTTAACCATAAAGAGGAAAGTGGGATTTTCCATAAGGCACATTGGATCCATGTCCGTGAGGGAAAAAAGTAATTGATCCCCCTGTTGATTTTGTACGTTTGCCCACTGACAAAGAAATGATCGGTCTATAATTTTAATGGTAGGGTTATTTTAACAGTGAGAACAACAATATCCAGAAAAACGTATTCCAAAAAAGTTAGAAATTGATTTGCACTTTAATAAGTGAAATAAGTATTTGATTCCAAATCAATCAGCAAGATTTCGGGCTCCCAGGTGTCTTCCATACAGGTAATAGGAGATTAGGAGAACTCTCTCAGCTTGTTATGGTACCTGTATAAAAGACACCTGTCCACAGAAGCAATCAATCAGATTCAGATCTCACCTCATGGAGTTTCAATGATCATGAGAACAGTGAGGAATTATCCTAGAACTACAGAATCTTGTCAATGATCTCAAGGCAGCTGGGACCATAGTCACCAAGAAGACAATTGGTAACACACTACACCGTGAAGGACTGAAATCCTGCAGCGCCCCTAAAGGTCCCCCTGCTCAAGAAAGCACATGTATAGGCCTGTCTGAAGTTTGCTAATCAACATCTGAATGATTCAGAGGAGAACTGGATGAAAGTGTTGTGGTCAGATGAGACCAAAATCGAGCTCTTTGGCATCAACTCAACTTGCTGTGTTTGGAGGAGGAGGAGTAATGCTGCCTATGACCCCAAAAACACCATCCCCACTGTCAAACATGGAGGTGGAAACAATATGCTTTGGGGGTGGTTTTCGGTTAAGGGGACAGGACAACTTCACCGCATCAAAGGGACGATGGACGGGGCCATGTACCATCAAATGTTGGGTGAAAACCTCCTTCCCTCAGCCAGGGCATTGGAAATGGGTCGTGGATGAGTATTCCAGCATGACACGAAACACACGGCCAAGGCAACAAAGGAGTGGCTCATGAAGAAGCACATTAAGGTCCTGGAGTGGCCTAGCCAGTCCAGACCTTAAGCCCATAGAAAATATGTGGAGGTAGCTGAAGGTTCGAGTTACCAAACGTCAGCCTGGAAACCTTAATGACTTGGAGATGATCTGCAAAGAGGAGTGGGACAAAATCCCCCCTGAGATGTGTGCAAACCTGGTGGCCAACTACAAGAAACGTCTGACCTCTCTGATTGCCAACAAGGGTTTCGCCACCAAGTACTAAGTCATGTTTTGCGAAGGCGTCAAATACTTATTTCACTCATTAAAATGAAAATCAATTTAAAAATTTTTTGAAATGTGTCATTCTGGATTTTTTTGTTGTTATTCTGTATCTCACTGTTAAAAATAAACCTACCATTAAAATTCTAGACTGATCATTTCTTTATCAGTGGGCAAACGTATATAATCAGCAGGGGATCATATACTTTTTTCCCCCCACTGAAGGTACCTCTCAGACAGGCACTTTTGACATTCATGGAACTAGGTGTCACTTTAACACCTAGGTCTTTGCTCTCATATAAGCAAGTCTGCCGCTTTGATTATACACCATAGGTGTGCGCAGCCTAATGCATTAGGGTGTGCACCCTTAAGCTCAAACACACATGCATGTGTATGTATCTACATATATATGACTCCGGCACATTGATCTCCCTGCTGGCACGGTGAAAGAGAAAAGGATAAACACTTCTCTTATGGCAGAGCCGGTAAGAGGTAGATCTTTCCCATGTTTCTGTTGCTACATAGAACGATAACACTAATGCGCATGGGGGGATTAGGGTGTGCCTGGGCACGTCCGGCACACCCTGTGCGCACGCCTATGTTATACACAGAGGACTGCAGACAGCAGCTCCTGTACAAGTTTTAACAAATGGCAGAACTGTGTATACATCCTCGGTCACGTTGTTTTTCCCATCTATGCGTTGCATTACATGCATTGCAATACCATTGTTTTCAACAGCACCCCAACACACTAAGGTAACGCACTTGCACTACACTGTAATGCACTACCATGGTCTTGTGGTGCGTTGCATCACAAAACAATGCTGCGAGTAGGTTTTGTGTCTACTGTGTTGCCAGCCTATTAAAAAAAATGGCTTCCTTAAGCCTCGTTCACATTGGGACAACTTGTCAGGCGACCTAGTCGCCTGACAAGTAGCGTCCCGTTCTGTGCAATAGAACCGTTCTAATCGGAGCGACGCAAGTCTCTCTGACTTAGAAAAAAGGTTCCTGTACTACTTTGGGGGCGACTTGCATTGACTTGCAAGTCGCCGCTGAGTCGTGTTCAGGTCGCCTGAGGCAGTCGCGCTGCAAGTCCTGCTGCCTCAGTGTGAACCAACCCTTACGCAACACACAAAGTCAAAACATAACACCCGTGTGCTAACGCAACACACCAGAAGGGGGCCTCAGCTCTTGTACAGGTGTAAACAAAGCCACTTGTTTATATAGAAGCACTGTCAGCAGAATTGGTTTGTAAATACATTGTAACAATATTATTGCTACAATGTTCCTTCCTAATTAGTTAGGCGGGCCTGATTGGAAGGTCCATGCTTTTCTATTGACTGGTGGGTGTAAAGGGACTTGTGTCCCTTTACACCCACCTACCTCTAGGTCTGATCAGGCCCACTAAAAAATATGAAGGACCGCGTCCTCTTCCATATGGGCAGATCGGATTGGAGGCAAACAGACAGCGGAGTCCATTTACTCCCGGCCCCCCTATAGAGCAGAGTGGGGTCTGTCTGTGTCCGCTCTGCATAAACCGAGCGGGAGCGGACCTGTCATCCGCCCGCTTTGCTCTGATCAGCAGACAGCACCCTGTTTGAAAGGGCCCAAGAGTGTTACCCTGAATCTGGACTCAATTTACACAGCATTAACACATGCATTATGTGAATTTGTGGCTGGTATTGGCGCCTGGGGTGATGATTTAATAAAGTAGCTGCCCCTTTAAAGGTATACTAAAAGGATGATGTAACAATAGTAAAGGTGTTGGCGCTATGAATCAAACTTGTAGGATCATTATAGAAATCAAAAGATATACAGTAAAACCTTGGATTGCGAGCATAATTCGTTCCAGAAACATGCTTGTAATCCAAAGCACTTGTAGATCAAAGCAAATTTCCCATAAGAAATAATGGAAACTCGTATGATTCGTTCCACAACCATTTATTCATAGGTCCTTCAGTTTATAGTCCATATAAAAAGATTATAGCAATGTGACCAGGTTGTGTAACCATAAAATGTCCATCCACAAATGGAAGCCTCCACAAGGGGATTAGAAGTAAAATCCAGCAGGAGCTCCAGAGTATAAAAGAGAAGAGAAGAGCCTCTAAGTGTAGCAATATTTTGCTAAATGTTGTACCTTCATTAAATGTAACCATATTGCTACACTTAGAGGCTCCGCTCTTCTCTTTTATACTCAGTTGTGACGTGACGCTACTTGTATATCAAGACATTGCTTGTATATCAAGTCAAAAATGTATTTAAAAATGTTGCTTGTCTTGCAAAACGCTCTCAAACCAAGTTACTCTCAATCTAAGGTTTTACTGTACATCATATGTATCGCAAACTTAAAAAAGTCCAAAAGTGACAATCCCAACACCATCAATAAATGGATTCTTCTGGTTTGGGAATTCTTCAAATACAACCTTCACCACGAGTGCTCAAGAAGTAGATGGCAACTCACCAGAGATGTTTGCCGCTTTTTTAAGGTAGGTCGAAATGCGCTTTATTGAATAAACCAGTGAGATCCTGGATAGAACGTCTCTCTACTCTTGGGCCCCCTCCGTCAGAAACCGAGGGTATGGAAACGGATTCCACCAAGGACACAAAAGAGAGCACTCATGGTGTAGTAGGTTTGATTAAAATTGGTTTAAGAAAAATGACAACATTTTGCACTCACACGTGACTGTGCCAAGCCCGGCACCAAGGCGTGTACAAGCAGGTGCGGATGGATATATCACTCGCGGTGGCGTGCGATCCACGCCTCGTTCTGGATAGAATGGTTGTATTGGATGTCACATAGGGATGCGGAAATTACGAATCCCTGCTCCCCGTTGTGTCCTTGGTGGAATCCGTTTCCATATCCTCGGTTTTTGACGTTGGGTGGCCCAGTGGAGAGATGTTCTATCCAGGATCTCACTGGTTTATTCAATAAAGCCTTAAAAAGTGGTCAAACCCCTCTAGTGAGTTGCCATCTAGCTCTTGAGCACTCTTCGTGAAGATTTTATTTGAAGGATTCTCAAACCAGAAGAATCCATTTATTTATGGTGTTGGGATTGTCACTTTTGGACTTTTTTTTAAGTTTGTAATACATATGATGTATATCTATTGATTTCTATGTTGATCCTGCAGTTTGATTTAAAGTGCCAACACCTTTACTATTGGTACATCATTAACACATGCATAAGAAACTTTATTTCAGCCATGTGACTGTAAATTACAAATCTCCTTGACTTAAAGCGGAGTTCCACCCAAAAATGGAACTTCCGCTTTAAGGGAGGTGACCCACTGACATGAAACCTTTGTCATGTCATTTTTTTGGGGGGGGAGGGGAGCCAGTACCCTCTTTTTAGAGGGTCCCAGCTCCCACTTCCTCCCGGTGCACCAAAAGGGAGATCACCTCTCCCCCCCTCCCTCTCGACAATCATCTGGGACACGTCACACGTCCCAGATGATTGCCCGGCCAGTCACGGTGCGCAGCGCGGGTCACGCATGCGCAGTGGGTGCCCGGCTGTGGCGCCCACAGTTACAATGCCGGCGCCGCAGAGAGGAGGGGGGAGACGAGCGGGGCTTCGATCTCCCGCATCGCTGGACCCTGGGACAGGTAAGTGTCCGATTGTTAAAAGTCAGCAGCTGCAGTAATTGTAGCTGCTGACTTTTAATTTTTTTTTTTTTTTTTTTTTTTAAACAGAACTCCGCTTTAAAGACCTCTTGCACACTGGAGCTCAAAAAAGCTCAGTACAGGTTTTTTTTTTTTTTTTTTACTGAGCTAAAATACAGCCCATTCATTGTAATATGCCTAGGCACACAGGCATGTAAACAAGCGTTGTGCATTCTTCAGTAAAAAAAAAAAATTAAAAATACATTTGCGTGGAATTGTGCGCAAAATACATACAAAAAACAAAAAAAAGTCTGAAAAAGTAGATGCTCAAACAGGAGTATCGTGTGCAAGAGGCCAAAGTGTCACTAAACCCACATCATAAAAAACCATGAATAAATGGTGTATTACATGCTGGTCATACTCGCTCAGTCACTATGAGATTTGTTTCCTGTAGTCTGCAAAAAATCCCGGTTGATCCTGCTGCTCTTTATCTCCCCCTTCTGTCCATGTCCCCAATTCAGCTAGGAATTTTGCAGGACGGTGTTGAAGGCTCTGCACATGCTCAGTTTTTAGTATGTTTCTATGCTGAGCATTTCCTTCCCATCACATCTGAGCAGCCCCTGTGGCTATAAAATCCCCCATGTGGGCGTATACACAGTGGTAAATGAAAGCCCACTCCCTCCCTCCCTCCTCTATGGCCACTAACCAGCTAAACACAATGGGGGCGGAATATTACATGTAGATTGATGGAGGCCTCACCTCCCTCTTATTCTAAGACACAGGCTGGAGGGGCACAGCACAGCCTGCGACTGGCAGAAATCCACCCACACCATGTTATTGCCAAAAAAAATAATAAAGATTTGGTTTCAAATATATATTTGTATGATAATTTAAAACAGTTTATTGATATTTATTACTTATTTTTACTCTGTATTCCAAAGGCTGTTTTTTTTAATTTTATTTTGAACATGTGACAGCAGCAGGGGACTAGAAGCTCCTCCTGCTTATGTTTCCCTGCAGATGGGCTGGGAGAGAGCTGGGTCATGTGACAGCTAGATATCAATTAGGAAAAAGGTACTTTTTTTAATTAAAATATTTATAGTGCCATCATCTACATATAGAAATAGAAGAGACAATGTAAATTAAACCGTGTGCGTTTAGTATCACTTTAACTAAAAATAACTTTTACTTTTATTTAAAATAAGTATTCTTATCCTGGTGTGTTGGATAGAACTGAAAATTGGACCATGCTTCATGGGTTTTTTTTTTTGCCTTCCTCTGGATCGACTGCGAGTACAGGATTGTGTATTGTGTATGAAGTTTTTCAATGAGAATAACTATGTAAACTAATTTAACTACTTGCCGACCAGCCGCCGCAGTTACACTGTGGCAGGTTGGCACGGATGTGCGAACCACCGTCATTGTACGTCGGCCGCTTTAAGAGCTATTGACGGCGCGCAACGCCGGAGCAGATGCGCGTGGCCGGCGGCCGCAATGTCCGCCGGCCTCCCGCGATCGCTCCACAGAGATCCAGAACGGGGATCTATCAATGTAAACTGATAGATCCCCCCTCTGTCAGGGAAGTAGAGAGAGATCTGCTGTCCCTAGTGATTAGGAACAGCAATCTCTCTCTACTCCCTGTCAGTCCCCTCCCCCCCCAACACCTCACTAGGACACACTTAACCCATTGATCGCCCCCAGTGACATTTATACAGTAATCAGTGGCTATTTTTAGCTCTGATCACTGTAATAATGTCACAGGTCCCAATAATGTCACAGTCCCGCTAAAAATCGCTGATCACCGCCATTACTAGTAAACAAAAAAAAATAATAATAAAAAAGCCATAAATCTATTCCCTATTTTGTAGACGCTATAACTTTTGTGCAAACCAATCAATATATGCTCATTGCGATTTTTTTTAACCAAAAATATGTAGTAGAATACATATGGGCCTAAACTAATGAAGAAATTTATTTTTTATTTTTTTCATTTTTTTAGGGCAAAAAGTAAAAAATATTGTTTTTGTTTCAAAATTGTCGCAAAATAGCGCAAAAAATAAAAACCGCAGAGGTGATCAAATACCACCAAAAGAAAGCTCCATCTGTGGGGAAAAAAAAAGGACATAAATTTTGTTTGGGTACAGAGTCGCACGACCGTGCAATTGTCAGTTAAAGCGACGCAGTGCCGTATCACAAAAAGTGGACTGGTTATTAAAGCGGAGGTGCTGCTGAATTTTTTTTTTTAAAGTCAGCAGCTACAAATACTGCAGCTGCTCACTTACCTGTCCAGGGCGTCCGCAATGTCGGCACCCGAAGCCAATCTGTCCCTCGGCCTTTGGGGTGGAAGGGCCGCCATCTTCGGTAAGGGAATCAGGAGGTGAAGCCTTACGGCTTCACAACCTGGTTCCCTACTGCGCATGCGCGAGTCACGCTGCGCGATCCCACAGGTCCCTGCTGTCTTCTGGGACCTGAGAGTCTCCCAGAAGACAGCGGGTGGGACGGAGGAGGCACCGCATATGGCGTAGATATACCCGCGGGTACCCGCGTATATCTATACCCAGAAGTGGGAGCAAATACCTGCATCAAACAGGTATCTGCTCTCCCCTCCCCCCATGAAAGGTGCCAAATGTGACACCGGAGAGGGGGGAGGATTCCGAAAAACGGAAGTTCCATTTTTGGGTGGAACTCCGCTTTAAGGGGGGCAAATCCTTTCAGTCCTTAAGTGGTTAAAAAAAAATAAAAAAAATAAAAATAAAAAAAAAGATCATCAACATGTCTTCTGTAAGGAAACACTCACGGTGGGTTGTCACACTTTTTTTGGCGGAAGCGTGCTCCGGTTGCACAGGTTCGGCTGCACATGCTCCAGGAGCTCCAGGCACTCCAGTCTCCATCCACATGCTGAGGGATTGGGGTCTTGCTTACACATTCTCCGGCTCGGCACCACTGCAATACAAACTCCCAGGACTGAGAATTGCAGATTTTTAACCCCACTGTCATAGTGTAATATATCATTTAAAGCCGTATTATACCAGAAAATAAAAATGTATGTATTGCAGCTTACCAGTTCTTAAACCCCCAACTCAAGGATAAATTATTTGTTACCCCAAGAGTTCATATTCCGGATATGTGTCTGCTGTACCATGTACTTATATGAGAAAGTATCCTCTTCTCTTTGAATTGCTTCTTTTATGTGAAATCCCTGGCCAGTCCCTCTGCTTTCCTATTACAAATTGACCACACTAAGCAGGAGAGCACACCGTGGTCAGTTCTCTAGCTATGCTGGGAACTCAGTGTACTCTCTTCCAATGATCAGACTTGTCCTGACACGCCCCCCTCCCGCTGCACAGCCATTCACAGGGAAGCTCAGTGTGCTGCTGTTTCTCCCCCCTCAGCTCTTATGCAGCTGAGAACAGAGGGAATGTGATCACTTATAAAAATAGGAAAAAAGGGGTTTATAATTGTTTTTTTTTTTTTATCTATACAAAAATGTTTTGCCTTTTAATTCTATTTTAAACCAAATGGGTTATTTTGCCAGGTGATCTTTTACAAGCAATTTAGGCAAATTTTGTCTAAAGACATTCATCATGTGTATTCTTGGCTGTATATCGGTGATCTTTGTGTATTTCTTCTTTGTCTACTTCTTCTATTTTAAACCGAATGGGCTGTTTTACCAGGTAATCATTTACAATCAGTTTAGGCAAATATTATCTAAACACATTCATCATGTGTATTCTTGGCTGAATCTCTGTGTGCTTTTGTGAATTTCTTCCAGATCTGTGCAGTAATCCAGTGTGAGACTTCCTGTAATAAAGACCGCCCACTGCTGCTCTCTCTCCTTGTGCAGAGTGACCGGTCTTGTCTCCGCCCCCCTCCAGTAGTTATCTGCAGACAGCCTGTAGTGGGTGGAGCCTGCTGGGTTCCTCCCACAGCTCTGCCCTCTGTAATGCATTGTGCAGCACTGTGATGAGGTCACTGCTACTTTTACAAGGTGAGACCTGGGTATGCAAAAAGCATTTGAGGAAAATATTTAAACAAAAGTCTTTTTTGCCCAGCGTTCAGCTTTAAATGTCACAGCTGCATTAGTTTAGTTTGCCCCGCCCCCCCCCCCCCCCCCACTTTTTTTTTTTACCTGGTGATTGGCCAGTAACCCACTTCCTGTTAGGATGTCTCCACTATGGATGAAGAAGCAAAGGAGACACCCTTAGACAGCAGAATTGTTGGGCAGAATTGTTGGTCTGGGGGGATGGGAGTGTTGGATGGACTAGCAGATTTAAATGCACTTGACTAACAAAGTAATGAACTCTAGATAACACTTTTTAAGCAGTTAAAGCAACAGTATTTGTTTATTTATTTTGGGAGAAAGGTTTTACATAAAGCTCATTGTTGTAAGCACCTCAGTCGGTGGTATATGGTTTGTCTCAACCCTCTAACTGCCATTTTTGTTGGACGGCTTTGTCTGTTAAAGGAAGTTGAAAAATAACACACTTACTGGCTGAATCACCAGGTGAAAAAAAGCCAAAAAAGGAAAACGAATGCAGCCATCACATCTAAGAATCGGTGAGCTGCAATATATAAAATATTTGTGTTTAATATCGCTTTAACAATCCTTCCGCTCACCTTGTCTGCTCCGCATTCTGTGCCATCCAAAGGTGGATCCAGTTTGGTTTTACAAGAGGCATCTCCTTCTACTAGACACCACAAGCCAGCGCACATCAAATGCTGAAATTAAAGGAGACACGCAGAGAGTTCTCAATAATGCCCCACATTGAGGTTTTGTACCCACACACAACTACAGCATCTCACAAAAGTTAGTACACCCCTCACATTTTCTTCTATCTTTTCATGTGACAACACTGAAGAAATGACACTTTGCTACAATGTAAAATAGTGAGTGTACAGCTTGTATAACAGTGTAAATTTGCTGTCCCCTCAAAATAACTCAACACACAGCCATTAATGTCTAAACCGCTGGCAACAAAAGTGAGTACACCCCTAAGTGAAAATGTCCAAATTGGGCCCAAAGTGTCAATATTTTGTGTGGCCACCATCAGGGGTGTTGCTAGGTCTGCAAAAGATCTGGGGCTAGAGCCCATAGCAGTGGTCACCAACCTTACATTTTTGCAGGCCCGCAGGGGGGGCACACCGGTGGTAAGCAAGTCGTTCAACTCACCATAATGCAGAATCAGTGGGAGCCCTGGGTGTGACACTTGCCACATCTCCTGCCACCAGATGCAGCATGTCACCTGCCACCGTCACCTATCACTAGATGCAGTGTGTCACCTGCCATCGTTGCCTGTCACCAGATGCAGCTTGTTACTTGCCACCGTCACCTGACACCAGATGTGGATTGTCACTTGCCCTGTCACCTGCCACCACTTGCAGATTATCACTTTCCACATCACCTGCCACTAGATGTGGGTTGTCACTTGCCATGTCACCTGGCACAAAATGTGGATTGTCACTTGCCAACTGATGTGAATTGTAACTTGCCATGCCAGCCAGTGCCACCAAATGTGCATTGTCGCTGCATTGGTGGCAGGCTGGTAGCACTGGTCCAGTTAGTGGGGGCAGGAGAGCAGTGATGCGGGGCAAGTAGGGAGAGATGATGTCATCTCGCTGCTTCCCGCAGCACCTCCGACATTGAAGCAAGGGGGTCTGGCTGCAGAGTGCAGTTCCACCGATGACAGGAAGCGCGTGTCCTCCACTCCACAGCGCTGTGATGGCGGAAGAGCACTGATGTGTGGCAGACAGTGAAAGATGATGTCATCTCTCTGTACCTCACTCCCAGATTGAAGAGACCCAGCTGTGAGGAGCACTGATGTGGAGCAGTCGGAGAGAGATGATGTCATCTCTGCTCGTCCGCCCGCTCGCTTCTCTCCTATCCTCCGCCTCTCTCATGCAGCCAGCCTGCTGGTTAGGCAGGGACCCTGTGGAAAGAGACTCGGGGCTATGGGCCCCAATAGCCACGCCCTAATGACGCCTCTGGCCACCATTATTTTCCAGCACTGCCTTAACCCTCTTGGGCATGGAGGTCACCAGAGCTTCACGAGTTGCCACTGGAGTCCTCTTCCCCTCCTCCATGACGACATCACAGAGCTGGTGGATGTTAGAGACCTTGCGCTCCTCCATCTTCCATTTGAGGATGTCCCACAGATGCTCAATAGGGTTTAGGTCTGGAGACATGCTTGGTTAGTCCATCATCTTTACCCTCAGCTTCTTTAGCAAGGCAGTGGTCGTCTTGGAGGTGTGTTTGGGGTCGTTATGTTGGAATACTGCCCTGCTGCCCAGTCTCCGAAGGGAGGGGATCATGCTCTGCTTCAGTAGGTCACAGTACAGTACTAAACCTTGTGGTTTTGACAAAGCACTTTTATAGAGTGAAACGCGTCAACCTACTTGCATTTCCCTGCCTGTATCCATCCAGTGCTCTTAATATTTATGCTTCAATAAAGACTTTTTACTTTACTTTCTGTGTGGGTGTGCTGCTGATCCGAAGATTCTCTGTTCATATGGCACAACAGTGACATTACCGAGAACTGAACATCCCTCCAAAATTGATGAAAAGACGACAAGAAAACTGATCAGGGAGGCTGCCAAGTGGCCTACTGCAACATTAACCCCTTGCCGACCGCCACAGGCTGATGTACATCGGCGCGGCTGGGCAAATGGGCGTAACTGTACGTCCCTCCGCTGAAGCCGGGTAGCGGGAAGCCGGTGGCCTGCGATCGCAGTGAGGAGAGGCAGAACGGGGAGCTGCCTATGTAAACAAGGCATTTCCCTGTTCTGTCTAGTGACATGACAGAGATCTTCAGGTCCCAGTGATTTCTGTCATGTTCTAGTGAGCCCATCCCCCCCCCTACAGTTAGAACGCACAGAGGGAACACACATTTAACCCCTTGATCGCCCCCTAGTGTTAACCCCTTTCCTGTCAGTGATATTTATGCAGTAATCAGTGGTTATTTTTAGACGCTCTAACTTTTGCGAAAACCAATCAATATAAGCTTATTGCAATCTTTTTTACCAAAAATACGTAGAAGAAAATATATCGGCCTAAACTGAGGAAGAAATTTGTTTTATTATACATTTTTGGGGGATATTTATTATAGCAAAAAGTAAAAAATATTGCTTTTTTTTCCAAAATTGGCGGTCTTATTTTGTTCATAGCACAAGAAAAAAACAAAACCGCAGACGTGATCAAATACCACAAAAATAAATCTCTATATGTGGGGGGAAAAAAAACACATCAATTTTGTTTGGGTACAACGTGGCATGACCGCGCAATTATCAGTTAAAGCAATGCAGTACCGTATGGCAAAAAATGCTCTGGTCATTAAGGGGCTAAAATCTTCTGGGGCTGAAGTGGTTAATGGAGCTGCAGGAATATCTGGCAAGTACTGGCTGTGTGGTACATGTGACAACGATCTCCCGTATTCATATGTCTGGGCTATGGGGTAGAGTGGCAAGACGGAAGTCTTTTCTAACGTAGAAAAACATCCAAGCCTGGCTACATTCTGCAAAAACACATCTGAAGTCTCCCAAAAGCATGTGGGAAAATGTGTTATGGTCTGAAGAAACCAAGGTTACATTTTTTATTTATTATTATTTATTTATAATAGATACAAAAAAAAAAGGGGGCAAATATGGAAATGCCACAATGATGTGACTGATGTAGAGACATATATGAACACTATTCTGAAAATAGTCTCTGGATAAAAGTTTACTGATGTGGCTAAAGAAAAAAAAAAAAAAAAAAAAAAAAGGTTACATTTTTTGGCCATAATTCCAAAAGATATGTTTGGAGCAAAAACAACACTGCACATCACCAAAAGAACGCCATACTAACTGTGAAGCATGGTGGTGGCAGCATCATTCTTTGGGGCTGTTTTTATTCAGCTGGAACAGGGGCCTTATTCAAGGTAGAGGGAATTATGAACAATTCCAAATACCAGTCAATATTGGCACAAAACCTTCAGGCTTCTGCTAGAAAGCTGGATATGAAGAGGAACTTCATCTTTCAGCATGACAACGACCCAAAGCATACATCCAAATCAACAAAGGAATGGCTTCACTAGAAGAAGAATGTTTTGGAATGGCCCAGCCAGAGCTCAGACCTGAATCCCATTGAAAATCTGTAAAGTGATCTGAAGAGGGCTGTGCACAGGAGATGTCCTCGCAATCTGACAGATTTGGAGTGTTTTTGCAAAGTCAAGATGTGCCATGCTGATAGACTCATACCCAAAAAGACTGAGGGCTGTGATAAAATCAAAAGGTGCTTCAACAAAGTATTAGTTTAAGGGTGTGCACACTTATGCAACCATATTATTTTATTTTTTTATTTTTACTTCCCTCCCACCTAAAAGATTTTAGTTTGTTGTTGAACTTAGTACAGTTTATAGGTCACATTAAAGGTGGAAAACTTTCAGAAATTATTTATCTTTGTCTCATTTTATTACATCACAGAAACCTGACATTTTAACAAGGGTGTGTGGACTTTTTATATCCATTGTACATAAAACTATCCATATCTGGAATTGAGCTTCATTGTTATCTTACCTTCCTATACTAGCAATCAACTACTTAGTGTACCTAAAGCTGCTATGGTATGGAAAGCTTCCCCCCCCCCAGTTGTGTTCATGTATCCATTTTTGCATTGCACAGAACTTATTGACCATTTTAGAAAAAAAACTATGGGCTGCGCACCCTGGACTGATAATTAACAAACCATAAATGAACAAATTAAATGGATGTGATATTTATATATACAGTATCTCACAAAAGTGAGTACACCCCTCACATTTTTGTAAATCTTTTATTATATCTTTTCATGTGACAACACTGAAGAAATGACACTTTGCTACAATGTAAAGTAGTGAGTGTACAGCTTGTATAACAGTGTAAATTTGCTGTCCCCTCAAAATAACTCAACACACAGCCATTAATGTCTAAACCGCTGGCAACAAAAGTGAGTACACCCCTAAGTGAAAATGTCCAGATTTGGCCCAATTAGCCATTTTCCCTCCCCGGTGTCATGTGACTCGTTAGTGTTACAAGGTCTCAGGTGTGAATGGGGAGCAGGTGTGTTAAATTTGGTGTTATCGCTCTCGCTCTCTCATACTGGTCACTGGAAGTTCAACATGGCACCTCATGGCAAAGAACTCTCTGAAGATCTGAAAAAAAAATTGTTGCTCTACATAAAGATGGCCTAGGCTTGGCACCCCAGATTTTTTGGAACTACATTTCCCATAATTCACATGCACTCTGCAGTGTATTTGAGCATCATGGGAAATGTAGTTCCAAAACATCTGGGGTACCAAGGTTCGCTATCACTGGCCTAGGCTATAAGAAGATTGCCAAAGACCTGGAAACTGAGCTGCAGCACGGTGGCCAAGACCATACAGCGTTTTAACAGGACAGGTTCCACTCAGAACAGGCCTCGCCATGGTTGACCAAAGAAGTTGAGTGCATGTGCTCAGCATCATATCCAGAGGTTGTCTTTGGGAAATAGACATATGAGTGCTGCCGGCATTGCTGTAGAGGTTGAAGGGGTGGGGGGGGGGTCAGCCTGTCAGTGCTCAGACCATACGCCGCACACTGCATCAAATTGGTCTGCATGGCTGTCATCCCAGAAGGAAGCCTCTTCTAAAGATGATGCACAAGAAAGCCTGTAAACAGTTTGCTGAAGACAAGCAGACTAAGGACATGGATTACTGGAACCATGTCCTGTGGTCTGATGAGACCAAGATAAACGTATTTGGTTCAGATGGTGTCAAGCGAGTGTGGCGGCAACCAGGTGAGGAGTACAAAGACAAGTGTGTCTTGTCTACAGTGAAGTATGGTGGTGGGAGTGTCAAGGTCTGGGGCTGAATGAGTGCTGTCGGCACTGGGGAGCTACAGATCATTGAGGGAACCATGAATGCCAACATGTACTGTGACACACTGAAGCAGAGCATGATCCCCTCCCTTCAGAGACTGGGCCACAGGGCAGTATTCCAACATGATAACGACCCCAAACACACCTCCAAGAAGACCACTGCCTTGCTAAAGAAGCTGAGGGTAAAGGTGATGGAGTGGCCAAGCATGTCTCCAGACCTAAACCCTATTGAGCATCTGTGGGACATCCTCAAACGGAAGTTGGAGGAGCGCAAGGTCTCCAACATCCATCAGCTCTGTGATGTCGTCATGGAGGAGTGGAAGAGGACTCCAGTGGCAACCTGTGAAGCTCTGGTGACCTCCATGTCCAAGATGGTTAAGGCAGTGCTGGAAAATCATGGTGGCTATGCAAAATATTGACATTTGGGCCCAATTTGGACATTTTCACTTAGGGGTGTACTCACTTTTGTTGCCAGCGGTTTAGACATTAATGGCTGTGTGTCGAGTTATTTCGATGGGACAGCAAATTTACACTGTTATACAAGCTGTACACTCACTACTTTACATTGTAGCAAAGTGTCTTTTCTTCAGTGTTGTCACATGAAAAGCTATAATAAAATATTTTAAAAAATGTGTGGGGTGTACTCACTTTTGTGAGATACAGTTTATGAGCAAGCAGCCCATAGCGAGACCAAAAGAGGTCTAGCGATAATAAAGAAAAATATATGTAATTAAATTTCATGCCGCGCTCAAAAATTACAAAGCGTTATACCAAATATAAAATATACAATATAAGAGTCCATGAACCACCACCAAATTCTTCAATCCAAGTGAATAAGTGGAGTATTTTTAATTGCTGTGAGGATCTTCCACCGATTATTAGGCAACTATCCTAGTCAACAGACCAACATGACACCCATTACAGGTAGTCAAATGAGCATGGGTAACAATGAAGATGTATCCTCCAGTGTGATAAAGTCCCCAAATGGTATATCCGCCAACAATGATAATTTCGTAAATCAAAGAAAAAAGAGAAACTCCTCATGGGGTAACATGTATCAAAATTGAATCCATAAAAACATGTAACATGGGATCGGCCCATACGAATGAACAGGCATGCCAATTGCATTCCTCCTGCGCTCCAGATAGATGGCGGAAGGGGCGAGTCACGCACTAACCGACCCGACACGTTTCGTCAGCAACGTCATATTACACCACGAGGAGTTCGTATGGGCCCGATCCAAGTTTACTAAATAGTAAGTGTGACGTGTTTTATGGACTCAGTTTTGATACATATTATCCCATGAGGCGTTTCTCTTTCCTCTTTGATTTATGACATT
Organism: Lithobates clamitans; assembly: GCA_037952925.1. NCBI lineage: Eukaryota > Metazoa > Chordata > Amphibia > Anura > Ranidae > Lithobates > Lithobates clamitans. The sequence continues at coordinate 488,644 of JBBGZY010001868.1, forward strand.
ATCATCGTTGGTGGATAAACCATTTGGGGGCTTTATCACATCTTCATTGTTACCCATGCCCATTTAACTACCTGTAATGGGTTTCATGTTGCTCTGGTGAGTAGGATGGTTGCCCAATTATCGGTGGAAGACGGCACTTATTACTCACAGCAATTAAGAATACTCCACTTTTTCACTTGGATTGAAGAATTTGGTGGTGGTTCATGGACTCTTATATTGTATATTTTGTATTTTGTATAACACTTTGTGATTTTTGAGTGTGGTATGAAATGTATTTACTTATTGACCATTCAAATTAGTCCCTGTTCCATAGGAGTAAACAATCGAATGCCTTTAGTTCAATCACAAACACCTGTGAGGTTCAGTAAAATGACAGTATGATTTTGGGAAGCAAATAGGAACCAGAACACCCGGGAGGAACCCCAATGCAAACTCCCAGAGAACATACAAACTGTGCAGGTCAGAAATGCATTCACTGTAAAAGAATCCTATTGTCTACCGATCAGCTGTTACATTCAACCAAACCTGCGTTCCCTTACCTCCATATTTTTGCAGAACGTGGCATTACTGCCAAAAAGGATCTGGCACTGCTCGCTGGCACTATAATGCATCCCGGGCAGTTTGTGGGGAAGCCTGACAGCATGGTGACTGCGAGGGTCTGTCACCAGCAGACATGAGCTCACCTTGGACCTGTGTAGAGTTCAAAAAACAACAGCCTAAGGGCTCAGAGCAATACGCCAAAGACGGACTTTCAACACTGAAAAATTAACAAAATGAATTCCATACATGCTAAATTCTGACATGAAAATGCTTTAAAGTGGTATCAACCCCAAAACAAAAAATGTAAATATAGCAGCTTACTTTCCGAATGGAAATTTTGGTGCCAAAACCAAAAAGTCAGGATGCACTTGGGCGAAAACCAAAAATGACAGTTTTTTTTAAATGTATATATATATATATATATATATATATATATATATATATATATATATATATATATATATATATATATATATATATATATAAAATTGTATTATATACGACTTTTTTAATTAATATCAGAAATTTAAATGAATATGAATTTATTGTCGGCCATTATCGGCACCTTTAGCGCAAGAAAAGCTCAATAAAAATCCATCCCTTTAAATTCTATGTACCGTATATACTCGAGTATAAGTCGAGGCCCTAATTTACCACAAAAAAAATGGGAAAAACTTATTGACCCGAGTATAAGACGAGGGTGAGAAATGCACAGCTACTGTAAGTGGAAAAGAGGGTCAACAATGCCCATTTGCAGCATCACTGTGCCCATTTGCATGCCTCACTGTGCCCATTTGCAGCCATAGGTCCCCTGAACTTCAAACTCGGTAGTTAAGGGTTCCTAGATGCCCCCTAGCTGCAGCCAAAATTTGGGGTCTCTGAACCCAAAGGGTCCCGAAATGACATTGCTGCAGATGGACACAGTTGACCGAATTTGGGGCCCTGTATCTTGGGGCCACTTAGTGCTAAGAACCCCAAATTTGGTGTGCAAACCCAGTGGAACTAGCACCATAAAATATTCAAAGCTGGGGTTCCTAGTACCAAGTGGCCCTGAGATACAGGGCCCCAAATTCGGTTCAGAAATTTCAAGCACTTTTCTGCAGCAGAGAATGACATTTTCCGAACCAATTTTGGGGCCCCTTATCTCGGGGCCAATTAGTGCTAGGAACTTCATCTTTGGATATGTTATGGTACCAGTTCCACTGGGTTTGCATACAAAAATTTGGGGTTCCTAGCTCTAAGTGGCCCTGAGATACGGGGCCCCAAATTCGGTTTGGAAAATGACATTTTTTGCTGCAGAAAAGTGCTTGACTCGAGTATAAGTCGAGGGGGGCACTTTCAGCACAAAAAAATGTGCTGAAAAACTCGACTTATACTCGAGTATATACGGTATGTCTTCACACTGGTCCTTCTGTTGTGGTGTTAAAAATCTTCCTTACTGCATTTTTGGTCAGGTAAAAAAAATCTGCAGCAAAACCACACCTCCCCGCTGAATTATATTGAAAATGCACCAAGAACGCATCAATAACGCACCTGCGTTACGTTTTTGATGCAGTATTTGAGTCACATGACCTATAAAAAACACACCATAAGCACGGTAAAATCGTAGTAAAATCACAGTCAAATCGTGTGCGTTTGTGGCGCCATTACTGGCACCTTTTTCTCCATCGGCAAAATGCCGAAAACAACATTTTCAGGTGCCGAAATGTAGGTGCATCTCTACAGCTTACCAATCCTTAAAGTGTTACTAAACCCCGGACTCTGTATTCACTATATCTGGTCTCCCACAGTACACAGAACATAGAAATGCAATTATTTTACTAAATATAAACTGCTAAATACCTTTTCTCATCAGCAGTACATAGCAGTCTTGTGACTTTTATCAGTGTTTGGTTAAAGCTTGTAGGAGGAGTTTTCATTCTCCTCTGACTGTCCTATGAGGCTGCAGGACCCCTGACCCTCTGTCTGGACAGTGCTGATTGGCCCTGTGCTGATCACATGCGCTCATCCAAGAAAAAAAAAAAAACTCTCTAGCAATACACAGCAAACTGAGTATGTGCAGCTTTGTCTCCTGGCTCTGTATTATCAGGAAAAGCATTGGGGACAGTGGATGAAGGGGAGGATCTGAGAAGACAGGATCAATAAGCCTTTTCACACAATGCAGAGGATCAACCCCTTAGGTTCCACAGTGAGTATAACAAGCATGCTTTACTGCATATACAGACTGATTTTACTGCTGTGGGTTTAGTAACACTTAAAAAGAAAACTAATGCAGTCATTGCATTTAAAGTGCCCCCCCCCCTCTTGTTATGCGGGCAGTAACACACTTCCCTTCTTAGGGTGTCTCCACTCTGGACAAAGGAGCAATGGAGACAGCAGCATTGTCAGACTGGGGGTAGGGGAGTGTTAGCAGATTTAGAAGAACTTGACCAAAAAAAAAAATCAAAGCTGAACTCCAGATAGGAGTTGTAAAGTCTCATACATTCTATGCATTAAGGTGAAAATCCTTTTGTGCTGCAGCTGCCCCCCCCCCCCCCCCAGCCCCCCTTTTACTTACCTGAACCCGATCATTCCAGTGATGAGCACAAGCTCAGCGACTCCAGACGCTGTCTCGGGTCCTCATTACACAGATTGATAGCAGCAAGAGCCATTGGCTCCCGCTGCTGTCAATCAAATCCAGTGACACGGGAACCTGGGGGGCGGGGCCGAGTCTTTCTATCGATGTCAATGGACGCAGCAGTGGGACTCGTGAGGGTGCCCCAAGGGAAAGCGGCTCTCCGTGGGGGGCCCCCCGATGAAGAGAAGGAGCGCCGCCGGGGCACCCCAGAAGAGGAGGATCGGGGCCGCTCTGTGCAAAACCCTTGCACAGACCAGGTAAGTAGAGCATTCTTTTTTTTAACCACTTTCCGACCGCTGCACGCCAATATACGTCAGCGGTGGGCAAACGGGCGTACCTTTATTTGCGGGGCTAGTGGGTGCGGGTCCCACTGACTCGATGTCCGCCGGGGACCCGCGGTCGTGTCACGGATCGGAAGAACGGGTAGATCCCTATGTAAACAAGGCATTTCCCTGTTCTGCCTAGTAACATGGCAGAGATCACTGTTCCCTGTCCTCGGGAGCAGTGATCGCTGTCATGTGTGTTGTAGCCCACCCCCCCCCCCCACAGTTAGAATCACTCCCTAGGACACACTTAATCCCTTGATCACCCCCTAGTGTTAACCACTTCCCTGCCAGTGTCATTTACACAGTAATCAATGCATTTTTATAGCACTGATCGCTGTATAAATGACAATGGTCCCAAAATAGTGTCAAAAGTGTCCCATGTGTCCACCATAATGTCACAGTCGCAATAAGAATCGCAGATCGCCTCCATTACTAATAAAAAAATTATAATAAAAATGCTGTAAATCTATCCCCTATTTTCTAGACACTATAACTTTTGCGCAAACCAATCAATATATGTTTATTGGGATTTTTTTTACCAAAAATATGTAGAAGAATACATATCGGCCTAAACTGAGGAAAGAATTATTTTTATATCTTTTTTGGGGATATTTATTATAGCAAAAAGTAAAAAATATTGCTTTTTTTTCAAAATTTCTTTTTTTGTTTATAGCGCAAATAATAGAAAAAAAAAAAGCAGAGGTGATCAAATACCACCAAAATAAAGCTCTATTTGTGGGGGGGGAAAAAAAGGACGTCAATTTTGTTTTGGGTGCAACGACACACGACCGCGCAATTGTCAATTAAAGCGACGCAGTGCCGTATTGCAAAAAATGCTCTGGTCAGGAAGGGGGTAAAATCTTCCGGGGCTGAAGCGGTTAAACAAACCTTTACAATCACTTTAAAGCAACAAATGTTTTATTTCTTTTCCTTTTGGGATAAAGGTGTAACATAAATGAATAAAAGCTGATCATAGAAAGCACCCCTGTCCGTGGCAAATGGTTTGTCCTAACCCTCTAACTGCCACTTTTGCTGGACAGCTTGAGCTGGTAAAGGAACTTTGAAAAATAACAGACTTACTGGCAGGATGTGCTAGGTGAAAATAAAGGGGGAACAAAAAAAAATAAAAGACTAAAAAGAGAAAAATGCAAAGTCATCTAAGAATTGGTAAGCTGCAATATAATCATTTATTGTTTTGGGGTTTATTGCTGCTTTATGTGATTTAGGAAAGATTATTATTTTTAATTCTTGCTGCTCTGATTGGGATAAATTTGGCCACTTACTTCAGGAAGTTCTCCAGCTCATCACGACTGCAGGTTGACCAGGACAGGTCACTGGGACTGCGGCCTTTTACCCACTCTCCGGACATTATATGTGATCGGCCTGCACAGGATGGATGGTCGTCATCATGGCTCATTCCCATGCTGCAGAATAAAGAACATTAACACACTTGATTGTTGGCATTGATATAAAGTAAACCCATGTAAAACAAAAAACATAAAAAACAAAAAAAACAACAAAATAAAAACAAACAAAAAAAAACAAAAACCCACCTGAACCCTGCTTTATGAGTGGTGGTAGACAGGGCAGGAGGTAGTTAAGTTAAAGGGTAACTCTACTTTCATGGAAAAAAAAATATATATATATATAAAAAAAAAAAATTATATATATATATATATATATATATATATATATATACATATATATATATATACACACACAATTGCTACACAAGCCATATTGTAATTTAAAGAGGAACTGCAGTCTGCTCACATAATTTGTAATAAAAACTTCTTTGCCATTCTGAAGCTTCCCTCCAACCACTTTGCATATTATTTTATATATACTGTGATTCTGTACTTGCAAAATATGCTGCAGAAATCTCCCTCCACTGAGTCTGGCAGCAGCCATTTTAACTGTGGGCAGCTGAAGCTGCTGCCTGTTCACTTCCTGGATTTACACAGACACACAGAGGCACACCTCCAGCTCTGCAGCTCTCATTGGTCTTATGACTCATCCCCCCTCCCCTTCCAGGCAAACTTTCACAAGAGTGAGAGAGAGCTGTGCATGATGTCATAAGCCTAGGCCAGTGATGGCAAACCTTGGCTCCCCAGATGTTATGGAACTTCATTTCCCATGATGCACTCTGCAGTATAGTGAAGCATCATGGGAAATGTAGTTCCAAAACATCTGGGATGCCAAGGTTCCCCATCAATGGCCTAGGCTAATGACCAGACAACAGGAAGTGGGCTGTATAAGGTATTTACTGGCAGAAAAAAATGTTTTACTATCCAAAGTTAAGACAACAAGAAGGGCAGAAGATTTAATGGATAGAAAGGTGAAAAAATGAATGAAGGTCCGCTTTAATGTTATTAAAAAATACCTTTCCTTTTTTTAAAACTGCAGTCACTTTACTTTCTGTAAAATATAATGCAATGTGGCAACCTGGAGACATCCTCTACACCACATGTGCCAAACACAAGGCCCACGGGCCGAATCCAGCCCTCCAGGCCATTTCGTGTGGCCCTCACACCTAATCTTACAGCTGCGATACCCTGGAGGACAGAACTCCTCCTCCAGATCCTGGGCATCTCTATGCTGCTGCAGATGGTCAGGTCTCTGCCCTCCCCGCCCTCCACCCCCTCTGTCTCAGCTTTTGGCAGCAGAAAGGACAGGACTCCTACTACAGTTTCTGCGCCTCTCTCTGCAGCCAAAGCATCACCTTGTGTCCACTTTCCCAGTCTCAGCATTCAGGAGACTCTGACCGCTTACTCCAGCCCTCCTCTGGTCCTCCTCCAGATCCTGCACTTTCTGCTTCCCAGCTCCACCCACAGCTTCTTCCTAGCAGCAGCACATGGTAAGGTGGGGTGGCACTGTGATGCAAGGGAGGATGGGGGACTAGCTCTGGACATCTAGTCTTACAGATGCAACCGGTTCTTTGAGGGCAACCATAATTCTGGTGCGGCCCACAAAGAAGTTGAGCTTGACACCCCTGTTCTACACCACTGGTTTACAGAATGCCTCCAAAAAATGTAATTTCCTGCTTGTATGAAGAACTCTGCACTAAGAGACAAGTCTGGTTTTAGGCATCCTCTGCAACAAAATTGTCAGCTTTGGTGAGACACTCCCTAAGGTTTAATCACTTCCAAAGGGGTGCAGACAATGCAACTTTTCTCGTCAATGCACCAGCTGATTATAATGAATCAGTCCCTCTCATTCAGAATCAGTCTGAATAAGATATTGTCTAAAAAAAATTGAAATTCCTTCAGAGCAGAAACCGGTAGGAATCTGCAACAAAGTTTCTTCAGATCCTTGCAATGTACATACTTGGAATAACATTTAAAAAAAATAGCTTTGACTAGAGTTCTGCTTTAAAACTGCATGAATTTGTGATTATTTATAATATAAATGAAGACACATAGTGGAATATTTTTAAAGCAGCAATTAAAATGGTTGTAAAGGCCGGACATATTTTATCTTTATGTATTCGCTGCATTAGAGTAAAACATTTCCCTTTATCACCCGCTCACCTCCCTTATACTTACAGTGCCTTGAAAAAGTATTCATACCCCTTGAAATTTCCCCCATTTTGTTATGTTACAGCCAAAAAACATAAATGTATTTTATTGGGATTTTATGAGATAGATCAGGGGTCTCCAAACTTTCAAGACAAAGGGCCAGTTTACTGTCCTTCAGACTTTAGGAGGGCGGGACTGTGGCCAGTGGGAGTAGAAAAGGTCCCGGCGTCGGTGGGAACAAAGCCCCATTGTTTGATTTAGTGAGAATAATTGTGCCCCATCATTGGTGTCAGTGGGAGGAAATGTGCCCCCTTCATTGGTGTCAGATGAACTATGCCCCATTGTTATCATCGATGGATGAAATAGTGTCCCAAGGGCCAGATAAAAGCAAGCAAAGGGTGGCATCTGGCCCCCGGGCCGTAGTTTGGAGACCACTGTGATAGACCAACACAAAGTGGCACATAATTGTGAAGTGGAAGGAAAATGATAAATGGTTTTCAACATTTTTTACAAATAAATATGTGAAAAGTGTGTGGGGTACATTTGTATGGCGCCCCCCGGAGTCAATACTTTGTAGAACCTCCTTTCACTGCAATTACAGCTGCAAGTCTTTTTGGGGATGTCTCTACCAGCTTTGCACATCTAGAGAGGGACATTTTTGCCCATTCGTCTCTGCAAAATATCTCAAGCTCTGTCAGATTGGATGGAGAGCGTCTGAACAGCAATTTTCAAGTCTTGCCTCAGATTCTCAATTGGATTTAGGTCTGGACTGTGATTGGGCCATTCTAACACATGAATATGCTTTGATCTAAACCATTCCATTGTAGCTCTGGCTGTATGTTTGGGGTCGTTGTCCTGCTGGAAGGTGAACCTCTGCCCCAGTCTCAAGTCTTTTGTAGACTCTAACAGGTTTTCCTCTAAGATTGTCCTGCATTTGGCTCCATCCATCTTCCCATCAACTCTGACCAGCTTCCCTGTCCCTGCTGAAGAAAAGCATCCCCACAACATGATGCTGCACCACCATGTTTCATGGTGGGGATGGTGTGATCAGGGTGATGTGCAGTGTTAGTTTTCTGCCACCTTTTGCTTTTAGGCCAAAAAGTTCAATTTTGGTCTCATCTGACCAGAGCACCTTCTTCCACATGTTTGCTGTGTCCTCCACATGGCTTCTCGCAAACTGCAAATAGGACTTCTTATGTCTTTCTTTCACCAATGTCTTTCTTCTTGTCACTCTTCCATTGTGGAGAACACGACTAATAGTTGTCCTGTGGACAGATTCTCCCACCTGAGCTGTGGATCTCTGCAGCTCCTCCAGAGTTACCATGGGCCTCTTGGCTCTTCTCTGATGAATGTTCTCCTTGTCCGGCCTGTCAGTTTAGGTGGACGGCCATGTCTTGGTAGGTTTGCAGTTGTCCCATACTCTTTCCATGTTCGGATGATGGATTGAACAGAGCTCTGTGAGATGTTCAAAGCTTAGGATAATTGTTTTATAACCTAACCGGGCTTTAACCACTTGTCGACTGCTGCATGCCGATATACGTCGGCACAATGGCAGCGGTGGGCAAATGGGAGTACCTGTACTGCTCCTTTAAATGGGGCTAGCGGGTGCACGCGCGCCCACCGCGTACAGCATGACCACGCCGGCGGGTCCCGCGGACTCTATGTCCGCCGGTGTCCCGGGAACGTGTCACAGAGCCACAGAACGGAGAGATGCCTATGTAAACAAGGCATTTCCCTGTTCTGCCTAGTGACATGACAGGGATCGACTGCTCCCTGTAATCGGGAGCAGTGATCGCTGTCATGTCAGTGGTAGCCCATCCCCCCACAGTTAGAATCACTCCCTAGGACACACTTAACCCCTTGATCGCCCCCTAGTGTTTAACCCTCTCCCTGTCAGTGTCATTTACACAGTAATCAGTGCATTTTTATAGCACTGATCACTGTATAAATGACAATGGTCTCAAAATAGTGTCAAAAGTGTCCGATAATGTCACAGTCACGATAAAAATCGCAGATCGCCGCCATTACTAATAAAAAAAAGTAAAGAAAAATGCCATAAAACTATTTCCTATTTTGTAGACGCTATAACTTTTGCGCAAACCAATCAATATACACTTATTCCGATTTTTTTTTACCAAAAATAATGTAGAATACATATCGGCCTAAACTGAGGAAAAAAATAGTTTTTTTATATATTTTTGGGGGATATTTATTATAGTAAAAAGTAAAATAATATTGCTTTTTTTCTCAAAATTGTCGATTTTTTTTTTGGTTATAGCGCAAAAAGTAAAATACGCAGGGGCGATCAAATACCACCAAGAGAAAGCTCTATTTGTGGGGGAAAAAAGGACATCAATTTTGTTTTGGTGTAACGTCGCACGACCGCGCAATTGTCAGTTAAATCGACGCAGTGCCAAATCGCAAAAAGTGCTCTGGTCAGGAAGGGGGTAAAATTTTCCCGGGACTGAAGCGGTTAAACTTCTCCACAACTTTATCCCTGACCTGTCTGGTGTGTTCCTTGGCCTTCATGCTGCCGTTTGTTCGTTAAGGTTCTCTAACAAACCTCTGAGGGCTTCACAGAACAGCTGTATTTTATACTGAGATTAAATTACACACAGATGGACTCTATTTACGAATTAGGTGACATCTAAAGGCAATTGGTTCCACTAGAGATTTTAGTTAGGGGTATCAGAGTAAAGGGGGCGGAATACAAATGCACACCACACTTTTCAGATATTTATTTGTAAAAAATGTATCCTTTTCCTTCCACTCCTGCCACTTTGTGTTGATCTATCACATAAAATCCTAATAAAATACATTTAGGTGTTTTGTTGTAACATGACAAAATGTGGGCCCCCATAGGAATCAGCTTGCTATGGGGCAGACACAGAGGAGGAGCAGAGAGCACCAGCAGGGGACCCCAGAAGAGATGGATCAGGGCTGCTCTGTGCAAAACCTTCGCACAGAGCGGGTAAGTATAATATATATTTTTTTAATTGAAGATTTACAGTCACTTTAAGACATTGACCAAACATCGAGGTCCATGTGTTCTAAATGACAGTGATCAATTCTTCATCAAAGAATGTCGCATTCGCTTCTATATAAATAGACCCAATGCATTTATTTTTTTTTAAGTTGGAAGAGCGTATGAACATTTTATGTGACTAATCCTATAAAATCAGATATTATGTACCATTATGGGCATTATATGGTAACTAGTGGAGCAGGAACCATCTGGCCAATGGAAAGCAGAGCTGTCCTCTATTTTAGGAATGCAACCAATAAAAAGATGACACTGACCGCGCTGGTTTTAATACACAATATGCAGATTGCAAAGACTGGGGAAAAAAAAATCATATTTTTCTGGCCATGCCTTGAATAATAACCCTGCTTTGCATGGTTTGTGACACTGTAAAATACGGATTTTCTGACCGGGGGTCCAATCACTGGACATCTGGAAATATGAAGATATTTGACTTTTGCAGCTGGTACATGACCCTTGCATAAAATTTGACTTTCAGGATCCAGAGGGTTACATAACTGATGCTCATATCTCTATTTCAGGGGTATCAGGGTCTCCTTCTTACACTCTGCAAAGCAAAATGACATTTATGGGTAATTTTACGGGGCTGTGAATTAGCCATGGCAAAAGTATAGCAGAGGAGTTATAGCCACTGGCTTGTATGTTACTGGGAATTTTAGTTTCCTCTAAATTTTAATCTCATCTGACCACCTTAAACCCACCTTGAAGATTCTGAGGCCACACGGAAAAAGGTGTTATGGTCAGATGAGACTAAAATTGAATTATTTGGCCTCAACAGCAAATTCTATATCTGATGGAAATCCAATACAGCTCACCATTCAAATAACATTCATACAGTAAAGTATGGATGTGGTAATATCCTGTTATGGGGGTGTTTCTCTACAGCAGGGACTGGAACACTTGTCAGAATAGAAGAAAAATGGATGGGGCAAAATACCAAATTCCCTTACAATGGTGAACAGTCTATTTGTTCTGCCCACCGGCTTCTATTCAGTTTACTAATGTTTATGTGCTTGAAATAACATGTTGAGTTTTCTTAAAATTTACACAAAGCTAGTTATATGCAGAGCGCAGGCGCCACCTGTTCCCTTTTTGGTATAGCTTTGCTGTTTGTAGAAGTTACATATTGCATTCTCTTAGAATGTGTTAATAAAGTTGTTAGGAACCAGTGCATTCTGGGAGAATTCTCTAGAGGAAGTGAGTCAGCTTCCATTTTAAGAATCTACAGCAAGACAGTAGGGCGTGTCTTCTTCAATCTCTCGCCATCACCCCTCAGCGAGCTTAAAAGGTGAGTTCTTGTTATCCCATTCTGTGTTATAGAGCACTGTTTCTTTATTAGATGCAAAAATGTACTGATTAATGTTTATTTTATCAATTTTTAGTTCCAACTGGCTTTTTCTAATAAATTTAGGATCAAAGAAACATGGTATCTGAAGTTTATGGAGCAATCAGGTTTAGCTCTCTGTCCCAGAGACAGAACATATTTGCCTTTACTAAATTAAGCCCGATGTGTTCTGTTTACCACTGTATTGGGGAAACCAACATTTTACAGTTTCCACTGGAACAGGGAATCGAGGGGAACACTTGAAACGGGCACAATACATCTGTTCCAAATGTATTGTATTGGGTTTGGTGATGCAACATGCTCTACAGCACCTGATAAAACATTGTAAATACCAGCAACTCTCTTTAGGAAGGGTTGTTAAATCTTTTTCGGACATTATGATTCACGGATTTCAAAATGTTAGCCATCTTTTACGCCCAGCAATTTTCTTGTATGTGTACAACCAGTGTATTCTACATCTCTTACTTGGAATACTCATTTATTCTTATAAATCAACATTGCTAAATTCAACAAGTAAATTGGAAATTATAAAAAATTGCCCGATATTCCTTTATGGTCAAACTTTTCCTTACAAGAAGAACTCCTTTCTGTCCCAAACACACAATGCTGGTCTTCGTATGGTATTAAATTTCTTTATCACTTACAGTTGGTATAGAAATGAATCACATTTTGTTGCTTTGCAGCCTGATATTAAGACAGACACACTTTTTGTTTTTTTCAGCTGTATTTACTCAGTGCAACTTACACAGTAACATTCAAGTGAAAGATATAACACCAACATGTCAGAAAAAAAAAATCAAAAACAGAATCACTGAGTTGGAAAAAGGAACACTCCCTCCTAAAAATGATTAGCCAATTCTCTATGGCACACAAAGCCATTTGACCTGATCAGCTGTGGTCATTTTGATTAGCTCATCATGAAAAGAGCTTTCCTGGAGCATTTCAATCCCTGGTAGTGCAAATGAAGCAAGCAATCAACTATGAGTGGCAAGGCACTGTCAAAAGATCTCTGTGATAAAGTTGTGGACAGGAACAAGTCAGGAGATGGATACAAAACTATTTCAAAGGTTTTATCCATGCCCAGAAGCACAGTGAAGACTAATATTAAGAAGTGGAAGGTATTTGGTACAACACAGACTCTCCCTGGATCAGGACATCGCTCCAAACTGAATAAAAGAGCCAGGAGGAAACTGATCAGAGAGGCTACCAAGAGGCCTGTTGGTGCTATATCTTTCACTTGAATGTTACTGTACAAATTGCATTGAGTAAATACAGTTGGATAAAACAAAAACTGTGTCTGTCTTCTTTTCAAGCTGCAAAGCAACAAAATGTGATTAATTTTATTTTCTATACCCACTGTAATCTCCTCACAAGAACATATATCATCCTCTAAATTACAGGAGGAATTTGGCCTATCCTCTAAATTACTGTTCCACTATCGACGACTCCAATTCGGTACACACAACAACCCTATATTCATCACCCTTTTTGAATCACCTAATATTTATGACAGTTTTCTTTTGGTTTACAGAGTAAAATAGACAATTAGAAAAGGCATGCAAAATAGCAGCTAAACAAATTTTGTTCCTTATATAGAACAGAAATGTCCACCTGAGATGCTGGACACCACCGTCTGATCCATTGGACAATCTTGCCTTGTGCCTTTTTTTTTTTTTGCTGATCTGTGAACTCCTTGCTCCTCCTATGAACTTCCTATTTAAACCATGCCTGTGCACTTCCTGTTTGCCAGATTATTGTGCTCTCTCCAGCCAATATCTACCTCTTGTCAATCCTGCTGCCGCCCTTATCCCTGGTACCACTCATTACAAAACCTTTGACTTGTTCCTTCACTAAGGTTCTGCTTCATGCCAACCTGCGACCACTTGTTACCGACTTTTGGCTTATTTACTGACTACGCGCTTCTGTTTGATCCCTACCTGTTATATCTCTACTGAACCCCAGGCTTGCTCACCTCCTGGTGGGATGATCCTGAGGAACGCAACCTGGTACTAAAATGTAGCAAAACCCATCTCAAACATCAGGAGCTCTGGTGAAGACCGGTTGGTGCTTAGACTCTGCACCTCAGGTGAGCCCATGTCATTCACCAAGGTGGTCTGCTGTTGCATGTATCCAGCTGGTTGGGGGTAGCCTCTCTACTGCTATAGCTACTGGCCTTTGAGCCTGACTGTGACACACATTATTTAACCCTCAGTACCACCTCTAGCATAAGATACAAACAGGCCTAAACTAAGTGGTCCTAGAGGGCTCAGTGATCTCCTCTAGGCACAGGCTTATACAGTTGAAATTATTCCATCCAGCCCATTGTGTCTGTGATTTTATCATGTCCATTATATCCCAGCTAGACTCCACAAAATGTTTCTTCACTTCTCCCCAGCCTGTGTCCAGGGATGTGGATAAGCTGCTAATTTCTTTCACTATCCAATACTTTGGGTAAAGTTCAGCCCTGGACTTCCCAATACTTCCCATCCTAAAAAGGTATTATTGCCTGAACTTTATTTCTATACTAGGAAGTTAATTCCTCTAAATGTGGAAAGAACCCTCTTTTCCCCCCTCCACTGATGCTTGGAAAAAGCTTAACACCCCTCTACAAAGTTACTGATAAACTCAGGAAAAAGCCTCAACTTTTCGATACCGTTTGGGGACCATGGGTCACATCTACTCACACTCGACACTCTGAACCAGGTTTCTGAGCCAACCCTACAAATGCTGTCCTTAACCCCAATCTCAAATTACTGTTAGGCTCTGTACACATTAGCGTGACTCCAAAGTCACACGATTTCCAGTGCAACTTTGGAACGCGACTTTGATTCAACTTTACACTCAATGGATCTAAGTAGCATGAAAAGCCGGCACCAAAGTAGTGCAGGCACCTTTTCAAAGTCGCTGCAATTTTATGTCACACCGATTTGAAAGGGTGCTATTGAAAAGAATGGGGTGCGACTTGTAATGCGACTGATGACCAAAATCACACGACAAATCGTACAAGTGTCAATAAGGCCTTATTGCTACATTATTCTGTTTGTCTTGATAGAGTGCCTTGAAAAAGTATTCATTCCACATTTTGTTATGTTACAACCAAAAACATAAATGTATTTTACTGGAATTTTATGTGACAGACCGACACAAAGTGGCACATAATTGTGAAGTGGAAGGAAAATGATAAATGCTTTTCAAAATTTTTTACAAATAATTATGTGAAAAGTGTGGCGGTACATTTTGTATTCAGCCCCCTTTACTCTGATACCCCTAACTAAAATCTAGTGGAACCAATTGCCTTCAGAAGTCACCTAATTAGTCAATATAGTCCACCTGTGTATAATTTAATCTCCATATAAATACAGCTGTTCTGTGAAGCCCTCAGAGGTTTGTTAGAGAACCTTAGTGAACAAACAGCAACATGGAAAAGCCAAGGAACACACCAGACAGGTCAGGGATAAAGTTGTGGAGACATTTAAAAAGCAGGGTTAGTTTATAAATAAAAAAACTTCCCAAGCTTTGAACATCTCACGGAGCTCTGTTCAATTCATCGTCCGAAAATAGGAAGAGTATGGTACAACTGCAAACCTACCAAACCTGGCCGTCCACCTAAACTGACAGGTCGGACAAGGAGAACATTGATCAGAGAAGCAGCCAAGAGGTCCATGGTAAGTCTGGAGGAGCTGCAGAGATCCACAGCTCAGGTGGGAGAATCTGTCCACAGGACAACTATTAGTCGTGTTCTCCACAAATCTGACCTTTATGGAAGAGTGGCAAGATGAAAACAATTGTCAAAAGAAATCCATAAGAAGTCCTGTTTGCAGTTTGCAAGAAGCCATGTACAAGGAGACATAAAAGGGACTGTTAAAGTATATTAAACTTTTTTTCAGTTTTAGAGTGAAGAACGATTAGAATGCTTGTCAGCTTCTTTTTGCCGTCTGTGCCCTCGTTAGGGCGATTCATCCTCTCTGTGTTCTGTTTACCATTATCATTAAAAGTAAAAGAAAATCCCAAATTTTGTGTTGTCCCCGGAAAAGTAATAGAGGGGAAATCTTCCAATGGGGACACTAGTTCCTCTCACTTTCGATTTGGCTATGGGAAATCTCCGCAATGGGACACAGATGGTGGGAAAAAAAAAAAAAAAACGGATCGAGGTTATAACCCTCCCTTAAGCTGGATACACACTATACAATTTTCTGTAGATTTTTCCCTTCAGATTTACCAAAACCATATAATATGGTGTCAAACCTTAAGAGTGTAAATTTGTATGCAATCAGGGAGGCCCTTGCACTACATGGTTTTGGTAAATCTAAAGGTAGTCAGACAACATAAGTTGTATAGTGTGTATGGGGTCTTACTCTAACCAAACTGGGAAAAAGTTTTGCCTATAGTTCTACATTTTTTTTTTTAACAGAAAAACCTATAGTTCTACTTTAAGTCTGTTATACATATTATTGTTGTTGATTTTGTATAGACCTCACGTTATGGATTTAAGTGAATTTGGTAGTTTTAAATCTAATTATGTGAAAAAATATTTTTCTGAATTGTATATACCGTATATACTCGAGTATAAGTCGATCCGAGTATAAGTCGAGGCCCTAATTTACCACAAAAAAAATGGGAAAAACTTATTGACCCGAGTATAAGACGAGGGTGAGAAATGCACAGCTACTGTAAGTGGAAAAGAGGGTCAACAATGCCCATTTGCAGCATCACTGTGCCCATTTGCAGCCATAGGTCCCCCGAACTTCAAACTCAGTAGTTAAGGGTTCCTAGATGCCC
Source organism: Lithobates clamitans (assembly GCA_037952925.1). Classification (NCBI taxonomy): domain Eukaryota; kingdom Metazoa; phylum Chordata; class Amphibia; order Anura; family Ranidae; genus Lithobates; species Lithobates clamitans. Next base: position 504,812 of record JBBGZY010001868.1, read on the forward strand.
CCTAGCTGCAGCCAAAATTTGGGGTCTCTGAACCCAAAGGGTCCCGAAATGACACTGCTGCAGATGCCACTTAGTGCTAGGAACTCCAAATTTGGCTGCCGAAGAGCGACTTGCGCTCGGAACTGTACAGTGGCTTGTATTTAAGACCATGTAATGAAAGATTTCCAGTAAAAGGACACTTTTTGCATCGAAGCATCGATCCACGTCTTTTCTTTATATATATATTTTTTGTTTATAGTGCAAAAAAACCCCAAAAAAACGCAGCATTTGTGTTTGGGTACAGCGTCGCACGACCGCGCAATTGTCAGTTAAAGCGACGCAGTTATAAATCATAAATCTTATTTTTTAACAAATGTTGTCTTAGACAATTGTAGTTAATGGTAAGTGGAGTGGTGAAGAAAAAAAAAAGCATAGTCATCTCTAGCTTCCTTTCTACAACGTGATGCGTCTTTCTGTGCAGACCGTGGACGGCACGTGACCCCGCTCATCCCTGCAATCAGGTGGTATAAAAAGAATTTCTATGTGGGTAGGATTCTCATTTCACAGAACTGTAATTTCTTTCTATTCTTAGCTCTAAGGTTGAGCACAGAGCTCTGAAGAAGGATCCTGGAGTCCTGTGAATCTATTATCTTTGGCAACGTTGCGCCTAGAGGAAATTTTTTAGTAATAAAACGTCTCTTACCCTGCACACGGCTCGCTCTAGTATGTGGGGTTTTTGGAGAACATACAATCAGACATGGAGGTCAAACCACTTATTTCAGAGAACTGCTAATTTATTGAATTATTGCCCGTTTGCCAACAGAAGATGTGGAGTCTGAGCTGGTAATAGTGATGTCATTTTATTCCAGCTGTAAGGATGTACAGCAATAACCAGTGGCAATAAAAGTCTCCTAAACTCCACACATTGGAACTCGCTGATTGCAGCCCATCAATTCACAAGACCTTTACGTCGCACATACACTCACCGGCCACTTTATTAGCTAATCAGCCAATCACATGGCAGCAACTCAATGCATTTGGGCATCTAGATGTGGTGAAGAAGACTTGCTGACTTTGAAACTCATCAGAATGGTCCTGAGGCTTTGGACCACAATGTGCTTGTGATATTGACAATTTTTTATCCAAATTTTTCGCAAGATCTGGGTTTATAAAACACATTTAGCTTGTTGAACAGAGGTTTACCCCACATCTCATGGATTAGATCCAAAAACATACACGGCTCAAAAAAATTGATTGCGGTCCTTAGGCCATGCAAGGCACGGAGTTTACAGTGCCTTGCAAAAGTATTCACCCCCCCCCCCCCTTGGCATTTTTCATGTTTTGTTGCCTCACAACCTGGAATTTTATTTACAGAACATGCCCACAACTTTGAAGATTTTTTTTTCTTATTTTTTACTGTGAAGCAAACAAATAGGACAAAATAACAGAAAAAGTTAATGTGCATAACTATTCACCCCCCTAAAGTCAATACTTTGTAAAGCCACCTTTTGCGGCTATCACAGCTCCAAGTCGCTTTGGATAAGTCTCTATGATCTTGCCACATCTTACCACTGGGATTTTTGCCCATTCCTCCTTGCAAAACTGCTCCAGCTCCTTCAAGTTGGATGGTTTGCGCTTGTGAACAGCAATCTTTAAGTCTGACCACAGATTTTCTATTGGATTGAGGTCTGGGCTTTGACTAGGCCATTCCAACACATTTACATGTTTCCCCTTAAACCACTCAAGTGTTGCTTTAGCAGTGCGTTTGGGGTCATTGTCCTGCTGGAAGGTGAACCTCCGTCCTAGCCTCAAATCACACACAGAGTGGTACAGGTTTTGCTCAAGAATATCCCTGTATTTAGCACCATCCATCTTTCCCTCAACTCTAAACAGTTTCCCAGACCCGACTGCTGAAAAACATCCCCACAGCATGATGCTGCCACCACCATGTTTCACAGTGGGGATGGTGTTCTTTGGGTGATGTGATGTGTTGGGTTTGCGCCAGACATAGCGTTTTCTTTGATGGGCAAAAAGTTCAATTGTAGTCTCATCAGACCAGAGCACCTTCCTCCATACATTTTGGGAGTCTCCCACATGCCTTTTCGTAAACTCAAAACGTGCCATTTTGTTTTTTGCTGAAAGTAATGGCTTTCTTCTGGCCACTCTGCCATAAAGCCCAACTCTATGGAGCGTACGGCTTATTGTCGTCCTATGTACAGATACTCCAGTCTCTGCTGTGGAACTCTGCAGCTCCTCCAGGGTTACCTTAGGTCTCTGTGCTGCCTCTCTGATTAATGTCCTCCTTGCCCGGTCCGTGAGTTTTGATGTGCGGCCGTCTCTTAGCAGGTTTGTTGTTGGGCCATGTTCTTTCCATTTGGTTATGATAGATTTGATGGTGCTCCTAGGGATCATCAAAGATTTGGATATTTTTTTATAACCTAACCCTTCTCAGCAACATCGTCCCTTACTTGTTTGGAGAGTTCCTTGGTCTTCATGGCAGTGTTTGCTTAGTGGTGCCTCTTGCTTAGGTGTTGCAGCCTCTGGGGCCTTTCAAAAAGGTGTGTATATGTAATGACAGATCACGTGACACTTATGCCGCGTACACATGACCGGACTTTACGGCATACTTGGTCCGGCGAACCTGAGTCCGTCGGACAATTCGATCGTGTGTGGGTTTCAGCTGACTTTTTTTTCTCAAAAGTTTGACGTATAAAGTCAAAAAACACCGCGCTTGCTCTGTCAAAGCAGCTCACACACAAATAAAGGAAATTTGTAAAGAGTATGGATATAAAGGTGTAGCGCTAATATTAAACAAAAACACGAAGAGACATAATATCCAGCTATGACCACCGTAAATCTAACAAGTACTGTTATGGAGGTTTCAAACGAATGTATATCCACCTCTAAGGAAATCCAAAAACCGATAAAAGCTCAGATTCCAACGGTGATGTCTGTACATTCCATAGCTGAATTGAATGAGACAATAGGCAGGAAATATATATATATGACCATTTGATTTATAACTTTATATATTCTAAATGGTGGAGAAAGTCTCTATAGGTATCTATTTATAGAAGCTGTATAAATCCAAAACCGGTGATGATGTCCCCACGTCACATAAAACAGACATTGATGGAGGCTTACCGGAACCGTTGGACCCACAGAGACATATATCTCTTGAGTCAGAAAGGCTTGTATTGCCGCAAGGCAATATGATGAGATGTCATGCCGGACCAATGTGGAACTCGGATACTGTGTTGAAAGCTCCTATTAAACTTCCTCCGTGCTTGACCAGATTTTGTAGTGGCTCATGAAAAGCAAAAAAGGGGCCACATAGTATAATACCGTTTAAGAAAAATAAAATTTATTGTGGTAGAAAACTTACATGTTCCATGGTAAAAAAGCGCTTAAGTTAAAATTAATGGCAGGCAGTGGAGTCTCCCGACGCGTTTCGTCTCATTAGACTTCCTCTGGGGTACTCTACCACTGCTGCCATACTTACTTATATACCCACCAAGACCCCCTTTGATGAGAATCCGGCATGTGCCCCTTGTTTACTTGCACTTCCGGGTGTCGCCAAAATGGCGGCCCCGCGTGCGTTCCAAGCCTCTTATTGATGGCTTCTATGCGTTCCAATCATCCCTCGTGAGAAGTGGGGAACCAGAATGTTAATTTGTTAGAGTACCAAATCGTATACACAATGAATGTCATCAGTGCTGGATAAAGGTAGAAGGTAATGCTCTTTTATAAAAGAAAAATAAAAGAAAAATATTTTTTATTTTTGCAATACTAATTAATTTCAATGTTTACTAATGGGTGCAAGTTGATGATCGTGCATTATATGTATGATTATCTATATCTATGTACATATTTTTTTGGTTGTATAATTCACATGAAATATATTTTATAGCATATGGGTGTAAACAATTGTGTAATATCCCTTACTGAGAATCCGTCCTGGGCCCATTGCCGCCCCCCCTTTCCCCCCCCCCCCCCCCCCATTCTTTCGCGTTTCCCCACAATCCATAGAATTTTATATTCACATATTAAAACTGTCAAGTTTGGGAGACGGTTGCACGTTAGTCCCTTGGTTCACATTATGCACTGTTCATTCACACATTCACATCCACGATTTATAAATAATACTCAATAAGGGTTTGATGATGTTTTATGCATAACATCATTCCTATGTTTGAAAACCTTATTTTTCTTTACCCACGTTACACATGCCGTTCGCATCTACGGGGTGGATGTTGTTGAAATTTTTACATAATGCACACGTTTAGACATAATATATGTATTTGTTTTAGGTAGTGTTGACATAACACTATTGTTAATGTATGACTTCATTATCAAATTTAACTTCCCCTTTTTTGTATTCTTACTCTGATAGTCACATTTTTCGTGCTAGAATTATGATTAATTCTATACCAAACAAAAACGTCCTTTTTTGACTCAACACAAAAAATTATGTTTTATTATTATTTCATAAATATATACTATGTATCTTATAAGTTGAATACTATTATATATAGCGGCATATGTGTCGCTAATAGATACCAACAATGACGACACTACGTTTTCCATCATATTGAGACGTCGCACGCATGCGTTGAAAAACGGACTACCAATGACGACATCACGTCACGCCTTTCGCCGCATCGAAGCGTGACACGCATACGACGAACGGCCGCCTAGCTTGCGCTCCATATGGGCGGAAGCTGTGTTCGAACGCGTCATATTAAGCGGACATCCGGCTTTAACCACTCCCGGAGGGCGATCCGGTTATTTTTCTTTTATTTTTCTTTTATAAAAGAGCATTACCTTCTACCTTTATCCAGCACTGATGACATTCATTGTGTATACGATTTGGTACTCTAACAAATTAACATTCTGGTTCCCCACTTCTCACGAGGGATGATTGGAACGCATAGAAGCCATCAATAAGAGGCTTGGAACGCACGCGGGGCCGCCATTTTGGCGACACCCGGAAGTGCAAGTAAACAAGGGGCACATGCCGGATTCTCATCAAAGGGGGTCTTGGTGGGTATATAAGTAAGTATGGCAGCAGTGGTAGAGTACCCCAGAGGAAGTCTAATGAGACGAAACGCGTCGGGAGACTCCACTGCCTGCCATTAATTTTAACTTAAGCGCTTTTTTACCATGGAACATGTAAGTTTTCTACCACAATAAATTTTATTTTTCTTAAACGGTATTATACTATGTGGCCCCTTTTTTGCTTTTCATGAGCCACTACAAAATCTGGTCAAGCACGGAGGAAGTTTAATAGGAGCTTTCAACACAGTATCCGAGTTCCACATTGGTCCGGCATGACATCTCATCATATTGCCTTGCGGCAATACAAGCCTTTCTGACTCAAGAGATATATGTCTCTGTGGGTCCAACGGTTCCGGTAAGCCTCCATCAATGTCTGTTTTATGTGACGTGGGGACATCATCACCGGTTTTGGATTTATACAGCTTCTATAAATAGATACCTATAGAGACTTTCTCCACCATTTAGAATATATAAAGTTATAAATCAAATGGTCATATATATATATTTCCTGCCTATTGTCTCATTCAATTCAGCTATGGAATGTACAGACATCACCGTTGGAATCTGAGCTTTTATCGGTTTTTGGATTTCCTTAGAGGTGGATATACATTCGTTTGAAACCTCCATAACAGTACTTGTTAGATTTACGGTGGTCATAGCTGGATATTATGTCTCTTCGTGTTTTTGTTTAATATTAGCGCTACACCTTTATATCCATACTCTTTACAAATTTCCTTTATTTGTGTGTGAGCTGCTTTGACAGAGCAAGCGCGGTGTTTTTTGACTTTATATGTGTATACTGTGTTTTATTGGAACATACACTGCTGCTGCTCTCCTCTCTGTGTTGTAATATACACTGTTGCTACTTTGCTTATTATCTATATAACACCCTTCCCTCAAAATGGATGTGTTTGATTATCGAGCCTCCCATAAGGTTAATACAGAGGGAGTTTTTACGGCTACTGGTATTGAAACAGAGATAGGAGGTTTATTTATGAGGTTGAAGAATGTTATGACAACCGAACTCCACCTTCAATGGGATTTAGTCTTTTTACAGCAATATATCTCAGAAGGGATGGTACCTAGAAGTCTACGTTGGGAAGTACAACCCCAACAGGGCGAAACTGACGTGGAATCATGGTTTAAATATTTTAATGATGTGGGTATCAATTTCTTGAACGTCCTGATTTCTAAAAAAACCAGTAGACTCCTCTCCTTGGATAAAGAGATCAAGGAACTAAAAGAAAAGCTATCCATACATAAAAACTCTCAAGAGTATAGTTCACTGTCTTCCAATCTTCTAAATCATCTGGAGAAGGAAGACAAGGAACAAAAATACAAAAAACAGAAAAAATACTCCAGAGATATTGGTGATTACAAAACAAATAACGTCTTTAACTGGCAGAAATTATTTAAAACGACCCCCGCCCCTCCCATGGGATCCTCAAACAATGATATGGAAATCAATCTGCCAGTACACACACAGGGAACCTCAACTGCCCGGGCCCCTCCACCCATTTTAAGTGGAGGCCGAATGTCTAGGAGTCAAGAAAGACAGAGACGGGTATCATACTCATCACAATCTAGAATACGACATTTCAGTCCACAAACCCCCAGACGATCCTCGGGGGGTAGGGGTAACTTTAGGGGCAAACAGAGAGGTAGAGGCAATTTTAGAGGTAATAATCAACGTCAGGATGTCCATCTTCGCCGTGAATACGAGAGCCCACCTCGCCGGGGCTACGATGATCAGGGACATGGGACATGGCATGATCCCAATTACAGGGAAAATTCATACTACCATTATCCTCCCTCCCCTTTCCCCACCCATAATCGGTACTCACCCCTCAGAGATTTACATAGTTCTAGAGACAGAGAGGGTGACTACAGAGATTATTCATATACACACAGTTCTAATTCCTATAACAATCAGGGTTTTCACGAAGACCGCCACCCCAGAAAACGAGGTCCAGACCAAAGAGAGGATGTCGGGGAGGTAGGAAACTACAGAGGAGGAAAGAGAAAAAAAGTATAGCAGGGCAAGGTATATTCAATTTAAGTACCCAGCCATTATCCCAAGGTGAAATATCAGTATTAGACAAAGGTTTGAAGTATGCCCCACCAAATAAACTGAATAAATTTCACACATACATAGATGTCCATAAATATATACGCAAAATAAATATACAGAGATATCTTGTCACTAACCCTATGAGAACGGATTATCCAGCAGCCACCTCAGGGACTGTACACTCTGGACTCTCTAATCCATCTCTGTTTGCCCCCCCGGTCCCCATGGCACCTGCTGTCAAGATCTTTAGGGATCTAATATTGGAAGACCTTGCTAAATTACCTGAGAAACGTATGAGACATCCCCCAATTTCAAAAAAGGGGTTACAGTCCTTGTGCGCACGGAAACATATAGTTGTCCGTCCGGCGGATAAAGGAGGGGGTATAGTGATATTAGACAAAGATAAATATGAGGAGGAAATGTATCGGATCCTCAATGAACCAGGTACCTATACGGAACTTACCAATAACCCCACCAATACATATAAAAAACAACTGGTAAAATTGGTAAACAAGGGATATAATTGTGGAATCCTTAACAAAAAAGAAAAAGCATTTATGATACCTAAAGCACCCAGAATTCCCACTATTTATTTCTTGCCAAAGATCCATAAAAATCCGATCTGCCCTCCAGGTAGACCCATTGTGAGTGGCATTAACTCCATAACTTCACGGATCGGTAAATACATTGACTTCTATTTGCAACCTGTAGTTAAAAAAACACCTTCCTTTCTGAAGGATACGGGTTCCACAATTAAACTTTTGGAGAGCATTGATATGCGGGATGGCTACATCTTAGCCACAGCAGATGTAGCATCCTTATATACATGCATACCACATCAAAGAGGTATAGAAGCAGTTAGGCATTTTTTAAACCAAGAACAATCCTTGGCGTCGTTTCAAAGTGACTATGTGATAGAACTCCTAGAGTTCGCAACGGAACACAACTATTTTTGGTTTAACCACCGCTACTATCTTCAACAACGCGGTGTAGCCATGGGAGCTAAGTTTGCTCCAAGCCTTGCGAACCTCTTTATGGCCAAGTGGGAGGAGGATGTCGTCTATGCCCACCACACCACGTCATTGGTGTTGTGGGCAAGATACATAGACGACATCCTCCTCCTATGGAGTGGCACCTTTGAAACTCTAGCTAGCTTCTTTGAAGATCTGAATGCGAACAACAGAGGCATCTCCCTCACCTATGAAGCCAGCAAAACAGAGATACATTTTCTAGACTTAGAGATCAAAATTGTAGACGGTCAATTCAAGTTTAATACTTACTTTAAGTCAACAGACCGGAACAGTTTCATCCCCAGAGACAGCTGTCATCACAGTTCCTGGCTCAACGCAGTACCTCGAAGCCAATTTCTAAGGCTTCGTAGGAATTGTACCGATGTTGACACGTTCATCTCACAAGCTGAAGTGTTAAAGCAGAGATTCTTAGACAAAGGATACAACCAAGCTGATCTAGATACCGAACTTCAGAGAGTGACCAATATAGATAGAAACACTCTTCTATCAACCAAAAATGAAAGAGACCCAGATACCACCTATAAATGGGCATTGTCAACTACATACTCTATACAACACAAACAGCTTAAGAGCATCATAAAAAAACATTGGGGAGTACTGAAACAGGACAATATCTTGGGAAAAATATTGCCAGAACAGGCTAGGATTATCTTCAGAGGAGCACCATCCTTACAGGGACGAGTAGCACCCAACATTATTAACCCTCCACCACGTCCCTCTTTCTTTCATGACTGGACGGGGTTTTACCCCTGCAAAAAGTGTGTTGTGTGTCGACACAACATACCAATAAAAAGAAAATTAACTGAGTTTGTGTCGACAACTACAGGGAAGAAGTATACCGTTAAACCTTTCTGCACATGCAACACCAGATATGTCGTGTACCTAATTGTTTGCCCATGCGGCAAACAATATGTAGGTCGTACAACTAGGACCTTCACGAAAAGAGTGAGTGAACATATCAGTCTCATCAAAAGTCGAGACTCAAAACACAGTGTCCCGAGACATTATAAAGAGGTTCATAACAGTGACCCTACTGGCTCACTATTTATGATAATTGATAAATACACCCCCCCATGGAGAGGTGGGGCACTTACCAGAGGCGTTTCTCGTTTGGAAACGTTCTGGATCCATGAGTTACAATCTTTACATCCAAAGGGTATGAATGTAGATCTAGACATTAACGCCTTTATTAATGATTCATAATATGAACACGACCATATCTAGCTTAGAACACAAATCCAGTTGCAATGAAGTTTCAATAGATCAAAAAATAGATTATGTTTTAATTGATAGTGAATGGCCTACATTCTATCTATGTCATTTACTTACTTGTTATTTTTGCAATACTAATTAATTTCAATGTTTACTAATGGGTGCAAGTTGATGATCGTGCATTATATGTATGATTATCTATATCTATGTACATATTTTTTTGGTTGTATAATTCACATGAAATATATTTTATAGCATATGGGTGTAAACAATTGTGTAATATCCCTTACTGAGAATCCGTCCTGGGCCCATTGCCGCCCCCCCTTTCCCCCCCCCCCCCCCCCCATTCTTTCGCGTTTCCCCACAATCCATAGGATTTTTATATTCACATATTAAAACTGTCAAGTTTGGGAGACGGTTGCACGTTAGTCCCTTGGTTCACATTATGCACTGTTCATTCACACATTCACATCCACGATTTATAAATAATACTCAATAAGGGTTTGATGATGTTTTATGCATAACATCATTCCTATGTTTGAAAACCTTATTTTTCTTTACCCACGTTACACATGCCGTTCGCATCTACGGGGTGGATGTTGTTGAAATTTTTACATAATGCACACGTTTAGACATAATATATGTATTTGTTTTAGGTAGTGTTGACATAACACTATTGTTAATGTATGACTTCATTATCAAATTTAACTTCCCCTTTTTTGTATTCTTACTCTGATAGTCACATTTTTCGTGCTAGAATTATGATTAATTCTATACCAAACAAAAACGTCCTTTTTTGACTCAACACAAAAAATTATGTTTTATTATTATTTCATAAATATATACTATGTATCTTATAAGTTGAATACTATTATATATAGCGGCATATGTGTCGCTAATAGATACCAACAATGACGACACTACGTTTTCCATCATATTGAGACGTCGCACGCATGCGTTGAAAAACGGACTACCAATGACGACATCACGTCACGCCTTTCGCCGCATCGAAGCGTGACACGCATACGACGAACGGCCGCCTAGCTTGCGCTCCATATGGGCGGAAGCTGTGTTCGAACGCGTCATATTAAGCGGACATCCGGCTTTAACCACTCCCGGAGGGCGATCCGGTTATTTTTCTTTTATTTTTCTTTTATAAAAGAGCATTACCTTCTACCTTTATCCAGCACTGATGACATTCATTGTGTATACGATTTGGTACTCTAACAAATTAACATTCTGGTTCCCCACTTCTCACGAGGGATGATTGGAACGCATAGAAGCCATCAATAAGAGGCTTGGAACGCACGCGGGGCCGCCATTTTGGCGACACCCGGAAGTGCAAGTAAACAAGGGGCACATGCCGGATTCTCATCAAAGGGGGTCTTGGTGGGTATATAAGTAAGTATGGCAGCAGTGGTAGAGTACCCCAGAGGAAGTCTAATGAGACGAAACGCGTCGGGAGACTCCACTGCCTGCCATTAATTTTAACTTAAGCGCTTTTTTACCATGGAACATGTAAGTTTTCTACCACAATAAATTTTATTTTTCTTAAACGGTATTATACTATGTGGCCCCTTTTTTGCTTTTCATGAGCCACTACAAAATCTGGTCAAGCACGGAGGAAGTTTAATAGGAGCTTTCAACACAGTATCCGAGTTCCACATTGGTCCGGCATGACATCTCATCATATTGCCTTGCGGCAATACAAGCCTTTCTGACTCAAGAGATATATGTCTCTGTGGGTCCAACGGTTCCGGTAAGCCTCCATCAATGTCTGTTTTATGTGACGTGGGGACATCATCACCGGTTTTGGATTTATACAGCTTCTATAAATAGATACCTATAGAGACTTTCTCCACCATTTAGAATATATAAAGTTATAAATCAAATGGTCATATATATATATTTCCTGCCTATTGTCTCATTCAATTCAGCTATGGAATGTACAGACATCACCGTTGGAATCTGAGCTTTTATCGGTTTTTGGATTTCCTTAGAGGTGGATATACATTCGTTTGAAACCTCCATAACAGTACTTGTTAGATTTACGGTGGTCATAGCTGGATATTATGTCTCAAAAGTTTGACGGACCTAGAAATGAAACATGTTTCAAATCTGTCCGACGGACTCGAGTCCGGTCGAAAAGTCCGCTCGTCTGTATGCTAGTCCGACGGACAAAAACCGACGCTAGGGCAGCTATTGGCTTCTGGCTATCAACTTCCTTGTTTAAGTCCGGTCGTACGTCATCACGTACGAATCCGTCGGACTTTGGTTGATCGTGTGTAGGCAAGTCCGTTCATTCAGAAAGTCCGTCGTAAAGTCAGTCGAAAAGTACGCCGGACAAAGTCTGCTGTAAAGTCCGCTCGTGTGTACGTGGCATTAGATTGCACACAGGTGGACATCATTTCACTAATTATGTGACTTCTGAAGGTAATTGGTTGCACCAGAGCTTTTTATGGGCTTCATAACAAAGGGGGTGAATACATACGCACATGCCAATTATCAGTTTTTTATTTTTGAAAAATAGTTTTATGTATATATTCTTCTAATTTTACTTCACCAACTTAGACTATTGTATTCTGATCCATCACATATAATTCAGATTAAAAAAACATTGAACTAAAGGCTATAATGTAACAAAATACGTAAAAAGCCAAGGGGGTGAATACTTTTACAAGGCACTGTACATTATACAGAGATTACAATATATCATTATGTCATTTATAAAGGGCCTCATTTATCAAGCGATTTTCTTAAGACTTGAGTCTCTGTTGCCTTTGACAAATTTGGTACAATGACTATATCTCCCAGATACATAAGGAGGCCCCACACATCATACTTATACATGGGAACGACTACATATTGCACTCTTGCAGTAAAGATGAACTAAATGGAATTGCATGTGTTGGCAAGCATGCATACAGGTTCGAAAATTCAATCCTGGAGTGTAGTTGGCTTAGTGGTTAGTACTTCTGACTTGGCACACTAGGGTGCCTCAGTTCGAATACCAACTGTGCTTTTGTGGGCTTGCTCTCACACTCCAAAGATATACTGGTAGCAGGGGCGGATCCAGGGGGGTGGGGGCAACGGGGCAATTGCACCCCCCGAGAACATACGAGTGGGTGAGCCCTGAGCTGGCGGGTGAGCGAGCAATCATGCCGCTGGCCTGGAGCGGGCGGCTGGCGTGTGACTGACGCTGAGCGAGGCAGCGCAGCGAGCAGGCAGGTGTTGAAGCCGCTCCCCTTCTGATAATGTGACTGAAGGGACGTTGCGTCGCGGCCATCTTGGTACTCCCGCACTCGTCCACAGTAAGCCTAGTGTTTGTCGGCAAGCGGACATCTTTATATACCCACCAGAGTCTTGCTTATCACAGTTATTTTTAACAGTAAACTCAACTTATATTTCACTAAATAAGCTGAGTTTACTGTTAAAAATAACTGTGAAAAGCAAGACTCCAGTGGGTGTATAAAGATGTCTGCTTGCCGACTTCTAACTCTAGTCTTACTGCTGTCAAGTGAGGGTGTACCAAGATGGCCGCAATGCAACATGCTTTTGCATGCATATACTGATTTACATGAGGTAATGAGTTACAATATCTCTCACTGCCGCCCTCACTCTGGGACACATCCACTGGCAACCTGGCAAGTGACAATCCGCATCTTGTGGCAGGCGACATTGGCAAGTGACAATCAGCATCTTGTGGCAGGCGACATTGGCAAGTGACAATCCGCATCTTGTGGCAGGCGACATTGGCAAGTGACACGCTGCATCTGGTGGCAGGCGACGGTAGCAAGTGACAATCCACATGTTGTGGCAGGCGACATTGGCAAGTGACACGCTGCATCTGGTGGCAGGCGACGGTAGCAAGTGACAATCCGCATCTTGTGGCAGGCGACATTGGCAAGTGACACGCTGCATCTGGTGGCAGGCGACGGTAGCAAGTGACACGCTCAGGGCTCCCAATGATTCTCCATTATGGTGAGTTGAACGATTTCATTTTACATTACAATGTAATAATATAAATAATGTGCCTCAATCATCCTAACACCACATCAACCATGGTGCTGTGATGATTGAAGCGCCAACACCAGCCATTGCCCCGACAAATTGCCCGCAAAAAGTGCCCCTCCCGAGACTAGGCTCTGGATCCGCCTCTGACTGGTAGGTTAATTGGCTCTGGTCTAATTTGGCCCCTAGTATGTGTTTGTATGTATGTGAGGTAGGGACCTTAGATGGTGAGCGCCATGGAAGCAGAGACTGATGTGAATGTGCAATATCTATAGCGCTGTGTTAATTGTCAGTGCAATATACACTCAGCGGCCACTTTATAATATAATTATACACCTGTTCATTTGCTTGGTAACACAAATTGCTAATCAGCCAATCACATGGCAGCAACTCAATGCATTTAGGCATCTAGACGTGGTGAGGGTGACTTGCTGAATTTGAAACTGAACATCAGAATGGGGATTTATATGACTTTGAACGTGTCATGGTTGTTGGTGCCAGACGGGCTGGTCTGTGTTTTTCAAAAACTGCTGATCTACTGGGATTTGCATGCACAACCACCTCTAGGATTTTACAGAGAATGGCCCGAAAAAGAGAATATATCCAGTGAGCGGCAGTTGTGTGGAGGAAAATGCCTGGTTGATGTCAGAGAAAAATAGGCAGACTGGTTCAAGATGATAGAAAGGCAACAGGAACTCAAATAACCACTCGTTACACCCAAGGTTTGCAGAATACCGTCTCTAAATGCACAACACATCGAACCTTGAAGCAGATAGGCTACAGTAGCAGAGGACCACACTGGATGCCACTCCTGTCAGTTAACAGAAAAATGAGGCTAAAATTCTCACAGGATCACCAAAACTGGACTATAGAAGATTGGAAAAATGTTGCCTGGTCTGGGGAATCTTGATTTCAGCTGCGAAAATCAGACAGTAGGAATTTGGTGTAAACATGAAAGCATGGACCCATCCTGCAATGTATCAACAGTTCAGGCTGGTGGTGGGGGTGTAATGGTGGGGGGGATATTTTATTGGCACACTTTGGGTCCCTAAGTACTAATTTAAACCCCACGGCCTACCTGAGTATTGTTGCTGACCATGTCCATCCCTTTATGACTACAGTGTCCCCATCTTCTGATGGCTCCTTCCAGCAGGATAATGCACCATGTCACAAAACTCCAATCATCTCACCACTGGACAATGAGGTCCCTGTACTCCAATGTCCTCCACAGTCACCACATCTCATCCAATAGAGCCCCTTTGGGATGTGGTGGAATGGGAAATTCGCAGCTGACCTTGGATGCAGATGGCATCTGAACAAAATGAAAGCTAGTGTCAATCCTCTCTGACTCCGCCTACACCATACTGATGCACCAAAAAAAACCAAAACACATTTGATGTTTAATAAAGTTTTAATGGGAGCTGTAAAACAGTGGTTTTGATATTTGGAATCTAATTTGAATTGCTCTTTTGAAACTGTTATTTTCTTTATTCATGTGACTGGCAGCACCTGTCAGGTCCCCTGAGGCCAGGTAACAGATGCACACCATTGGGGTCAGGAGTGCACTGCTAAGGTAGTGGACCCTATGGCTGACGGCTGCGGGTGGAGTTCTGGGTGGTTCAGGAAGCAGGTCCACTGGAGCACCAACTTGGATCACACTTGGAAAAGCTAGAGCATGAGATTCCCCAGGGCGCAGAGTCTAAGAGCCAGCAGGTGTTCACTAGAGCATCTAATAGTGAGGATGGGTTTGGCTGCAGCTGACTCCAGGTTGCGCCCCCCCGGGGTCACTCAGCTTAGGCTCATGGACCGGCTCAGGTGGACAGAGCTGAAGTAGTAGTCCGGGGCAACAAGGGATAGTCAGGAGATAAGCCAAAAGGTCAGGGCAACAAGCAGACAGAGATAGACAGGAGAACACGCCAAGGTCGGGGTATCAGGCAGACAGGGATAGTCAAAGAACAAGCCAAGGTCGGTAAACAGAATCAGACGTAGTACCCACGGCAAGAAGGACAAAGGAAGCCAAACACAAAATCAATATTGATCAGCATCCAGAAGATATTTGTTGATTTCTACACCTCACTTTATGAGTCAAAGGTGTCAAAGTCAATGAACAAAGCCAAACAATTTTTGGATAAATTGGTTCTCCCAAAACTGAAATCAGAGGATAGAGAATCTCTCGATAACTCCTCCAGGGATATAGGACTAAGACATGCAGTTACAGACACCCATAATAATAAATTCCAAATAGAGCCGCATCAACAAACATTCGCAGGTTATTTTTGAACTTGCAATTACCTATGGAAAATATGGGATCTAGAGCAATATTGTGTTTAGACGCCCAAAAAAGCCTTTGATATGGTGGAGTAGGAATACCTATGGCCTGTATTGGAAGCTTTTGGCATAGGCCCGGGATTTCTAAAATGGGTCAAAATATTATATAGAGACCCTAAAGCAAGGGTAAGAATGAATAATACACTATCCAGTCCATTTACCTTATCTAGAGGGACAAGGCAGGGCTGCCCCCTGTCCCCACTATTGTTCACTATAGCAGTGGAGCCTCTTGCCCATGCCATTAGACGATCAACAGAAATAGTAGGATTCCGTCGGCCAGGAAGAGAGGATAAAAAAGCCCTTTATGCAGATGATGCTCTTTTTTCCTGGGGGACACCTCAAATTCATTAACGGAACTTATGAGCCTTGTCTCCATATTTGGGCTATTTTCAGGTTTCCAGATTAATTGGGATAATTCCATATTATTACCCCTAGATGAGTTAAAAACCCCTCTATTAAATCAAACCTCCAAAATTCAAATTAAGGATACAGTGAAATATCTGGGGATATGATCTCTCGGGATGTAAAAGACTATATTAACTTGAGCTTGAAACCTCTATTAGTAAAATTTAAGAATAAATGCCGAAGCTGGTGTACGTTACCCCTGACAGTGACAGGCAAATCTTATTAAAATGATTTGGACCCCGCAACTACTTTATGTGTTTAATAATTCACCTATATGGATTACAGTATTCTGGTTTAGAAAAATATAATCATTTTAGAGCGCTGATGTGGAGGAAAAAGCAGCCACGTATAAAGTTAACAACATTAATGCTAACCAAAGAAGAAGGTGGACTGGTGAGCCCCCTTCACAAAAATAATTTTCTAGCCTCTCAATTACAAATTTTTTGTGGTTGGACAATAGTTTCAGACTCTGATCCTATACAGAGGCTGTTCCTATCAGTTTATGAAGACTACCCATTCATTTCCCTACTAGAGTCGAGAAATCAATTGTCCGATAAAGGATTTTTTACGGGAATATTATTTGACAAGATATGGCAGGAAATGAGGAGAATTACCGGAATAAAGGGATACACGTCATATACTCCAATATGGAACAATAGTAGCTATACGGAACTGTTGAAACTGGAAGGGTTTGAGATTTGGAGGCAGAAGGGACTAAGGTACATGATACAGTTATTTCAGGAAGATGAGATGAAAACCTTTAGTGAATTATGAAATTAATATAATACCCCAAACCAAAGATTTTTTTCAATTTTTACAGCTCAGGCATGCATTAAAAGCACAGGGTCGATCGCAAGAATTGAATGGTTTATTATGATGGCTGCTCACAGCAGTGATCTTTATTTTCTTATTTTTAGGTTCTCTTCGTTAGCATCTCCGGGCCCGGTGGCCGTAGTTTAGATATGACCTCACTTTAAGTATGTTTTGCCAGCATGCAGCCTCTTGTTTATACGGGTGTGTGTGTATATATTTTTTTTTATTTATATGCTCATTTGCTCTTTTTTCAGGACTCCCTCCCCAGGCCCCAGTATCCGCGGCCCCAGGGACCCCCTTTATAACCCCAAGCCCCCTTTCGTTTTCCTCTAGGGGCGGGGTGTAGTCCCTTCATCATTTTTTCATCATTTTTTTCTTGCTTTCCATCGCAGATGTTCTTTGTAAGCAGCTACAATGCGGGGAGGGCTGCTAGAGACCCAATGTGACAATGCTTTTTAAAATGTGATTTTTTTTCATGTATATACAAATGAATAAGATGTAAGTTGCTAAATATATATGGCTTTCCCATGTCTCTATACTACTGAATAGATGCACTAATTTACTGTTGACTATTTGTATTTCAATTTCATACATTATATACATCCTGTTTATCCCTGATGAAGGCAACAGTCATCTCTAAAACGCGTTGGGTACAGGATATTGTATCTTCATGTTGTATACTTTGATTCTCCAGTATTCATGACCACGTTCACTACTCCATGTATATTTTTCTTGAATAAAATCATTTTTTATTTCGAATTTTCGTGCCTTTAAAGTCCCACCCTCAGGGGTTTCCCTTTTCTCATTGTTCTTTATGGGATGTGGCACACTGGGATATCTGTATTATCAGAATTTTTCTCATTTGTGCTGCAAGATTAAGGGACTTAAAGGACTTATCAGTTTATAAAGTTGAAAGTTTGACAACTCTATGTAGCCAGTTCATAGAGAAGGTTTATATTCTATCTTCTTGCCAAGAGAGAAGTTCCATGCAGTGGATATTACACATGCATTTTCTCCCATTAACAGAGTCTTCTTTACTTCAATGTCTGGAAACAATAGCGTGCACCGCAAAAGTCTAAGGAGGCTTTCTTGATCTTTTTTGTATAATCCAATGATCCCTGACAGAAGTGCAATCTGTTCAGTGCAGGCAGATTTTGTTTGCATATGGTCAGAATATTTGGACACTAAAAACTGGTTTAAATGACAAAGCAGAAGAGTTTTACGATATTTCCATACTGGCTGTGTTTCTAAGTGTCCTGCAGGTAGTACGGTCACATTAAAGACATGGAAATGGTGAGGAAGATCCTTGCTGCGTTGTGGAAGCACTAGGATGACCCTTATTTCCCCAGAATGATTATTTTTCATGGCATGTTCATTATATTTTATGTGCAAACCGCATGGTTGCTTAAGACCTCAGCAACGGTCTTCAGGTGCTGCAAATCTCAACTCTCCAAACAGATGAGCAAAGAAATGGCTGTTATGAGTAGAACAGTGTAAAGTACCATTTCTGCCATTTACCCTGAATTTGGGAAAGTTCACATCACTAATGCAGTTTTTAGGGCAAGCTCAAATCAGAACTTTTTTTTTTTTGAAAGATGTAAAACAGGGTAAGAACTTCTATTAGGGGAATTACAATTACTGTACAATTCACACTTGACCAATGAGCTAAAATACTGTATTATACAGACAAAACATTGGTTTGTAGTAGATATCAGAAATACGATTTTAAACTCCTCAAACAATGGTGCAAACCCCCTTCAGGTACTCCATAAATTGTACACAAAATTCCCAGCAGGTTTTGGAGTAGCGGATGTACCCCAGGGAACAGCCTACACATTTTTGATCTTGTCCAACACTCAGACCCTTTTGGTCTGGGGTTCAGATGATAAGCCAAAAAGTTGACAGACATACCATTGCCAATGATCCAGCCTTTTTCTGGTAACTTTCCAACATCACACCTAGGAAAACCAATAAGCACTCAAGTACTGCTGCATTTGTTTAGTGTGGCCCTATTTAAACCTGAGACCTGCATGATATCAACACTGGATGGCCTTTCAGCTTATACTTTTACCCATGTTCTTGAAGCCTGCTTGACCTTATTATTGGCTAAGTTTTACTTTTTTCTGGATCACCCTTGTCTGCTCATCCGTGTTACAGACCTGGGCTTGGACGTTTGACAAACATTCTGCCTTTTTATTTTGTACTTCGCTGCCAGCATGTTACCAACCCTTGCCCATCTCTGACCTGAACTCTATTTGTGATTTTGTACCCATCCATCCGGCTGTTGCTGAACTTGGCCTGTTACTTGATTCCACGCTCCTGCTAATCTGGACTCGGCCCATCCAAGCTCACGTTCACTGGTCCAACTTCTTGGCACCTGTGCCCTTCTGCTGCCTTAACAGTCAATGTTGCCACTATCAGGGCTGCCTCGATGGGAATTGTGCAAGGAGACACCCCCATCATCTCAAGCTCCACAGACAGGTATGTGATGGTACCCATGAGAAATTTTGGTGGACTTGGTTCCAATGGTTTGAGTTTACCAATACACTTGATTAAAGAACACTCCTACAAGGGGACCCTCCACAACCTGCACAGGAGAAACTGCTGCCAGTGAGCTGGAGGTGATTGGGAGAAAAACCTAGTCCGTCTCCCCCTCATTTCCCACAGTTTTGTCACTACCTCCCCCACCTTTTTTCCCCCCTCCTCCTCCTTTCTTCACTCCCTTCCTATTCCCTGCCATTTATTTCCTTTCGATAGTTCCAAGTTTAAAAAAAAAAAGCATACACTAGAAAAGAAGAAGTGGTCCTCAGATTGGTTTTCCATGCTTACATAATACAAAATTTCTTGACCGTCAAGATCCCTGAACAATTCTCTGATCCACGTAGGAACCATAGGAACCATAGGGTTTTTTCTTCTGCTTGCTCACTGGTTATTTCTACTCTACATTATGAAAGATGCAATAAAACTGTATTTTGTAATAAGGCCCCTTTCACCAGGAGCCTATGTACAGTTCTCAGTGTATGGATTCTTCTTTTATAAAGACTTTACAAAGACAAAAAACAACTATCAGGCTTGTATTGCTTGCTTGTGACTCCACAGGGTAGATTTTTATCTCTGTGACACCAGGACATGCCTTTTCATATGTCCTTAAAAGCATTGTGTTGTTCTCTACCCCAACTGAAGGACATGCCACCTCTCTCTGTCCTTCTGACCTGTGTCTATAGAATATATTGAACTCTACGTGGAATGCCACCGACACCAGCAGACGGAGAATATCCACAGTGTTTCTGATGTCACAGGATGGGGAGATTCCAGCAGCTAGTAGCTTTGGATAACCAGAGTAGGGGCACTGCACAATTTCAAAAAAGTGCATCCTGCAAAATGGACTCAGATAATACAAATAATGGGGACAGGTGTTTTACAGTTTCCCATACAAGGCTAAGACTCCCCTGAGACAATACTTTGTAGAACCACCTTTCACTGCAATGACAGCCGCAAGTCTTTTTGGGGATGTCTCTACCAGCTTTGTACATCTAGAGAGAGTGACATTTTTGCCAATTCTTCTTTACAAAATAGCTCAAGCTCTGCCAGATTGGATGGAGAACGTCTGAACAGCAATTTTCAAGTCTTGCCGCAGATTCTCAATTGGATTTGGGTCTGGACTTTGACTGGGCCATTTTAACACATGAATATGCTTTGATCTAAACCATTCCATTGTAGCTCTGGCTGTATGTTTAGGGCCGTTTTCCTACTGGAAGGCGAACCTCCGCCCCAGTCTCAAGTCTTTTGTGGAAAAACAAGTTTTCTTTTAAGATTGCCCTGTATTTGTCTCCATCAATCTTCCCATCAACTCTGACCAGCTTCTCTGTTAGCTTTCTGCCACTCAAATTTTTTTGCTTTTAGGCCAAAAAGTTTAATATTGGTCTCACCTGACCAGAGCACCTTCTTCCACATTTTTGCGGTTTCCCCCATATGGCTTCTCACAAACTGCAAACAGGACTTCTTATGGCTTTCTTTCAAAATTGCCTCTCTTCCATAAAAGGTCAGATTTGTGGAGAGCACGACTAATAGTTGTCCTGTAGACAGATTCTCCCCCCTGAGATGCGGATCTCTGCAGATCCTCCAGAGTTACCATGGGGCTCTTGGCTACTTCCCTGATTAATGCTCTTCTTGCCCGGCCTGTCAGTTTAGGACGACCATGTCTTAGAAGGTTTGCAGTTGTGCCATACTTTTTCCATTTTCGGATGATGGATTGAACAGTGCTCCGTGAGATGTTCAAAGCTTGGGATATTGTTTTTATCACCTAACCCTGCTGTAAGCTTCTCCACAACCTTATCCCTGACCTGCCTGGTGTGTTCCTTGGCCTTCATGATGCCGTTTGTTCGATAAGGTTCTCCAACAAACCTCTGAGGGTATCACGGAACAGCTGTATTTATACTGAGATTAAATTACACACAGGTGGACTATTTACCAATTAGGTGATTTCTGAAGGCAAATCGGTTCCACTAGATTTTAGAGGTATCAGATCAAAGGGGGCTGAATACAAATGCACGCTACACTTTTCATATATTTATTTGCAAAATATTTTGAAAACCATTTATCATTTTTCTTCCACTTCACAATTTAAGTGCCACTTTGTGTTGGTCTATCACAAAAATTCCCAAAATACATTTACGTTTTTGGCTGTAACAGGACAAAATGTGGAAAATTTCAAGGGGTATGAATAATTTTCAAGGCACTGTATTGCCCCTGGAACCTGGAAATCACTGCAATAGACACAGCTACTCCAGTGATCTCTATTACCTTCCAGGTCCCTGCTGCATTTTGAACACAGGAATTTGGCCGCTCAGCAAAGGTACCATTCAGAGAATGCTTTTCATTTTCGGAATGAATGCAAAGTGTTCTCTGAATGGACAAGGTGGAGAGATAGGAAGGTGATGTCACGCTCTCTACCTCGTGAAATCAGAGAATGATTTGCATTCATTCACTCTGAGTGGCGCCCAAGCCCAGAGGCCAACCTACTGTGTTCAGTAAGCGGAAGTTCAGACGCTCAGCATAGGAACTAGAAGCAGTTGAATGTCACTGGAGTAGGGGCATCTACTTCAGCAAATTCCAGCTTTCAAGGGCATCAGCTAGGTATGGTATAAACATAGTTACATAGTAGTTCATCCAAGCTGAAACAATGCAAGAAGGTATTAAATATGCAGAGTTTGCTCTTGATATACCATTGTGATGGCATTAAAAAATGACAACTACCACCATTTTATTCTCCTGGGTCTCTGCTTACGAAAATAGTACATTTGTGGAATTTCACGTCGTCTTCAGGCTTAAAATTCTTTTTTTTTAAACATGTGAGCTAAAAAAGCAGCTCTGGCATCGAAAGCGTTAAACATTAAAGTGTTACTAAACTCAGGAGCCTGCATTCACTATATCTGGTCTCCCACAGTACACAGAACATGGAAATGCAATTATTTTAATAAATATAAACAGCTAAATACCTTTTCTCATCAGCAGTATAAAGCAGCCTTGTGACTTCTATCAGTGTCTGGTTAAAGCTTGTAGGAGGAGTTTTCATTCTCCCCTGACTGTCCTATGAGGCTGCAGAACCCCTGACCCTCTTGTCTGGACAATGCTGATTGGCCCTGTGCTGATCGCATGCACTCTTCCCCCCCCAAAAAAAACTCTCTAGAAATAT
This sequence comes from Lithobates clamitans, assembly GCA_037952925.1. NCBI lineage: Eukaryota > Metazoa > Chordata > Amphibia > Anura > Ranidae > Lithobates > Lithobates clamitans. The sequence continues at coordinate 527,415 of JBBGZY010001868.1, forward strand.
ACACCAAACTGAGTATGTGCAGAGTGCCCCCCAAGGTTCTCTTCTATCAGGAGATGGATTGGGGACAGTAAAAGGAGGTGAGGATAAGAAAGGATGGGATCAAACAGCCTTTTTACACAATGTGGATGAATAACCCCTTAGGTTCCACAGTGAGTATAACAAGCATGCTTTACTGCATATACAGACTGATTTTACTGTGGGTTTAGTAACTCTTTAAACTTTTTTTTTTTTTTTTTTTTTTTTTTTTTTTTACAAATGCCACAGTGCATTGCAAACTACTGGGGCCCCTATTATTGTAAAAGGTGCACCCAGCCTTTAATATTAAACCCCCCAACATGCCTCCAGTGCATGTAATAAGCACGCAGTGCATTACAGCCGAGGACACGCTAAGGATGCCATGATCCACACAACTTCCTAGCTGTTATTTAAACTCAAGCGTTGTGCAGACTTCTGGAAAAGGTTGTAAGAGCAATTACAGGAGCAGAAACATTGAGATTCTTGGAAATCCTGACTAGACAGTTGCTATGGTTTGCATGGCGGAGGCATTTTGGCAGGTAGAGAAATAGCTTTAGTCAAACTACAGTTTCTGACAGATGTTGAGAATCATAGCTGGCTGCAGAGTGAAATGAGAAAATAATTTGTAATAATGTTAAATTACAAAAATTGTTTGTGCTTCTCTTATGCACGTCATACCATTCTTTACAAAAAAGAAAACTAGTTTTCATTAAAGCGGAGTTCCAGGAAAAAAAGACAACTCTGTCTTAAAAAGTTTAGTAAATTCTCCTTTTTTTCCCCTATAAATAAAACAAACATTATATACTTACCTGCTGTGTTGCAGTGGCTTTGCTCAGTGCAGCTCATATCCTCTTCTTCTCGGGTCCCTCTTCGCTGCTCCTGGCTCCTCCCTCCTATTCAGTGCCCCCACAGCAAGCAGCTTGCTATGGGGGCACTCGAGACGAGTCACAGCTCCCTGTGTCCATTCAAACACGGAACCCCGACCTGGCCCTGCCCCCTCTTTCCCCCAACTGGCTGACTTTGGTTGACAGCAGCAGCAGCCAATGACGCGGCTGCTGTGTCTCAGCCAATCAGAAGGGAGAATCTCAGATAACAGACACTCGTGGACATCGCTAGACAGAGAGGGACCTGAGGTAAGTGTTAGGGGGGCTGCACACAGAAGGCTTTTTATCGTAATACATAAAATGCATTAAGATAAAAAAAGCCTTCTGCCTTTACAACCCCTTTAACCACTTCCCGCCCGTCCTATAGCAGATTGACGGCCGGGAAAAGGTTCTGTTATCCTGGCTGGGCGTCATATGACGTCCAGCAGGATAACATGCCAGCACGGGGGCGAACAGAGCGGCGATCACGAGTGAGTCAGTCTGACACCCCGCATCTCCGATCGTGATAAGAAGCCTCTGTCAGAGGCTTCTTACCACGTGATCAGCCGTAACCAATCACAGCTGATCATCGCGTGAACCAGGAAGTGCCGGTAAACGGCATTCCTTGGTTCGCGCCGATCAGCGGCTCTCCCTGGGGGGGGGGGCTGTGCTGATAATCAGCACATTGATTATCAGCATAGACCCCTCAAATGTAAAAATCACCTGCCAATCAGTACCCAGAAGTGCCACAACAATAAAGTGTGCCAGTGCCCACCACAGTGCGAATCACTGCCCAGCAGTAACACCTGTCAGTACTTCTCAGTACCTAATCATCAGTGCTGTCCATCAGTGCCACCTGTCAGTGGCAATCAGTGCCGCCTGTCAGTGCCACCTATCAATGCCGCCTATCAGTGCCCATCAATTCTACATATCAGTGCCTCCTCATCAGTGCCGCCTCATTAGTGCCCATCAGTGAAGTAGAAAACAAAATTTTATGGAAGAAACTAAAAAATATTTTTTTTTCAAAAATTTTGGTCTTTTTTAGTTTGTTTAGCAAAAAAGAAAAACCACAGAGGTGATCAAATACCACCAAAAGAATGCTCTATTTGTGGGAAGAAAATGATAAAAATTTAGATTGGGTACAGTGTTGCATGACCGCGCAATTGTCTAAGTGTGACAGCGCTGAAAGCTGAAAATTGTACTTGGCATGAAGGGGTCGTAAGTGCCTGGTATTGAAGTGGTTAAAATGGAGTTCCACCCAAAAATGGAACTTCAGCTTTAAGTTAATGTGACCCCCTGACATGGCCCATTTGGCATGTCATTTTTTTTTGGGGGGGGGGGGGGCGGATACCCTCCTCTTAAAGGCATCCAGCTCCCGCTTCCTCCACGGCGCCGGAAGGAAGTTCTCCCTCCCTGCAATCTTTTGGGACACATCACAGGTGCCAGAAGATTGCCCGGCCAATCACAGCGCGTATAAATGTAATAGTGATCAGCGCAACTTCCTATAATTGGATAACACACACTGAAATGGTTACTGTGATAAAATCCATCAAAAAATGCACAAAAATTCTGATGGATATTTGATGGATTTTGTCACAGTAATCATTTCAGTGTGTGTTATCCAATTATAGGAAGTTGCGCTGATCACTATTACATTCATACCCATTTTTTGTGCACTGTGTACAGTAAAGGTCTAGCAGCAATTTCACGTATATTCTATTCACTTATATTTGATTATATTCTATTCACTTATATTTGATTTTATTTGTTTGTTCACTTAGTGGCGCGAGGGATTACTCTATTTTCTTTAATCACAGCGCGTAGCGCGGCTCGTGCATGCGCAGTGCGTGCCTGACTGTGAAGCCACAGCTGGGCGCCCACAGTTACAATTCCGGCGCCGCGGAGAGGAGGGGGAGAGAAGCGGGGCTTCGTTCGCTCACATCACTGGACCGTGGGACAGGTGAGTATCCGATTATTAAAAGTCACCAGCTAAACTTTTTGTAGCTGCTGACCTTTATATGGGTGGAACTCCGCTTTAAGCAATACATCCCCCCTCCTTTTTGGATATATTAATGTATATATATATATATTAATGTATATATATATATATATATATATATATATATATATATATATATATATATATATATATATATATATATATATATATATATATATATATATATATATATATATACACACACACACACACATACACACACACATAAACATACACTTTTTTTTTTTTTTTTGCTTTTTAGTACCTTTTCTGCGTTTTTTTCTTCTGAACTTCCATCCTATGTCGCCACGGCAAGGTACGTCATTTTCCTGAGTGATTTGAGCCCTCCTCCTTCCCCCCTGCCGTGTGCGTCCCAGAAGATGCTGGGTCCATTCAGAACGCACCGTGCGGCTCACGCATGCACTTTAGGAAACTGACTATGAAGCCTAAAGGCTTCACTGCTGCTTTCCCTTACCAGCAATGCTGGCGCCTGCACCCGGAACCGGACGAATCGGCATGGGGTGCCAACATCGCGGGCTCCCTGGACAGGTAAGTGTCCTTATATTAAAAGTCAGCAGCTACAGTATTTGTAGCTGCTGACTTTCAATTATTTTTTTCCCAAGGCTGGAACTCCGCTTTAAATAAAAATGTCTGTACAAAAACAAGGGAGCGCTTGCTGCCAAATTGATTTGTAAAGGTTCAAAGTCTTTGGCAGTCATTGAATCACTGACCAGGAGAAGTAGCACAGCTCTACAGCTTGCGCTTATTTTTTTTAAATGTATTTATTTACCTAACACTTTAGATTTCTTTTTTCTTTGGGGGGGTATGCATTTAGCCACGCTTCCTGCCCACTGGCTGCAGGACCACTGCCAAAGCACCGTCTGTAATTCCTCAGGAAGTTACACCTGGCTCCCATATCCAAGATGGCAATGCTGGGAACAGAGCAAGTAACCGACTTAATCTTCTAAAACAGACTGAAGTACCTCTTTAACATGTTTGCAAGATGCAGTACAATTGAGAATGCAAACTGGTAAAAAACATTGTTGACAAAGTTTGAAAATGACTAAATAAAAGTGCACACCGGAGAGTCACCCAATATATAATGAGCATCAGAAAGGCTTCAGCTTTGCTTCCTCCCAAGCCACGCCCCTCTAACGCGTTTACCCACTCATGGGCTTAGGCCAGGCCATAGACGTGTGAATTTTCCTTTCTGCAGTGGTGGCAGCTCCATTACAGGCACAGGGGCGTCACCCCCCTACTCCATGCGCCCGGCCCCTAATCTAGATGCAGGGCGCCAGACGCATGGATTTTAATTTTTTTTTTAAGCACATGATTGGAGCCTGAGTCTCTAATTGGCTTCAAAAAAGAGTGGGCTTGGGGCGCAGAGCACTGCACCCCGAGCCCACCCACTTGTGTGACATTAGCAAATTAATATTCGCTAATGTCTCCCTGCTTCTCCTCCTGGGCAATCTGGAAGTGGGTCCTGAGATCTGATTGGCCGGGGAGTCTTAGAACTGTGCGAGTGAGGGGGGCAGGTTTGTTTGCCCCCCCACCCAATATATTGAGCACCAGCCGCCACTGCTTCCACAGACAGTGTTGACAGGGGAATCCCTCCTGTCGGGCCATTGCCTTCTCCCGGCAGGGAAGCCAGTGATTGCCACTAGCAGCTATTGCAACCGCTTGCGATAATCTTAAGCAAATCCGGCCAGCTGGTTGAACCCAAGTTGATCGAACAACTAGGTACATTCAACCTGCCCATTTAATAGTCAGAATCTTGGCCGGTTCCTGCTGAACCGGCCAAGATTCGAATAGTCTATGGCTGGCCTTAGTCATAGAGTTCTAGACCTTGAGCAGGTGAAATGTGTTAGATGGGCATGGCTTGGGAGGAGGCAAAACTGAAGCCTGATACACATAGTATTGGGCAGCTTTCTGGTGAGTGGTTCTATCTATTCATTTTCAGAGTTGATGACCAGGCGAAATGAGCTCTTGGAAAGCCAACACCCAGTGGGGTTGGAATCACCAGGCGATTTAGATGAAGACGCTCTGGTGTTTATGGGTTCTCATTGCTGACATATGTCTGGAGCAGGTTGTCCAATAATATCATGCAATAGAGTGCAGAGTTCGCATTTGCAACGCTATACAAGTCTTTTATTCATTCATTCAGAGAAAAAGTTATACTCTGATGAAGAGTTTAATGGTAGTATAGCAAGCCGCTGAGGATTAGGGGGAACAGGAAAATAAGGGTGAGGGGCTAGTCAGGAAGGGGGAAAGAAAGATATCCACATCCTTTCCATTGGATGAATTAGGCCCTTTGCTAGGTGGTGATAGGGAGCAGGAGTAAGACCATAGTGGTAAATAATAAGGTTCCTCAAGAGAAAGTCATGAAGATCCAAGGAAAACAAACTCTTAAATGTATCTAGGGATATTTAATCTTCCATGTTATGAATGTTATGGATGTGTTTATATAGATCCATTTTAGACGCTGCCTTTGATTGCCACCATTTTAGTGCAAGTAGGCACTTGGCTGCAGTCAAAACATGGTTTAATAGTTTGGTAGAATATTTGGCCATACTTGGTATACGTAAGCCTATGCCTAGAGGTGGTAATCAGGATCCAAAGATATTGGTTAGTCATGTAATAGGTGAAGAGATTTGGTAGCCTGCCAAAAGAACTGCGTTTTGGAACATTCCCAAAATCTGTGGTATAAACTACCAATATGATTCTGGCATCTCCAACGATAGAGCACTGGAGTGTGACACCAATGGTTAAGAATTGGACTGTATATTTATTTTCTTTATATAAAATACATGGTGCTTCCCCTTTCAAAGGAAACCTGTACTAAAAGAAATATGGAGGGTGAAATTTCTGCACGCTCCTGAAAAGCTAGCTGCTTTTCTGCCAACTCACTGGCTTTACTACTTTTTGACATACACTATATTACCAAAACTATTGGGACATCTGCCTTTATACACACATTAAATTTAATGGCATCCTGGTCTTAGTCCGTAGGGTTCAATATTGAGTTAGCCCTCCCTTTGCAGCTATAACATCTTCAACTCTTCTGGAAAGGCTGTCCAGGTGTGTCTATGGAAATGTTTGACCATACATTCAGAAGCGCATTTGTGATGACAGGCACTGATGTTGGACGAGAAGACCTGGCTCGCAGTCTCCCCTTAAATTCATCCCAAAGGTGTTCTATCTGGTTGAGATCAGGACTCAGGCCAGACAAATTCCTCCACCCCAAACTTGCTCATCCATGTCTTTATGGACCCATAGACACACTCCTAAACCTTCTTGACAGCCTTCCCAGAAGAGTTGAAGCTGTTATAGCTGCAAAGGGTGGGCCAACTCAATATTGAACCCTACGGACTAAGACTGGGATGCCATTAAAAATCATGTGCCCCAATACTTTTGACAATATAGTGTATCTGAAACAAGTATACAGACAAGGGGGTTGATCTACTAAAGGTAATTAGATTTGGTATTTTTTGCAGGGTGAATTTTCACCACATAAACTAATCTAAGGCAGGGGTCTCCAAAATTTTCAGTTTTATAAAATGAACACACTTCAAGAAATAACTTTACATCAGAGCCCTCCTGGATATCAGAGGCCCCCTTTTCATATTCGGATGTCCTCAGTCCCCTATCCTGCCATGCATTCTTCACCATAGTGGCAGCATGGCACAGGCCAGGAGGTGGAGCAGTTCTGGTTAAAGGACAGTAGGTGGAGCAGGTCCCTCTTCTGAATGCTGAGCTGGCCCTGGAAGTTGCTTCCCTGATTCCACATCATGTTCCTATGGTGCAGTTGGGCACCATAGCAACAAATGATGCCATGTGCTGTTGACAATCACAGTCATTGTTTTACCGTTGGCGGCCAGCCTACCTGCACCATGGAAACACATGAAGCAAATAAGGGATAAGTTGCTGTGGGCCGAGTAAAACCTTGAAGCTGGTCAGATGTGGCCATCAGGCTGTAGTTTGGAGGTCCCCAATCTAAGGGAGCATTCCTCTGCTTGTCCTGAGCCAATGACTCAGAAGGTACTGAAGCCAAGGAACAGCTAGGCAAGGCTGGAATGTGGTCAGCAACGATGGCCAACATATTTTTCTTGGTACAGCTTTCCTTCAAAAAGTCAAGTTGGTAGTGACAGTTCCCGCATTTGAGCTGTCTTTAAAGGGGCAAAGTTATTAAGACTGAAACTGATGTCCAAAAGGAACCAGTTAGGCTTTATCACTTGAAAGAAAGGAATCTAGCTGGTTCCCATGATTAGCTCATACTGGTTCCCATTTTCACTTATCCTGTACCAAACTATCTTTCCGTCATTCTGCAAGATGGGTCATGACAAGTTTGATGGCAATGTGTAAATGATCCCCCGTGAACCCCCACCCAAGAGACAGCCTTTACTAATGTAGGTGATTAGTTCTGGAATAAAAGCATTGTGTCATTTTATTCCACTGAGGCTGTATCAGAGAAAGGAGAGTTCTTCATAATCATGTTTATAGGAACTAGAGGTCATTCAGGCCATGATGTAACCACAGAAAATGTCTCAAGATAATAATACAGCACTCAGCTTTCTGAAAGCTACATGACGTTCAGCATGGACAGCAAAATCTGATGGGCTTGGGAGGATAAATGCTTATGTCACCTATTGCCCAATGTTTTAAAATATACTTTAATATAATCAAAATAACGTGAAAATAATGAACAGGTGATATACACATATGAATCTACTTATGTGGTTTATTAATTAGAAAATAATAATATTCAAAAAATAAAGTATAAAATGTTGAATTGGCAATGCTTTTTACTATCAAATGCACACTGCAACAAAAAAGTAATATACTTTAAAAAAAAAAAAAAAAATGCGTTATCCACAATAAAAATGCAATTTGGATATGGGCTGAAAGTGCAGATTCTAAGGTTTAATTTGAGGGTATGTAAATCCAAATTGAAGAAAGGGTTTAGGAATTACAGCTCTAAGGAATAGCCAAAAGGGACCAAAAGTAATTGGACAATTGAATCAAAAGCCGTTTCATGGCCGGGTGTGGGCTACTCCTTTGTTATTTCTTCATCAAAAAGCAGGTAAAAGGTCTGGACTTAATTCTAAGTGTGGTATTTGCATTTGGAATCTATTGCTGTGAACCTACATCATGCGTTCAAAGGAGCTGTCTATGCAAGTGAAACAGGCCATTGTAAGACTTCAAAAATGAAACAAATTTTTGAGATAGCAGCAACAGATAGCAGCAACATTAGGAGTGGCCAAATCAACAGTTTGGTACATTCTGAGGAAAGAAGAACGCACTGGTGAGCTCAGCAACATAAAAAGGCCTGGACGTCCACGGAAGACAACAGTGGTGGATGATCGCAGGATCCTCTGTATGGTAAAGAAAAACCCATTCACAACATCCAGACAAGTGAAGGACACTCTGCAGGAGGTGGGCATACCATTGTGAAAGTCTATAATCAAGAGAAGACTTAAGGAGAGCAAATACAGAGGGTTCACCACAAGGTGCAAACCATTCATAAGCCAGAAGAATAGAAAAGCCAGATTAGACTTTGCCAAAAAACATCTAAAAAAGCCAGACCGGTTCTGGAAAAGCATTCTTTGGACTGATAAAACTAAGATTAATCTGTACCAGAATGACGGGAAGAAAAAAGCGTGGAGGAGGCTTGGAACAGCTCATGAGCCAAAGCACACAACATCATCTGTGGTGGAGCTTGCAGTGTGATGGCATGGGCCTGCATGGCTTTCAGTGGCACTGGGTCATTGGTGTTTATTGATGAGGTGACAGAAGACAGAAGCAGCCAGATAAATTCTGCAGTGTTTAGAGATATACTGTCAGCACAGATTTAGCCAAATGCAGCAAAGTTGATTGGAAGGTGCTTCACAGTGCAGATGGGCAATGATCCACAACACACTTCAAAAGCAACCCAGGAGCTTTTGAAGGAAAAGAAGTGGGCTATTTTGCAATGGCCGAGTCAATCACCTGATCTCAACCCAACTGAGCATTTCACTTGCTGAAAGCAAAACTAAAGGCAGAAGGACCCACAAACAAAGAACTGAAGACAGCTGCAGTTAGAGCCTGGCAAAGCATCAGAAAGGAGGAAACCTAGTCTTTGGTAATGTCCATGGGTTATCAACAAAATATTAAAAATTAAAATTTTATTTAAGATTATATTTCATTTGTCCAATTACATTGGAGCCCCTGAAAATGAGGGGACTGTGTATAAAAATGGGTTCCTAAAATATGTACTTGATATTTATGTTCAACCCCTTGAATTAAAGCTGAAAGTCTGCACTTCAAATTAATTTGGATTGTTTTGTTTTATTTTTATTCTGGTGGCATACAGAGCCAAAAGTATGAAAACTGTGCCATATATGGCCCTAACTGTATGTATGTATGTATGTATATAGATATATATATATATATATATATATATATATATATATATATATATATATATATATATATATATATATATATATATATAGATATATAGATATATATACATATATCTATATATAGATATATATATATATATATATATATAGATATATACACATATATACACATACACACACACACATACACACATACAACACACACACACACCACAGTATCTCACAAAAGCGAGTACACCCCTCACATTTTTGTAAATATTTTATTCTATCTTTTCATGTGACAACACTGAAGAAATGACACTTTGCTACAATGTAAAGTAGTGAGTGTACAGCTTGTATAACAGTGTAAATTTGCTGTCCCCTCAAAATAACTCGACACACAGCCATTAATGTCTAAACCGCTGGCAACAAAAGTGAGTACACCCCTAAGTGAAAATGTCCAAATTGGGCCCAATTAGCCATTCTCCTTCCCTCCCCAATGTCATGTGACTCGTTAGTGTTACAAGGTCTTAGGTGTGCATGGGAAGCAGGTGTGTTAAATATGGTGTTATCGCTCTCACTCTCTCAAACTGGTCACTGGAAGTTTAACATGGCACCTCATGGCAATGAACTCTCTGAGGATCAGAAAAAAAGAATTGTTGCTCTACATAAAGATGGCCTAGGGCTATAAGATTGCCAAGACCCTGAAACTGAGCTGCAACACAGTGGCCAAGATCATACAGCGGTTTAATAGGACAGGTTCCACTCAGAACAGGCCACGCCATGGTCGACCAAAGAAGTTGAGTGCATGTGCTCAGCGTCATATCCAGAGGTTGTCTTTGGGAAATAGACGTATGAGTGCTGCCAGCATTGCTACAGAGGTTGAAGGGGTGGGGGGGTCAGCCTGTCAGTGTCCAGACCATATACCGCACACTGCATAAAATTGCTCTGCATGACTGTCATCCCAGAAGAGAGCCTCTTCTAAAGATGATGCACACGAAAGCCTGCAAACAGTTTGCTGAAGACAAGCAGACTAAGGATATGGATTACTGGAACCATATCCTGTGGTCTGATGAGACCAAGATACACCAATTTGGTTCAGATGGTGTCAATTTTATGGCAGCAACCAGGTGAGGAGTACAAAGACAAGTGTATCTTGCCTACAGTCAAGCATGGTGGTGGGAGTGTCATGGTCTGGGGCTGCATGAGTGCTGCCGGCACTGGGGAGCTACAATACATTGAGGGAACCATGAATGCCAACATGTACTGTGACATACTGAAGCAGAGCATGATCCCCTCCCTTCGGAGACTGGGCTGCAGGGCAGTATTCCAACGCGATAACGACCCCAACCACACCTCCAAGATGACCACTGCCTTGCTAAATAAGCTGAGGGTAAAGGTGATGGACTGGCCAAGCATGTCTTCATGTCTAAACCCTATTGAGCATCTGTGGGGCATCCTCAAACGGAAGATGGAGGAGCGCAAGGTCTCTAACATCCACCAGCTCTGTGATGTCATCATGGAGGAGTGGAAGAGGACTCCAGTGGCAACCTGTGAAGCTCTGGGGAACTCCATGGCCAAAAAGGTTAAGGCAGTGCTGGAAAATAAATGGTGGCCACACAAAATATTGACACTTTGGGCCCAATTTAGACATTTTCACTTAGGGGTGTACTCACTTTTGTTGCCAGCGGTTTAGACATTAATGGCTGTGTGTTGAGTTATTTTGAGGGGACAGCAAATTTACACTGTTATACAAGCTGTACACTCACTACTTTACATGGTAGCAAAGTGTCATTTCTTCAGTGTTGTCACATGAAAAGATAGAATAAAATATTTACAAAAATGTATGTATGCGTATATATATATATATATATTATATATATCCCCATACACTGTAAAATAAGTATTAAATCCGTCACCATTTTTCTAACTAAATAGATTTCTAAAGGTGCTATTGACATGAAATTGGCATCACATGTCGGTAACAACCCATGCAATCCATACATACAAAAACCCCAAAACAAGTAAGTTCAGAAATTAAGTTATGTGTAATAAAATGGAATAAAATAAAGGAAAAAGGATTGCGCTAGGTGCGTGAGTTATATATTAAAAAAAGTGAGAGGAGTCCTGCTGCTGAACACTATAACCCCGATATGAGGGCACAGAGAATAGTTATAAAATAGAAAGTGCAGCGCTGGACATATGATAAAAATTATGTAAATGATGATAAATTAATAAAACAAATGACAAACAGTGAATAGCTTCCAATCATTAATAACAGATCAACAAATATATATCAATTAAGTGCACAAAATATTTGCAAGAAAAATAAATATTAATTCATTTGATCAAAGTGAAAGTGAGATAAAGTCCAAAAATATTTTTTGATATATTTGGTATTCGATGCAAGACCCAGGGTCAATATTCCACCGCTAGTGCTGCCCGCCACCTGGTGAAGAAGTAATGGAGGCTTACCGGAAAGCCTGCGACCGTCCTTATTCAGGGGGGGTCAAAACAGGCTTAGTAGAAAGATGTAGATCACAGAGGGTGCGCTCCGGGAGACACTGCTGAGATAAACACCAACCTCCTTCATGGACAACTGGTTAGCAACATCTTGAAATACTTCACAAGGTGTAATCCCAGGATCGCTTCACAAAGAGCAGTTCATGATTGCATCCACGAATCCAGCAAAGGTGAGCCATGAGTGCCAAAAGAGAAAAAAAAATTAAAATTCAAAATAAAATGGAATGACACAGGGAGAAAGTATTGAACACGCTAGCTGAAATGTTTTTAATACTTTGTACAAAATCCTTTGTTGATAATTACAGCTTCAAGGACGCATCCTGTATGGAGAAACTACCTGCATGCATTGCTCAGGTGTGATTTTGGCCCATTCTTCCACACAGTCTTCAAATCTTGAAGGTTCCATGGGCCTCTTCTCTGAACTCTAATCTTTAGTTCTTTCCATAGATTTTCTATTGGATTTAAGTTAGATGATTAGCTGGGCCATTCTAGCAGCTTTATTTGAAACAAAATGAGTTTCCTTGGCTTTGTGTTTGGGATCATCGTGTTTCTGAAATATCCACCCTCGTTTCATCTTCATCATCCTGGTAGATGGCAGCAGATTTTTATCAAGAATGTCTAATTGAGTTGGCTTGGACAACTTGGTACATTTTTCCATTTATCCTTCCTTCAATGATATAAAGTTTGGTATAAAGTGATGTTCCCACCTTCAAACTTCACTGTTGGTATGGGGGTGTTTTTGGGGTGATGTGCAGTGCCAATTGACCGCCAAACATGGTGTGTATAATGACATCCAAAGAGTTCAATTTTGGTCTCATCTGACCAGGGCTATATTCTCATAGTTTTTTACAGGCTTGTCTAAAGGTTGTGCAGCAATGGAGTCTTGCGCTGTGATACAGGCCATGGCGGTTGAGTGCATTAGTTATTGTTTTCTTTGAAACAATTGTACCTGCTAATTTCTGGTCTTTCTGAAGCTCTCCACAAGAGGTCCTTGGCTCTTGGACAACTCTACTAATGCCGCGTACACACGATCGCACATTGATCAGACATTCCGTCAACAAAATCAATGTTTTTTTTCCAACGGATGTTGGCTCAAACTCTTGCATGCACGCGGTCACACAAATCTTGTCGGAAATTTCCAACGTCAAGAACGCGGTGACGTACAACACATACGACAAGCCGAGAAAAATTAAGTTCAATAGCCAGTGCAGCTCTTCTGCTTGATTACGAGCATTCACGGAACTTTGTGCGTCGGAACTGTGTACACACGATTGGAATTTCCGACAACGGATTTTGTTGTCGGAAAATTTGAGAACCAGAACTCTCAAATTTTGTGTGACGGAAATTCCGATGGAAAATGTCCGATGGAGCCTACATACGGTCGGAATTTCCCGCAACAAGCTCCCATCGAACATTTCCCGTCAGAAAATCCAACCGAGTGTACGGGGCATTATACTTCTTTTCACTCCATCTGGAGACTTGCGAGGAGCACCTGGTTGTGGCCGGTTTATGGTAAAATGATGTTCTTTCCACTGCCGGATTATGGCCCCAACAGTGCTCACTGGAACATTCAGAAGTTTTGTAAACCTTCTGTAATCAATGCCATCAGTATGTTTTGCAACAATAAGGTTGCAAAGGTCTTGAGAGAGCGCTTTGCTTTTAACTATCATAAGAGGTTTCTTGTGTGACACCTTTTTATAGATTGAACCAGCTGATATTAATTTGCACTGACAAGGGGCAGGTTTGCTTTCTAATTACTGATAGATTTCAGCTGGTGTCTTGGCTTTCTATGCCTTTTTGCACCTCCATTTTTTCATGTGTTCAACACTTTGTCAGTCATTCCTTTTTTTTTTACACATCATTTATGAACTGATATGTTTTAGTGTGCTTTTGTATGTATGGATTACATGTGTTGTTACAGATATGTGGTGAACATTTCATGTCAATAGCACCTTTAGACAAAGATTTACCTAGAAAAATGGTGAGGTGTTCAATACTTATTTTACCTGCTGTGTGTATACACATACACACTAAATATACTGATTTAGTTTAAAAGATGTCAACAAATTGTCACCAGAATAAAAAGAGGGAATTTTTCTATTGGGGACACTAGTTCTGGTGACAACCAAGCATTGCCTCATTTTGAAGGGGTTTCCTTTCACTTCCCACTTTAGTTATGGGACAGGAAGGGAAGGGAAATCTACCTAATGGGGCAGAGATAGCATATTCAACTCTGCCGAGGACAATAGACTTATGTAGACAAGATCAAGTTGTCTGAAGGATTTTATCAGATTTGACTGTCTAATATGAACTACGCAAGCATACTGAACCAATGCTACACTTCCAACTGAGCAAAGAACGATCAAAATGACAAAGCTGTGTTTACATGTAGCACTGCCCCCTAGGGGGTTGCTTGGCATTGCACGTTCTTCTGTGCAGCCATGACCCTATGAACTCTCCAGCCCCTCTGACACTCTAGGTTCAGTCATGTTGTATATACCTTTGAATAACACACACAGACACAAGGCAGTAGCTTTAGCGCACTCACTAATTTATTTGGTCAAGAGGAGAGCTATGGAATGAGGATTAGTCAGCCAAATCCTGATTTTAGCCAAGACTAGGCTGAAATAGTCCGAAAGCAGTCAGATAAACAGTTAGTAATGACAAGTGAATAGTAATATACACAGTAACAAAATGAGTCCCTTGAGGAAGCTATTGGTAGATATAAGGAATATTTATGCTTAAAGAGGAACCCTGGGCCAACCTTTAATACCTTTGATCCTAATGAGAGATAATGTACCATAGATACCAGTGATGTGTCCCCTTTAAGAAAAATAATCAGCAATGTTCTAAATGCAAGGCCTTGCACTGTCTTCACCGGCAGTTGGAGCTCATAGAACAAGAATTCCTTAATGAAGCAAAGTGAAGGTGAACAAGGCAAAATAGCTAGTGCTGATTTATAGCAATCCTCTATGTAATCCAAGTAAATGTTGTCTGTGCACAGTGTTCTCTGGCTGATGCTGATGCCGATATTTAGAAATCTCGGTGGCTGATGGCCGATATGTGATGCCGATTTTTTTGGGCTGATATATTAGGCCGAATTTTTGTTTCTTTTTCTTTTTTTTTTTTTTCCCCCTTCATCTCATAAAATCTAACAGTTAGATCCCTTTCACACTGGGGCATTTTTCAGGCGCTTTTGGGCTAAAAATAGCGCCTGTAAAGTGCCTGTAAAATGGCTTCCCTGCAGTCTCAGTGTGAAAGCCCGAGTGCTTTCACACTGAGGCGATGCGCTGGCAGGATGTTAAAAAAAAAGTCCTGCAAGCAACATCTTTGGAGCGGTGTATACCACCACTCCTGCCCATTGAAATGAATGCGCACCGCTCCCGAAGCGCCTGCAAAGCGTTTCGGCAGCGGCGCTTCATGGGGGCATTTAACCCCTTCCTCGGCTGCTAGCTGGGTTATAAGCGCCCCGCTAGCAGCCGAATAGCGGCGCTAAAATGACGGTAAAGCGCAGCTAAAACTAGCAGCGTTTTACCGTCAACGCATGCCCGCTCCAGTGTGAAAGCAACCTTAAGTGATACAGAAATTTTTTTACATTTAAACATTTATTAAACAAAACAAACCTCCAATCAGTTCACTTGTATGTAGAATTTGGAAAAAAAACAAACTATATCTTAAATATTAAATATACAAAACTTTTGTACGAAAAAAAAATGGGCTAACTTTACTGCTTAGTTTTTTATTTTATTTATTAATGTATTTTTTCAAAAAAAATTGCGTTTGAAAGACCGCTGGGCAAATACCGTGTGACATAAAATATTGCAACAACCGCTATTTTATTCCCTAGGGTCTCTGCTAAAAAAAATATATATAATGTTTGGGGGTTCTTAGTGACTTTCTAGCAGAAAATACAGGATTTTTACTTGTAAGCAACAAGTGTCAGAAAAGATTTAGTCTTTAAATGGTTAAACTGAGAACTTCTACACACAGAATTTAGTTCATTCATAAGTGTAAACATTGTATCCTTCAGGTTCTTTTTATCAGATTTGGCAGGCTGCCCAGGGAGGAGAGAAGTCACTTCACAGAAGATTTCAGGCAACTTGTATTGACTTCTATTACAGAAGTCATTTGCAAGTCGCGCTGAAGTTATATCGGCCTTTTTTAATCAGCACAATCGGCTGATGCCGATTAAGTAAAAAACACCAAATATCGGCCGACATATCGGTCGACCTCTAATCCTGATAGTGTTAAGCAGCCTCCTGGACGTTCAAACGATTCTCCTTACTGAAGATGGACAGAGATGGTGATCAGTCTGCTGACTCAGTGAACCGACTGCCTCCGTGGTGTGCAGGGCGTCCTTCTGGAAGTGGGTGACGTCCTGACCCTCTGGGGCTGGAGCTGTAGGCTATGTACCGCATGGTAGGCCGCGATCGTCTCACACAGTGGCGAGATGGTGCTCACACGATGGGATCCAGCAAGCGAGTGTGGGCTTGCTCAGCAGATCCCTTTATAGTCTTCTCCCCCAATTCTCCCCTGGAGCAGATGGCTTGCTGAGATGAGCAGTTCATGGTCAGTTCTGAAGATCAGCAATGTCTGTTCAGAAAACTACAGTTCCCACAATGCTTTTCTTTAGGCTCAGGAATATGATGTCAGTAAGTCGAGCCCAGCACTAGGGGGATACAGAACAGTCTGGGACAGCAGAGAGAAAAGTCAGCAAATCAGGTGCTGTAATTTTACCCCAGCTACATACACAATCTTAAAAGTTTTATTTTTTGGCATGAAAATGCAATTGACAATAACCGTGGTCATAACAGTCAGCCAATATGATAATAGAAGAATATCTGTATTCTTTTTGATGGTTCAGTTTGAACTGGAGTTACTGGATCTAGTGGTAGACACTAAGTAATGCTTTGCGTGGATGGTGGTCAGTCTGTTATCTAGCAATTGGAGGGAGGGTGGGGTAAGGACACAGCTAACAAAACATGAAATATAGGTTAGATAAGAGGTGGAAGATGGAGGGTCATTAGTTGACTGTCTAGTTTAGGACAATTGAGTATAGTGGAAACACGTTATTACAGATGGTTGAGTATCAGTGGGCAAGGTTTGAATGAAAGATTCCCAGATATTGAAAAGTTTGCGTTTGTGTTTTCTTATGGAAGGCGGCCTCCACCCATTCCATATTAAAAACAGAAGATCATTTATAGCTTTCCTTGCCATGAGAGACATAACAGTCAACAGTTGTTTCCAGCCTATTGAAATCTGTACTCCTTGGAATGTCTATCATGCCAAAAAAAATGGCCATTTTGGAGCTGGGGCAAACCATTCAATAAATGGTAGCATAACGCAGTACTGCAGTTCAAAATGATTTAATATTGGGGCACAACCAAAAGGTATGGAAGGGATCCCAATTCCGGTGGAAAAGCCAGAACATCATGTCACAATACATTATGGCTTTGATTAATCCTAAACAATGATTTTAGGTGTTGGGGTGATTGGACTCATATGGTAGGTGCTTGTCCAAGGAGTTCTGCCAGTCCAAACTGTACTAGGACGTGGCAGCCCACTTTTATTGAGAAAAAAGGAAAGTTCACATAAACATCAGTTCCACACACAGGGGTTCTTCCAACATGAACAGTCAACTAAAAATGTCAAACCACCTGGCTCCCTTGTAAGCAGCTCCACTGCTCCTCTTACCAGTCCCCTGATTGTGACTAAAGGCTGAGTGAGACAAGAAAACTCAGAGATCTGGGTAACACAGAGCCCTGCTGCATGGCCCACTTCTGGCCTCTGGATAGGGGTTCTCATGACACCCCAATAGAAGCCGACCTGACTCCTGGGACGAAACCTCCTGGTGAACTGCTGGCCCCTGGTTGAAACCTCTGGTCTCTTGACTCCTGGTTGGAGCACCTCTGACCCCCGGGTGGGACCTCCTGTCTCTTTACTACTGGCTGTGGCACCTCTGACCCACGGGTGAGACCTCCTGTCTCGAATATGGGAGAGGTCTCCAAACTGGGAGCCCTGAGCTATCCTCGGACTTGAGAATAATGACCCTGCAACACCTGTGTACTCATACAGGCTGCAGGCATCCAGTAAAATCCGGGACACAGGATTGAAGGTTCCGTCCCTTCCCAGATACTTTGGAACATTCAAACTCCAGGCCCCAATCTGGGACTACAGAATCCAGAGAAAGCCAAAAACACAGCTTTCTCCACTCATAGTGATAGTTAGGTCTTAATGTGAATCCTGTGTTTTTTTCTCTTCCATTCCCACATTTGCAGGGCCTCGCACTGTCACAGTGTTTACACTCTCATGTAGATGCAATCATCATAGGATCAACTGTCTGAACCTTTAGAAACTCCTAAAAGATACTTAGCAACCTTACAAACTCTATGCATTCTAACGTTGACCCGATTATCACCAGGTTAGGTCCACCATGATGCAATCTCAACATCTGCAGCAAAAAACAGAAGCCTTTGCTTTATATCTGGAGATATTAATTGCTCTTTTATATAAAAATCACTGATTTAGGTTTTCTTGCTCTTCGATTCGTCAGACACAATAAATGTCCCATTCATACTGGATATTGAATAAACTTTTGTACGAATGAGAAACCTGAAATAAGCGTCATGTTTTATCACTTTAACCCGACAAGCACAAGCTTGACTTCAAACAACTTGTTAATCTATGAATGCAACAAAGAGAGCGAAACCTCATCCGGAGGCTGAGAACCCTTGAATTATTCCTAGTAAAGATAATATCACTAAACATTTACAAGGATGGAGCATATTATTTTGATTTCAAGCTACTCGGTGTCTCAATACTAAGGAAATACCTGAAGTCAAAGTAAAACGCATTATAAAAGCCAATTCAAAAAATTATATTTTCGTTTTGTGAGCCCCCCCCATTAACATGTATATCAGACCCTCATGTAGAATAAGGGTCTGCTATAGATGAAGGGAATCTGTGGCTGCTTTGTACACAAACAGAATGAAGTGGCTAGGAGCGGCCATTTTGCCGGCAATTAAAACACACTTTTATCTTCTTAAAAAGTTAGTTTTGCTGTAGTAGGTTGTGTGTGTGTGTATATATATATATATATATATATATATATATATATATATATATATATATACATACACATACACACACACATATACATATATATATATATACATACACACATACATACATATATATATATATATATATAAATATATAAATATATATATGATGGGCCATGACACAGGTCACCTCCCAGGCATGTTATTCAACCACTTGACCTCCAGAAGATTTAGCCCCCCCCCCCCCTTCATGACCAGGCCATTTTTTGCGATACGGCACTCTTTTGGTGGTATTTGATCACTACTGCATTTTTTTTTATTTTTTTGTGCTATAAACAAAAATTACACTGACTATTCTGGAAAAAAAAATGGTTTACTTTCTGCTATAAAACACAACCAAATTAAATAAAAACAAAAAAAAAAAAAACAAATTTCTTCATAAATTTAGGACAAATGTCTGCTATATATTTTTTCTAAAAAAAAAAATCCCAAGAAGCGTATATTGATTGGTTTTCGCAAAAGTTATAGTGTCTACAAAACTACGGGATACATGCTGGAATTTTTATTCATTTATGTAGCGGGCACCTACTTTTATGTAGGTGACCTTTTTGTTAGCTTACAATTTCAGGTAAATTTAGGCAGGCTTGTACCATATAGCAGGCCTGTTTGTTTATTTGGGATCTGAGTGACCGGTAGTTTGTATGAGAGTTCTGGCCAATCATTAATTTGTTTGGCAGGAGGCGGGACTCTCATATAAAAAAATGGCTCACATGGTGAGTCAGGAGTTTGAGTTTGGAGAGAAGCCCAGCCTGGTTCCCCCTCCGGGGAGCCAACAGAGCCCCCCTTGCGAAAAGGATGATGCAGACTGTTCTTTGAATAACTTCTTCATCTGCAGAACTTTTCGAGTGACTATTTATCAATTATTCTCTATCTCAGCATCTCAAAGAAAACCCTTCTCCTATCCCAGTTCATGTTACTTAAATAAAAGCAAGACAAAAATGCAATATGGGCTGTTTCTGATTGTATGGGCTGCGATGGGTCAAGCAGTAAACGTGAATTACGGATATAATTATTAATCAGCCGCTCCTTCGGGGGTAAGCACTACATTTATTTAATACTAGTAATGGCAGCGATCATATTCGCTGACATCCGCCTCCCCATAGAAGACCTGATCTGTCCGATTTAGTGAAAGGGATCCTAAGGTTTGACATGTTTGGTATCCATTTATTTGATGCAACCTCTAATTTTACAGAAAAATTAGGTAATTTATTGCGTTTGTCTGCCCTAAAATTACCTTTAGCGTATTTTTTACTGAATGTCTGCATTTCCTAGACCTTAGCGGTAATGTCATGTAACATAAATTATTCTCTAGGCTAGAGTGTCTGCTTTCAGAGAACACACACACACTATATATATATATATATATATATATATATATAATGTCAGGCCTAAATTTGAATTTTTTTGAATAGGTGTGCAAAAAACACCCTGGTAATGAAAGAGTTTGAGTTTTACAATTTTAGTAAATTGAATTTTTTTTTGGTGTATGCCCCCCCCCCCCCATTTTTTGACAATCCCTTTCCTAGAAAATGACTATTAGTGATTTTTAACATTCGACTTTCATGAACATCAAATGGGTTCAGATTCGGGACCTGAACTTTAGTAATGTTCACCCAACCCACCTCAAACCAAACCCAGGTATGTTCGAACTTACCACTACCTACAGGTAACATGGTGGACAGCAGTGACAGGCACATGACAGGAATATGTCCTTTGTGTCTGCCACTGCTTTTCAAAACAGTGAAGCTCATTTATAAACGTAATAAGTAAAGTATTGAGAACAATGGAGGTGTTCCTTGTCAAATTCCATCAATTTTCAAGTGCATTCTAAATTACTATGTGCTTCATGTGCAAAACACACCTGTGGAATTGTGGCTTCAGGCTGCTTCCTGTTATCCTTGCTTCATAATAACTATATTTTGGAGTAAGTAGCAAATCTGATGTTGTAACCACTATGGATTCCCATGTGCATAAAAGTCAAAACAGGTCCTCATCTGAACCTTGGCTCACAATAGTCTATTGTCTAAAATAACCCAACCCCCCCCAAGATCTGTCAGTTAAAGGTGTCTGCTAGGGTCATAAAATAGGACATCCCAAATATGAAAAAAGAATCATTCATATTTTAATAAACCACAGCATGCAAGGGTGACCATATTGCAAAAAAAACATACCACATAGTGACTAGGTTCTGCTGACCTAAATAATCAAAGCTATCAATGGAACCAAGTGAGGTGGTCCTATGCAAAAACTGCTGAGCTGCAATAAATTATAATACACCTAGGGCCATACAGTTGCACTCTATGATGTACAGGTTTTGGAGGGTTTGGACCCTATCCCAGATAGCAAGCAATTGAGCTGCAAGTTTGAAAATGACTTGCTAAGCTATTGCTAGAGACTTGCCAGGCTCCACAAGTTTATTGCACAATTGCAGCGAGTGCACATTGCATGACTCCAGATCAACTTTCTTTGCAAATATTCTGCAAGTTCAGGTTTAGTTATGTTGTGCAATAGTCATCCCACCACAGGGGTCACTGTGACTGAATTTTCATGCTGTAGACTTGCAGAGCTCTTGCTGTAGACTCACCACTGCAACTTTGCTCTTGCTAAAGACTTGCCACGCAAATTTGCTATAAATTGGAAAAGTGTCAACTAGAACTTGTGCTTCAAGTGCTCTGCAAGTGTACAACTTAGCAATGAAAATGTGCAGCAAGTTAACAGACTTACAATTCAACACGGCCACAAATTTGTGGCAAGTTATCCTTGCTATCTGGGATACAGCTGGCCATACTTGGTTAGAAGTAAAAAAATATAAGACATTCCAAACTTAGCTCTTCCTTCTGTGTTTAATTTATCAATAAAAAAAACAAACTCCATACATTGATGTCTCCACCTGAAACCAACCTTCCTTGATGCGTTTGATTATTGCTGGCTTGCTTACAAGGATAGGGGAAGTCCTCTATTCTTCAGAGCAAGCCAGTAGTGATGAAACGTGTCAAGGAAGGTTGGCTTTGGGTGAAGGCATGTATGCAGTCTTTTTTTGACAAATTAGAAAGGAAAGCTAAGCTTTGCAGCGCTGCCTAAATTTTACTTTTGACTGAGAGTGAAGACGGACTGTGGTAGCCAGCACCCGGTTGTCCATGTGGGATGAAAGGAGCCAATCTGGAGCAGAGCCATGGGTTCGGGTATATTCTTGTGATACATGGTTGGGTATGTTCTTGTCAATGTCATACATGGTTTGACTTTCATTGAAACATTCGTGTGGAAATTCTGAAAAATTGTTCATGAGATTCTTTCTTGCCATCATTGATTCAACTAATTTTGTTCGAAAGCCTTTCAAATTTCATCCAGACCTGCCATTTGGATGGAATCCTAGACCCATTAAACAGGTTTCATTACAATATGTATGATTTTTCTTAAACAAAAATTAGAAACTGGTTAATTTGAGAAAAATTGCCCCTTCAAATTTTACCGTCACTACAGTAGAAAATGAATTTTATATTTGACCACATTAACCATTAGAAAGCTATATGAGCTTTCCAAAAATTAAAATTGTAATTTTGGTACCAAAGATCCATATGAGACATATCCTGGTATTTCCATTTTGAATTGTAAAAGACATGTACAGTACCGAGACAGCCTTCCTGCGTGTAACTCGAGGGAAAAACGTAATCTTGTAGAGTTCAAACAGGGATAACTCTTCTTCCAGTTATTGAGTTTTTTCTTTATTGCTGATTCTAGTTTTGACATATCATTTCTGACTGCAGGCAGAAAGCCTCCTACTCATACATCACAGCTCAAACCTAGTGTTAACACCAATTAATAACCGACAATATAAATGCACTTCTTCTGTCACTTGGTGTTTGATTCACACAGAAGATCTTGAAAAGGTTTTTGTAGATGCATTTTTGTTTACAGAAGGTCGACCAAATACTGGTCAACCTAATACTGCATAACAAACCTTCAGTGCCAACACTGTACACTGCTGACCAAATTCAAAACAGGCCCCAGAAGCTGATATCAAGTCCTCAATGTCAGTTTCTACACTACTTTGCATTTGATAAGGCATTTTTTTTAATAAAACACATAATTGCATTAATATATATATATATCTGCCCTGAGTTCACCTTGAACTACTTTCAGTCCAGGCTTTCTAGCACTTTTTGTTCGCAGTTTTTGCTAAAAAATTGCTTAGAACCCCAAACATTATATATATTTTTTTTAAAGCAGAGGTCCGAGAGAAGAATATATTGGTGGGTTTTGCTTTTTTTTTCTATGTCACACGGTATTTGCACAGCGGTTTTTCAAATATTTTTTTTTTAAATTTCATTGCAAAAAAAACACAATGCATAACTAAATTTTTTGTAAAATATAAAAGATGAAGTTATACTGAGTAAATAAATAGCAAACATGTTGCGCTTTAAAATTGCACACATCCGTGCTATGGCAACAAATGACGTAAATTTTACTATCCATAGAAGATGCTTTAAGCCTTTACAGGTTACCATTTTCGATTTACAGAGTTCGTCTGGTGCTAGAATTACTGCCCCTTATCTGACATTCAAGATGATACCACATGTGTGGGACAGTCGCCGTTTGTGTGCGTGCAGGACCAAAACGCGCTCTCGCTTTTGTGCAAGCAAGGGAGGCCAGAGGCAGTTTTTTTCTTGTAATGATTTATGTTATTTATTTTTATACTGTTTTATGCTTTTCTTTTTTTTTTTTTTTTGATCACTTTTATTGCGGTCACAAGGAATGTAAAAATATTTGAGACAGCAACAGGCATGTGACAGATACTCTTTATGGAGAGATCTGGGGTCTATACGACCCTAAATCCCCTCTCTGCACTTCAAAGCATTCAAAACAAGGTTGGTGTTCTTGGATGCTTTAGATTTTAAAAAAACGGCACCAATGGTTTCTGAGTAAACTGAAAGGGATGTCATGTCATTGCTTCTCAGTTACTATTACGAACAGCCGATCAAAATCAATCCCGGCTTTGCTTGGCTATCCTGGCCAGCCAGTGGATGCGACAGCCAGTCGCTCAGGTCTTCCAATAGGACAAGAGAGCCAGAGAGAGCCACGGAAGGCGGCAGGAGGGGGGCAACGTCCACTCCCGCTGCTTCTAATAGCAATCAAGCAGTTGGTTAGCTCAGTGTTTCTCAACTTCAGTCCTCCAGGTGCCCCAACAGGTCATGTTTTCAGGATTTCCCTCAGATGAAACGTCTGTGGTAATTACTAAGGCAGTGAAACTGATCAAATTTCCTGTGCAAAATAATGGAGAGCCTGAAAACATGACCTGTTGGTGCCCCGTGAGGACTGGAGTTGAGAAACACTGGGTTAGCCCACCAGCTCTAAAAAACTATACCAGGTTGATGCCTGCAGCTGCAGGCATTATCACATCATCCCAGTATAACCACTGAAAGTCACACACGTATGGGTATGTCGCTGGACAGGAAGTGGTTAAATAACAAAACCCATTTCAGCTACTAACAGCAGAATCCCCCAAAATGAGCCATAAAAAACCCATGCAGTAAGCAATATAAACACACAAACTGAAATTTATCTCCCCCGTCAATCTAGAAAAATAGGATTTTAGGCTGCTACACGGTATGCTGAAAATTGTAAAAATAAGATGTCGGCAAGTGTAAAGGCTAGCCTGTATTTGTGGGAGGAGGCTGAGAGGGCTACTTAAGCCTCCTCCTCTATCTGGCCAGGGCTCGTCTGCGTTTCTGGGTTCCCACCCACCCATTTCCCCCCAATCCTCATACATACTCATATTGCTTTTTCTCACATTCAGGGTATGCCCTCTTTTCAGGCATACTGACCAGTCAGGTCAAGGCACACCTCAGGCCTTGGTGCTTAGGAGTATCACTTTCTTACTCGAAGACTCTGACTACAAACGCATCTTTTTGACTACGCCAACTAGAACTACAAGGCTACTAAACACCAACCAACCACCAACATGCTTTCAATAGGTAACCAGAAGACACTGGCTTGGAGCTAGGGATTATCAGAGGTCATCGACCTGGTGCAAAAGACTAATAGAGAGCACACACACCTGAGGCAAAAGACTACTGGATGCCACAAGGCTAGAACAAGAAGCTATTAGAGGCCAACAACAAAGTGCAAGAGAAAGCAACAATTTGCTGAAAGAGACTACAAGAGATCACCAGAATAGACAAGAGGTTACCTAAAATCACAAACTCTGCAGGAGATTGCTAACCTGGTGAGATTTCTAAAAAAAATCACACATAGAAACCCTCAATATGTTGCAAGGAAATAGTGGAGACAGCCGACATGGTTTGTTTAACTAAGATCTAGAGACTAACTACATGATACAAGGGACTATTAGAGGCCAACAACCCAGAGCAAGAGACTAATAGTAGTCACTGACCCTGTGTAAGAGGCTACCAAAGGCCATTAACATACCGGTAATTCAAGGGGCCACCAACATGATTATCAGTTCATCAAACGCCATTAGTTTTATTAATAAAGCTATATAGGAGTTAAAAGCCAAGCCCTAAAATAAAAAAATAAACTCAACACCAGACAGAGTCCTTATATACCCCTAATATTAATTTTCTGTGTAACACAATTACACAATGCACATTAATGTATCACATTACACAATGCACCCTTTTTAACCATAGAAAACATGTACTACTTAAATTGCATGACTTCAAACAGCGATATCCATTTGTGCTTATTCATTATAAAATGCACTAAAGAGCGTTTATACTTTTTTTTCAGATGTGGTCTGGATGAAATCCAATAAGCCAAGTACAGGCTTACAGTAAGCATTTAAAAATTACAAACGGGAAAAACACAGACCATGTACCTATATTTGACCATGTCAGATCCTGTATTACATATAAAGATATTTTCCCAAGGACCTTAATGGCTCAAACTAATTATATGCCAGTTTGATGTGTATTACAAAATGAGAGATTTGTAGTAGACTCTTTATAGATCACAAGGCTCCCAAGACTTTAATCACATTGCACTACCACTGTCTAGTGCTTGATGCTCAAATACTGGGGTGCTCTGCTGTTTGTGGAAAGTGGGTTAGAACAGGTTGGTGTATTAGCTTTTAATATATAAACTACACATACAATCAAAGGACATTTTATCTAGTAAAAATTCTTAAAAGGAGTAGCGTTTCAGATTGATTACCAAGCACCTGTGATGTCCAGGCAAGCCTAAAATTAAAAAGCCAGTCAACCAAATATTTTTTTTAGTTATGGGTAGAAACCAGTGTGGTAAACCACCAGTTGTATTTTTTTTTTAATTTGGGGAACTTCAGAAGCGAGATCCCCCTGCCAACTCCCTTAATCCTCAATTCAACCAGCGCAAAGGCAAGCAAGATTAGTCTTACTTCAACAACACCACTATCACTGGAAAACTCCAGTACATTCCGCCAACATTCACCCAATCCCCAAGCATCAGTTTTGGGAGGACCAACGCCTAAATTGTGAAGAACAATTAAAAAATATCAAGCAGCATTCACAAAATTGTAGCAATGCAATCGTAAACCAAGCACCTTCATAGCATGGACATTATTTAACGTAAACCCTTCACGGGAGATCGACTGGCGAGATTCCTATTATTCCGGCCTTCACTGGTGGTAAGAGCGTACCAACTGTTTGAATAAAATTAGGACAACTTGGTTTATAGTTAGGTTATTTTCATTGTTTTTTATATATATTTGAGCCTGGGGATGCCCAATAGGCTCTGTTCTGAATAATCATCATAAAACTTACAATAAAAATAATTAAAAGAAAAAAAAGCCTTCATGGGAGATATATGTAGGATGTCATTGCTGACATCTCTTCTGAAAATGGTAGCTGCCATGCTCATGCTTTGGCTTCTGGATCTGAACACTATTAAGAGAGGACATGGTAATACTAAAGCTAAAATGGCCAAAAGATTAACGTTTTATGGAGACCATCAATGGCGGCCCTCAAATAAAAATAGCAAGTGTAGTGCGTGTATAAACATTTATTGAAAGGAAGACAATCAGCAACTCACATGAAGTAAAACAAAATTGTGCTTATCGTGGTTTTCAAAAGGACTCCCAGCTGTGTGGATGATCTCTTGCCTCCATCGGTCCATACATGCTGCTTACTTTTTCCTGTCCTGAGACTGCCTGGTCACCCCAACTACCACACTCCACCCCTTTGCAGCGGCTCCATCTTGGGATCCTGGATGCCTCCTCCCAGCTGTAGATGCACCAATGACTGTAATGCATGAGATTATCCACACACTGAGTTGCCAATAATTGTGTGCGGTGTCCACCTCTCCAACTTGCTGCACTTAAATTGGCCCGCTTGCTGTCTCTTATCTATTGCAGATGCCATCCAGACCATATCCAGTGTATCCACTGTGACAGTTTCTTTGGTGTCCTCCCCAGCTGGGAATTCTTTTGAGAACCATGATAAGCGCAATTACCAGTAATTTTAATTCATGTGGATTGCTAATTGTCTTCCTTTAATAAATGTTTAAACACCTACTACGCTTAGTCTTTGCACTTTGCTCTTTTTTGTCCGTTTGACGCCTAGAGATATCTTCAGTCGCTTAGAAATGCTAAGCGTTCCCTAAAGCCACAGGATTGGTCCTCAGGATTTGGACCACACTGTGCTTGCCATATTGACAATTATTTATCCAAATTGTTCCTCAAGATCTGTTTTTTTAAAACACATTTAGCTCGTTGAACAGAGGTTTACTTCATATCTCATGGATTAGATCCAAAAACGTACACGGCTCAAAAAAACAGATCATGGTCCTTAGGCCATGCAAGGCACGGAATTTACATTATACAGAGATTGTTACAATATATCATTATGTCATTTATAAAGGGCCTCATTTATCAAGCGGTTTTCATAAGACTTGAGGCTCTGTTACCTTTGACAAATTTGGTACAATAACTATATCTCCCAGATACATAAGGAGGCCCCACACATCATACTTATACATGGGAACGACTACATATTGCACTCTTGCAGTACAGATGAACTAAATGGAATTGCATGTGTTGGCAAGTATGCATACAGGTTCTAAAATTCAATCCTAGAGTGTAATTGGCTTAGTGGTTAGTACTTCTGACTTGGCACACTAGGGTGCCTCAGTTCGAATACCAACCGGGCTTTTGTGGGCTTGCTCTCACACTCCAAAGATATACTGGTAGGATAATTGGCTCCGGTCTAATTTGGCGCCTAGTATGTGCTTGTATGTATGTGAGGTAGGGACCTTAGATGGTAGGCTCCAAGAAACAGAGACTGATGTGAATGTGCAATATGTAAAGCGCTGTGTTGATTGTCAGTGCTATATACACTCACCAGGCCACTTTATTAGGTACACCTGTTCAGTTGCTTGGTAACACAAATTGCTAATAAGCCAATCACATGGCAGCAAATCAATGCATTTAGGCATCTAGACGTGGTGAAGACAACTTGTCGAAGTTCAAACTAAGCATCAGAATGGGGAAGAAAGGGGATTTAAGTGGCTTTGAATGTTGCATGGTTGTTGGTGGCAGACGGTCTGAGTGTTTCAAAAACTGCTGATCTACTGGCATTTTTATGCACAACCACCCCTCGGGTTTACAGAGAACGGTCCGAAAAAGAGAAAATATTCAATGAGCGAAAGTTGTGTGGAGGAAAATACCTGGTTGATATCAGAGGTCAGAGGAGAATGGGCAGACTGGGTCCAGAGGATAGAAAGGCAACTCAAATAACCACTCGTTACAACTAAGCTATGCAGAATACCATCTTTGAATGCACAACACATCGAACCTTGAAGCAGATGGGCTAGAAGACCACACCGGGTGCCACTCCTGTCAGCTAAGAATAGAAAACTGAGGCTACAATTTGCACAGGCTCACCAAAATTGGACAATAGAAGATTGTAAAAAAGTTGCTTGGTCTGACGAGTCTCGATTTCAGCTGCGACTTTCAGATGGTGGGGTCAGAATTTGGGATAAACAACATGAAAGCATGGCTCCATCCTGCCTTGTATCAATGGTTCAGGATGGTGGTGTAATGGTGTGGGGGATATTTTCTTAGCACACCTTGGGCCCCTAAGTACCAACTGAGCATTGTTTAAATGCAATGGCCTACCTGAGTATTGTTGCTGACCATGTCCATCCCTTTATGACTACAGTGTACCCATCTTCTGATGGCTCCTTCCAGCAGGATATTGCATTGGGCATGTGGGACAACAGAACAAACACATACCACAAAGGGTTGATACCGGTCAATTTTAACAAACAGTAATGATAATTCCGTAAGGTTATTTTAGGCCAACTTTTCCCACAACCATGCCCATGTGGAGGCCTTCCAAGATTTTTACAGGTCAACAGATATGTGCTTGGATGATGGGGTATTAGAATGGAAAATATGATTGTATAGTGGCTGTATTAATGCATTCATATGCCTGCTTCCATCTGCCCCTGTCTTCACACTAGTGGACAGAGTTACTCAGTGTGGGACAGTGGTGGTTGGGGGATCAACAGTTTTAAGGGATAATAGTCAGAGGTGAAGTGAGATCCTTTTGACTGCAAATGACCTGGTCACGGGATAGTTATGGTCATCAGTGGAGGAGCAGAGTGAATGATCTTTGTGGGCCAGCTACAACATTGTACAAAGGAAATAAGTGAACATTGTAGGCCAGCATCATTAAGCATGCTAGCCAGTTAGATTGGGTTGTGGGTCACCAGCCTGGCAAGAGAGTCTGGGCCATCAGTCCTGGGGGAGACAAACTGCAATTCATCCATTCATGTGGTCTGGGGAGAGCCACAAAACACCAGACTGGGATGCAGTGGGGTGGGGTGAATTACGTTAAATTGGTAGCACTGCATGGTGTAATGTTTTATTCTGCACTGAATATCCAGGAGAGCAGCATTAAAATTGAATTTAATAATCTTTTGTCCTGAATCCGGGGCGTAACACAACTGCGACCCGGCTCCAAGGGGCCCGTACGCCCCCCTTGTAACCTTGATAAGAGGGGCGGTGGCTTAAATAGGAACTGATCCCCTCCATTTCCCTCCTGCAGCCGCTGAATGCCAGCTTTTTTCTGCCGCCCCCAAGCCCCTGTGCGCTCTTCAAACCCCCCCCCCATGCTCTCCCTATGTCACCCCCTCATCTCCCACAGTTCTGCCAGGTTTCCACCTCCTTTCTCCCGCCGGCTGCTGCGGAAGAGGTGTCAAAATGGAGAACAGGGAAGGGGCCGGTAAATGTGTCATTTACTGGCCCCTTCTTTGTGTGAATGAATAGAGTCAGTGAGCCATACCGATCACTGGCTCTGTCCATTCATAACTAAAGCATAGTAAACTGTGTTTACTATGTTTCTGTTTGTGAATGCACGGGAAGCTCTGTACAGAGTTATTCCCCGTCTATTCATTCTGTGCAGCTGAGGCTGTAGAGATGGAGCACTGAGGGCTGTGTCCTCAGTCTCCTTTATCTGGCTTAAAGGTGAAACATCAGAGGTCTGTTTGGACCCCTGATATTTCGCCAAAGCCCCCCAACTTACTCCTACAAAAACCTGTCAAAAATAATAAAAAATAACATTGTAAAAAAAATAAAGGAAATGGTAAAATAATAATATTAATAATAATAATAATATTTTATATATATATATATATATATATATATATATATATATATATATATATATATATACACACACACACACACACACACACACACACACACACACACACCTTACATTTTTGTAAATATTTTATTATATATTTTCATGTGACAACACTGAAGAAATGACACTTTGCTACAATGTAAAGTAGTGAGTGTACAGATTGTCTAACATTGTAAATTTGTTGGCCCCTCAAAATAACTCAACACACAGCCATTAATGTCTAAACCGCTGGCAACAAAAGTGAGTACACCCCTAAGTGAAAATGTCCAAATTGGGCCCAAAGTGTTAATATTGTGTGGCACTGGAATTCTCTTCCACTCCTCCATGACGACATCAGAGACCTTGCGCTCCTCCGCCTTCTATTTGACGATGCCCCACAAATGCTCAATGGGGTTTAGGTCTGGAGACATGCTTGGTCACCTTTACCCTCAGCTTCTTTAGCAAGGCAGTGGTCGTCTTGGAGGTGTGTTTGGGGTCGTTATGTTGGAATACTTCCCTGCGGCCCAGTCTCTGAAGGGAGGGGATCATGCTCTGCTTCAGTATGTCACAGTACATGTTGGCATTCATGGTTCCCTCAATGAACTGTAGCTCCCCAGACCATGACACTTCCACCACCATGCTTGACTGTAGGCAAGACAAACTTGTACTCCTCACCTGGTTGCCGCCACACACGCTCGACACCATCTGAACAAAAGAAGCTTATGTTGGTCTCATCAGACCACAGGACATGGTCCCAGTAATCCATGTCCTTAGTCTGCTTGTCTTTAGCAAACTGTTTGTGGGCTTCCTTATGCATCATCTTTAGAAGAGGCTTCCTTCTGGGACGACAGCCATGCAGACCAATTTGAGCACTGACAGGCTGACCTCCCCACCCCTTCAACCTCTGCATCAATGCTGGCAGCACTCATATGTCTATTTCCCAAGGAAAACCTCTTGATATGACGCTGAGCACGTGCACTCAACTTCTTTGGTCGACCATAACGAGGCCTGTTCTGAGTGGAACCTGTGCTCTTAAACCGCTGTATGGTCTTTACCACCATGCTGCAGCTCAGTTTCAAGGTCTTAGCAATCTCCTTATAGCCTAGGCCATCTTTAGGTAGCGCAACATTTCCTTATTTCAGATCCTCCGAGAGTTCTTTGCCATGAGATGCCATGTTGAACTTCCAGTGACCTGTATAAGTGAGAGCAATAACACAAAATGTAACACACCTGCTCCCCATTCACACCTGAGACCTTTTAACACTAACGAGTCACATGACACCGGGGAAGGAAAATGGCTAATTGGGCCCAATTCGGACATTTTCACTTAGGTGTGTACTCACTTTTGATGCCAGCGGTTTAGACATTAATGGCTGTGTGTTGAGTTATTTTGAGGGGACAACAAATTTACAATGTTAAACAATCTGATCTGTACACTCTACTTTACATTGTAGCAAAGTGTAATTTCTTCAGTGTTGTCACTGAAATGAAAAGATATAATAAAATATTTACAAAAATGAGAGGGGTATACATATATATATATATATATATATATATATATATATATATATATATATATATATATATATATATATATATATATTTTTTTTTTTTTTTTTTTTAAAAAAACAAAACAAAATCAAAATAACAAATAATCTGATTATTGTACTCACCGTAAAACCCATTTCATCAACGGACATATCGCCTCCTTAATCTTGACCATTGAGTTATATCGCCTCTGCAGGAGTAGGACTAGGACAAAAAACACCTGGCTACGCCCATGGGCTGTCCTCAGTCAGTATATAACCCCCTCCCTGCTCTAGGTATTCAGTTTAGTAGCAAAAAGTAATAGAAGTATCAAAAACTC
This sequence comes from Lithobates clamitans, assembly GCA_037952925.1. Classification (NCBI taxonomy): domain Eukaryota; kingdom Metazoa; phylum Chordata; class Amphibia; order Anura; family Ranidae; genus Lithobates; species Lithobates clamitans. Next base: position 559,804 of record JBBGZY010001868.1, read on the forward strand.
CATAGAGGGGTGGGTGCTGTGTCCGTCGAACTCAGAGAAATGGATTTTACGGTGAGTACAAAAATCCCATTTTCTCTTTCGTTCATCAACGGACACAGCGCCTCCTTAATCTTGACCATTGGGACATCCAAAAGCAGTGCCAAAGAAATATGAGGGGTGGGCAAAATAACCCAAGGCTAAGCACAAGAGCCCTAACCAGGACACATGAGCCTTAACCAGGTCACAGCAGCCCCATCTGAAAAAAAAATATGTTTAAAGAAAAAATACCCCTCAAGAGGGAACCCCCCTCTTAAACAGCAGCCTGCAAAACCTTGCGGCCAAAAGAAGCATCCACAGATGCCAAAATATCTACTTTATAGAATTTAGTGAAGGTAAGCACTGACGACAAAGTGGCCGCCTTGCAAAACTGTGATATTGACGCATGATGACGGAAGGCCCAAGAAGTACTAAGCGCCCGAGTAGAATGTGCCATGACAGGGAAAGGAGGAACCCGACCCTTAATAGAATAGGCCTGAGTCACAGTCCGTCTGATCCATCTGGAGATGGTAGCTGAAGATGCGGCCAGCCCTTTCCTTGGTCCCTGTGTAACCAAAAAAAGTGAGCCTGACCTCTGAAAGGACTCAGTGGCTGCCAGATACACCCGAATCGCACAAACCAAATCCAAGGTATGAAAAGCAAATTCCTTGGGATGAGCCAGCTTGGAAGTCAGAGACAACCTTGGGCAGAAAAAGCAGACAGGGACGAAGAACTACTTTATTCCTACGAAGTACTAAATAGAGACTAAGACAGAATAATGCCACCAACTCCGAAACCCTACGAGGCCGAGGTAATAGCCACCAGGAATGCCACCTTCTGGGACAACGTAGGTAAGCGAATCTCCCGAATATTCTCGAATGGAGGTGTCTGCAGAACCAATAGCACCAAGTTTAAATCCCATGGCAGCAAAAGACTGTACAGGCGGAGCCACATGTCGGACTCCTTGAATGAAGGTACGAACTAAAGAGTGAGTGGCTAGGGGTCACTGAAAGAAGACTGCTAAGGCAGACACCTGGCCCTTGATGGTGCTCAAAGCCAACTTCTGCTCAACACCCTGTTGAAGAAAAGCTAAGATCTGAGCCACATCAACAAATGTATGCTTTCCACATACGATGGTATATCTTGCTAGAAGTCGACTTCCTCGCCTTCACCATAGTAGGGATTACTGATCACGACAGACCTCTATCTCTCAGTACCTGGCTTTCAATGGCTAGCCAATTAAAACCAGTTACTGTAAAGCAGGATGGATCGCTCAGCCCTTGATACAACTGGTCCTCTTTTAGAGGTAGCTTCCAAGGGACGTTTACAGCCACCAGAAGACTTTCGCCTTCGGTCCTTCTTAGGCACCGCAGAAGAGGAAGACATTGGCCCCGCAGTGACACTGGGACGACTGCGGCGTCTACCAGAGGAACTCACGAGATTACCACAAGCTTCAGTTATATCCCGTTGAACTGTATACAAAATAATTCTGCGCTGCACAAAAAAGGAAGGAAACAAAAGCAGCTAACACGACCAACAAGGTATAAATGGGAGAAGCAGAAAACAAGTGTAGTGCTATACAATGTCCAACATGAACGCCATTTGGCCAATCAGTATACAGTGAAAGGAATCAACCATATTTATAAAAATAGGTAGTCCTCATGCAAACATTTTGAAACAGAAACATCCGGCGTCCAAAATGTAGACAAGCACACTCCCACCGAGAGATGAAAAGGCTTACCGGATAAGGTGGACCCAAAGGGGCATACGCCGAGTTGGGCCGGATAAGGCTTGGGTGGTGAGTGGCTGTGCTTGGCCCGAAGAGACAAATTACTGTATCCCTCTAAACGGTACCCGGATCTTGAGGGGTGTAGGTAATCTCACGGATGTGGATGGTCCTACGGATCACGGAAGGATGGGGTATCACATTGATGAATCCCTCAAGGCAATATTCCATGAGCCCAAAGATGATGTTAATAGGTGAGGAGAGAAAGGAATGGCCACATAGTGTAAATCCGAAAACGAAAATTTATTTAAAATTAAGATATACACTCACATGTAGATCCAAAATAAAAACAGCGCTGTGAGAGAGTGACGACAGTGGGGTCCTACCCGACGCGTTTCGTCTTCATAGAACTGAACCTGCTGAAGGGCCTGACGTTTGAGAAGAAAAAATACTAACCTGTTCAGCATTCACTCCAGAGTCAGACCAAGGTAGCCCAATTTCCTGGACAGGGCTAGAGGGGACCTTGGGTAGTTCGGATGTCACCGGAACCTTTGCAGGAATTATACCCACACAAGGAGACACAGGGCCCCCCAAAGTGGACAAATTTTGTCCCCCTTTTTTGCTACCCCCAAAAGGTTCAATTCTTGGACCCCCTTGATGCTCACAAAGGAGGTCCATGAATCTGGAAACCAGCGAAGATTTCCCCCCACCCCAACAATGGGTGAGGGCAGACCTTCATGCTGAAGGAGTCTTGTCAGTGGATCCGGAGAAGCCTGCTCTAGGCTTACCAGACAGATTGCTTGGAACTTCCCGGGGAAGACTTGAGAGACCTGTTTCCTTTATCTGCAGTCCTGGGAGCCCGGAAGAATTTCTTATGGGCTGAGGAGGAAGGCCCCGTTTGCGACGATCCTCCTTCCCTTTCCTAGATTGAGGCAGGAAGGTATTTCTTTCCCCCCTGTGACACCCTTAATGATGTCATCCAGGGTAGCCCCAAACAGGCGGTCGCCTTGAAAGGGCAGACCAATGAGAGCTTTTTTTTTAGAGGCTTGCTCTGCCAACCAACTCTTAAGCCACCGCACACGTCTAATCACCACCTATGGAACAGAAAGCTTGGACAGCACAGGAGCTGCATCCAAGGCTGCATCACAAATATACTGTAGCCCATGGACCAAATGGCTGCTAAATCAACATAAGCAGCGGGAACCTGCTCACTACCCAGACCCTGGCGCAAAAGCTTGGCCCATTCAGTTAGGGTCTGCGACACCAGGGCCAAGGCCAAGGCTGGACGCAATGCCGACCTAGCCATGGTAAACATGCTGCGTGCCACAGCCTCCGCTTTCCTGTCAACCGGTTCCTTAAAGGACGGGGATTCCTCTACTGGGATCATGGTTGCTTTATTAAACCTGGAAACAGGAGGGTCCACCACTGGTGGGGTAGTCCACTTTTTTAAAAGTGATTCTTCAAAGGGGTAGCGTACTGAGAAACGTTTGGGGACCACACAGGGTGACTTAGGTTTACCTATAAAGAATGGGAACAACCAATCAAAATAAGGCAGATAAGGAAACAGCCTTGGTGTACGAGGTGACTTATGCGTACCAAAAGGACACAGCCACATCTGTGGCCCTAACAGTCGCATCATCCATCTTTAGAGTCTCCCGCACCGCATTAACAAGTGGGTCCACCAGCGATTTTTTACTCGCTGCTGAGACCGCAGGGGACTCATCCTCACTATCGGCCGGATCAGGGGGCGAGATATTAAAGCCCCCTGGACGGGAAACGTCCCCGGTGGTATCAGGCTCAGAATCAGATGAGACAGAATATGCAGGGGAAAGCGGAGACGCTTCCTCCTGGGTCTTTGCCCACACGCTACTTCCACCGGGGATACCAATGACTCAAGGATCGCCATCAGCGCAACCATGGGAAGCTGGGGTTCCAAGGGACCTGCCACCTCCATGAGGGAATGAGTGGGCGAGATGTGACCCTGAGGCTCCATAAGGAAGAAGACCCTGTAGTACAAAGGAACTTTGGCACCACTAAGGGACACCCCAAAGGCCAGGGTACCTATCAGCAGAGAGGGAGATACACAAGGACCCCCCAAAGACTCACCCTACCAAACAGAGTAGCGCCGCAATTCGGACCCAGCAACACCAATGTCGGCGTCCATTTCATATATCCCGAGACAGGAAAAGAAACATAGGGGAGGAAGAGGAGGAGCTCTGGCATCTCCACAAGCTTCCGGCCATCTCTAGCGTCTCACTAGACTAACGAAAAATGGCCGTCGTGACATCATCGCCTACGCAAAAATGGCCACCGGCCAGAGACCAGCCAGACCAAAGGAAAATGGCCGCCGTGACGTCATCAGACCACCCAAACATGGCCGCCAGTGGTTTGACATGCTGAAGCATGCTGCCAGGATCCTCTCTGTGCCTTCAACAATCGCTGCACCCTCTGCAAGGGGACCCCCTTCCAAAAGGCATTACCATTTAAGGGGACACCGCTGAGCACTCTGCACCGCTGTGCTCTCTGCACTGGGACCCCCAAACTGCACACTACCTCACACTACACACACACAGCAGGGCATGCACCTAGGGGTCTCCTGCACTGGAACCCCCCCATACTGCCAGGGCAGGACACACACACCCAGAAGGGGAATGGCGGGGGAGACCCCCAGGGGTCTCTGCTGCCTGCCCTGGGACTCCCACCAATCCGTGGGGGGAAGGGGGAAGCCCAGTTTAACCAATGGACTTTAGGATGGGAGGAGGGATCCTGCAGGCAGGTCCGACCATTCCTGGAGGGTACCAGCGTCCACCCCAAACCACACAAAGGGGAAAGGGGGGACTGTACTTACTGACCCTCCAGACAGAACTCTTTGCCACCGAAGTGGGGGGCTGTCGGCCAAGGGACCGCTGTGACTCGGACCAGCGCCCATTCGTATGTGACCCTGCAAGATGATTAACTCACGGGCCAGCCTCCGTCCGTTGAGGCTACGTCGCGGCTGACCTAGCGCGTAGCTTTGGCCTGCACATGCTCGCTGGCTGGACTGGGGAGACCACTGGATCTAGATTATCCAGCCTGTCGCCCAGCCTGGCAGTTGATTGCAGATCTTAAAGGAGAAAATGCATAGAAGAAAGAGACAAAAAGTAAAATTTGCTAGGACCAAAAGATCCCAGCAAGGAGCTAGGTCCTTACTCCTGACTAGACAGAAAAAAAACTGTATACCTAGAGCAGAGAGGGGGTTATATATTGACTGAGGACAGCCCATGGGCATAGCCAGGTGTTTTTTGTTCTGCCTAGTCCTACTCCTGCAGAGGCGATATAACCCAATGGTCAAGATTAAGGAGGCGCTGTGTCCGTCGATGAACAAAAGAGAAATAAAAAACTACTGACACCACGACTGTAGGACGAAGGCAGAGGAATACACCAGGATCTTTAGAGCAAATGTGATGCAAGCTGTATATGAGTATATGAAGTATTTCCTTAAGGATATATGGTTTTGGGAATAGAGATCCTCTCAAGATTTTTACGGCCACAAATAGAGTAGGTCATTGACCCAGTGAATTCCTTTTTCAATCCACCATGTAAAGCTATTCGGTAACATGCTTTTGAGTGATAGTACACCCAAAGCAAAGGTTTTTTTTATTTTTTTTTTTGTTTTATTTTATTTCAGAGAGGAGCAGGATTGGAAATTCTGACGTTCTTTATTGCGGTCTGTGTCCCTGTGGGGAGACTCACCCTCACCCTATGTCATGGGAACCACTCTCACCAGGAGAGAACGGAAATCTACCACTATAACCGCGAAGAGGGGAATTCTCCTAGAAGATACTCATGTTTTAGTGACAAGTGACAACTGTCACTGTGGGGATTTCACCTGCTCTCCCTGTTGTCTCTTTGATAGGTAGAAAGGTCTTCAAAAGTAGATAAAACAGTTTAGGAGTCAGAAGAACATCAGAAGCACCTCTGAAAGAACTTTTATGAAATCAATCCTAAGGATATGAAACTTATCTCAAATGCAAGCTGAGTGTGCCGAATGCTACATTTGCCCATCTACATATGTAAGCCCTAGACTGGATCCAAGAATCCCATGCAACTGTATAAAGAACAATGCAACTTTTTAAAAAATATATTCAATTTTTTCAGTTACTCAATACTTTCCCTTCCCAGTGGTTTAGTTAAAACCATATAACATGACTTTGCACACACCAAAAAAGTACTGTGATTAAATATTTTGTAAAAATCTTACTTGTGGCCAAGTTCATGAGCTATAGTAAAGGCCAAATTAAGACCATTATCTTCTGCCAGGACACATTTACGCTTAGCGCTGCATGCTCCCCCAAGGTAGGCGATTCCTGTAGATAAATGGAAAGATAATTAAAGCTTGTAAACATCAATGTCATACATTTTTTCTTGACACATTACCAGAGTAATAAGTAGAGTATTGCTTTGGAGCACAAAACAGTGATCACAGTAAAAGGTTTTGAAATGGATACCATTTTTTGTAAGGAAGTTGTAGGTGCTTAGTGTTGCGTGACCATCATGGTTCAAGGCAATGAACGAAGAAGTCAGTCACACTCCAATGACACTGGCCTTCACAAAGCTTTATTATTCCAGGACTAGATCACAGAAGGGTCCACCCAGACCAGGCCTTCGCTCACCCAAAAAGTGCTTAATCATCATGATCTTGGACTCTTCTGTGATCCAGTCCTGAAAAAAATAAAGCTTTGTAATTGGAGAGAGGCCGATTTGTTTGTTCATTCCATGTGGGGAGCATTGCAAAGCTTCATCAGCCGGCACCATAAACCACAGAGATGTGCAGATTGCAGGCTTTGAGCAGCAGTTCCCCTTGGCACGATGATTACAAGACAAGACTCCAAAAATCCAAGGATAAAATTAAAACTACAAATGATAGAACATACAAAAGAGCTCCACAGACATGCAAGGGTGGCTTTTGTTTTTCAAGTCCGGGACTCAGAAAGTACTGAAGCCAGTGGGGCACCATTATAGCCAGATAGTTTTTTAGAAGATAGGCAAGCAATGAGAGCCTCTATGTGGTAGAGGTTTGTAGGTGTTGCATGTGAAATGGACCTGTTCGATACCTATATATCCTTAAATTAACACGAAAAACCTATCGCTTAAAGCTGTTTTGGACAATAAGTAGGAAAACTAGGTCCAACAATTTTTTTTCTGTCAGTAAACATATTTCAGAATGCGGAATACCAAGAAAATCAGATTATGCCTTATAAACCAAAGCAAATTGCCAAGTGAATTTGCAAATTGCAAGCCAAGTGCACATTGCACAGTACGGTACCATAATGCTAGGTTACTGGCGAGTCAGCGAGGGCACGTAAACACATGACTCATTATTCCCCCCAACTGGTCACCCTGGGAAAGGCCTTAATAAATGCACAATTATCATACTGCCAATAGCTACTCCCCTATGTGTAACTGATATTGGTGTTAGAGGTCAAGCTCCAGCTGTCCCGGCAGCTGAATAAAAGTTTTCAAAGTAGATATGGTGATTTCCAGCATAAAAAAAAAAGAAAAAGCTGCAAAGACTAGGATTAACTTACCTATTTTGAAGAATTGTTATCAAAGAGAACCTGTTATCTATATACAGTTGCACAAAAACTCACGTTTGAACAGATACAGCAAACCAGGTCTTACACTGATTGTGTACATATTTGGAGAGTCCCGTGTATGCCAACCTTTCCTAATATAGTACATGAGTTTGCCATCATCTAGACCAGTGATCTCCAAACTCCACCCGTGGGCCAGAAGTGGCCCTTCTCTTCCTTTATCTGACCTTTTGGGCACTGTCCCTCCCACTGATCTCGGCCATTATTAACTCCTTGGCGCTGACAGTATGCATATTTGCGGCCTCTCAGCGGGTGGGCCTTAAAGCCGAGTGGCGGCATATGTGTGGCCCTGTGTAAACTATTTACCGTACTGACAGTGGGCTCCACGCACGCTACAAATACAGTGGCTGGCGGGGATCGGTAAGCTCCCGGTACATACTTGCTATTGGGAGCCTTATGATCATGTGACAGCTAATCACATAACCCGAATGTCTGCCTCCTGGGCTTCTGAAATGTCTCAAAGGGGTGGGAGGCACCGGCACTAAAAGGTTAATGCCACTGAAATAAGGCAATATTTGACTGACTGACACCTAAGATGAGGCACCATTTCTTTCACTGAGACCACTGATGGGGCACCATTTCTTCCACTTATATATACAATAGGGCCCTATTCCTTTCACTGACACCAATGATGGGGCACTATTCCTTCCACTGCATCCAACAATGGGGCACGATTCCTTCCACTGCAACAATGGGGCACTTTTCCTTCCACTGCAACCAACGGGGCACTTTTTCTTACACTGCAACCAACAACGGGGCACAATTCCTTCCACTGCAACCAACAACGGGGCACTATTGCTTCCACTGCAACCAACAACGGGGCACTATTGCTTCCACTGCAACCAACAACGGGGCACTATTCCTTCCACTGCAACCATTAATGGGGCACTATTCCTTCCACTGCATCCAACAATGGGGCACGATTCCTTCCACTGCAACCAACAATGGGGCACGATTCCTTCCACTGCAACCAACAATGGGACACTATTCCTTCCACTGCAACCAACAATGGGGCACTATTCCTTCCACTGCAACCAACAATGGGGCATGATTCCTTCCACTGCAACCAACAATGGGGCATGATTCCTTCCACTGCATCCAACAATGGGGCACAATTCCTTCCACTGCAACCAACAATGGGGCATGATTCCTTCCACTGCAACCAACAATTGGGCACTATTCCTTCCACTGCAATCAACAATGGGACACTATTCCTTCAAATGACACCAACAATGGGGCACTATTCATTACACTCACACCAATGATGGGGCACTATTCCTTCCACTGACACCAACAATGGGGCACTATTCCTTCCACTGACACCAACAATGGGGCACTATTCCTTCCACTGACACAAAAATGGGGCACTATTCCTCCGCCTGCTGACCACAGGAATATTTTATTTTTTTACTCTGTAAATAAGCTACTGTAATAATGCTTCAAGATCACATGCAAAGTAATTTATTTTCTTCAAGGCAGACAAAAATGGTGCTTTCAGCAGCAAATGTAAATAGCTTAACGCCAACAAGGAGACAACACAAAAAAGTCCACTTATCTTAAGCGCAAATGAAACATTAGGTATCAGCTACATAAGCAATTCACCCTAATTTAGCAGGACAGCCCCGACTGAACAGTTTTCAGCAGCTTCCAGCCGACATGCAGCACAGGCAGGTGTCTCCTCTCCGAACTCCTACTACTCACCCCACCTGCACTAGGAGCTTCCTATCTTCTAAGTGTTTGCTTCGGATAAAGCTGCAGATAAAGTTTGCCCCTTTTCAAGACCAGAGGTTCTTTCCCACCCAAATATTTCTCACCAAAATTTCAGGTCCCAAATAGGAAGTTATTAATGCAAAGACTGTAAGTCAGTCCTCATCTTTATGATTGCACTGTCCCTGGAACTTCTCACCCTGCACGGGTGAGGTCCCCCGAATACACCAAAACCACCTGCCTTAAAGGGAGGACCACAACCTAAGTATGGGCAGAACCTAGCACCCATCCTTGGCATCCTGTACAACTCCCATAGCCCTCCAAGCCTGGGACACTTTCTACTCTCACCAATGCTGAGGCATGGTCTACTCCCACTGGACGCAGTCTGGGCCCTGTATATTCTGATGGACAGTAAATTGTCCCTTTGTTTAGAAAGCTTGGAGACCCCTGATCTAGACAGCTATAATTATTCACAAGTATCCATTGTTAAGTCATAAAATCATTTTCAAAATGTCGACTATGCTTCTGGGATATCTGCTTAGCACTGTAAAAATTTTCGGAATTGAAGTATATCTAAAGGCATTGCTTTTTATCTTGAATAGAGTGGGTTAGAAGGATCAGAAAAGGTTTTTATTGGAAAATATATCTGATGTAACCACTCCAGTGAACATGAGGATGCAATTCAAACAGTGTCCAGATAGCGAACCATTACCTTCAAGTGAAGTGCAAACTGACAGGAACAAATGTCCACCGTGACAGCAGCATATGCGCCTTTCAGCATAAATGGAAATCCCTCTGGAAGTGTAGCAGCGATATGCCCCCACTGGTACTGACCTCACGCATCCCGGTCTCCCATCCTCTCCCTCCTCCCGGGGACTTCACTCACACAGTGGACACACGGACGCACCAAAATAGCTTTGGAATGTTTTTCCATATTGTCAACGGGCGGCCACGGGAAAGGCAAGCAGCTAGGACCGAGTGCGTGGGAAGGAGAAGACCTCCACCGTCTCCCTGACACCCGAAGAGGCGAGCATCAGCAGGCACAGCATCCCCTGCACCTCCCAGAGCCTGGACTCCTCCAACCTCCTCTCCGCTCATGGCTCCAAGATCAACAGTGACGGCGGCCCGGAGGACATGGTATGGGTGGAGGAAAGAAAAAGATCCTGGACGGCCGCACACCATAGAAGGCATCTTTATTGATTGAAGAAATAAAATCCAAATGCAGTCACCTCATGTACAGGGAGGAACAGGAAAAATAGCTAACATGTTTCACGCCCCATCATGGCGCTTACTCATAGATATTCATATGAATAAGTGCCATGATGGGGCGTGAAACATGTTAGCTATTTTTCCTGTTCCTCCCTGTACATGAGGTGACTGCATTTGGATTTTATTTCTTCAATCAATAAAGATGCCTTCTATGGTGTGCGGGCGGCCGTCCAGGATCTTTTTCTTTCCTCAAGGTTGTGCAGAGCCAGCACCTGTGAGTTCTATTAGGGCAGGTGTCTTGATACAGATTTGAGAGATTGGAGCGGCAATCTTTTGCTTATGGTATGGATGGACTTGGGATGAAAGAGATGGGACTGGAGGAGGACATGGAATGGAGGAGTTGGGAATGGGGGAGGGGGTCATGGGATGGCGGAGGAGGGGGTCATGAGAAAGGGGAGGAGGAGGACATGGGATGGGGGAGGAGGACATGGGATGGAGGAGATGGGACATGGGATGGAGGAGATGGGACTGGAGAAGGACATGGGATTGAGGAGATGGGACTGGAGGAGGACATGGGATTGAGGAGGACATGGGATTGAGGAGATAGGACTGGAGAAGGAAGAGGACATGGAATGGAGGAGGAGGAGTACATGGAATGGAGGAGGAGGACATGGGATGGAGAAGATGGGACAGGAGGAGGAGGAGGACACGGGATGGAGGAGCTGGGCCTGGAGGAGGACCTGGGATGGAGAAGATGGGACTGGAGGAGGAGGAGGAGGACATGGGATGGAGGAGCTGGGCCTGGAGGAGGACATGGGATGGAGAAGATGGGACTCGAGGAGGAGGAGGAGGACATGGAATGGAGGAGATGGAACTAGAGGAAAAGGAGATGGGATTGAGAAGATGGGACTGGAGGAGGAGATGGGACTGGAGGAGGAGATGGGACTGGAGGAGGAAGAGGACATGGAATGGAGGAGGAGGAGATGGGATGGGAGAGATGAGACTGGAAAAGGAGGACATGGGATGGAGAAGAACAACATGGGATGGGGGAGATGAGACTGGAGGAGAAGAAGTTGAGACTACTGGAGGAGGAGGAGGACATGGGATGTAGGATATATTAAGTTATAAGAGTGTGAAATAAAAAGTGGGTGATCTGATGATGAATAAAGCTCTGAGGAAGGAACCCTACCTAGGGTTCTCTCCAAAACCTACAACTTATTGATATACCCCATTGAACAACCGGAGTTACCCTGTCTGAAGCACTGGCAGACAAATCTAGGGCGCACTTTCATGATAAAATAAAAACAAAACATTATTAGGTTCTCTCTTAAATCGTCCATTTGCACGAAAACCCAGAAAAACAATTTTTAAATTCTAACGAGGTGGTATCGTACCTCTTACATAAATTCTATCCCAACACCACAGATCACTGTTGGAGATGCCAGGAGCCAACGGGAACGCTACTCCACATTTTTTGGTCATTCCCCAAAACTAAAGCACTACTGGAAAGAAGTGCGGAGGATTACTCAGGAGTTTACTGATTTTGAGATCCCTGCCGACCCGGCTTTCATCCTACTGCATGTGTCGTCAATCCCAGAAAAAAAAAACCTATATAAAAACCTATAAAAAAATCTATAGTACCTGTTAAACGCCGCCAAATCTTGTATACCTTTGAAATGGAAAAATCTGTACTCTCCTACTATTAGTAGCTGCCTTATGAAAGTGGAAGAAATCAATAAGATGGAAGATTTAATATTAATGGCACAACATGAACACAACAAAGTACTCCAAGACTTGGAGACTCTGGAATATGTTTGTCTTTTCCGCCGAGGGGAAGGCCCTGCTGGGTCCATAATTGGCCAAATGGATGATGCCACCCACATACTGTCTCTGTGACGAGTCATAGCATTACTTCAGATCCCCTTCCTCCTTTCCTTAACTCCTACCCCTATCCCCCCATCCTCCTTCTCTTCTCTCTCTTAGCTATTTATTCTTTCTTAATTCTGCCTCGCTACAAATTAAAAAAAAATGGGTCACTCCATACCTCTCTGCACAGGGCTGATTTTTTACAAATAACTACATGAAGACAAGTACATAATATGGAATAATTTTTGGTAATGCTCTATTGACGTGTATGTTCCCTTGATACTGACATCCTGTTTGGATTGGATATATGTCTTACCTGTCTATGTAGTTGCATATACAATGTTGCTGTGGGGTTTTTGGATCTGTCTGTTCCTGTTTTCCATAAAGCATTTGAAGAAAAAAAAAAAAAAGAAGTGGGTGATCTGAAGGACTCGGTGGGATGGCCAATAGGCAGGATCTGGGGAATGTTGGCGGTCAGGCCCGGGGGGAGCCCAAGTCTTAAGCTGTGTAAGAGGCCCCAAAATTTCCTAAGCAGTATCTAGTGCCCACCAGGGCACTGACCACCAACATTCCCCAGAGCCTGCCTACTGGCCATCCCACCGAGTTTTTTTTTTCTTTAAAAGTTTTATTTATGAAAACAGGAACAGACAGATCCAAAAACCCCACAGCAACTTTGTATATGCAACTACATAGACAGGTAAGACATATATCCAATCCAAACAGGAAATCAGTATCAAGGGAACATGCACGTCAATAGAGCATTACCAAAAAGCTCTGGGGAATGTTGGTGGTCGGGGGGGGGCCCCAAGTCTTAAACTGTGTAAGGGGCCCCAAAATTTCTTAAGCAGTATCCAGTGCCCACCAAGGAAACCAGGGAAGAGAACTCACATGGAGACCAGGTGTAACATGTATTAACAGCAACATATGAAGTACGACAGTGGTGACTTACATATCCGCACTGGCTAAAGCACTTACAATGAACCACACTGTTGAGATCTACACACAGTTGATACCTGACAGTATCCGACAGAGGAGGTTGCTGTGAGGCGGGCCGCTACATATACTCGAACAGGAAGGGCTGCTTTCCAAGGCACAGAGAAGGTCCTTAATCTGTCCCTCCTCCACAGGAACCTCTCCATATGCTAAATGGTCTGTCCCTAGCCAGTGGCCTTGACCTAACCACTTGCAAAATGCATGCCAACTGAAGGGGGACAGTGCTATTTATTAGCACTGCCTACACCAAAAAAGGCTGCGGGGGTCACCAGGGCAGCAGCATCCATTTGGACAGCAGCTACCTTGATGATGCCTATGGAGGCCTTAGAGTAACATGGGCTCCCCCTCGTTCTCCACTCTCCCTGCACAGTACCACCCTTGCAGGGAGGCCAAAACTACACGTGCCTACGTGCACATTCAATGGTCTTCTCGTTTTAGCTCATACTGGACATTTCTTACAACTACACCTATAGCAAGGGCTTTATTCAACTTTAGTCAAAGCTGCACAGTTTGTTTTTTTATCTACAGACACCCCTTACCTGCATAGACATTTTTTTTGGAAAAGGTAACCTAACCCTTTAAATAGCTGCTTGCCCTGACACAGAGATCCATGTACCGGGCTTGTTTCTTACAGGCATCAAATAAGTCTGAATTTAATTAAACCCTCATTCACATCGAATTCCTGGGAACAGAAAATGAAAGCTTGCACATTTGATATTAGCGGCTTCTCTCTGTAGAACAGTAGCATTGCTTCATTCAGACAGATCTGTAGATACGCGGTGACTGACAGGCCTGTATACACTTGTTAGCCGGGTTACACACAGTTTCCACACAGCCGGCTTCTCCATAGGTTACCCCGGGACAGGCCCTCAGACTGGACTGAAAAGCTGACGGAATTTCACTACTTGCATGGAAAATCTGATTGGGGCTCCTCGTATAAACCATTTATTTTCACTTGAAGTGACCTCAGATAAACCATCTGGGCTTCATTTGCTTCCTGTCATCCGGGACCCATTTGTACATTTACCATCGTAAAGAATAAAGGTCAGTCTTCAGAGACCTCCAAAACCGTAATATACAGTCCTTACCCAGGCTTCCAGTTCTCACCGCCTATTAAAAATGCTAATTGCCTGGCTTGTCCTATTTAACCACTTGCTTACTGGGAACTTAAACCTCCCTCCTGCCCAGACCAATTTTCAGCTTTCAGCGCTGATGCACTTTGAATGACAATTGCGCCGTCATACAACACTGTACTCAAATTAAATTTTTATCATTTATTTCCCCCACAAATAGAGCTTTCTTTTGGTGGTATTTGATCACCTCTGCGGTATTTGATCACCTCTGCTGTCAGCGTGAGGAGAAAAATAAAACAATTACCAAGCTTTTGTTTACATCATGTGATCAGCTGTCATTGGGTACATGGTAAGGGGCCGGGACCGGCTCCTTACTCGGTCGGTGATCACCTAAGTCTTAGTGACTCGGTGATCACAGAGCGCTCCGTGCGCGCCCTGCACGGCGCGTGCACAGGGGAGGCCGTCATAGGATGGCCTCCCTGAAATTCAGGTCCACGCTGTGGCCGTCATTCGGCTATAGCGAGGACGTCAATTGGTTGAAGTGACACTAAAGCTTCGTTTTTTTTTTTGTTTTAAACAAACATGTCATACTTACCTCCACTTTTCAGCTCGTTTTGAACAGAGTGGCCCCGAACCTCGTCTTCTGGGGTCCCTCGGCGGCTCTCGCGGCTCCTCCACGCATTAAATAATCCCCTAGGAGAAGCGCTCTCTCGGGGGGTTACCTTGCGGGCGCGCTCCCGAGTTATTCATTTGGCATCCATAGAAGCCGAATGTATGACTCGGCCCCACCCCCCGGGACATTGGATTTGATTGACAGCAGCGGGAGCCAATGGCTGCACTGCTATCAATCCATCCAATCAGGACCCGAGACACCGGCTTTTGCTGGTGTGCTCATCCCCGGGATGAGATAGAGGGGGTACAGGTAAGTAAAACAGGGGCTGGGGGGGGGCTGCAGCATTAAAGGAGGTTTTTCACCTCAATGCATAGACATTTTGGACAGAATGAAGAGGGATTAGAACCCCTGTCAGTTTTATTGTCGTATGTGCCCTGTTTGGGAGATTTATCCTCTAATATTTGTCCTTTGAAGGTGAAAGAAAATCCAAAATGTTGGCCTATCACCAGAACAGTAATAGAGCGGAATCTTCCAATGGGGACAGTAGTTTTGGGATTTGTTCACTTTGGGAGGAATTTCCTCTCACTTCCTGTTTTGCTATGGGACAGGAAGAGAGGGGAAATTTCTCCAATGGGACACAGATGGCAAAAATAAAACCTGGCAGGGGTTATAACCCTCCCTTACCCTATTCAAAATGAAAAAAAAAAAAGTTTTGCCTCGTTTTACTTTAACCACCCCCTGCCCGCACTATAGCCATAAGGTGGCTACAGCGTGGGCTCCGAAAGACACAGCGATCACAGAGTGCACCAGATGCGCGCCCCAGGGGGTGCGGTTTTGGGAGGACAGTATGGACGCCCTCCTGGAACAACAGAGCCCCTCAGTAGCCGTCTTTCAGTAAGAGCGTGCTAAGAAAGTGGTTAAAGATGAACAATGCCCTCGCTATAAGTGGGCATTCCCCATATATTCCCCATTTACAAACCTTAAACAGAAAAGTCCGTGCTACTACCCATACACCACATAGATGGCAGAGCTCCCAGGTGCTCGATCCACAGTCGCTGGCTGAGTAGAGTAATATAGAAAAAATGATTCGCACTCTGGTTGCTGCTCTTAAAATTTCTTCATTTTATTGAATAGCTACAGTGAGCAAACGCTGATTAAGTGAGTTGACGCGTTTCAGCCTATAAGGCCTTAGTCATGGTTAAGAGGTTAAGAGGTCCCTCTTCTGCGATTCTGGCCCCTCCCCTCACGTTCAGTGCCCCCACAGCAAGCAGCTTGCTATGGGGGCACCCGAGCTGAGTCACAGCTCCATGTGTCCATTTAGACGCAGAGCCCCGACCAGGCCCCTTCTCTCCCCTGATTGGCTAGAAAACTTGGCCAAGCAGGACGGAGAATCTCAGACGGCTGCGACAGTGGTGGACATCACTGGACAGAGATGGACCTCAGATAAGTATTGGGGGAGGCTGGGGGGGGGGGGGGTGCTGCACACGGAAGGCTTTTTATCTTAATGCATAGCATGCATTAACTGCTCACGCCGATATACGTCAGCAGAAGGGCACGTACATGCATACTAAGGTACCTGCACGTTGCCCTTTAAAAAACGGCTTGCGGGCACGCCCGCCGCGAGCTCCGTGAGTGTGATCGCGGGTCCCGCGGACTCGATGTCCTGCGATCGTCTCGCGGAGAGGAAGAGGATCAGTGACCAGTGTCGTGTCACACATAGCCCCTCCCCCCACAGTTAGAATCACTCCCTAGGACACACTTAACCCCTACAGCGCCCCCTAATGGTTAACCCCTTCACTGACAGTCATATTTGCACAGTAATCAATGCATTTTTAATCGCGTTGATCGCTGTATAAATGAGAATGGTCCCAAAATAGCACCAAAAGTGTCCGATCTGTCCGCCATAATGTCGCAGTCACGATAAAAAACGCTGATCACCGCCATTACTAGTAAAAAAAAAAAAACAATTAAAAAAAATGCCATAAAACTATCCCTATTTTGTAGACGCTATAACTTTTGCACAAACCAATCAATAAACGCTTATTGCGATTTTTTTTTTACCAAAAATATGTAGAATACATATTGGCCTAAACTGAGGAAAAAAAATGTTTCTTTATATATTTTTGGGGGATATTTATTATAGCAAAAAGTAAAAAAAAAAAATGCGTTTTTTTCAAAATTGTTGCTATTTTTTTTGTTTATAGCGCAAAAAATTAAAAACCGCAGAGGTGATCAAATACCACCAAAAGAAAGCTCTATTTGTGGGGAAAAAAGGACGTCAATTTTGTTTGGGAGCCATGTCGCACGATCGCGCAATTGTCAGTTAAAGCGACGCAGTGCCGAATCGCAAAAAGTGCTCTGGTCTTTTGCCAGCCAAATGGTCCGGGGCTGAAGTGGTTAAGATAGAAAAAAAACCTTCTGCCTTTACAACCACTTTAATGTTGTTTTATTACAGGCGGTAATAAATTACGATTTTATGGCCACTGGATGGAGCTGAGGAGCATAGTAAATACATACATCTTTGTAACACAGATACAATGTAACAATTATAGAGAACGTTAGGGGGTTGAGAACTAGGGGGATGGACTTGTTACAAAGACGTATGCATTTCCTATGCTCCTCAGCACCATCTAGTGGCAACAATGCGTTATTCTACTACAGCCCATAAATAAAGGAACATTCATCCACAAGAGAAAACAGCCTAAAGAACATTTGTTTTTGCCCAATTCGCAAAAAACGAATGTAGGTGCAGATTCACTAAAGACAAATGGCTATACAAATAGTTTTTATGAATCAGCACCTAAAAAGGTACAAATAAAAGAAGCAGTGCCTTGCTTTGGCTAACATTCCTCCAGCAAGGAAACTGTCACCTGTGCTTGGAAAGACGTTCTAATTAGGGATGTCTAATTAAAACGAATTAAAACGGTCCCTCCCATCGCCCTCACCTCCAGGCCAAATCAACATTTACATGTTCATCAACATTTACATGTTCAGAGGACATAATCAGCACTTTGCACCCCTGTGGGGGGAGTATGAATCAGACTTAATTACATTCTGCCAAGTGATGGCACAGTAGACGATGAATAATGGCTTTTAACAAAGTCATTAATCCTAAAAACAGCATTTAAGGGCATTCTGGCATTCAGCTAGAAAAATAAAATCTTAAACGCTGAACTCTGGGCACAAAAACTTTAATTGAAATACATTCCCCCAATAGCTAGGATATAAATCCACTTCGTTAGGACCAAACATCTTAGAAAACCCAGATATTACCTTCCTAAAGTAGCAGTGACATCATCACTGTGCTGTACATAGCTTGTGCAGACAGCAGAGCTGTGGGAGGGGCCCAGCAAGCCCCACCCACTAGAGACTGCCTGCAGAAAACTACAGGAGGGGGCGGAGACACGACCAGTCACCCTGCACAAGGAGAGAGCAGAGCTGTGGGAGGGGTCCAGCAGGCCCCACCTACTACAGGCTGCCTGCAGGAAACTACAGGAGGGGGCGGAGACCAGACCAGTCACCCTGCACAAGGAGAGAGCAGAGCTGTGGGAGGGGTCCAGCAGGCCCCACCTACTACAGGCTGCCTGCAGAAAACTACAGGAGGGGGCGGAGACAAGACCAGTCACCCTGCACAAGGAGAGAGCAGAGCTGTGGGAGGGGTCCAGCAGGCCCCACCTACTACAGGCTGCCTGCAGGAAACTACAGGAGGGGGCGGAGACAAGACCAGTCACCCTGCACAAGGAGAGAGCAGAGCTGTGGGAGGGGGCCAGCAAGCCCCACCCACTAGAGACTGCCTGCAGAAAACTACAGGAGGGGGGCGGAGACACGACCAGTCACCCTGCACAAGGAGAGAGAGCAGAGCTGTGGGAAGGATCCAGCAGGCCCCACCTACTACAGGCTGCCGGCAGGAAACTACAGGAGGGGGCGAAGACAAGACCAGTCACCCTGCACAAGGAGAGAGCAGAGCTGTGGGAAGGGTCCAGCAGGCCCCACCCACTTCAGGCTGCCTGCAGGAAACTACAGTTGAGGGCTGAGATTATACCAGTCACCCTGCACAAGGAGAGAGAGCAGAGCTGTGGGAGCCCACACATAGTCGGAATTTCCGACAACAAGCTCCGATCGCACATTTTCCGTCGGAAAGTCCGACCGTGTGTACAGGGCATAACACAGGAGGTGTGTTACTGGCCAGGTGAAAACGGAGGGAAAAAAAGCCTAAAAAAAAAAAAAAAAAAAAAAGAAAACGAATGCAGCCCCCACATCTAATGATTGGTAAGCTGCAACATAATCCATTTTTGGTTTTGGGTTTAATACCACTTTAAACGTCTTGGTTTGGAAATGTCCTAATTATATTTCTTCTCTAAATAAAGAGGATTCCAGATGTGACCCATCCTGCGTTTTAGAGAAGAACGCCAGACCACAAACAATGGTTTTGCAGCGTCCGTTGTGTTCTATTAATATTTACAGCTCAGCAAAAGGAAACACAACGTGTTGTGTATGGATACATTTAAGGTCAAGTTCTTCATCCACATCTCACGACTTTAACTGAACCACGTTCACCAGAATGTTTATCCATCCAAGAGGCAGGAACAGCGGCCGCTCTACATGAACCACTAGGGCGGTTTTTGAAGAAATCATTTGCAATCAGTTCCAGCTGTTCCTCTTTCCATATTTTTGTTTTGTGTAGATTTCAGGAAGGAGGCCCAGTTTATCCTGACTTTACATTTCCATTAAGCAGCTAAATACAATGTATATGGTTGAAATACATATACGGGAGCCAGTGGTGGACAAAGCCACCATAAGAAAAAAGGGATCCTATGTTTTGCGCTGCGTTTTTTGCACACCTTTAAAAAATAATTAGGCCTGAAGATTATATAAACCCCCAAAAACAGTATTTGATCCCCTGCTGATTTTGTACGTTTGCCCACTCACAAAGAAATAATCAGTCGATAATTTTCGATTTATTTGAACAGTGAGAGACAGAACAAAAATATCCAGAAAAACGCATTTCAAAAAAAGTTATAAATTGATTTGCTTTTTCATGAGTGAAATAAGAATTTGATCCCCTATCAAATCAGCAAGATTTCTGGCTCCCAGGCGTCTTCTATACAGGTAACGAGATGAGATTAGGAGCACTCTCTTAAAAGGGAGTGCTCCTAATCTCAGCTTGTTACTGCCATAAAAGACACCTGTCCACGGAATTATTATTATACAGGATTTATATGGCACCAACAGTTTGCGCAGCGCTTTAAAACATGGGGCAATCAGATTCCAATCTCTCCACCATGGCCAAGACCAAAGAGCTGTCCAAGGATTTGAGGGACAAGATTGTAGACCTACACAAGGCTGGAATGGGCTACAAGACCATCGCCAAGCAGCTTGGCGAGAGGGTGACAACAGTTGGTGCGATTATTTGCAAATGGAAGAAACACAAAATAATTGTCAATCTCCCTCGGTCTGGGGCTCCATGCAGGATCTCACCTCGTGGAGTTTCAATGATCATGAGAACGGTGAGGAAACAGCCCAGAACTACACGGGAGAACCTTGTCAATGATCTTAAGGCAGCTGGGACCATAGTCACCAAGAACACAATTGGTAACACACTACGCTGTGAAGGACTGAAATCCTGCAGCGCCCGCAAGGTCCCCCTGCTTAAGTAAGAACATGTACAGGCCCGTCTGACGTTTGCTAATGAACATCTGATGGATTCAGGGGAGAACTGGGTGAAAGTGTTGTGTTCAGATGAGACCAAAATCAAGCTCTTTGGCATCAACTCAATTTGCCGTGTTTGGTGGAGGAGGAATGCTGCCTACTTCACCGCATCAAAAGGGACGGCGGACAGGGCCATGTACCCGTCAAATCTTGGGCGAGGACCTCCTTCCCTCAGCCAGGGCATTGGAAATGGGTCGTGGATGGGTATTCCAGCATCACAATGACCCAAAACACACGGCCAAGGCAACAAAGGAGTGGTACAAGAAGCACATTAAGGTCCTGGAGTGGTCTAGCCAGTCTCCAGACCTTAATCTCATAGGAAAATATGTGGAGAGAGCTGAAGGTTCGAATTACCAAACATCAGTCTCAAAACCTTAATGACTTGGAGAGGATCTGCAAAGAGGAGTAGGAAAAAAATCTCTCCTGAGATGTGTGCAAACCTGGTGGCCAACTACAAGAAACGTCTGACTGCTGTGATTACCAACAAGGGTTTTGCCACCAAGTACTAAGTCATGTTTTGCGAAGGGGTCAAATATTTATTTCACTCATTAAAATGCAAATCGATTTATAACTTTTTTTTTTTTAATGTGTTTTTCTGGATATTTTTGTTGTTATTCTGTCTCTCACTGTTAAAATAAACCTACCAATAAATTGATCATTTCGTTGTCAATAGGCAAAGGTACAAAATCAGCAGGGGATCCAATACTTTTTTTCCCTCATTTTTTTTTCTGAAAGCAGACACCCTAGAGAAAAAAAATATTGGTAGTTACACATTTTTATGCTACACAATATTACCATGATTGAGACTGTCAGTTTGCATGTGAAAGTTGCTATACCCACGAGGATTTCATTAAGGAGGAAGTGTACTCAGATTCACATATTTCAAGAAATATGGATTTTAACATTGTAAACTTCTGAAGAAGCTCGGCTAGCGCGAAACATGTCGAGCTTAACCTTGAACTGGACATCATCACCCTATTAATGGCCCCCCCATGGGTAGCATCAAAGTAAGGATATGCTTCCCATATATACCTGTGGTCTGAATTACTTGGTGGTTTCCACTTCCTCTCGGGGTTGATAGTGTATTCCAGTGAATAACAGTGTTATATGTTTAGGAAATAGCGACAAAAACGTTTTAACAAGTTTTTGTACGTTTAATAAAATACGTATTTTAAGCATATTTTGAGTTTTGCTGGACCATTAAAGTCCATTCTTCCCATATCGATTTGAACATAGTACCGTAGGTCTAGGTAATGCCAATGTCAGTGAAAAATACACTAAACCTAATTTCAGAGAGCAAACAAACTGAATAAATCATCCAATTTTTTGCTAAAATATAAAAGATGAGGTTCCACTGAGTAAATAGATACCCAACATGTCAATCCTTAACCCGTTCCTTCCCAGCCTATAGACAAATGACAGTAGAGCGGTGCCTTTCCCATCCTGACTGGACGTCATATGACGTCCTGTCAGGACGCGCCAATCAGGCAGCATGATATGTCACTGGCTGTGTCCACAGGATACAGCCGATGACTGATCAGAATACCGGTTCGCTGCCGGTACCATGACGAATCACAGCAGGTCACATGACAGTTTTACACAATGGATGGCTTCCTTTCATACCATTTAATTGTGTACAATTGTGTTGCTAGCTGTGATTGGTCAATCTGATCATATTGATCACATGGTGCAGACAGGGCCAATCACAGCCCACCTGTACCATGTGATTAGCTTAGGCCAATCGCCACTAATCACAACCATACAGATTAAATGATTCAGTTTCATTTAGTAAAATGCTTGCTTATATTAAGTGCTATAAGCAAACGTCACCAGTGTCCTTGATCACCGCCACACCATTTATATGATTATGCTGCACTGCTGATAGTATGTAGAAAGATTCTAGAAGAGAGGAGGGGAAAAGAGGTGGAGCTGTCTGAGATGTCTCAGGGAGCCCTGACCAATCCCCATCTAGGATTGGCAGAGGGCAGGCCTCCTTGATATACCCAGGGTCAGCCCAGCTGGGGAGGAGTTGTTGGGTGGAAGAACTGAGGATGGATGGATTCCTTCAGGAACGCATGAGGGATCTGAACAGGAGGCACAGAGAGGAGTCAGAGGGGATAGCGGGAGCTAGTACTGCCAGGCAAGTCTTCATGATGGAACCACCGTTGTGGGCAGCCAGGAGGGCTGGTGAGTGACATGTGCTATCGGGGGGACTGGAGAGGCATGCCAGAGAGGAAAGTCTGCAAGCAAGTGTTGTGCTGGAGGAGACGGGAGTTGTAAAGTGTATATAATTGTCCCAACTGATTGAAATACAATCAACCAAGTGTTAGATCTACTAGACATCCCACATATTCCCATCCCTATCCAAGATCAAATCCCTCAATAAAAATACAAAAAAACAAGCAGATGGACTGTTCATTGTCTTCAAGGTGATTGGGAAGTGAATGCCGGGCTTGGCAGAGTGACAGGTGGACCACAACTTTCAGCAGCCCCTACGGGGGTACCGCTACACTAGCGACATGACGACTAAAATAGATCATGTTGATTGAGAGCTTCCCGGAGTCCAGACTCAACATGGATTGTTACAAACTCCCGATGGTGTCATACTTGATGACAACTAGCAAACGCAGAACACAAACATTGATGTCAGCTCCCCAAGTTGAAGCACACCCCCATCACCAACCAGACAGGAAGCCATGCCAAGACACCTCATTGGCCAGGGATGTGGCCCGAGACTCTAGAGCGCGAGTACACTGTATGTCATCAGACTAAGCTGAAGAGAAAAGCCAAGAGGAACTCATATGCCCCTATACCAGTTTTAGGTCACAAGGACTGAGAAATATGAAATAAATAGGAAAGTTGCCCCAGGAGTTAGATGTCTATTTTCCAATAGCTTTGAATTGATCAGGATCGTGTAACAACTGGGTTCTCAATGGGGCATCTCAAATTGCAGCACATAACTACAAAACCACAATTGGGAGAAAACGCAAATGGCTCCATTGTAAAATGTTGGTTGGCAGTACATTGTTCCTCCAAACGAGAAATAAAAGCGCTTAAAAAAGTACAATAAATAGAAAAATAGAACCCTGCGTAAGACAAATTTTTGATGCCCCCATCCAACTAATGCCCTTCACTTTCTATCCAAATGTGTCAATGAGAGAATCATTCTGCATGCATTAGGGTCAGTCAGATAGGGCAGTGGCCTCCAAATTGTACCTTGGGAGCTATATGTGGCCCTCTGCTTGCCTTTATCAGACTGTTGGGACACTATTCCTCCCACTGATACAAGGCACTATTCCTTCTACACCATCAATGGGGGATAATTCCCATCACGGGTACCAACAACGGGGCACAATTCTCACTGACACCAATGATGGGACACTGTTATTACCACTGACGCCAATGATGGGACACTGTTATTACCACTGACGCCAATGATGGGGCACTACTACTTACCCCGATATCAACATTTGGGCACTATTTCTCCCACTGACACCAATGATGGCGAACCATTCCTTCCACTGACACCAACTATGAGGCACTATTCCTTCCTCTGATACCAGCATTGGGGCACTATTCCTCCCACTGACACAAATGATGGTGCACTATTGGCTCCTCCTACTGACCACAGGAATTGTTTTTTTTTACTGTAAAGTTCAGGGGGGATAGCTACTGTGATGATGCTTCTGGTTTACAAGCAAAGCTGTAGCAATATTAATCCCACTAATACCAAGGACGGGGCATGTTCTACTCCCACTGGCCATAGTCCACCCCCCCAAAGTCTAAAGGATAGTAAACTGGCCCTTTATTCAGAAAGTTTGGAGACCCCTGAGAGGGACATTTTTACAACCTCTCCTGAACGATTTAGCTTGACAGATAGTAACCCACGTTTAAAACGTCCGATTTGCCACGTTTACATGCCGCGTTTAGCCGCGTTTGCATTTAGAAGCAGTTAAAAAAAAAGATTTTTTTTTTTTTTTCAAAATAGCCAAACATGAAAAACCCCTATAAACGAATACGAGGCTAAATGCCAGTTACCGTTTAACGGCGTTTTGCGTCTGAACTTATTTTTTTGCCTTGAAAGAAAAGCCTATAAACGCAACTGCCTACAAACGACATTAAACGAACCTGTGTGCATGTACACATAACGTTGGATGAGTTCAGGGGAAGCTGAAAAAAAGCTGCCAACTGCCTCTGAACGTCTGTTTACCAGCAGCAGTGTACATGAGGCCTAAAGGTGGCACCTGATGGCCAATACCACTTCTGTTCTGGACCAGAAGCACAGTTCAGTGATCAAAAGATGACCCAACTGTACTTTTCAGTTTTCCTACATGTAAGCAGTGCATAGACCTACCCGACAGTGTCAACGTTTCAGAACCCACCCAACCGCTTTATAATTAGACCCGTAAGTCTCAGGCTGGGTTCACACCATCGCCGCATGCGGCTCCCAGCAGGGGTCCAGTGCGTCCTGGTTCACCATTTCAGGTCCGATTTCAGCCAGAATTTTTGGCTGAATTTGGACCTGAAACAGAACAAAAGACGCACAGGACTCCTGTGCAATTTCCCCCTGGAGCCGCAGCGGAGATGTGTGAACCGGCTCCATAGAGAGCCGGTCAAAATCTCCTGTTATTGCGAATTGGATGCGGGTTCGCAATGGTGTGAACCTGGCCTTATAGGGGACTTGTGCAGCTACTTAGGTTGCACAACTGGTATGTCCGCCTCCAAGTACATACTATATTCCATCTACATTAATAATCACATTAAATTGGTTTATTTTTAGTATGTTACGTTGCACTTTGTCTACTTCTTGATAAAGAATAATGTTCTTCAGCAGGGAACAAAGATTCTACATTAAAGCGACGTTCCGCTGATTTTTTTTTTTAAAGTCAGCAGCTACAAAATACTGCGACAGTTGAGTTTTAAAATATGGACACTTACCTGTCCAGGGCGCCCGCGATGACGGCACCCGAAGCCGATCTCTCCCTCGGCTCTCCGGTGCTGCCACCATCTTCGGTAAGGGAATCAGGAAGTGAAGCCTTGTGGCTTCACTTCCTGGTTCTCTACTGCACATGCGCGACTCGCGCTGCACATTCCCACCGGTCCCTGCTGTCTCCTGGGACCTGTGTGTCTCCCAGAATACAGCGGGGGGGGGGGGGAGTGGCGTAGATACCCGCGGGTGGCTTGGGTATCTATGCCTGCAAGTGGGAGCAAATTATCTGTATTAGGTATCTGCTCCCCCCTCCCCCCTGAAAGGTGCCAAATGTGACACCGGAGGGGGGGGAGGATTCCGAAAAGCGCAAGTTCCATTTTTGGGTGGAACTCTGCTTTAATAAATATGCTCCCAAATTTGGTGTGTAAATTGCCTCCAGCATTGCTGCAGTTTCTTCTTGCTAGAGGTTGCAATTTTACTGAAGCCCAGAGCCTCCGAGTAGCAGTTAATTTTTAGGCTGTCAGCAGATCAGCCCCTAGTAGTGGCTCTGATTTTCGGCACAGTGCCAAACAATAGAAAGCAACTTAGCATGTGCAGAGCTGGGTAAGACAGTGTGTATTCCTGAACGTTAGGCACTTATTTTTATTGTTTTACATAGCTATACCTGCAAGGGGCCAGCCTGAAGTCATCTAGCACTTCAATCTCCTGGCTAAAGTTCCAATTTAAATACAAATAATGTGATTAAAAAAGAAACATACGAAAAAATGTGGAAGTGGTGGATTGCATTGGATCTGAAAAATTGCAACAATGTAATTAATATGAGGGGGGGGGGGGGGGGGATATCCTGCTTCATGCAAGATGGCAAGTGGTTGCTTTGATTTTTTGATATCCTGTGCAGATGAAATATCACATGACTGGATAACTGAAATGAATCTTTACACATGTTCACATTCTCATATCCTTTAGTAAACCATCCTCCATACGTCATTAAGTTTGAATTTGTACAGCAATGGTTTCCAACTTTGTCCCTCAAGTACCCACAACAAGTTTTCTAGCTTTCCTTCACCTTGCACAGTTTATTTAAAACCATACCAATGGCATCGGAAATGCCGCCAGCAAAACTCCGATGTGAGCTTTTGGTCGGAAAATGCGACCGTGTGTATGCTCTATCGGACTTTTGCTGGCGGAATTCCAGCCAGCAAAAAAATTGAGAGCAATAAGGAGCCCCCACCTTTTGCAACTATAAGGGCATTTTCACACTGGGGCGGGGAAACGTCGGCGGTAAAGCGCCGCTATTTGTTAGCGGCACTTTACCATTGTTTTAGGGGCGCTTTGTACCCCCGCTAGTGGCCAAAAAAAGGGTTAAAAGCACCCGCAAAGCGCCACTGCCGAACGCTGGCCACTGATTTCAATAGCAGGGTCATTTTAGGAGCAGAGCGGTGTATACCGCTTCCGCAACGCCCCAAAGATGCTGCTTGCAGGACTTTTTTTTCCCATCCTGCAAGCGCACCGCTGCAGTGTGAAAGCACTCGGGCTTTTACACTGGGGTGGCGTTTTTCAGGCGCTATTTTTAGCCCCTTAGGGCCTGAAAATGCCTCATTGTGAAAATAGCCTTCTAGCTTCCACTCTTCAAGAAAGCTTTCCACAACATTTTGGAGTGTGTCCATGGGGACTTGTATCCATTCAGCCAAAAGAACATGTGTAAGGTCAAGTACCAATGTTGCATAAAAGACCTAGCTTGTAAACTGCATTCTAATCCATTTCAGAGGTGTTTAAAAGGGTTGAGGTCAGGGCTCTGTGGAGCAGTGGCGGCTGATGTTTTTTTGTTTGGGGGGGGGGGGGCGCATCACATCCATTCCTGTGGGTGTGCACTATTGGAATGGACTGTATTTATTGCATGTACAGTTGTGTGAAAAAGTATTTGGCCCTTCCTGATTTTTTTATGTTTTTGCAACTTTCTCACTCTTAAAATGATTCAGATCATCAGTTTTTTTTAATATTACACAAAGATAACCCGAGTAAATCCAAGATGCAGTTTTTAAATTATTTCATGTATTAAAAGGAAAAAAGCTGTTCAAACCTGCCTGGCCCTATGTGAAAAATGAATTGCCTCCTCCAATGCTGAATTATGAATGAACTGTGATTAACCACAATATTTTGGAAAGCCAAGTTAAATTTCACTTGCCACACCCAGGCCTGATTACTGCCAGACCCATTGAATCAAGAAATCACATAAAATAGAAGCTGTCTGATAAAGTAAAGCATGCTAACAGATAACAATAAGCCACACATCATGCCATAATCTAAAAAAAAAAATCAAGAACAGATTAGAAACAAAGTAATGTACATGTATCGATCTACGAAGAGTTTCAAAGCCATTTCTAAGGCTTTGGAACTCCAGTGAACCACGGGAGGGCCATTATCCACAAATGGAGATAACTGGGAACAGTGGCCGGCCTACAAAAATTTCTCCAAGAGCATGACGATGACTTATCCAGGAGGTCATAAAAGAACCCAGAACAACATATAAAGAACTTCAGGCCTCACTGGCCTCAGGTAAGATCAGTTTTCACGATTCAACAATAAGACTGGGCAAAAATGGCGTCCATGGGAGAGTTCCAAGGCCAAAGCCACTGCTGACCAAAAAGAAATCTCACATTTACCAAAAAACATCTTGATTATCCCCAAGACTTTTAGGCAAATATTCTGTGGACTGAAGAGATAAAAACGTGACTTTTTGGAAGGTGCGCATCACGTTACATCTGGCATAAAACTAATACAGCATTTTATAACAAGAACATCATACCTACAGCCAGACATGGTAGGGGTAGTGTGATGGTCTGGGGCTGCTTTGCAGCTTCAGGACCTTGAGGACTTACCATAATTGATGGAACCATGAATTCTGAGCTCTACCAGAAAATCCTAAAGGAGAATATCCGGCCATCAGTTCGTGACCTCATGCTCTTGGGTTAAGCAGCAGGACAATGATCCAAAACACAACAGCAAGTCCACCTCCAAATGGTTCAAACAAAGCAAAATGTAGGTTTTGAAGTGGCCTATTCAAAGCCCGGACTTAAATCCAATTTACATGCTGAATCATGACCTTACACAGGCCGTTCATGCTGGAAAACCCTCCAACGTGGCTGAATTAAAACGATTCTGCAAAGAAGAGTCGGCCAAAATTGCTACACAGCAATGTGAAAGACTCATTGCCAGTTATCGCAAACGTTTGATTGCAGTTGTTGCCGCCAAGGGTGGCACAACCAGTTATTAGGTTTTGGGGGGCAATTACTTTTTCACATAAAGCCAGGCAGGTCAAAACAGCTTTTTTTGCCTTAATAAATGAAGCCATCATTTAAAAACTGTATTTTGTATTTACTTGGGTTATCTTTGTGTAATAAATGACTCAGATCATCAAACAAATTTTATTGTGTGACAAACATGCAAATAAATAAAAAATTAGAAAGGGGGCAAAAACTTTTTCACACAACTGTATAGGCCGATTTGCACAATTCTTGTGACACTATGGAGTTGATTTATTAAAACTGGAGGGTGCAAAATCTGGTGCAGCTGTGCATGGCAGCCAAACAGCTTCTAACTTCAGTTTGTTCAATTAAGCTTTGACAAAAAAAAAAAAAAATCTGGAAGCTGATGGTTTCTATGCAGAGCTGCACCAGACTATTTTTTACATGGACTAAGTTATACAGTATATATTGTGCATGTAATGTTACACCTTTGCACATTTTTTTTTTCTTAAAGGCTTTTGGTTTGGGCGGCCCTCGGGAGACCCAGGAACTGCTGCAGATAGCTACCCCCTTGCTGAAGTCTGGTGATACATATGCTTTCTTCATTGTGATTATATCTCCTTGTTTCTAATTACGGGATTCCTATATGTTCAATACTAAACGGCCATTGTGGATATCTGTGACGCTCAGAACACAGGTTGTCTTCTTTGGATTGCAGATAAGCTCACCTGACTTCATGTGAAGGCCTGCTAACCCCATACCAGAGGCTGGCTTATCCTTTCGTGGTTCTTTAAATATTTGTCTCCCCTTAACCTAAATGGATGGGATGATAATGTGAAGTATCAAGTCAGAGACGGTAGCCCTGAAGAAGCGGCTCGGACGGCGTAACGCGTAGGCTTTCTCAAATACCCGACTCACATTTTCATCTGGTTTTTATCTAAGACGGGCTAGTTTGTGGCCCTGTTGTTGTGTTGTATTTTTAATAACTCTTTGTAATAAAGATAAACTTTTTTTATACATCAATAATGTGTTGACATAGTATAAAAGGTGGTATTGGATGGCTGGGGTACCCCGCACGTCGACGCTACGCCCCATGCGCCTGTTGTCCATTGACTTGGCACGGAAACGGTACCCACTTCATTCAAAGTCCCAGGGTGAATCCTTCGTTTTATTATATGTTACAGGGATAAAAGTGTGTTACTGGGGACACCAGACCTTTCCCCTTTCTTTGCATTGACTTGGCACGCAGACGTGATGTAATCCATCCGTGATCCACATGAGGAGAGGGTTTGAGCGCCATTGCCGAGTGACGCTTTGTGTCTGGGCGTTAATTCCCCCCCCCCCTCTGATTACGCAGCGTGACGTTGGCGGCACACCTCAGCCACCTGTGGCTATATAGGTTCGTATCTGGGTGGAGCACATACCATTTTCACCTCATACCCCAACACACTGGGTGGTCCACATGCTTGTCTCAGTTCAAGGTAATAACTTGTCGTTCATAGGTTCACCATTTGGTTTAATTGGCTACACACTATTCTCAGCTCTTTGACTTGTTGTTGTGGGCTCTATCTTCTAATGTTTTCACCCCCCACCCGGGTCTTGATACCATCACCTACCCTTCTTGATTTGAATTCCTCAATGCGCCTTGTGCAGCTCTATTTACACAAGTTTACTTTTACCAGATTCCTATTCACAGGAATATATTGGCACTATTATACCAATATATATATTGTACCAGATGCAACGTCTAATTGGGGGGTCACATTATCACTTATGTCTTTTGCACTCCTTTTGCCTCAGTGCGGCCGTAGATCTGCGGCCTTGGCTCCCTGGAGACGTTAGCTGTCCGAGGTACCCTAACCATCCAACACCACCTTTTTACATATCCAACTTTTTGTAGGCAAGAGTATCTGAAAAATTATTCCACTTCCTTCTCTGCCTGCCCCCTTATTTCCTCCTCTGTGCCAACCATCTGTTCACTCTGCGATTTTTTTTCAATATAGATCTATACATATTGCTACTGCTCCTGATGAGGGGATATCTCCATGAAACGCGTAGAACCCCAGCCTTATGCTACACTATCGCGATCACGTGATTCTGAGACTGAATTATGGATTTTATTGTCACCATTAACTCAGTTATGTTGATGATGAATTACAATGACGTTTTATGAAATTCCTATTATACTGTGAATTATGTTGTCATTATGGACAATAAATTGTGAATATATTATTCTTCCTTGTTATGTTATTTCATTATTCTATGTATAAATTGTTTCAAATCCATTAACGTGATTGCTCATTCAATACTTTTAGCTGTGCTTCATATAAAGTATCAACAAACTTCCTCTTTTTATTCTAACATAACAGGGATGGAGGCAGATGAACCTACCCACTCATTGCCTCAAAGTCCCAAATCCCCTCTCCGCCCCTTTTTTTTTTTATAAAAACACAATAAAATACATTTATGTTTTTGGTGGCAACATGACAAAATGTGGAAAATTTCAAAGCGTTATGAATACTTTTTCAAGGCACTGTACGCCACGAGCAGGCAGAAAAAGCCCTTAATCAGACTTTGGAGTAGTGTAAAGATACCAATCATCCTTTTTTGTGAATAGTAGTTACTCTTATACCTGCATTTTTGTGGCCACTTTTCAGCCAGCAGCAGATTCCAGAGCTATGTTCCTGGAACCACAAGAATTCAACATATTTTCTGAATAACCTGATTCTTTGCACATCTGAGTAGCAAGATTCCTTCTTCCAAACAAATTGAGGAGAGGTGCAGTAAAATAATGCAAATTCTTCAGGCTGACAAGACGACGTAGCAATAATTTATAGGCAATAAGAAAGGCCCTGCAGGAATGACTTCCGCCTGGAACAGTTGAGGTGATATCACTCCCTGCACATGTAGGAACCTATATATAGTGGATGAGTTGGTGCCTGAGGCACTAAAGAATCCCTTTCAAGTCTACAGGATTATAGCTAAAGCACTAAACTCTACACGTCGAAAACACTTTCTTTCTTTGGAATGGAGATTGTCCAACCATGCTGGCCTTACAAAGACGACACTCAGACCCTCTAGAAATCCCACATTTATGTGATTTGTACATCCAAATGTCTTGTACATGTAGGCAACCCCTATGGCAGGGAAATGCAATTAGCGGACCTCCAGCTGTTGCAAAACTACAATTCCCATCATGCCTCTGGGTGTCATGCTTGTGGCTGTCAGAGTCTTGCTATGCCTCATGGGACTTGTAGTTCTGCAACAGCTGGAGGTCCGCTAATTGCATATCCCTGCCCTATGACATACTATGAGGGTGTAATAGGTTTGTCAGTATCATCAGAGCTTTATCATCACAGGTGATAATAGAATAAAACGTTCCAGTCCCCTCATGTTAACGCTGAACCCCAGGGAAAGGAGAAATGCTCCCTTGTAGCAGGTGTGCGCCAACACTGCAAGGGTTAAATGACCATTAGAAAACATTTTACTTACCAATCTTCTGCTCCTGTAAGCTCCCCTTCAGGTTGTAAGGCCAGTCCCAGCAGCCCCTTCTCTCCGATGGATGCACATACTCCGACATCATCAAGGCCAAGGCAGAGCCCCATAGCTTTGCATTGGTCATGAGGAAGCCAAGAGACAGCCCACTGCCAGAGTGCAAGGGAGTGGAAGAGAGCGCCAGCTGCTGTGGGAATGAAGGATCAGGTGAGGTATGCAAAATTGGTTGTTTTACCCCCTAGACCCAAATTTGCATTTAACCCTTGACGTTCAGGGGCAATCTGACTATATGGGAGGATTTTATTTCTCCAGAGATGGGCTTTAATCTATTGGAGATCCATGAATGTCATGGTCCATGCTCTATACCAAACTTTTTAAACAAAGGGCCAGTTTACAGTTCTTTAAACTTTAGGGGGGCCAAACTGTGACTGTGTTGGGAGTAGAAATTGTCCTGGCGTCAGTGGGAGTAAACAGTGTATAATGGGGGAATAGTGCCCCATTGTTGGAGTCAGTTTGAGGAATAGTGCCCAATTGTTGGTGTCAATGGGAGATATAGTGCCCCATTGTTGAAGTCAGTAGCAGGAATTACATTCAATGTTGATGTCAGTAGGAGGAATAGTGTCTTGTATCAGTGGGAGGAAAAGTGCCCCAAAGAGCAAAGGGCAGAATCTGGTCCCCGGGCTGCAGTTTGGACACCACTGCTCGATACATGTAGCACTACCCCCAAAGAAGTCCTGTAACTTAATCAGTTCCTTCTCAAGATAAGTGCAGAGGCAGCCAGGCACACCGCAACAGTTCACTCACTCTGGCTAAGTTATCAGTCTAGGGCAGTGGTCTCCAAACTGTGGCCCAGGGGCCGAATTCGGCCCTTTTCCTGCCTTATTCCGGCCCTGGGGGCACTATACCCTCAACTGACACCAATAATGGAGCACTATTCTGCCCACTGACACTACTGATGGAGCAACTTTCCTTCCACTGGCACTGTTGACAGATAGGGCACTATTGCTTTTACTGACACCATCAATGAGGCACTATTCCTCCCACTAAACCCATTGAAGGGACACACTTCTTACTGCCACTGACGATGGGGCATTTTCTATTCCCACTGGCCACAGACTGGCCCCCACAAAGCCTGAGCAACAGTGAACTGGCCTTTGGTTTAGAAAGTTTGGAGACCCCTGGTCCAGGGGATGTCACTCAAACTTGCCAAGCCTCCCTGAACGGTCTCTATGCAGGAGCAGATATTGTTGGCAGAACTTCCTTTTTCAAAAACTATCCCACACAGGAGTACCACTGGTTCTTCCACCCAAAGGAAACCGCACACAGTCACTAGGACCCTGAGCTCAGGTCAGTACTCACAATGTCACAGGAACATTGCATGCCTACTTCCAGTATCCATTACATACCTTTCAGTCAGGGTGAGAAAAAATGCTCACAAGGCCACAGGACAGTCAGACACTTCCAACTGTCACTCTTCAATGAGATCTCCAGACCAGGCCCTTAGGTGAAATTCCCTTGATTTGTTTCAGGGAAGGATCTTATAAATTACCCCCCCCCAGCTATGCCACAGCTGGGACCTCAATGAACATGCATCAAACTCCAGCAGTCTGCCCAGAGAGCCACAGTCCTTCAGGCTGGGAAATCCTCCAGTAGGACAAGAAGAGGGCTGCTCCAGGCCCATACTATATACAGTTATGTCCATATGTATTTGGACATAGGCACAATTTTTATACTTTTGGCTCTGTATGCCACCAGAATATAATTAAAACAAAACAATCCAAATTAATTTGAAGTGCATACTATCAGCTTTAATTCAAGGGGTTGAACATAAATATCAAGTACAAATTTTAGGAACTGCAACCATTTTTATACACAGTCCCCCCATTTGCATGGGCTCAAATGTAATTGGACAAATGAATATAATCATAAATAAAATGTTCTTTTTTAATATTTTGTTGAGAATCCTTTACTGGCAATGACTGCCTAAAGTCTGGAACCCATGGACATTACCAACGACTGGGTTTCCTCCTTTCTGATGCTTTGCCAGGCTTTAACTGTAGCTGTCTTCCGTGGTCCTTTGTTTTGGGGCCTTTCTGCCTTTAGTTTTGCCTTCAGCAAGTGAAATGCATGCTCAATTGGGTTTAGATCAGGTGATTGAACTGGCCATTGCAGAATATTCCACTTCTTTTCCTTCAAAAGCTCCTGGGTTGCTTTTGCAGTGTGTTTTGGATCATGGTCCATCTGTACTGTGAAGCGCCATCCAATCAACTTTGCTGCATTTGGCTGAATCTGGGCTGACAATCTCTCTCTAAACACTGCAGATATCATCCGGCTGCTTCTGTCACATCATCAATAAACACCAATGACCCAGTGCCACTGGAAGCCATGCATGCCCATGCCATCGCATTGCAAGCTCCACCATGTGACCACAGAGGACGTTGTATGCTTTGGACCATGACCTGTTCCAAGCCTCCACCACATTTTTTTCTTCCCATCATACTAGTACAGATTAATCTTGGTTCCATTCGTCCAAAGAATGCTTTTGCAGAACTGGTCTGGCTTTTTTAGATGTTGTTTGGCAAAGTCTAATCTGGCATTGCTATTCTTCAGGCTTATGAATGGTTTGCACCTTGTTGTGAACCCTCTGTATTTGCTCTCGTGAAGTCTTCTCTTGATTGTAGACTTTGACAATGATACGCCCACCTCCTGGAGAGTGTCCTTCACTTGTCTAGATGTTGTGAATGTGTTTTTCTCTTTACCATAGAGAGGAACCTGCGATCATCATCCACCACTGCTGTCTTCCGTGGATGTCCAGGCCTTTTTATGTTGCTGAACTCACCAGTGTGTTCTTATTTCCTCAGAATGTACCAAACTGTTGATTTGGCCACTCCTAATGTTGCTGCTATCTCTCTGATGGATTTGTTTAGTTTTTGAAGCCTTGCAATGGCCTGTTTCACTTGTATGGACAGCTCCTTTGAACGCATGATGTAGGTTGACAGCAATAGATTCCAAATGCAAATACCACACTTAGAATCAAGTCCAGACCCTTTACCTGCTTAATTGATGCAGAAATAATGAAGGAGTAGCCCACACCTGGCCACTGAACAGCTTTTGATTCAATTGTCCAATTACTTCTGGTCCCTTGAAAAAGGGGGGGGCTGGCTATTAAGAGCTGTAATTCCTAGACCTTTCTTTCGATTTGGATGTGCATACCCTTAACTTGAACCTGAGAGTGTTCACTTTCAGCCCATATCAATTATATAAACTATAGCTTGAATATGTTTTGGTAAATACCTGAAAAAAACTAAAAAATTGTGTATGTGTCCAAATATATATGGACCTGTTTGTGCTCTTCAGCCACCTACTGGGCACACCTCCCAAGGGACTGGCTGAAGTCCCAGAAATATTCAGACTGCTTATTTGACTTTTCAGCCCACTCTGGTCTAGAAATATCTAGAATATAGGGAGAAACAATCAAACTTGCAGCCTGTAAAACACAGAACAGCCCAAAGCAATCAGCACCTGCTCCACTGGTTACAGAGGAGCCAAAAATAACTACATTTACCTAACATCTTAGCAACCAAACTAGGTGCGTGCTAAATACACTAAATACAAAGATTGTTACATGATTACAAATCAATTTCTCTCTCATTCCTTAGACCCCTTTCACACTGAGGCAGTTTTCAGGCGTTTTAGCGCTAGAAATAGCGCCCGAAAACTGCCTCCCATTCATTTGCTTGAGTGCTTTTACACTCAGGTGGTTCCCTTGCGGGATGTTAGAAAAAGTCCTGCAAGCGGCATCTTTTGGGGCAGGTTTGGAGCGCTGTAAAAAGCGCTCCAAAAATGCCCCTGCCCATTAAAATGAATGGAAAGCGTTTCGAAAGTGCAGAAAAATGCCCGAAAAGCGCTGCTGAAGCACCGCAAAAAGGACCGCCGCTTTAGCGCTGTTTTAGTGTGCTTATGGGTCTTAATGCTAGCCATATACAGCTAGCAATTTCCATGTAATATAAACGACTTTTAATCAATTTTGATGACAGAGAAGGGTAAAAGCATTTAAAAGATCAAAGGCTATCCATCCATCTCTAATTAATTTAACTGTCAAATGTTGATCAATGTTTGAACTAAAATGGTTTAATTAACCAAACTTCAGCCTGGTCTGCAAAAAGTAAAACAGTTAGGAGCTACAAGTCCTTACCAGCCCATGGCTTCCTACATTCTCATTCTATAACCTGAAATCTACAGCACCGCCATCTTGGATTCAGGAACCAACTGTGACTTTTTTTGGTTAGACTAAAGATCACAAGTCTCTCACGATTCTCGCAGCGCAACATCATCTTTCACATTATACAAAAAAATTGGGCTAACTTTACTGTTTGATTCATTAAAGTGTATTTTTTCCCCAAAAAATTGCGTTTAAAAGACCGCTGCGCAGATACAGTGCGACATAAAATATTGCAACAACCACCATTGTATTCTCTAGGGTCACTGCTAAAAAAAAGTATATAAAATGTTTTGGGGTTCTAAGTAATTTTCTAGCAAAAGATAATGATTTTAACTTGTAAGCAACAAGTGTCAGAAAAAGGTTTAGTCTTTAAAGCGGACCTTCGGTCATTTTTTTCAACTTTCCATCTATTAAATCTTCTGTCCTTTTTGACGTTTTAACTTTGGATAGTAAAAAAAAAAAATTTCTGCCAGTAAACACCTTATACAGCCCACTTCCTGTTTCTTGTCTGGCAATAAGCCTAGGCTTATGACATCATGCACAGCTCTCTCTCTCACGCTCGTGAGAGTTTTCCAGGAAAAGGGGGGGGGTCATAAGAGGGCCAATGAGAGCTGCAGAGATTGAGGTGTGTGTCTGTGTACATCCAGGAAGTGAACAGGCAGCAGCTTCAGCTGCCCACAGTTAAAATGACTGCAGCCAGACTTAGTGAAGGGAGATTTCTGAAGCATATTTGGCAAGTACAGAATCACAGTATATATAAAATAATGTGCAAAGTGGTTGGAGGGAAGCTTCAGAATGGCAATGTTGTTTTTATTACAAATTATGTGAGCAGACTGCAGTTCCTCTTTAAGTGGTTAAACTGACCTGATTTACAGACCGAAGTTCATTCCTTTGATCTAAAAGAACTATATGTTACAATGTTTCTCTTTATCTCTGCTTAACTCTCTGCACTGAATCGGGGAAATGTTTTTTTAAGATCAGAAGGGAGGTAGCACCGCGATGTTGATTCTTTAAAGATTAATCCTGCAGCTCTACTGTCAGTTTTTATTGCTGTCTGTGCCTCCATCATGGAGATTCACCCTCTCTATTTGTCCTGTTTACCAGTATCATTGAAAGTGAAAGTAAAAGAAAAAGTAATAGAGGGGAAATCTTTCAATGGGGGACACTAGTTCTGGTGACCTGGGGGGTCCCAAAGCAATTCCCCTACTTTACAGGAATTTGCTCTTACTTCCTGTTTGGCTATGGGACAGGAAGTGAAGGGAAATTTCCGCAATGGGACATAGGTGTGGAAAAAAAAATCTGATAAAGGGTTATAACCCTCTCTTGGCTCTATCCAAAATTTAAAAAAAAGTTTTGCCTGTAGTTCTACTTTAACCACTTCAGCCCCGTAAGATTTGGCTGCTGAATGACCGGGCCATTTTTTTGCGATTCGGCACTACGTCGCTTTAACTGACAATTGCACGGTTGTGCAATGCTGCACCCAAATTTGCATCCTTTTTTTCCCACAAATAGAGCTTTCTTTTGGTGGTATTTGATTGCCTCTGCAATTTTTATTTTTTGTGTTATAAACAAAAAAAGAGCGACAATTTTGAAAAAAAAACACAATATTTTGTACTTTTTGCTATAATAAATATCCCCATTTTTTTTTTTAAAAAAAAAAAAAGCTAATTTTGTCTCAGTTTAGGCCGCTGTGTATTCTTCTACATATTTTTGGTAAAAAAAGCGTATATTGATTGGTTTGCGCAAAAGTTATAGCGTCTACAAAATATGGGATAG
Source organism: Lithobates clamitans (assembly GCA_037952925.1). NCBI lineage: Eukaryota > Metazoa > Chordata > Amphibia > Anura > Ranidae > Lithobates > Lithobates clamitans. The sequence continues at coordinate 598,016 of JBBGZY010001868.1, forward strand.
ATTTATAGCATTTTTATTTATTTATTTATTTTTTTTTACACGTAATGGCGGCGATCTGCGATTTTTATCATGACTACGACATTATGGCGGACAATTTTGACACATTTTTGGGACCATTGGCATTTATACAGCGATCAGTGCTATAAAAAGTCATTGATTAGTGTAAAAATGTCACTGGCAGTGAAGGGGTTAACACTAGAGGGCGATCAAGGGTTTAACCGTGTTCCCTGGGAGGTGATTCTAACTGAAGGGGGAGGGGACTGACTAGAGGAAGTGACGGGTTACGGTTCCTAGCTAATAGAAACACACAATCTGCCACTGCTCTCAGAACAGGGATTTGTGCGTTTACACTTCCGTGTTCTGTCCCTCATCCTCGCGATCGCTCCTGGCCGACGGTCATCGCAACCGTCAGCCACGAGCATCGGCACCCCTGCTGTGCAGCGCACGCCGCGCTCGCCTGCTATCCCACGAGCCAACGTATAGATTCGATGGTTCGCAGGCTGGTGCCGACCTGTTGCAGTATAATGACGGCGGCTGGGTCGGCAAGTGGTTAAAACAGTACACATTTACATGGGTTTCCAAATTTTCTTTATTAGGAGATTTGCTGACATGGAAACTGCCTTTTTGGTAAATAAAGTATTTGAATAAAAAAAACAAATCATGTTACGCTGAGTAAATAGATAACCAGGTATCTAGGTTGGGTGTGGAACGGTGCCAAACTACGGTACCTAAAATTCTCCGTAGGCGACGCTTTAAAAGCCTTTACAGATTACCAGTTCACAGTTACACAGGAGGTCTGGTGCTAGAATTATTGCTCTCACTCGGACGTTCACTTTATTTTTTTTACACTGTCCCTTTATTTTTTTTTATCAACTTTATTGCTATCAAAAAGGATGGACAACAGCTCTTGTGACAGCATGGGCTGTGACAGGTCTGCTTTGCTGCATGTGTGACCGAGATATTACCCTTCCCATTCAAGGATGTACGGGCACATCTTATGGACAGGAAGTGGTTAATGAGTGTAAACAAATTTAAAAACGTGGTAAAAATACATTTGTCATGTGAGAAAAATGGAGGCCGTCAGTGCTTAATGCTATATACCTGGCTGTAACTCGGACCCTTATTGATACTTCAGTACTTGAGTCGCTGACCCAGAAAAAAATGTAGATAAGGACTTCTGACATTTCTCAGACTTTCCTGATCTGCATTCTTGTTTTGGGTTAGTGAATGTAGGTACTGAACCCAGCGGGTCAGCATAACAAACAAGCAACCTGTATTTTCAGGATTCCCTTGATAAATGGGTTTACTTTAATTAACATGTCTCTGCCACATTGGGATTGTTTCTTTAGTCTGAAAATCACAGCTGAGCATGCAGAATGAGAAAGACGAAAGGAAAATATATTTATTGCACTACAAATCTTTGGTGTCATTTAGTCCCCGCTAGCAAGAGCTTGAAGCATCTGTGTAATTAGGAGGTAGGTGATGTTATGGAACATCTGCGGTAATAAAACTAGCTTCCGATTTTGATGGAAGGCTAACCCGGCTCCAAGCCGCATCCCAGGTATTCAAACACTAGAAAAGCGCTTGTCACACCAAACTCTGCTGCATTCTTAACTCCTGTGTCTTTACGTGCATATTGAATTTACTAGGACATTCTAAAAGGTTGCTAGGGAGTTCCATTTACAGTAGTTAATGGATCTTCCACCTAGACCGACTACCAATGCAAGGGCAATTTTCCCCTACCTACCATTAGGTATGAGCTGGGTTTGGTCCAAACCCAGTTTGGCATAACCCATGGGAAGCCTTCACATGATTGCATCCCCACCAGCAAGGCCGGGACAAGGGGTGGGCAGGGGGGGGGCGGCTGCCCTGGGCGCAACAGTTTACTATAGGGATGGGGGTGTCTTCCTTCTGTAACAAGGCTGACAGGAGTAGTTACAGCGGCAGTGGTTTTGACATGACTGCTGGGCGTAGGATCCTCTAAACTTGCACATCATGAACTGGGGAGGGGGCGCAGTTTGGCATTTTTTGCCCTGGGCGATGGACGACCTTGCCCCAGAACTGCCCACCAGCCCAATCAGCTGAGGCATTCCCTGATCCGCGCGTACACCAAGGGGTGAGATGCTTGTGGCATCATTCCATATAATGGCCATAAATAGGTCAACAACATTGATTAAATATGGCAATGTGGCCATATTCCGTCAATGATGCCACATCTCGTTTCCGGCTGCAGCGGATTGGGATGGCGGGTGATGGCTTTCCATAGGTTCTGCAAAACTGTGTTTGGACCAAACTCAGCTTATCCTTCGTGGTCAGAGTAGAAGTAACCTATTAGTTTGGTAGTGGGAATTTGCCCCTTGCAATGTAATTCTACACGGACAATTACGGTTGAGCTGGGCTTGGTCCGAAGGAAAGTTTGAACTAGAACCTAGGGGAAGCCTTCGCATTATTGTATCCCCACTAATCCAATCAGCTGTGAATGAGGCATTCCTTGACCCACACCTGCACACACACCAAGGCGATGGGATACTTGGCATGGCACAATTTCGTAATAGGTCAATGCCATTGACTTAATATGTTAATGATGTCACAAGCATCTCTAGCTGCACCTAATTGGTGGCAGCTTTTCATGGGTGCATGAAAGCTTAGCCCTAGTGGTCATTGTAACCCATTACATTGGTAGTTAGTGAAAAATTGCCCCTTGCAATTTTACCCCTTGCAGTGGTTTACGTCTACACTGATCACAAGCTGGGTTCAGTTAAAAAAAACAGTCGGGCAGGACTCAAGGGAAACGGTCACACGATCGCATCCCCTCCATCTGGGTAGCAGTGACCATAACATGATTTAATTTAATGTTAGCTGTAAGCAATAAACACACACTGGAAGGATAAAAACACTTAACTTTAAGAGAGAAAATTTTCCAAGGATGAAGGCTGCTCTCCAGGACTTAGACTGGGGACGGACTATTGGCATTGATGAACACAGAACAGAAATGGGAATTCTTCAAAAAGACTGTATGCAAACTGCAAAGTATATTCCCATGGGCAATAAGTTTAAAAAGCTAAAAATAAAACCTGTGTGCCTCACAGCCAAAGTTAAAAAAGCTATTAATAATAAGAAAAGAGCTTTTAAAAAATATAACATTGAAGGAACACTATCAACGTTTAAATGTTACAAAGAATATAACAGAATAAGTAAAAGGGAAATCAAGGTCGCAAAAATTCAAAAACGAATGACAGATTGCAAAAGATAGTAGGACAAACCTCAAAAATATTAATAGTAAAAAGGTCAGGTCTGAGCATGTAGGCCCTTTACAAAATAATCTGGAGTGGGTGACTGGTGACAAAGAGAAGGCAAATTTATTAAATATATATGTATACAAAGGAGCATGGGAGAGCTCATTTCCATAATGGGGATGGCATTGAAACAGCCCCAAATAATCCACAATGGCTCAAAAGTGATATGGTCCAGAAATATTTAGACAGAATAAAGGTGGATAAAGCACCTGGACCAGATAGCATCCACCCACGGGTCCCTCAAAGAATTGAGCTCTGTCATTTCAAAGCCATTTTCTCTAATTTTTAGGGACTCGTTAATGACGGGAATAGTACCACTGGATTGGCGTAGGGCCAATGTGGTTCCTATATTTAAAAAGGGATCAAAGTCTTTACCAATTAACTAAAGAACCTGTTAGTTCTATAGTTGAAAAGATATTGGAGAGTGTAATAAAAGACCACAAGGATGAGTTTTTGCTGGGGAAAAAAAAAAATTTTAAGCAACAGACAGCATGGATTCATAAAAGGCAGAAGTTGTCAAACAAACCGGATTACTTTTTATGAGGCGGTAAGTAAAACCTTGGACAGACGGGTGGCTGTGGACGTAGAATACTTGGATTATGCAAAAGCATTTGACACAGTTCCCCACACACAGCTCATGTGTAAGGTAAAGTCTACAGGTTTGGAAAGATCAGTTTTAAATGGATAAAAAAACTGTCTAAAAAAAACGAATTCAGTGAGTAGTGGTTAACGATTCTTACTCTGAATGGTCTGAGGTTGTCAGTGGTGTACCCCAGGGTTCAGTGTCGGGACCTTTACTTTTTAATATATTTATACATGATATTGGGTCTGGGATTAAAAGTACAATTTCAGTGGTTGCAGAGGACACCTAAGCTATGCAGTGGAATAACGTCCTTAGGATGTCTTCAACTTACAGGCTGACCTCAATGCACTGTTTAATTGGGCAACTGAGTGGCAAAGGAGGTTTAATGTTGATAAATGTAAAGTTATGCATTGGGGGCTAGGAATATGCATGCATCATACCATACTAAGGGGGGGGGGGGGGTCCAACTGAGAGAATCCATAGTGGAGAAGGATCTGGGGGTTTTCTTAGATCATAGACTTAATAGCATGCAATGCCAAGCCGCGGTTTCCAAAGCAAGCAAAGTCCTTTCTTGTATTAAGAGAGGTATGGACTCCAGAGAGAGAGATATCATTTTACCCCTGTACAAATCATAAGTAAGACCTCATCTAGAATATGCAGTTCAGTTCTGGGCACCAGTTCTCAAAAAGGATATCGGGGAACTGGAGAAAGTGCAGAGAAGGGCAACCAAACTGATAAGAGGCATGGAGGAGCTCAGCTATGAGGAAAGATTAGAGGAACTGAATTTATTCCCTCTTGAGAAGAGGAGATTAAGGGGGATATGATCAACATGTATAAATACATAGGGAGTCAATATAGTGAACTAGGTTTTGAGTTATTCACTTTAAGGTCATCACAGAGGACAAGGGAGTCTAGAGGAAAAAAAGATTTAGTCTCCAAATACGGAAAAGTTTCTCTACAGTAAGAGATGTGAAAATGTGGAATAGACTCCCTCCAGGGGTGGTTCTGTCTAGCTCAGTAGATTGCTTTAAAAAAGGACTGGGTTCTTTCCTAATTGCACATAATATAACTGGGTACTGACTCTTATAGGTAAAGTTGATCCAAGGATTATCTGATTGCCTCTCGGGGGATCAGGAAGGATTTTTTTCCCCTGCTGGAGCAAATTGGATCATGTTTGGCTGGGGTGTTTTTCGCCTTCCTCTGGATCAACTGTGTGTGAAGGATTGTGTATATGGAATTGTATGATATTTTTTTTTTTGGTTGAACTAGATGGACTTGTGTCTTTTTTCAACCTATGTCCCAATCAGCTGCAGCCAAGGCAGGAGATGCCCCTGACATCATTGACCGAATATGGTCACACAGCCATATTTAGTCAATGTTATTGGCCTAATATAGCCATGTGGTCATATTAGGATATGACATGAAGAGCATCCCCACTCTTGGAGTACATGCAGCTGCGGGGAGGGGGATGCCACAGCTAACAGGGCCAGCGGGGATGCGATCATGTGACAGTTTCCTATATGTTATGCCAAACTGGATTTGGACTGAGTTTGGAACAAACCCAGTTCATCCCTAGTGGCCATTAATGTCTGAGAACCCACTACTTTTTACTGTTTATTATTTATTTCATTTCCAGATTAATTCTGGAAATAAGTTTACTTTATAGAGCAGGTGGGTGTCAAAAATAATCTCTCCTGGGTGTCAAATATTCTGGGCATGTACATTATTTAGAAAAACCTCTTTACGCAGGGAGGAGCTGGTACTTTAAATGGGCCGCAACACCCCGAGGGCGGGAGGATGGATGCCAGATAATGAAGCACTGTAATTAGCTGCACAGCAAAGTAACCCGTTCTACTGATCATTGGTAGTTGACCATGAACTGCTGGTGACAACTTGGTCACAGTTCTCCCCAGAATAAAACGGTGAGGCATACATGAGGTGGCAGGGTGGTCTTAACCCCCCTCCGCCACATATATTCGAACTGCTGTTGTAAAAGGGTTAAAATTGTCTATAACTTAACACGCAAATGTATCATCAGCTGTAGGTATATTAATTTTAGCAAGGGTTTCCTGAGACCTAGAATGCTTCCAAGGGTTCACCGGGGATAAGAGGTTGAGAAAGGCTGCTGTAAAGAAACCCTAATCTCAAATTGAAATAAAATTTAAAGAAATAAAGCTTCTACTAGTTCATAAAAAAAGTGGAGCACATACAGTGGGGAAAATAATTATTTGTTCCCCTGCAGATTTTGTAAGTTTATCCACTTACAAAGAAGTGAAGGGTCTAGAATTTTTATCATAGGTGTATTTTAACCAGTTCCAGACCGCCTCACGTACATATACGTACGTGACTTGCAACCGTGGATCAGGGGACGCGCAGTCAGATTCGGCACATATTTCACCCCCTGATCGCCTCCCCCAGTTAACCCTTTCACGCCCTGTCAAAGTGTCACCAAGTGCAGTGTTCATATTTTTTTTTACTGACCATTGTATTGGTGTCACTTGTAATGCTAAACAGCGTTGGGTTTAAGGTACCCCCCATATATCTCCTAATAAAGGTTTAACCCCTTGATCACCCCCAGTTAACCTTTTCACTCCCTGTCACAGTGTCATTAGTATAGTGTACAGATTTATTTTTCTGATCGTTGTATTAGTGTCACGGGTGACGTTTGTTAGTGTCAGCATCAGTTAGGTGTTAGCGCAAGTTAGCGACAATCCCAGAAAGTGTCAGGTATTAACCCTTTGATTGCCAGTAGCACTAACAAACAAGCACATACCATAAACCTCCATTACTAGAATAGTGTCTGGACAGATCAGTATCTTTGATCTGATCAGATCTACATTAGCGTCCCCAGTAGTATAGTGTTCCCAAAAACGCGGCGTTAGCAGGATCAGCCCAGACACCTGCCAGCACCTGCGTTTAGCTCCTCCGCCCAGCCCAGCCCAGCCCACCCAAGTGCAGTATCAGGAGGTCACTTTCAAAACACATCACACAAAACCACAGCGTTTAGCAGAGTCAGGCCTGATCCCTGCTAGCACTAGCAGTTTTTTTTTTTTGAAGCAGTACAAATAGTCCTCAGACAACCAGGTGCTTTTTTTTTTTACCTGTGAGTAGCACTAGTTACCTATAAATTTATTGGCCAAAATGTCAAACCAAAAGGTACACTAATGAAGAGGGCCTATAGAATGCTGAGCATAGCAGATGAGAGCGAGCAGTCCTCACTGTCAGATTCAGGCTCAGTATTTGACCCTGTAGCGAGCGGCACCCCGAAAGATAGCTCAGATGACGGAGAAGTGGTCCCTGCTAAGGTCAAGCGTACCCGACCCCACTTCTTCTGTTGCTGAGGTGCAACAACCCACAATCCAAGGTCTCTAACATTCATATACTAGGGCCAATTTTGGACAGAAGCCTATGTAACTTATATAGTTACATAGTTACATAGTTAGTACGGTTGAATAAAGACACCAGTCCATCAAGTTCAACCTGAGCAAGTGTGGGTGCATGTCTACAACTATCCCTATTTTTTTTAATTTAAGGTACCCATATAGCGCTGTGTCAATTTTTACGCAGCGCTCCACACATATCACACACTCACATCGATACCTACCCTCAAGGAGCTCACAATCCAAGGTCTCTAACATTCATATACTAGGGCCAATTTTGGACAGAAGCCAATTAGCCTACCAGCATGTCTTTTGGAGTGTGGGAGGAAACCGGAGTACCCGGAGGAAACCCACGCAGGCACAGGGAGAACATGCAAACTTCAGGCAGGTAGTGTCGTGGTTGGGATTTGAACCAGCAACACTTCTTATTGCTAGGCGAGAGTGCTACCCACTACACCACTGTGCTGCCCAATGATATCCGTAAGCAGCAGTGTCAGTACTAGTGCTGCTCATCCTTCTGGTGAACTGGCAAGCACCAGCGGCCTAGTACATCCTGGTCATACACAGACCAGCACTGCAGTATCACTTGGTGATGTGGCGAGTCCCATAAGAACAGTTCAAGCTGGTGCGGTGGCTAGCACAAGTAATGCCCCGCAGCCACCAAGAATTCGAGCACAGGTCCGTAGAGCCCATAGTGCCCTTCCTGAACACGATTGGCTTCATAAAATTTGGCCCCTCATAAACCACTTAAACGAAAAATTTGCAGCCTCGTTTATCCCCGATCAAGATGTCCACAGTGACGAGTCCCTAATTAAATTTTCTGGCCGCCTTGTTTTCAAAAAATATCTCCCCAGCAAGCTTGCCAGATATGGGGTCAAGATGTATAAGCTCTGTGAAAGGGCAACAGGCTATACATGGAGTTTTCTGGTTTACGAGGGAAAAGATAGCAACCTTGGAGCCCCCCCAACTGTCCGGACTACATAGGGAGCAGCGGCAAGATTGTTTGGAACTTGGTGTCACCCTTATTCGGAAAGGGGTACCATTTATACATGGACAATTTTTATTCTCTACTGACCCTGGACTGTTAATCGACAGTTTCCCTGCATGCTTGGATGCTTGCTTTCACTGTTGCTGACCACGTCCCTGCTTGCTGCATGGACCTCTGAACAACTGCACTATTAACATCACAGGTAATCTTTTGTTTACCCTTTGCTCGGCAGAATATGGCCACTTTGTGGGTGTTTCCATTGTCCTGGTGCTCCAGGGCCTCCAAAAATGTGATAGGTTGCCGAAGGTGCTACTTGGATGTTGGGCCTCTCTATGTGGCCAGGCTGTGAAAGAGTCTCACACATGTGGTATCGCTATACTCAGAAGGAGTAACAGCATGTGTTTTGGGGTGTAATTCTTGGTATGTACATGCTATGTGTTAGAAATATTTTATAAATTGTCAACTTTGTGTGAAAAAAAAAATACCTTTTCATTTTTGTTCCTATTTTCCAAAAACTTATGGAAAAAAAATAACATGTTTAAAAGACTAGATAGAAAGATAGAATATACATTGGGGTGTTTGCTTTCCAAAAGGTGGTCATTTTGAGGGTGTTTCTTATGTCCTGGTGCTCTAGAGCCTTCAAAAATGTGATTGTCAGGAAATTAGATGTGTAATCTAAGCCCCTAGAACACCTGATGGTGCTCCTTGGGCCTCTCTATGTGGCCAGGCTGTGAAAAAGTCTCACACATGTGGTATCCCCATACTCAGGAGAAGCAGCAGAATGTATATTGGGGTGTAATTCCACATACACCCATGGCATGTGTGAGCAATATATCATTTCAGTGACAACTTTGAAAAATGGCTTTTTTTTTTACACAATCACATTATGACAAAAAAATAAAAAAAACATTCAAACACTCATTTTAGCACCTCAAGAAATAAGATAGGCAGTCAAACTAAAAGCTGCGTAAATTCCAGTAAACGTACCATAGTTTGTAGACGCTATAACATTTGCGTAAACCAATAAATATATGCTTATTAAAACATTTTTACCCGAGACATGTGGCTGAATACATTTTGGCCTAAATGTATGACTGAAATTGAGTTTATTGGATTTTTTTATAACGAAGTATACATTTTTTTTTTTTTAATTTTCAGTCTTTTTACATTTATATCGCAAAAAGTAAAAATTCCAGGGGCGATCAAATACCACCAAAAGAACGCTCTTTTCATTTGTGTACAGCATTGCATGACCGCGCAATTACCAGTTAAAGCAGCGCAGTGCCAAATTGTAAAAAGTGCTCTGGTCATTAAGAGGGTAAAACCTTCCAGGGCTGAAGTGGTTAACTGATAGAGACAGAATATCAACCAAAAATCCAGAAAAAAAAAAAACACAGGATACAAATGTTATAAATTGAGTTGAAGTTCAGTGAGTAAAATAAGTATTTGATCCCCAAGCAAAACATGACTTATTACTTGGCGGTGAAACCCTTGTTGGCAAGCAGAGAGGGAAGAAATTTCTTGTAGTTGGTGACCAGGTTTCAGTTGGTGACTAGCAGAGAAACAGCCCCAAAGCATAATGTTTCCACCTCTGTGCTCGACTGTAGGGATGGTGTTCTTAGGGTCATAGTCAGCATTTTTCTTCCTCCAAACATGGCGAGTCAAGTTAATTCCAAGAGCTCAATTTTGGTCTCATCTGACCACAGCACTTTTTCCCAATCCTGCTCTGAATCATTCAGATGTTCACTGGCAAACTTCAGATGGGCCTGTACATGTGTCGTCTTGAGAAGGGGAACTCACCGTGTTTGGAAGAAAAAAAATGCCTACTATGACCCTAAGAACACCATCCCTACAGTCAAGCACGGAGGTGGAAACATGATGCTTTGGGGCTGTTTCTCTTGCCGCATTGAGGGGCCAATGGACAGGTCCATGTAATGTAAAATCTTGGATGAGAACTTTCTTCCCTCAGCCAGAACACTGAAGATGGGTCATGGATGGGTCTTTCAGCATGACAATGACCCAAAACATACCGCAAAGGCAACAAAGGAGTGGCTCAAGAAGAAGCACATTAAGGTCATGGAGTGGCCTAGCCAGTCTCCAGACCTTAATCCTATAAAAAAATTTATGGGAGGGAGCTGAAACTTCGAGTTGCCAAGAGACAGCAAAAAAAACCTTAGGCTTTAAGATCTGTAAAAAAGAGTGGACCAAAATCCCTCCTGAGATGTGTGCAAACCTGGTCACCAACTACAAGAAACGTCTGACCTCAGTGCTTGCCAACAAGGGTTTCTCCACCAAGTACTAAGTCATGTTTTGCTTGGGGAATCAAATACTTATTTTACTCACTGAACTGCAATTCAATTTATAACATTTGTATCCTGTGTTTTTTTTTCTGTATTTTTGGTTGATATTCCGTCTCTATCATTTTAAAATACACCTATGATAAAAATGATAGACCCTTCATTTCTTTGTAAGTGGGCGAATGTACAAAATCTGCAGGGGATCAAATAATTATTTCCCCCACTGTAACAGCCAGTTAGATGCTTTACATATTCCAAAAAGAGCTGACAATCAGAGAAAGTAAATATTTCCAAAGATTATCAGCTACTTCTAGCAGCCGAAATGCAGTATTTTCCTAAGCCACGCTATTCTTATGAATGAAGACCATCTGACCTGGAGAGAAAATAGCCTAATAACATTCGATTTTGCCAGAATTCACACAGAAGAAAAAGTACATGCAGTTTCACAGGATGAATAGATCTGCAATTTTCTTTATAAATACACACCCTAGCCATTGCTAAATCCAATCTACCTTCTAACACATTAAACTGAACATCTAAAATTCAATCCTAGTGGGTGACTCTTTGCAGATAAGAAAAACGAAGGAGCTTTGCAGACTTTGGGTGTGCTACATACACCTCAAAAAAAAGTCATCATTGTACACAGGATGTGCGTAACTTGTCCAGTCTCTCTGTCCTGCTTCTAAGACCCCAATCCCCCGCTCTCTCTCTCCCAGTATACAGTAATTGTCGGCTTTGCTTAATCAAAGCCGGGATCACTGTGTACTCGGAGAAGGTGTCAGCAGTTGTAGCCGTCAAAAAAAAAGCAGTCTAAATCAGTATTTAAAAACACGGCTCAAAGATACAAAGTAAAATTGTTACTTTTGTATCATTCTGTATCATTCTGTTTATTCAACTGCAGATCAAAGGGATCAACTTAGGTCTCCAAATGATGTCAGTTAAAGCAACAACTATTTCTGCATTTTTTTTCTATATTATATATATATATATATATATATATATATATATATATATATATATATATATATATATATATATATATATATATATATATACATACACACATATATATACCCCTAAGTGCAGAGCTTTAAAACAATATATCTGGACCACACAACCACACTAAACACTCCGACTTACCAACCTATGGTAAAACTAAACTTCAGGTACATATAGAAACTCTAATGTGGTTGCTTTGGGCCCTCGATTTGCTTTTCTCACTGTAGGCATCTAATATATTATTCTGAAATGACACATTCTGCACTCCGGTTACGTACCAGAGCATGGCAGTGAGTGAACAGATGATGTCAGTATCCTCGAGCAATGCTGCGTAAAGGGTGAAATCAGGCAATTTATGTCTCAGTTTTATAAAATGAGACATCCTCATCAATTTTCATTCTGAGACGTAATCTTCCACCGCGCTGTCGGGTGAATTTTGTTGGCAGACTGTGCTTTAGGAAAGGTGCTGCAAGTTCTGTTTTAGAACGGCTTACCTCATGCCATTAAGTGTAACTACACATTTCCACAGAGCACCAACCACTAAAATGCCTTGTAGTTTTTTTTTTTTTCATTTTCTTTTTGTTTTTTTTTTAGTGCACATATAAAAAATGTGCACTTTTACATGAAAATGCACCTTAAACCACCAAAGCAATATACAGTATGTGTTCTGAAGGCAAAGTAAATGTAAAATAAAAATATTTTATTATACTTTATTATTTATAATTTTATATGGCATACAGCATTTGCACAGGTTATACTATATTTTTTAGAGCACACAAAACACAATACAATCCCAAACTGCAGCGCCCGGTCCATAAGGGGTGCCGCCGCCCTAAACTCCATGTGCCAGCCCCTAATTTCCATGTGGGGTACTGGACGCATGGATTTCTATGGGCTTTTTTTTTGTGAAGCACACGATTAGAACCTGAGGCTCTCATTGGCTTCAAAAAATGTTGGGCTCGGGGCGCAGTGCCCACCCACATGTAAATGACAGACCTAGAAGTCTCTATGATCTTGCCATATCTTACCACTGGGATTTTTGCCCATTCCTCCTTGCAAAACTGCTCCAGCTCCTTCAAGTTGGATGGTTGGCGCTTGTGAACAGCAATCTTTAAGTCTGACCACAGATTTTCTATTGGATGGAGGTCTGGGCTTTGACTAGGCCATTCCAACACATTTACATGTTTCCCCTTAAACCACTCAAGTGTTGCTTTAGCAGTGTGTTTGGGGTCATTGTCCTGCTGGAAGGTGAACCTCCGTCCTAGCCTCAAATCACACACAGAGTGATACAGGTTTTACTCAAGAATATCCCTGTATTTAGCACCATCCATCTTTCCCTCAACTCTGACCAGTTTCCCCGTCCCAACTGCTGAAAAACATTCACACACCATGATGCTGCCACCACCATGTTTCACTGTGGAGATGGTGTTCTTTGGGTGATGTGATGTGTTTTGTTTGCGCCAGACAGCGTTTTCTTTGATGGCCAAAAAGTTCAATTTTAGTCTCATCAGACCAGAGCACCTTCCTCCATACATTTTGGGAGTCTCCCACATGCCTTTTCCCAAACTCAAAACGTGCCATTTTGTTTTTTGCTGAAAGTAATGGCTTTCTTCTGGCTACTCTGCCATAAAGCCCAACTCTATGGAGCGTAGGGCTTATTGTCGTCCTATGTACAGATACTCCAGTCTCTGCTGTGGAACTCTGCAGCTCCTCCAGGGTCACCTTAGGTCTCTGTGCTACCTCTTTGATTAATGCCCTCCTTGCCCGCTCCGTGAGTTTTGGTGTGTGGCCATCTCTTGGCAGGTTTGCTATTGTGCCATGTTCTTTCCATTTGGTTATTATATTTGATGGTGCTCCTAGGGATCATCGAAGATTTGAATTTTTTTTTTTTTTTTTTATAACCTAACCCTGACTTGTACTTCTCAACAACATTGTCCTTTACTTGTTTGGAGAGTTCCTTGGTCTTCATGGCAGTGTTTGGTTAGTGGTGCCTCTTGCTTAGGTGTTGCAGCCTCTGGGGCCTTTCAGAAAGGTGTGTATATGTAATGACAGATCATGTGACACTTAGATTGCACACAGGTGGACATCATTTCACTAATTATGTGACTTCTGAAGGTAATTGGTTGCACCAGAGCTTTTTATGGGCTTCATAACAAAGGGGGTGAATACATACACACATGCCATTTATCAGTTTTTTATTTCCTAAAAATTATTTTATGTATATATTTTTTTAATTTTACTTCACAAACTTGCACTATTGTGTTCTGATCCATCACATATAATTCAGTTTAAAAAAACATTGACCTAAAGGCTTTAATGTAACAAAATAGGTAAAAAGCCAGGGGGGGAGGGAATACATTTGCAAGGCACTGTATGTGTTGTCCAATCAATATTTACATGCGTGTGTAACTTTTTTATTTAGTTAACTTTATTGCTCTCACAAGGCAGCTAATAGGAATAAAAGTGATTCAAATTAATTTTTTTAAGGGACAGTGTAAAAATAAAAAGTAAAATAATAAATAAATTTAAAAAAAATTTAAAGTGCCCCGTCCCTCCGTGCTCGCGCTCAGAAGCGGATTCATATGCAAGTCGGGTCCGCATATGTAAATGGTGTTCAAACCACACGTGAGGTATCGCCGCGATTGTTAGAGCGAGAGCAATAATTCTAGCCCTAGACCTCCTCTGTAACTCACAATTGGTAACCTGTAGAAATTTTTAAACATCGCCTATGGAGATTTTTAAGGGTCAAAGTTTGTCGCCATTCCACGAGCGGGTGCATGACATGTTGGGTATCAATTTACTCGGCGTAACATTATCTTTTACAAGATAGAAAAAAATTGGGCTAACTTTACTAATTTCTTATTTTTTCATTAAAAAAGTGTATTTTTTTTCCCCAAAAAAATTGCGTTTGTAAGACCGCTGTGCAAAATACAGTGTGACAAAGTATTGCAACGACCGCCATTTTATTCTCTAGGGTGTCTGAAAAAATATATATAATGTTTGGGGGTTCCAAGTAATTTTCTAGCAAAAGAAATTATTTTAACTTGTAGACACCAAGTGTAAAAAAAATAGGATTGGTTCTTAAGTGGTTAATTCTGCTTGTTGAGCCGACAGGCAGCACCACCTGCGATTCACGACAATTCAAATCAGCGAGGCCGCAAATGCCAGCCAAATAAGTTGCGGAGTGTTCGTTCCATCAGAAATTGCCTTACTACATTTTTTTTCTTTTCTTTTTAAACACAAGCTTTACAAGTAGAATTTGACTTGGTATCAGCCACTGTCAGGCACTGTACAGGAGATCTCATACTGACAGAGAGAAGCAGCACAAAGAGCCAATCAGTTCATGTGCTAACAAAAAAGCATGCTGATAGTACAACAGAGATGAGCTCATCAGTCAGCTGATTTTCCTTTCACCTCCCAGTCACATCAATAGTATGTAAACTCTTGGAGGGGATTATAAGGGACTATATACAAGATTTTAGTAATGAGAACGGTATTATTAGTAGTAATCAGCATGGATTCATGAAGAATCTTTCTTGCCAAACCAATCTATTAACCTTCTATGAGGAGGTGAGTTGCCATCTAGATAAAGGAAGGCCCGTAGATGTGGTGTATCTGGATTTTGCAAAAGCATTTGACACAGCTCCCCATAAACGTTTACTGTACAAGATAAGGTCCGTTGGCATGGACCATAGGGTGAGTACATGGATTGAAAACTGGCTACAAGGGCGAGTTCAGAGGGTGGTGATAAATGGGGAGTACTCGGAATGGTCAGGGGTGGGTAGTGGGGTTCCCCAGAGTTCTGTGCTGGGACCAATCCTGTTTAATTTGTTCATAAACGACCTGGAGGATGGGATAAACAGTTCAATCTCTGTATTTTTTGGACGATACTAAGCTAAGCAGGGCAATAACTTCTCCGCAGGATGTGGAAACCTTGCAAAAAGATATGAACAAATGAACGGGGTGGGCAATTACATGGCAAATGAGGTTCAATGTAGAAAAATGTAAAATAATGCATTTAGGTGGCAAAAATATGGATGCAATCTATAGACCGGGGGGAGAACCTCTGGGGGAATCTAGAATGGAAAAGGACCTGGGGGTCCTAGTAGATGATGGGCTCAGCAATGGCAAGCTGCTGCTAACAAAGCAAACAGAATATTGGCATGCATTAAAAAGGGGATTAACTCCAGAGATAAAATGATAATTCTCCAGCTCTACAAGACTCTGGTCCAGCCACACCTGGAGTATGCTGTCCAGTTCTGGGCACCAGTCCTCAGGAAGGATGTACTGGAAATGGAGCGAGTACAAAGAAGGGCAACAAAGCTAATAAAGGGTCTGGAGGATATTAGTTATGAGGAAAGGTTCCGAGCATTGAACTTATTCTCTCTGGAGAAGAGACGCTTGAGAGGGGATATGATTTCAATCTACAAATGCCGTACTGGTGACCCGACAATAGGGATAAAACTTTTTAGCGAAAGGGAGTTTAACAAGACTCGTGGCCACTCATTAAAATTAGAAGAAAAGCGGTTTAACCTTAAACTACGTAGAGGGTTCTTTACCATAAGAGCGGCAAGGATGTGGAATTCTCTTCCACAGGCGGTGGTCTCAGGGGGGAGCATTGATAGTTTCAAGAAACAATTGGATAAGCACCTGAACGACTGCAACATACAGGGATATACAATGTAATACTGACATATAATCACACACATAGGTTGGACTTGATGGACTTGTGTCTTTTTTCAACCTCACCTACTATGTAACTATGTAACATGCTAGGGGCAGGTCCAGGATGACCTGGGCTCAGACAATAAGGCCCAAATGATGCTGGCTATCAGACTGAGGACATCTAGTAGCAGAAAAAACGTACCACGGGGACTGGCGGTAAACATTGCAGTAAAAGCTGGTTTCGTTTTTCTTAACCTTTATTGGCGACAGCGGCAGTCAGTCCATGTGGTGCGCCGGCCCCTAATCTCTATGCGGGGCGGCGGACGCATAGTTACCTACAAGGTTTTTTTTTGTTTTTTTTTCTGAAGCACAGGATTAGAGCCTAGAGGCTCTAATTGGCTTAAAAAAGGTTGGGCTCCGGGAGCAGTCACCCACTTGTGACATCAGCGAGTCAACATTTGCTATGGCCTTGCTGCTTCTCCTCCCGGTCAATCAGGACAGGAAGTGGGTCCTAAGACTGGATTGGCCGGGAGGAGAAGCCGGGGAAGCTGCCTGTGACCTGGATGATGTGGGGCGGGGCTGGCGAGCGAGGGAGGGGGCCACTGTTTATTGGGCTATTCACGGTTAACTTGTTGTTTTTGGCTGAAGTTTAACAAGTGGAGGCTGGTATTTACATATACTAAACACCCTGCCTGTTGTGAAGATAACTAAAGATAGATGTTAGCACATCCAGGTGTCTACATTTGAGCTATGAGTAAGCACTTGGTGTAAGTGCGAAACGCGTCAGCTATTTCTGTACCACCCCACAGTCGTGTTTTGTGTACCCCATGATTCTGTATTTTGAATAAAAAGACGGATTTATCCATTCCGGTGTGCGGCTGTCCAGGTCTTCTTGTTCTCTTCTGTCTACATTTGTACCAGGCAACAAGAGGACTAGGGAAAATCTTTGGTTTAAGCGTTGTGTGCGAAAGTTTTACTTTCAAGACTTCCCAAGTTTTTCAGATGGTTTCAAGTGCCTTTTGTTGACATTGGGAAAGAAAATGACATGTCTTGGTTGCAAAGCTTGATCGAATGGTCATAAATATTTATTACTATTATATACAAGAATTTATGAATTTTCATGAAGGTTTCAAATATGTAAGTGAAAGGTTTCTTTGACATGTAGTTCGATTTTACAAATAAATTAGGTAGGACTTTTTTCATATTATATTTGGCATGATTTTCAAATCCGCCCTTGTTGGTCATTCCACTTTTTCATTTGTATACAACTATAGATCTGCAATTGTTTGCTATAGCGGCAAAACTGTAAAACACATATCATGGCACACCTTCCAACGAGCGATCAGCTAAGATTCCAGCTGGACTCACTTCGGCCTCAACCTGTGGAAAACGGTCACATGACAGCAAGCCACCAATCAGCTGTGGCCATTGAATTCCGTATCAAGCAGCTTAAATGTGTAGGAATGCTGGTGTCATCATCGACCTAATGTGGCCACACAGACAACAATATTTGGACAAAGTCAATGCCAAATATGGCCATACCAGGTCAATGATGTCTCCAGCATCTCCGCACCCTTTGTCACATGCAACTCTAGGGTGGTGAATTTCACGGCTACAGCTCATTGGTACGGCTTCCTGCTGTCATTTGACAGCTTTCTGCGGGTTTGGGCCAAACTCAGAATCTTAGCTCATGCTTACTTCCAACATGTCCTCCTTAGGTGGGAAAGCCCTGATTTTGGAGTCTCCAAGGGTTCTGAGCTTCAATGAAAATAGGGGAGGTTTCAATGAAGCATGATAATTTGTAGGGTCAGATTAAGCATGCAGGAAGCAGGATATAGGTGGCTGAGCAGGGCAGTCAGCCATGTCAGCATGAGCCAACCACCTTCCAATGCTTTATATTGGCGGGTCTCTCTTCATGCCAGTACAAACTGAAGAAGGTGAGCAGTCCTGGCCAAACAAGAGATTCTAAATAATCTGCTCTCCAGACTAAAGTCAATGGAATCAGAGATGCCACTCATAAGTCAGACATACACGCTGTGATTTATGACCAATTTTGTGAATGATCAACTAGGTGCAAAAACCAGATAATCAAGAATGTATCGACCCATGATCATTCGAACATATGAACTATGCAACAAACCAAGAAATATTGATCAAAATATCACATGGTCAGGTGAAAATGAGCTTATTACTCTGTGCCACCATTGATTGCAAACTGTCATTTGAAATCAGAAATTAGCACATTTTTATCCAACTGGCACAGAGCAATCAATACCAATCCACCATAGACGATTGACATTTGATGGTTGGCAAAAGTTGAATTTGCTCAAGCGCAAGCATCAGTCCCAGTGGGCCATTCTTCCCAGGTCCGTTTTTGTTGACTGCTTTGGTTGAACGCCCATAGAAATTTGCATGTGTGTCCATCAGCAGACATGAGATTGATCAAACCATCTGTAAGTTTTAGACCCCTTTCACGCTGGAGGTGTTTTTCAGGTGCTAAAGGGCTAAAGAATAGTGCCTGTAAAGCACCTGAAAAATGCCTCCCCTGAAGCCCCAGTGTGAAAGCCCGAGTGCTTTCACACTGGAGCGGTGCGCTTGCAGGACGTTAGAAAAAGTCCTGCAAGCAGCATCTTTGGAGCGGTAGAGGAGTGGTGAATACACCGCTCCTGCACCGCCCTGCCCGTTGAAATGGACACCACTGCCAAAGCGCCTGCAAATCGCTTCGGCAATTTTCAGGTGCATTTAACCCTTTCTTCAGCCGTAGCGGGGGTTAGAAGCGCCCCGCTAGCGGCCGAAAAGCACCGCTAAAGCTAGCGGCGCTTTACCGCTATCGCGGAGCTGTGCCAGTGTGAAAGGGGTCCAAAAGTGTGGACCAAAATGATGTTTATTAGTTCAAAGGTACACAGGTCAGCCAACTAAAAACATATATATGGGGGGGGGGGTACTGAAAACTGCTCGATCCATCTCAGTTCCCCAAATTTTAGCATAATTCTGTTGTTGGATTTGGAAAAAGTGTTCTTTTACATTGTAAAGTGTGAATGTGCAAGATTGTAGTTCTAGATTTCTTATTTGTTTCAGATTATTCACCAAACCGTGTGAACAAAAAGTGGATTTTTTTAATGTTGAACTAATGTAGCCTGTCATGAACATTCTGCAGAAATCTCTAAAGGAAATTCATAAATGTATGATGCAAACTTTGAGTGACAAGTGCCCATCATACTCAACTGTGAAGAAGTGGTGTGCGTGGGAATTTTGAGACCGAAGACAAAGCAAGATCTGGGAGGCCTCCAACAGTGCCAACACCTGAAGGTGTGGATCATGTTCATAACCCAAGTTTGTTAGATTGGTGAATCTCAAGTTAAACAATTTTTAAGACAGTCATATCCTGGGAATGCATTGGGTTTAAAATTCATGAACAGTTGGGTATGCAGGAGCTGTCAGCCAAGAGGGCGCCAAAGTTATTGGAACTAAACTGAGTGGACACCTCCAAGATAAGATACGTTTCCAGCATTTTGAAAAACATTAGTAATTTCTTAAAATCCCCATTGATGGATCACCATTGATGAAACATGGTTACAGCACTATGATCCAGAGACCATGGAGAAACATAGTTGCACCACTATGATCCAGAGATCACGGAGAAACATGGTTACACCACTATGATCCAAAGACCATGGTCGCCATAATCCAAAGACCAAGGTCGCCGTGTTCCAAAGACCATGGTCGCCGTGATCCAAAGACCATGGTCGCCGTGATCCAAAGACCATGGTCGCCGTGATGCAAAGACCATGGTCGCCGTGATCCAAAGACCATGGTCGCCGTGATCCAAAGACCATGGTCGCCGTGATCCATAGACCATGGTCGCCGTGATCCATAGACCATGGTCGCCGTGATCCATAGACCATGGTCGCCGTGATCCATAGACCATGGTTGCTATGATCTATAGACCATGGTTGCTATGATCAATAGACCATGACTCATAGAACATGAAGAAGCATGGTTACACCACTACGATCTAGAGACCATGGAGACTATGATCCAAGATCGTAAACCGGTCTTTGGAGAAGACCCAAAAGTCAGCATGAAAGGTCATGGTCACATTTTTTGGGGAATAACAAAAGTTTAGGAGCTTGTTTGCTTATAAACAATAATATAGTGCAATGTATAGTGCAGAATCCCACAGCATTTAATTTGATTTTAATAGTTACTATACATAAATGACGTACTATTCCATAAACCGTAAAACATACACACAGTCATGTAGTTGTTTCTTTTCATCCAGCATGACAGCTAACAAAAAAAAAAATAGGCAGTTCCAGTCATGTTGCTTAATCAGCAAATATCTCATAACAATGAAAGATGGCTTCTGATTGGTGGCTGTGAAGAATGGCACTTTGCTGAATAAAAGGCAACACTCTGAAACCGTCCTGTACAAATGATCTTTTATTTAATCAGAGCCAGCCAGACAGGCTGAGGTAATGTAACATATTGTTTTTACCATTCAACCATCAGAAGTGCAGGAGTTAACTGGATGTGTTCCTTGCAGCAGCCCCACCACAGCCAGACTGGGTACCCTGTCTTTCCACTGGACGAGCTATGAGGTAATGCAAGGTATATGGAAAAGACATTCTGTTTTATGCACAGCACTTAGCTGCTAAAGCTCTAGAAATGCACCTCACAGCAACCGGACTCAGAATTCTGAAGCCTGAACCCCCTGGTCCTGCCAGATCCATGAACAACATGACATCCAAGCAGACACTTTAATCCCAGATCTATGCAATCAGCAGTGCTAATGGAAGTTTATACCATGCATGTTCTCATATGGATGTTTTTCCATCAGGTAGTTCAGTGGCAGAGTCATCAACATGGAACAAAATACACCAAGTAGGATTACGTCTTCCAATGAAGACATTGGTTTAGCTTTGGGTTATAAATTAGTATGACATGAGTATTTCTTAAAAATGTAATAGGAAACCCTTCCAAGCTCTACATATATGTGCCCAGCAGAACGCATGTCACAGGCCAGTTGATGCTAAAATTTTATTTTTCACACCCTTTTCCCAACCAACAAAATGGTGACAGAGTCTTGATTTGTCCCAGTTGGTCTCATTTATCTGCAAATGGGGCTTTCAAATATTGTGGCAAGTAGAGAAACCGATTGCGACCAAACCTCACCAAGGTGCTGCATGCAAAGTTCCAGGGCATTTGGCATGCAGCTGCTCCTGAGGCACTTGGATGAGGAAACGCGTATGGAGCGGGGCTTCCAGTGATGTCACGTCCACTTTTTGGAACAACCAATTGCTACACGCATGACACACTGATGGAAAGGCGTTATTTGACTTCTTTTACTTTAGAGGTCGTCGGTTTTCCTAAAGGCACGGAGAGAAGAACACACCTTGACTGGGCACAATTCATGTTTATCATTTTTGACTTATAGTTTATGCACAAGGGCACTTTTATTACACATTGGATTGAATTTATGTTAATATGGTAGCGCTGCTTTCACCTTAAAGGAGTTGCATCTACATTCGGCATGCAGGGCCACACAAGACATTCGCCCTCTTTCAGACTTCCTCTATCCCCCGCCCCCTCTGCTACACTGCAGGAAATATATGGTAGTGAAAAGGGGACTGTGTGGTTGGAGGGCTCTGTGACTGAGGGGAATCTAATGTAATGGGGGAACTTTCATGTATATGCGGCCTCTGTTGTGATGGGGAGATCTCGTGTGTGGGGGTGCCTTAAGTATAGGGTTGACTCCAATGTGATGGAGCGCTCATGTATAGGAGGGACCGCTGATGTGAAGGGGGGACCTCCGACGTGAAGGGCAGGGAAACCTCCATCATGAAGGGGGTTGATCTCTTAAAATAAGTTAATTTCATTAAGACAGATGTGAGCATTCTCCCAGGCTCAAGATACCAATGATTTTAAATTGGGGTGCCTCGAGATTTTGCATACGTTTAAATGGGACAGCTGACGTTAAGGGGGGGGCCTCAAACGAGAAGTTCTATTCATCAAGACAGATGTGTGCATTAAGGCTCAAAATAGAGGAAAATGCTCTCATGTATAGGGGCATTAGGGCGGCCCTCTGATATGAAGGGGGGCAACTTCTGACGTGAAGGGAGGGGGGACAACAGCCATGAAGGGGGGTGATCTCCAATGTGAATGGGGGACCTCTGGAAATAAGTTACAGTGGAAGTTTACTCAAAATCTAAAATCCCAGCATCTATAGACACCAGGGATCTAACACTAACCTCTCTATCCCTGTAAAGAAAAAAACGAGTATACATAACTTTTTGGAAGCCGATTTGACCTGCTCCAACCGGATTCCACGCTGAGCTGTCAGCCGCGGCTTCTCTGCGCTGAGGAGACGGAGGACAACGGAAGCCCCATAGTAACTCTATGGGTGACGTCACTTCCCATTTATTTCACAGCCGTTGTCCTCCGTGTCCAATGCAGAGCTTCTGGCGCTGGAGACCGGGATGGAGGAGGTCAGGTCGGCTTCCAAAAAGGTATGTATACTTATCCGCTGATGTGAAGGGAGGGGGACCTCCAACATGAAGGGGGGGACCTCCGACGAGGGGGGAGGGTACTGTAATGGAAATTTGTAAGTTCTGTATATAATTGTATTGTATTTTGTATGTATTGCACACTGCCCTCACTGTGCAACAGCACTAATAATGTTTTCAGTAAATGTTTACATTCTTTCGAGTCCTGATTAGAATAAGCCTGCCTATGTAATGCCCCTTGTTACGGTAAACCTACAATTGTAATATTAATGTGATACCTACGTAATCATGTGCATAAAAACCTTCAATTGCGTCATAATAAAGCAGAACAGTAATTTGGAAAGATGCGGAGCGTATCTTTTGTGTCTGTTCCCTACTGCAGTAGTTAGTAGGGGGGGCTCCGACGTGAGGGGGGGGACCTCCGATGTGAAGGGGGGGGACCTCCGACGTGAAATGGGGGGGACCTCCGACGTGAAATGGGGGGGACCTCCGACGTGAAATGGGGGGGACCTCCGACGTGAAATGGGGGGGACCTCCGACGTGAAATGGGGGGGACCTCCGACGTGAAATGGGGGGGGACCTCCGACGTGAAATGGGGGGGGACCTCCGACGTGAAATGGGGGGGGACCTCCGACGTGAAATGGGGGGGGACCTCCGACGTGAAAGGGGGGGGACCTCCGACGTGAAAGGGGGGGTCCTCCGACGTGAAAGGGGGGGGACCTCCGACGTGAAAGGGGGGGACCTCCGACGTGAAGAGGGGGGGACCTCCGACGTGAAGAGGGGGGGACCTCTGACGTGGAGGGGGGACCTTCGACGTGAAGGGGGGGACCTTCGACGCGAAGGGGAGGGACCTCCGACGCGAAGGGGGGGGACCTGCGACGCGAAGGGGGGGGACCTGCGACGTGAAGGGGGGGACCTCCGACGTGAAGTTCATTTCATCAAGACGGATGTGTGCATTCTCCCAGGCTCAACATATCCATGATTTTAAACTGGGGTGCCTCGAGATTTTGCATACATTTAAAGGGGACCTCTTACATGAAGGGAGGGGGGACGAGCTCCGACATGAAGTTCATTTAATCAAGACTTATGTGTGCATTCTCCCAGGCTCAAGAAACCGATGATTTTAAACTGGGGTGCCTCGAGATTTTGCATAAGTTTAAAAGGGACCTCTGATGTGAAGGGAGGGGGTACCACCGATGTGAGGTTCATTTCATCAAGAAGGATGTGTGCATTCTCCCAGGCTCAAGATAGAGGTGAATCTGATGTGATTGGGGGGGGGGGGGGTCTCATGCATAGGGGATGTCTGAAGTATTGGGTTGACTCGAATGTGATGGAGGGCTCTAATGCATTGGGGCATTAGGGGGGGACCTCCGATGTGAAGGGGGGTTAATCTCTGAAAATACATTAATTTCATCAAGACAGTTGTAAGCATTCTCTAAGGCTCAAAATGCCGCGATTCTAAACTGGGGTGCCTCGAGATTTTGCAAACGTTTAAAGGGGACTTTTGACGTGGGGGGGGGGCCTCAGCCGTGTGGGGGGGGGGGGGCGAACCTCTGACGTGAAATTCATTAAGACAGTTGTGGGCATTCTCCCAGGCTCAAGATGCCAATGATTTTAAACTGGGGTGCCTCGAGATTTTGCATACGTTTAAAGGGTGCTGTGCATGAAAGAAAAGGTTGGGGAACACAACCATAGGGAATAAAGTGATCTCCATTGTCAGGATGGGGCTCACAGGCTTAGCGTGGGAGTCACACATTTCGGTGGAGAGATCTGGACGCCGTACACGCTGTTGTAATACATTTTGGACATCGTCATACACATATAAAATGAATAAGTGTTTTTTTTCTTAAAGAAATCCAATAAAATTAGTGCATTATATGTAATTAGCCCCCCACCCACATCTTACACAAGGTGGAGTACGGCTGCTGTAGGACAGAGACCTGCTGGTAACACAGCTTGTTGTTTTTACCCTTTAGATCTGGTATTCCCATTTTTTTTTTTTTTTTAATAAAAGATGAACGTCTCACGGGGAGTCCCTGCCAGCTGACTCCAGACATCCTCCCGGGGAGCTCCAGATCATTGCTGAGATTCAGAATGACCCGACTTCCCCTCGTCTGACCAGTTCTAGGACAGATCTGTCAAAACACTTTCTAACATCCTGCAAAAATGACTCCAGTGCAGACTCCGCCGTTCACTGAGGTCACAACACAGCTGGATCTACTGGAAACTGAAATGTCACATTTACCTTAGACAACCAGACTCTCAAAAAAGAATATTTATATATATATATATATATATCAAAGAGTGTATTTATGATCATTCACAGAGCCAGCCAATTGCTCTGCAAAACTGTATGCAAGTACATTCGTTCTGTGCAAACAGGGGCAAAGACAAATGTTATTAAGCTATTTTCTCTCCAGGTCCAATGTTTTCCATTCATACCAAATAGGAGTAAATCAGGAAAAATAGGATTTTTTTTTCATCATTACTTACCTGTAAAATCCTTTTCTTTGAGTACATCACGGGTCACAGTGTAAGGCTACTTTCAGACTGGGGTGGGCGGGCGTCGGCGGTAAAGCGGCACTATATTTAGCACCGCTTTACCGTCGTTTTAGCGGCGCTATTCGCCCGCTAGCGGGGCGGCTTTAACCCCCACTAGCGGCCGAAAAAGGGTTAAAACCGCCCGCAAGGCGGCGCTTTACCGGCGGGTTTGCGGCGCTGCCCCATTGTTTTCAATGGGAAGGGGCGCTTTAGGAGCGCCCCTTTAGGTGAATACACCGCTCCTATAGCGCTGCAAAGATGCGGCTTGCGGAATTTTTTGACCGTCCTGCAAGCACACCGCTCCAGTGTGAAAGCCCTCTGGCTTTCACATTGGAGTGAATTGAGCGGCTCTTTCAGGGCGCTTTGCAGGCGCAATTTTTTTAGCAATATAGCGCCTGCAAAGCGCCTCAGTGTGAAAGTAGCCTTAGGCCCCTTTCACACTGGGGCGGGGTCGGCGCTAAAATTTTTAGCGGTGCTTTACTGTCGTATTTGCGGAGGTATTCAGCTGCTAGCGGGGCGCTTTTAACCCCCGCTAGCGGCCGAAAAAGGGTTAAAACCACCCGCAAAGCACTTCTGCGGTATAGCCACGCTGCCCATTGATTTCACCGCCCCAAAGATGCTCCTAGCAGGACTTTTTTTTACCATCCTGCCAGCGCACCGCTCCAGTGTGAAAGACCTCTGGGCTTTCACACTGAAGAGACAGGAGCGGCTCTTTCAGGGCGCTTTGCAGGCGCTATTTTTAGTGCTGTAGTGCCTGCAAAGCGCCCCAGTGTGAAAGGGGTCTTAGGCTAATATTCATTACCTACTGTGTTATACTTCATCTCCAGGTGAATGGACAAGGGTAGACCTAAAGGTCTTTAGACAGGAAGTGATCCCCTATATAACCCCTTTCATACAGGAAGTACTTCAGGTTTGTAGCACGCACCGAATCCTCAAAAAAAGAGGGGAGGGATCTCGGTGTCTCAACGATATACTCAAAGAAAAGGATTTTACAGGCAAATATGACGAAAAAAATCATATTTTTCTTTTTCATACATCATGGGACACAGAGTCAGGCTAATATTCATTACCTGCTGGGAAGTCCCAGAGCAATAGCCTTGAGGGGAGGGAGACACCCTGCCAAACAATAGCCATCAGACTTTATACGGCAGTACGCAGTACACTGCGGACGAAAGCCGAATCCTCGGTTGCTCGAACATCCACTTGATAAAGTTTTGTGAACGTATCCACTGAAGACCAGGTAGCAGCCTTACAAATCTGAGCCACAGATACATGATGGCGAGAAGCCCAGGAGGTTCCTCCACCCCCTGGTAGAATGAGATCTCACCCTATAGGGAGGAGCTTTACGTTTCAGACCGTAGGCCTGAATGACCAATTGGCGGACCTAATTGGCAATGGAAGCTGCCTGCCCCTTCTTGGGTCCTTTTGGTAAAACAAAAAATGAGTCTGATCCTCGGACAAATAAACCTTGACTGCCCAGACAACGTCGGCAGTCGTCTCTCTCTTCCTCCGAACGAGGCTCAGAGAAAAAAGGCAAAAAAAAGTCCTGATTTAAATTTAAAGGTACTTATATAGCGCTGTCAATTTACGCAGCGCTTTACACATACATTGTGCATTCACATCAGTCCCTACCCTCAAGGAGCTTACAATCTAAAGGTCCCGAATTCACATTCATATACTAGGGCCAATTTAGACAGAAGCCAATTTCTATTACAAGGGATGTTTACATTCCTTGTAATAGGAATAAAAGTAAGGGAATAAAAGGAATAATAAAGGAATAAAAGGGATAAAAGGGATGGAGGGATAAAGGGATAAAAGGGATGGAGGGATAAAGGAATAAAAGGGATGGAGGGATAAAGGAATAAAAGGGATGGAGGGATAAAGGAATAAAAGGGATGGAGGGATAAAGGAATAAAAGGGATGGAGGGATAAAGGAATAAAAGGGATGGAGGGATAAAAGAATAAAAGGGATGGAGGGATAAAGGAATAAAAGGGATGGAGGGATAAAGGAATTAAAAAAAAATAAAAAGGGACAGTGTAAATATAAAGAATAAAAAGTAAAATAAAGAAGAAAAAAAAAAATTATAATTTAAAGTGCCGCATCCCTCCGTGTTTGCATGCAGAATCGAATAAACTCGCATGCATATTTAAATGGTAGTCGCAGTCGTGAGGTATCGCCGCAATTGTTAGAGCGAAAGCAATAACTCTAGTGCTAGACCCCCTCTGTAACTCTAAACAGGTAACCTGTAAAAAAAAAAATGTAAAGTGGCGCCTATGGAGATTTTTTTTAACTACCAAAACTTGTCGCCATTCCACGAGTGTGCGCAATTTTAAAGCATGACGTTAGGTATCCATTTACTCGGCGTAACATCATCTTGTACATTATACAAAAAAAAGAATGGGCTAACTTTACTGTTTTGTTTTTTTAATTCATTAAAGTGCGCAAATACAGTAAAAACTTGGATTGCGAGCATAATTCGTTCCGGGAACATGCTTGTAATCCAAAGCACTTATATATCAAAGCGAATTTCCCCATAAGAAATAATGGAAACTCAGATAATTCATTCCACAACCACAACAGAGATACCCATTCTGCTTCTTTATTAGGCGATCGCGGGCCGCCGGTGGACATTGTATTAGGCGCCGCGGGCATGCTCCAGCAGCGTGTAGTGGGTGCGAGAGCGCGCACCCGCAGCGTGTGGTGGGCGCGAGAGCGCGCACCCGCAGCGTGTGGTGGGCGCGAGAGCGCGCACCCGCAGCGTGTGGTGGGCGCGAGAGCGCGCACCCGCAGCGTGTGGTGGGCGCGAGAGCGCGCACCTGCAGCGTGTAGTGGGCACGAGAGCGCGCATCCGGAGCGTGTAGAGGGTGCTCATGGTTGATGATTAAAAGAAGCACATCTAAGTATGCAGGCAAAGATCCTCCGCACCGCCTCCTCTCACTGCTGTCAGTCTGCAATCGTGACCGGGAAGACTACCCTGCAGTAGATAGTGTAAAAGTGTCCTTCGCGCTATCACTACCGTGTAAAAATATAAAATGAAATAAAATAACTGCAGCAAAATCTTAAATGTGTGCTGTGACACATACATAAAGAAATAACAAATCAAAACGTGATCTGGCGCAGTGATTTTATACCCTGGGATCCTTCCTCTAGGTGAAATAGTGTTGGGAAAGGGTACATAAAAAGGTGATCGTGAAAATATTATTATTTAGCATGAGTATAAAAGCATTCTAAATAGATAATTGAGTGATATGAATAAGCAACTAATGACAAACAAATATTAGTGCAAAGCTATTGCTGACAGACACATCAGTGCATGTACTCTGGTCAAAGATAAAAATACATGTCAATAATAGAAGGAGAAATATAGTCCTTTAGGCTGGGTAAATTAAAATAGAGAGTCCATAATAGGGGCATAGTATAAATCCAATATAAAGTTTCTTAATGAAGCAATATGGGAGTGTTGCCCTTCTGAACTTTCTATCAATATAGTCTCTGAACTCTCACCTCCAGGCTATGGTATCATAGCTGTTGTGAATAATAATCCATGGATGTTGTTACCGCTGTCAGCCAATGCTGTTGGTCATGGATTTCTCCTCTAGGATCGCCTGCTGTGCCTTCTAAGATAGCTCCAGTGTAATCAGCTCGGCGTTAGGGGTGAAGGAGAGAGAGAAAAAGAAAGGGGGCTCCACTAGGGTAGTAAGTTAAATTGTGGGGACATTTATTTAAGTGTTAAAATCCACTCTTACATTTACACGAAAATTAAAAGGCAGATACAGCAAAGTAAAGCTAGTCTGGCGCTTTCAGTACACTCTCACTTCTCTTCCTGTGTTCGTCTCGCTCCGGCCAATCCCTACGCGTTACGGCTCGTCACGTGTCTTCATCTGGGGACTCTGGGTCTCCTTCACCCCTAATGCCGAGCTGATTACACTGGAGTTATCTTAGAAGGCACAGCAGGCGATCCTAGAGTTTGTGGGATTCTATGTAATTTTCTAGCAAAAAATACAGATTTTTACTGTGTCAAATGTCAGACACTGATTTGATTGTAGCCGTATCAAATGTCAGACAAAGGCCTGGTCAGCAAGTGTTCAATCAGTTATAGTAATAGTTTTTTTTTTTTCTTTACTTTTGTGAGAAAAGTTTTACATAACTGAATAAAAGCGGACCATATTAAGCACCTGTGTCCGTGGTAAATCGTTTATCCCAACCATATAACTGCCACTTTTCCTAGACAGCTTGGTCTGTTGAAAGGAAAAATAACAGACTTACTAGCAGGATCACCAGGTGATAAGTAAAAAAAGCCTTAAAAAAAAAAAAAAAAAAAGCCTCAAAAAAAAAAAAAAAAAACTAATGCAACCTTCACATCTAAGGATTGGTAAGCTGCAATAAAGTAAAAATTTAAATTGGTAAATTCTTAATTATGAAACTTTATACCGCGTTGAGCAAAAATCTTTATGACACAAATACAAGCTATAATAAAAATAAATGTTCATTTTTTTTTTTCCTCCACAGTTGTCCAGACGGGCCTGAACTATAAACCAGATCCTCTCCTTTGATAAATAAGTGACCCGTGCCCGGGCGGCGGGCTCTGATCTCGGAAAGGTCTGACAAGGTCGCTGCGCTAAACCACCATGGCAGAATGCGGAGCATTTAGCAGCAAATCCGATGGATTAATGACAATATAAACAGCTTCTTCATAGGCATGAAATATGCTGAATGTGTGCTGAGCCCCGCGATCATTAGAGGAATGACGATCGCTACACCACTCTTCTTTTTAGCTTTTATTTCAGCCGTGTGTTAAAAAATAGCAAGGTCAGCAAACTTTCACAACCCGAGTTCCCTTTTTTTTTAATAACACACGGGGATCGCCGCAATAATCCAAAATATTACAGCTACAAATATAAAAAGTAACAGCTGAACAACTAAAACAGGTTTTCATTTTTTTTATTTCTCTCTCTCCAAACATACCCGGTCATATGCAGGGATTTTTTTTTTGCTCTCAAAGAATAGGTGCAGGTACTCTCCCCACCCCGACCTATTACTGAGCACCATCCCTTGTCTCCACCCCCTATCCACATCTTAGTACCGCTCCTTTTAGAGAATGCAGAGCCAATTATTTTGTGGTGTTAAGTAATTTGTATAGATCTGGTTAAAAAAAGATCCCCCCAGCAACAATAGACCCCCCCCCAGCAACAAAATACACCCCCAGCAACAATAGATTCCCCAGCAGCCAGCATTAATAGACCCCCCTCAAAAGTGGATCCCCCGCAACAACATGAGAACCCCAAAGCAAAATATCCACACCAGCAACAATAGACCCTTCCCCAGGGAGCAAAATACACCCCCCAGCAGCCAGCATTAATAGACCCCCCCCCTCAACAGTGGATCCCCCCGCAACAACATTAGAAACCCCAAAGCAAAAGATCCCACACCAGCAACAGATCCCCCCAGCAACAATAAACCCTCCCCCAGGGAACAAAATACACCCATCAGCAACAATAGACCCCAGCTGGCAACAATAGATGCCCCAGCAGCCGGCAACAATAGACCAGCAGCCTGCAACAATAGACCACACCCCTCCACAGTGGACCCCCCTCCTCCCCCAACAACATATGAACCCCAGAGCAAAAGTTACCCAACCAGCAACAAATATGAGCCCAGAAACAATAGATCCATCCCAGCAACAATAAACCCTCCCCCAGGAACAAAATACCCCCCCCCCAAGCAATAATAGATTCCCAACAGCAACAATAGATACATCCCAGCAGCCAGCCTCAAGAGACCCTCCACAGTGGATCCCCCTCCCCCCACCAACATGAGCACCCCAAAGCAAAAGATCCCACACAAGCAACAACAGTTTCCCCAGCAGCAGTAGATCCACCCCAGTAACAAAATACACCCCCCCAGCAACAAGAGACATTTATGTTATGCCAAAAAAAGAAAGAGAAGGCCCAGAATGGGGTCAGCAAAACAGGAAATGAAGGACATGATTGATGTTTTGGGGTTTAAAAAAGGGCATTTAGATTCGACCCAAAACATCAATCATGTCCTTCATTTCCTGCTGCATACGATCCAGCCTATTACGCATTTGATCCATGTCTTGATTCCAGGCCATTATTTGACCAATTAAACGTTGGGCACTTTCAGAGGTGAAATAGTCACTTCTTGTTGTTCCTAAAGTGGAATGAAACCAAAAAATGTCTTTAGAAATATGCACACATACATAGTTTACCTTACCAGAAATAAAGCTGTTGTCTCAGACACTGACCTGGTGGGGTGGCCATGTAGCCTAATTCCTCCACATCCTCGGGGGTGTCACTGTTGCTTGAATGAAGCACAACCAGATCCCCTAAAATAGAGTAGACAAATTCAATTAAACAAAAGGCAGCCATGCATAGATTAACGTAAGCTGGTGTGTCAGACACTCACCTGGTGGGGTGCCCATGTCGCCCACCTCTCCTTCCTCCACATCGTCAATGGGACTTGGGCTGATTGCCCAATCCTGTTTTGCTTGGGGTGGACTGTGTTCTTGTGGTTGGCTGAGTGATTTTTCCCCTATGTGAAACAAAAAATTAGTAATCTAATTAGCACACAGATATTTTAGGACATAATAATTTTCCCACATTTGTAGTGAAGTGGTTTGTGTAGAGTTCCTATTTTAGTTCAATATTTAAAATTATAAAGACATACCGGATAGATAGATATCAATATCTCAAAATATAGTTAATAATCTTTTGATCTCTCTCTATATCTGTAACAAAATCTCTAAATATCTAACTAAATGTAAATCCAAAAAATTATGAGAATTTCAAATAGATATATATATATATATATAGATATATAGATCTATATCTATATATCTATATATATCTATATTTATATATATATTTCTAAATTTATATATATATTTCTATATTTCTATATTTATATATATATTTATATTTCTATATATATATATATATATATATATATATATATATATATATATATATATATATATATATATATATATATATATTTAGATATAGATATATATATATATATATATATATATATTTAGATATAGATATATATATATATATATATATATATATTTAGATATATATATATATATATATATTTAGATATATATATATATATATATATATATATATATATATATATATATATATATAAATATATATATATATATATATATAAATATATATATAAATATATAAATATATATATATAAATATAAATATATATATATAAATATAAATATATATATATATATATATATATATAAATATATATATATATATAAATATATAAATATATATATATATATATATATAAATATATAAATATATAAATATAAATATATATATATAAATATATATAAATATATATATATATATATATATATATATATATATATATATATATAAATATATAAATATATATATATATAAATATATATATATATATAGATAGATAGATAGATATAAATATATATATATAGATATAAATATATATATAGATATGGATATGTAACGAGGTTTCTTAAAAGATCGTTTAAAACGATGAACAAAAATCGTATAGGAAGGAAAAGCACATGGAGCAGTATACAAGGTAATAAACACAAGAGAAAAACACGACAAGTACTTACTTTTTTTAAGAACTTTCCGGATACGTCGGTATTGATCCGGCTCCCTGAGTTTCAGGTCAGACCATCTTTTGCGCAATTGATCTTTGGAGCGCTGGACCCCAAATGATGCCTGCAAAGTCTCCACGACCTTCGCCATTATTTTGGCCTTGCGCAAATTTGGCCGTGCGTACGGCCCATAATTGCCATCATAGTCGTCTTTGTGAAGAATGGCCACCATCTCCACCATCTCTTTGAAACTCATATTAGAGGCCTTAAATCTAGGCCTCATAGATTTGGTTGACGTTCCAGACGTTCCAGCCTGCGGGCTGTCTCCACTACCTGAGGTCGTCAACATTTCAGGTGTCTCCGCCATTCTTTAACTCCACTACGCGCCGTAACAAAAAAGGGGCGGAGAACATGAGTTCATTTCGAACGTCAGGGGCGGGCGACGCAGGCGGAGTTTCACACATGCGTAGTGTATAAAGGAGGGCCTTTCGCGCGTGTCGTACGTACGTTCTGTGCGTCAAATTAGGGGGCGGAGAACATGAGTTCATTTCGAACGTCAGGGGCGGGCGACGCAGGCGGAGTTTCACACATGCGTAGTGTATAAAGGAGGGCCTTTCGCGCGTGTCGTACGTACGTTCTGTGCGTCAAATTAGGGGGAGGAGAACATGAGTTCATTTCGAACGTCAGGGGCGGGCGACGCAGGCGGAGTTTCACACATGCGTAGTGTATAAAGGAGGGCCTTTCGCGCGTGTCGTACGTACGTTCTGTGCGTAGGTGATAGTGGACCAGGACGTTCCAAAACGAAGGTAATTTGAGATATATATATTTTTTTTGGGGGGGGTTTATGGTCATGACTTTGTAGCAAGCGGCCTATATGGCTTGATAGATTGATGAGGCCTACATAGGGAGAAGATGATGAGGGGTTAGCAGAAACATATAATAAGTTTTTTTGGTCTGGTGACTTTCTCTTTTCCAGATATAATGAATCCCCTATTGAAGGATCCAGAGTTCCTTACTTCTTTTATTTCAAAGTATCGAGAGATGAGGAATTTGTGGGAGGTGAAACACCCTCAGTATTATGCCAAGCATGTGAGGAAGTCAACGCTGGAGAGACTTCTGTCCTTTGTCCAGGAGACCATCCCGGGAGCAACAATGGAGACAGTGCTCAAGAAAATTGGGGTCTTGAGGAACATGTATAAAAGGGAGCATAGGAAGATCCAGGAATCAAGGAGATCAGGAGCATCAGCAGATGATGTTTATGTACCCAGGCTGTGGTACTACAATCAACTCCGTTTTCTTGATGACCAGAATGAAGCCAGGGCATCACTTTCAACCCTTCCCTCCACCCTTCCCTCCACCCTTCCCTCCACCCTTCCCTCCACCCCAGCAGAGGCTGATGAGGAGCAAGCTGGGTCTTCCATCCTGGATGAACCGGATATGACCATCTGGAGTCAGGTAAATTATTTTAACAAATATTTACTGTACTAATATTAATGATGTTAACTGGATGTTATAATTGTCTCAAATAATTTAGCACTCCAAATTGTGTATACATATCAAATGATAGTAGTGACTAAATATGTTTGGCACCTGCTTGAAATAATTAGGGTGTCTGATTAGACTCTTTTATTAAAGAGATGTATTCACATTGAATTTGCTAGTCATGAGAAGCAAACTGTGTGTCATTGATGAACCCAAAAAAAGAAACTAAAACTATTGTCCTTTTTTTATACACAGGATGAGTCCATCCAGGAGGAATGTGGGGAAAGTGGCAGGCAGGAGGAGACCGGGCCCATGGACAGCCTGGAGGAGGCCGGATTCACCATCATCCTGGAGGAGGCTGGGCCCAGTGTCAGGCAGGAGGTGGCTGCTCCCAGTGAGGTGGCTGGGCCAAGTGAGGTGGCTGGGCCAAGTGAGGTGGCTGGGCCCAGTAGGAGCCTCACCCAATCCCAAGTGCCTCCCCTCCACCTTCCCAAAAAAAGGGCCAGGAAGGGGATGGTCACACAGGACGCGTCCCTGCGCCTCATGCAACAGGCCACCCGTTTTTTAACAAGCCCCCCCGAAGCGGAAGAAGCCTATGGCTGCTACTTAGCCAGCAGGCTTCTTCAGATGGATTGGGAGCAGCGCCTCATTTGTGAGCGCCTATTTGGGGAAACAATCCATAAGGGGCTGCAGGGCACGCTAACCAAAAACACCCAACTACATGAGGCAGCCCCCCCCTCCTCCTCCTCCTCCTCCTCCTCCTCCTCCTCCTCCTCCTGCCACAACTGAAACACCAGAGCCACAGCCTCAAAAGAAGGCTACAGGGAAGGCTACAGGGAAGGCTGCAGGGAAGGCTGCAGGGAAGGCTGCAGGGCAGCGTGGAGGAAAGGCTGCAGGGAAGAGAAGAAAGTGATGACCTGGGTTCAGTCTGGTCTGACAGAAGACGCAGGCTGTTGTAGGACCACAGTCTGGGGACATCTAGATCATCTGCTGGTGCTGTTGATCTCTGGGATTCTTGGACCAGATTGTGCTCCCTCTTATATGGACTCCTCAAGATCCCAATTTTCTTGTACACCGACTTTTTCCAGCGTTGACTTCCTCTTTATTTTATTTTGACCATGAATAAATGGATCTTTTTTGAGTTTAGCAAAAGACTTTATGTGTTTTCTTTTAAATCATTGATTTTACACACAATGTTAAATTAACAAGGGACAACAATCTCATTGAGTTTTAAAAAAACACACCAAAAATACATTACTAATGTTAAGAATGTTCAAGTGGTAAGTCTTGAAAAAAAAAAATATACATAAACAAAAACGGTGCTTTGGGTTAACTTTATCTAAAAATTAAAAAATAATCACTAGAAAAAAAATAAAAAAGAATAATGGGTTCTTTGTGGTAACTTTACAAACCTAAAAAAAAAAAAAAAAATAAGGGAAAAAGTATTATTAGTATGGAAACATTGTTTATAAAAAGCATACTATATCATTCATGAGATCAAAGAGAAAAAGAATTCAGAAATCAGTTTGGGAGAACTCTGATTATGAACAGCAAAACACCTTCGTTCTTTAGAGCATTCGTAAAGAAGAAATAAAATGCGCTGCATTCAACGATCACAGATTTTGCAGCGTGATGAATGTGCTACCTACAATACGAACACTAGTTTTACTAGACCGAGTGCTTCCGTTTAGTTTTTGCTTATGAGCATGCGTCGTTTTTTTGTCCGTAGGACTAGCATACAGACGAGCGGACTTCGGGGTCCGTCGTAGTTACGACGTAAAGATTTGAAGCATGTTTCAAATCTAAAGTACGTCGGATTTGAGGCTAAAAAAGTACGTTGAAAGTCCGAAGAAGCCCACACACGATCGGATTACCAGCCAGCTTTAGTCCGTCAGCGTCCGTTGGACTTTTGTAGACGAAAAGTCCGACCGTGTGTACGCGGCATTAAGGTGTCGGCATACCAAGACATTTTGGACCATTTCATGCTCCCAACTTTGTGGGAACAGTTTGGGGATGGCCCCTTCCTGTTCCATAATGACTGCGCAACAGTGCACAAAGCAAGGTCCATAAAGACATGGATGAGCGAGTTTAGGGTGGAGGAACTTGAGTGGCCTTCACAGAGTCCTGACCTCAACCCAATAGAACACCTTTGGGGTGAATTAGAGCGGAGACTGCGAGCCAAGCCTTCTCATCCAAACTCAGTGCCTGGCCTCACAAATGCACCTTCTGGAAAAATGGTCAAACATTTCCATAGACACACTCCTAAACATTGTGGACAGCCTTCCTGTCACGTCTACCCCAACGCAGGTGGTCAGACACTATAGCTAGCTACTATGTGCTTCACCTATAGCAGCCCCCTTTCCCTTAAGGCAAGCAGACCTACCCGTGCACAGTCGCCCCCAGGACTTATAAACAATGCTATAGTGCCTGGCCACCACACCAGGGCAGATGCAAACTGAGCAAAGCCAAGAGATACTGGCAGTTAGACAGGTAGCGTGGGTTCTATGACAGTCCAGGTAAAAGGCAGGCTGAGTTCAAGGAATAGTCCAAAAATCCGGTCTGAAGTCATACACAGGAAAATCCAAACTAGTAAAGCAGGGCAGACAGACAGGCCGCTCGATCAGGAACAACGCAGGTATCACTGTGTCTATCACAAGCGAAGGACTGAGCATTTGGCTTGCTTATAACAGGTGACTGACCACATCAATCACCTTGCAGGTGGACACAGACAGGGAGCATGCAATAGCCAAAACCCGGATGCTGGAATTAGGAGCAGGAGCACTTAAGTGTTCCTGGCACTTCCCAGAAAATTTGAAGCTGTTATAGCTGCAAAGCGTGGGCTAACTCAGTATTGAACCCTACGGACTTAAGCTGACCATACATTATACAATTTTCTGGTACAATTTAACTTTAGATTTACCAAAACCATATAATATGAGGTCAAACCTAAACACTTTAAATTTGTATGCAATGAGGCAGGCCCTTACATTACATCAACTTCACATCTCGTACATAAGGGGGTCTTCCCTTGCCTATGCCATTGAAAACGTTTTTGAGGGGTGTGGTAGGATCCATGAATAGTTAAAAACCCCCAGGTCTTCTACATTTAATGACATAATAAATTCCTATTATTACCAAATATTCATCAAAAACAAGTCTGATTCAATAATGGAACTGGGAACTTCACATCTCGTACATAAGGGGGTCTTCCCTTGCCTATGCCATTGAAAACGTTTTTGAGGGGTGTGGTAGGATCCATGAATAGTTAAAAACCCCCAGGTCTTCTACATTTAATGACATAATAAATTCCTTATTACCAAATATTCATCAAAAACAAATCTGATTCAATAATGGAACTGGGAATTCTGCTGTAGTTTTACAGCCCTAGTCAACTAACCCAAGTCTATCCAAAGACACGGGTGTCTACTAACACAGTTAGATTGGCCATACACAGCTGAATATGATTAGTTTATTACAAAGTTAAAAAAAAAAAAAAAAAAAGGAGCAAAAGGTAAGGTTATCACAACCTGGACAAATTTTCCCCAAAGGACATACCAGTAAATTGAGGGATTGAGAGAAATCCAATCTAAGGTTCAAAAACTGGATTTATAAATTTATCATGAGATTGGTTTCCAAGACACACCTTCTACAAGGAGAAAGTCCTCCTATAACTAATATTTTAGCTTTAAATAACAGTTATAAGTTAAACTGGCTCTCCTAAGACATCTTGCTCTCTAGTTCCCTTGTTTTTTTTAATCCAAACTTTTTTTTGTTGACAAGGAAAAAAAAGAAAAAAAGTGACTGTACATTGCAGGTATAAAAGGATATGCATGACAACCATTAACACAAGCATTGAACATAAGGTAGCTAATGAGGTACAGACCGTCACATCATATACGTAGCATACACATTTTTTTTTTAAATAAATAAAAACAATAAAAAGGTAAAAACACAAAACCAGCCCGAGTTTATTGAGGGTCAGTTACGCAGGACAGCCTCTTTTGTCTAATGTTGGATATAAAACTTAGAAATTCCCAAACTCAGGCCTAAACCATTTTAAACTCTTGGTGGGTTCAAAAGTTGAATAACCAATCCATCACTAGTCTTGGTGGGGCAAGACTTGGGTTGTCAAGCCTATTCTGCCAAAAGAGATTTTATTTTTTTGCCACTTTTCAATGACGATAAGCTAATTGTTCTCTGGGTAAAAGTGAATTAACATAGGTGACCCACTGCGCTTTAGTAGGCACAGTGGCAGCCAACCAAAATCTAGTTCCTTTGTTACCTCCTCCCACGCTTGCCTCCAGGATTTTTCCAGAACATCGCCCAACTTCTGGAACTCCTTACCCCAGTACGTCCGGTCAACTCCTACCCTGTCCGCCTTTAGGCGATCCTTGAAAACGTATTTAGTCAGGGAAGCCTACCCCACTTCCACCTAAAAAAATACTGTACTTGAGTCCCCTCCATCAGATCATCCCCTGTAGCTATCAGCTTTTGTACCGCCTCGCCCTCCCTTTAGATTGTAAGCTCCAGGAACCTCCTATTCCTTCTGTTTTGAAACGTACTGTAATTGTACTGTACCCGTTATATTGTAAAGCGATGTGTAAGCTGTTGGCGCTATATAAATCCTGTATAATAATAAACCATATTAGAGTTTTGTATATCTCTAAGCCAACCAATAACTGTGCTTAAGTTCCTGGGTCCGCCATTATGAGGTGTTCACACCCTCCCTGCTGGATATTAAGGTTCTATCTTGGAAAATGCAACAAGGAGGACTTGGAACACGCTGATTGGTGGAAACACCAAGTATGGTAAAAGAAAGGAACAGATCAGGGAATTGTAGAAAGCAGATGTCACTGGTGGCTCCTCCAAGCCATATAAGAACCACCTCTGGGTGGAATGAACTTTATGAAATGATATCAAATTGGTACATACGGCCAATGATTTATCTGCTATAGCCATGATAATTTGATTAAAAAAACAAAAAAAAAAAACAACCACCAACAACAATCATCTTACCCACAGTATCACAGGGCTCATCTTTGTGGACACAGAAATCAGTCCTAAAAAGAAAAAAAAACAAAGAACATGTTTATGGCAGGGGCTGATGGGAAAGGCCTATGTGCTGAGTAAAGTGCTGCAGAAGTGGTCTTATTCCTATGGATTATCAACAAACTCCTCCCACTGACCTGTGTACAGACTTAACAGATAGAACAGCAAGACACAGGCAATGTACCACGACTCCCCACACCAATTATTTCTCCACTACAAACAGTAAGTACGCCAAGCACGTGTGATAAACCCATTCAGCAAATATTATACAGCATTTACAGTGAGGGAAAATAGTATTTGATCCCCTGCGGGTTTTGTACGTTTGCCGACTGACAAAGAAATGATCAGTCTATAATTTTAATGGCTGGTTTATTTGAACCGTGAGAGACAGAAAAAAACAAATCCAGAAAAACGCACTTCAAAAAGGTTATAAATTGATTTTCATTTTAATAAGTGAAATAAGCATTTGATCCCCTATCAATCAGCAAGATTTCTGGCTCCCAGGTGTCTTCTATACAGGTAACGGGCTGAGATTAGGAGCACTTTCCTAAAGGGAGTGCTCCTAATCTCAGCTTGTTACCTGTATAAAAGGACACCTGTCCACAGAAACAATCAGATTCCAATCTCTCCACCATGGCCAAGGCCAAAGAGCTGTCCAAAGATGTCAGGGACAAGATTGTAGACCTACACAAAGCTGGAATGGGCTACAAGACCATCGCCAAGCAGCTTGGTGAGAGGGTGACAACAGTTGGTGCGATTATTCGCAAATTGAAGAAGCACAAAATAACCGTCAATCTCCCTCGGTCTGGGGCTCCATGCGAAATCTCACCTCGTGGAGTTTCAATGATCATGAGAACGGTGAGTAAACAGCCCAGAACTACACGGAGAATCTTGTCAATTACCTCTAGGCAGCTGGGACCATAGTCACCAAGAAAACAACTAGTAACACACTACGCTGTGAAGAACTGAAATCCTGCAGCGCCTGCAAGGTCCCCCTGCTCAAGAAAGCACATTAGTACAGTACAGGCCCGTCTGAAGTTTGCTAATGAACATCTGAATGATTTAGAGGAGAACTGGGTGAAAGTGTTGTGGTCAGATGAGACCAAAATCAAGCTCTTTGGCATCAACTCAACTCGCCGTGTTTGGAGGAGGAGGAATGCTGCCTATGACCCCAAGAACACCATCCCAACCATCAAACATGGAGGTGAAAAAATTATGCTTTGGGGGTGTTTTTCTGATAAGGGGACAGGACAACTTCACTGCATCAAAAGGGATGATGGACGGGGCCATGTACCGTAAATCTTGGCCGAGAACCTCCTTCCCTCAGCCAGGGCATTGAAAATGGGTCTTCCGGCATGACAATGACCAAAAACACATGGCCAAGGCAACAAAGGAGTGGCTCAAGAAGCACATTAAGGTCCTGGAGTGGCCTAGCCAGTCTCCAGACCTCAATCCCATAGAAAATATGTGGAGGGAGCTGAAGGTTCGAGTTACCAAACATCAGCCTCAAAATCTTAATGATTTAGAGAGGATCTGCAAAGAGGAGTGGGACAGAATCCCTCCTAAGATGTGTGCAAATCTGGGAGCCAACTACAAGAAATGTCTGACCTCTGGGATTGCCAACAAGGGTTTTGCCACCAAGTAGTAAATCATGTTTTGCGAAGGGGTCAAATACTT
The DNA here is from genome assembly GCA_037952925.1 of Lithobates clamitans. Classification (NCBI taxonomy): domain Eukaryota; kingdom Metazoa; phylum Chordata; class Amphibia; order Anura; family Ranidae; genus Lithobates; species Lithobates clamitans. The sequence continues at coordinate 639,113 of JBBGZY010001868.1, forward strand.
ATTTCACTCATTAACCACTTAAGGACCGGAAGGATTTGCCCCCTTAACCACTTACCGACCAGCTCCTGTACATATACGTCGGCACTTTGAAGATGGATATCTCGGTAACGGCAGCAGCTGCTGCCACAACCGAGGTATCCATCTTTACAGGAGCCGGTTCTGTGTATGATAATGGTGGTCTCTGAGGCGGGTTCGCCGCGAGATCACCGTTATCGGCGGCAGGAGAGGTGCCCCCCCCCCTCCCGTCGCTCTCCGCCACTTACCGGAGCCGTCGGTAGCGGCGGAGGCGATCGGGACCTTTCTGTGCCTGGGTATGGAGACGAGTGAGGCTAAGATGGCCGCCACCCGTCTCCATACCATTGGACGGCTGAAGCGACGTCATTACGTCAGCTCCGCCCACTTTTTTAATGTCATTTTTTTCAAACGACTTTTTTTTTTTTTTTTCCATTTTAGTCCAAATATGAGATCTGATGACTTTTTTACCCCAGATCTCATATTTAAGAGGACCTGTCATGCTTTTTTCTATTACAAGGAATGTTTACAGTCCTTGTAATGGGAATAAAAGTGACACCATTTTTTTTTTTTTTAAAAACAGTGTAAAAATAAATAAAATATTGTAAAATAAATAATAAAAAAAAAAAAAATTTTAAAAACCACCCCGTCCCGACGAGCTCGCGTGCAGAAGCGAATGCATACGCGAGTAGCGCCTGCATATGAAAAACGGTGGTCAAACCACAGTTGAGGTATCGCCGCGACCGGTAGAGCGAGAGCAATAATTCTAGCCCTAGACCTCCTCTGTAGCGCAAAACATGCAACCTGTAGAATTTTTTAAACTTCGCCTATGGAGATTTTTAAGGGTAAAAGTTTGACGCCATTTCACCAGCGGGCACAATTTTGAAGCGTGACATGTTGGGTATGAATTTACTTGGCGTAACATTATATTTCACAATATAAAAAAAAATTGGGCTAACTTTACTGCTGTCTTATTTTTTTATTCAAAAAAGTGAATTTTTCCCAAAAAAAGTGCGCTTATAAGACCGCTGCGCAAATACGTTGCAAGAAAAAGTATTTTAATGACCGCCATTTTATTCTCTAGGGTGTTAGAAAAAAACAATATATAATGTTTGGGGCTTCTAAGTAATTTTAAACATGTTAACATCTAAAATCCAAAACGAGGCTAGTCCTTAAGTGGTTAATGATCAGGCCGTTTTTTACAATAAGGCACTGCGTCGATTTAACTAACAATTGCGTGGTCGTGCGACGTTGTACCCAAACAAAATTTATGTCCTTTTTTCCCCCACAAATAGCGCTTTCTTTTGGTGGTATTTGATCACCTCTGCGTTTTTTATCGTTTGCACTATAAAAAAAAAAAAAAAAAAAAAAAAAAATTTGGAAAAAATACATACCCAATGTCATACATATCCATATCCAACAGAAACTTTAAAAAAAAAATTTTTTTTTCATCTGGGCCATTATGTATTCTCACACATATTTTAGGTAAAAAAATAAATAAATAAATAAATCGCAATAAGTGCATATTGATTGGTTTGCACAAAAGTTATAGCGTCTACAAAATAGGGGATATATTTATGGCATTTTCATTATTTATTTATTTTTTTTACTAGCAATGGCGGCGATCAGCGATTTTTAGTGGGACTGCGACAGACACTTGACACTTTTTTGGGACCATTGACATTTGTACAGCGATCAGAGCTAAAAATAACCACTGACTACTGTATAAATGTCACTGACAGGGAAGGGGTTAACACTAGGGGGCGATCAAGGGGTTAAGTGTGTTCCCTGGGAGGTGTTTCTAACTGCATGGGGGATGGGCTGCCTGGGAGTACACAGAGATCGCTGTTCCTGATCACTAGGAACAGCAGATCTCTCTCTACTTCCCTGTCAGAACGGGGATCTGTCAGTTTACATTGACATTCTGGCTCTCTGTGAAGTGATCGCGGGTGACGGCAGACATCGCCGGCCACATGCATCGGCTCCAGTGACGTGCAGCGGGCGCGCCTGCTGAAGCCATTTAAAGGGCCGCCGTACAGCTACAGCGATTTGCGCAGTGATGCCAACCTGCCGTCTTATAACGACAGCGGCAGGTCAGCAAGTATTAAAATGCAAATCAATTTTTAACTTTTTTGAAATGCGTTTTTCTGGATTTCTTTGTTGTTTTTCTCTCACTGTTAAAATAAACCTACCATTAAAATGATAGACTGATCATTTCTTTCTCAGTGGGCAAACATCAGTAGGGGATCAAATACTTATTTCCCTCACTGTATATAGTGCAAGGGCTATCTTTTCGCACTGGCACCGCTGGGCATTGGCCTGGGGCCCCAGGTGCATTGGGAGCTGTAGTCCGCCCCTTCACCCCCAGCAGAGGAATTTCATGTGAATAGAGCAGGTGATCAGTGCGTGGGCGGGGAAATAACTGGAATCGTTTTTTTTTTTTGTTGCTCACCAGCTGCAGGGTGAGCCACAAAAGATCGGTTTCCAGTCATTTCCCCCACCCAGCACACTAATCACTATCAGAGTTCCCCTCCTCTCCCCTCCCGCCAGCAGCAGCTGCAGGCATACAGGGGTCTTTAAGATGGAGAGCGGGAAAGAAAATTACATATTTACAGACTCTTACGTTTTTAAGTCAACACTGCGAGTGATCGGTACTGATCACTCACTGTGTTCATTCATAACTGAAGCATAGTGTTTACTTCAGGTTATGAATGAACAGGAGTCTCTGCCTCCTATTCATTCATCTGCAGTGCAACTTAGGCTGCAGAAAGGAACTGGGGAATGTGTTTGCTCAATCCCTTTCTCTGTCTCAAAAGTGAGACTTCAGGGGTTTATTCTCACCAAAAACGCCCCCAACAGCGTTGTGAAAAAAAAAAAAAATTAAAATAAATTAAACAAATTGTAAAAAAATCAGACTGAAATTTCTAATCAGACTAAAAAGCAGCGCACAATGTGTAGCATAATTTAGCCACACTCACTGTTTGCCACAATGCCCTATGCATGCCACAGGTCACCATCTCCCTGGTAGGAGCCCCAGTGCATTATTAGGGGCCCATGTTGTTGCTAAGTTGTCACTGTATAGCACCAACAGTTTGCACAGTGCTTTACAAATTAAAGACAATTACATACAAAGAGGGCAAGGAGGGCCCTTCTCATAAGAGCTTACAATCTAGAAAGGGAAGCCAAGTTAGTAAATTAAAAAAGTAAAAAGTACAGTTTTCGGGCGGAGGTGGCATAGGTTTCACTGAAGAGATGTTTTTTCATGGATCACTTAAAAGGTGGACAAATTAGGAAATATCCACAGATTGGAGTAGGACGTTCCAGACGATGGGTGAAGCTTTGCAGAATTTCTGGAGGAGAGCATGGGGGAAGGTGACAAGGGAGCTGCAGAGCTGGAGGTCTTGGGATGAGCGAAGAGAGTGGTTTGCCTTGAGCTATATCACCAACCTCGACTCAAAATATTACCCAGAGTTGTGGATAGATTTGTAGGTGGTTAGTATTTTGAATTTTATCCATAGGCCAATCAAAAACCAGTGGAGGGATTGGCAGAGCGGGTTGTCAAACACTGGTTTGTGTGGTTGGTAAGGTGGATAAGTCATGAAGCAGCTTTAATCATAAACTGAAGGGGGGGTAGCCTGTGTAGGAGTAGGCAAAGTTGAGGCGAGAGATAACCAGGGAGTGAATTAGTAGCTTGGTGGTGCTGTTGGTTAAGAAGGGGAGTATTTTGGATAGGTAAAGGCAGCATGATTTGGAAAGTGATTGGATGTCGGAAAGAAAGGAGGAGAGGTCAGAGTCCAAGATTACAGCAAGAATCTTGGCATGAGGGGTAGGAGGCTAGTTATGCTATTGATCTTGATAGAAAGGTTAGGATAGAGGGTATGGGGGGTGGGGGGTAATTATGAGCTCAGTTTTTTATATATTGAGTTTTAGTGGTGGTGTGACATCCATACTGATATGCCAATATGAAATGAGTAATGCACAAGGAGACTAAAGGGATGAGCTGAGCGGTAGAGAGACAGATTTGCATGTCATCAGCATAGAGGTGGTTTTGGAAGCCATGCGAGGCTATCAACTGACCAAGGGAGGAGGTGTAGATAGAAAGAAAAAAAAAAGGTCTCAAAACAGAGCCTTGGGGAACCCCTACTAAAAGAGGAAGAGGAGAAGAGGAGAAGAGGAGATGGAGTTGTAGACGATACTAAAGGGGTGCTTGGATAGGTAGAGGAGATCTAGGAAAGAGCATGGTCTAGGAAGCCAAGGATAGGTAGAGGAGATCTATGAAAGAGCATGGTCTAGGAAGCCAAGTATAGGTAGAGGAGATCTAGAAAAGAGCATAGTCTAGGAAGCCAAGGATAGGTAGAGGAGATCTAGGAAAGAGCATAGTCTGGGAAGCCATGGATAGGTAGAGGAGCTCTAGGGAAGAGCATAGTCTAGAAAGCCTAGAAGGAACGGAGTAGATTTTTTGGGGGGGGGATTCATCGTAATAAAACAGTGACCCTGACATATGTAAAATGATCATATAATTGTAGTTTCTTCTTTACCTGGTCATAAACACAGCCACATCAACAGGGGTTTCTTCCTTGGCTCCTGGAACATGGTTGTTTCCTAAATACTTGGTCCCTCCATACTCCTCATTCTGCCAATGGCAAAAGCTCTCCAGAGATCTCTCTCCATGATGCCCAATAGACAGCTTGGTCTGGAAAATGGACAGATATGACAGTGAAATGCAATCTCACTAGAGGTGGGCCACAAGGCAATAATTTCTTTACACTTCTCGGTTAATGTGCCAATTTTCCTCACTTACTGGGCGGCTGTGCAGCAGGACCAGCTTGGTAACACGGATATTGACTTTAATTCCCAGGCTTTGGTGTTGAAACATGTTGTAAACCTGAAATAACAGATATTCATATTTATATCCATTCTTTTCTTCAAACAATCTCAAATCCACTTTTGACTGATATCTTTAAAGAACGGTCTACAAATGTATCCAAGTAACGAACCATTCAAATATCTCTATATTATATGAGAATGCAGTCCATTAATTCCCCGACACTGAAAAGGAGACTTGACAGTCAGAACCCTTTTACACTTGAGCAATTTGAAGTCTGGTTTGAAGCTTCCTCAGAAGTACTTCAATAGTCAACACTAGGATATACAGTACATTATATTCAATGGTGGCCATTTACACCTTTCGTGCGGGGGTCTCCAAACTTTTTAAAACAAAGGGCCAGTTTACTGTCCTTCAGACTTTAGGAAGGCCAGCGTGAGAAGAAAATGCCTTGGACTTGGTGGTCAGTGGCAGTAAAAAAATGACATAGGGATGTATTTACTAAAACTGAAGAGTGCAAATTCTAGTGTAGCTGTGCATGGTAGCCAATCCGCTTCTATGTTCAGCTTGTTCAATTAAGCTTTGCCATAAAAACCTGGAAGCTGATTGGTTTCTATGCAGAGCTTCACCAGATTTTGCACTTTTACAGTTTTTAGTAAATCAACCCCATAGTGTCCGTGGTCAGGAGGATTAGGAATAGTGCCCCACCACTGGTATCAGTTGAAGGAAGAGTGCCCCATCATTAGTATCCATGGAAGGAATAGTGCCCCTTTGCTGGTGTCAATGGGAGGAATAGTGTCTCATCGTTGGTGCCGGTGGAAGGAATAGTGCCCCATCATTGGTGTCAGTAGGGGGGAACAGTTGATTTCTGTGGAAAGAATGGTGGCTCATCATTGGTGTCACAATGCCATATTATGCGTGTCAGTAGGAGGAATAGTGCCCCACTCTTGGTATCAGTAGCAAGATAATAAATATCTAAAAAGTGTGGGGTACATTTGTATTCAGCCCCCCTGAGTCAATACTTTGTAGAACCACCTTTCACTGCAATTACAGCTGCAAATCTTTTTGGGGATGTCTCTACCAGCTTTGCACATCTAGAGAGAGTGACATTTTTGCCCATCCTTCTTCACAAAATAGCTCAAGCTCTATCAGATTGGATAGAGAGCGTCTTGCCACAGATTCTCAATTGGATTTAGGTCTGGACTTTGACTGGGCCATTCTAACACATGAATATGATTTGATCTACAGTAGGTGACTGTGATATTGTGTCAATCTCGCCGCTGTTATCGGCGAGATTTGACACCCGCGAGCCCCGTCGTGGGAGCCAGCGCAGAGCTGGCTCACTGGGAAAGGAAAACTGTTTTTTCCTTTCGCGATGAGCGACAAGCATTGCGGACAGGTGTCTGGTAAGAATGAGGGGGAACGCCACGCCAAATTTTAAATAAAAAAACGTCATGGGTTTCCCTCCAGGGGCATACAGGGCCCTTAGGTCTGGTATGGATTTTAAGGGGAACCCCCACGCCGAAAAAGCCGGGTGGGGGCCCCCCCCAAAATCCATACCAGACCCTTATCCGAGCACGCAGCCCAGCCGGTCAGGAAAGGGGGTGGGGACGAGCAAGCGCCCCCCTTCCTGAACCATACCAGGCCGCATGCCCTTAACATGGGGGGTGGGGCGCTTTGGGGCAGGGTGGCAGCCTGCGGCCCCCCCACCCCAAAGCACCTTGTCCCCATGTTGATGAGGACAAGGGCCTCTTCCCAACAACCCTGGCCATTGGTTGTCGGGGTCTGCGGGCGGAGGGCTTATCGGAATCCGGGAGCCCCCTTTAATAAAGGGGCCCCCAGATCCCGGACCCCCATCCTATGTGAATGAGTATGGGGTACATAGTACCTCTACCCATTCACCTGGGGGAAAAACGTGTCAATAAAAAAAACACACTACACAGGTTTTTAAAGTAATTTATTAGGCAGCTCCGGGGGTCTTCTTCTGACTTCTCCGCTCTCTCCGGCCTCTTCACCCGGTGTCCGGTTCTTCTCCCACTCTCCGGCCTCTTCTCCTGCTCTCCGGTTCTTCTGCCGGGCTCCACTGCTATCTTCTGCTCTTTTGCCGCTCTTTTGCTAGCGGTGGCCCAGTCTTCTCCGTCGTCTTGTTTCCTCTTCTCTTCTTCCGATGTTGACACAACGCTCTCTCCCACTGTAATGCCATGTACGAGGTGCGCGACGACTTATATAGGCATGGGGCGTTGTCCCCGGGTGATGCCCGGCAGAAGAACCAGAGAGCGGTAGAAGAACCAGACACCGGGAGAAGAGGCCGGAGAGAGCGGAGAAGTCGGAAGAGAGACCCCGGAGCTGTCTAATAAATTACTTTAAAAACCTGTCTAGTGTGGTTTTTTTTATTGACACTTTTTTCCCCCAGGTGAATGGGTAGAGGTACGATGTACCCCATACTCATTCACATAGGGTGGGGGGCCAGGATCTGGGGGGCCCCTTATTAAAGGGGGCTCCCATATTCCGATAAGCCCTCTGCCCGCAGACCCCGACAACCAACGGCCAGGGTTTTCCCGGAAAGAGGCCCTTGTCCTCATCAACATGGGGACAAGGTGCTTTGGGGCAGGGCACCCCCCTACCCCAAAGCGCCCACCCCCCATGTTGAGGGCATACGGCCTGGTACTGTTCAGGAGGGGGGGTGCTCGCTTGTCCCCACCCCCTTTCCTGACCGGCCGGGCTGCGTGCTCGGATAAGGGTCTGGTATGGATCTTAGGGCGGACCCCCACGCCGTTTTTTCAGCGTAGGGGGGGTTCCCCTTAAAATCCATACTAGACCTAAGGGCCCGGTATGCCCCTGGAGGGGAACCCATGCCGGTTTTTTATTTAAAATTTCGTGCGGCGTTCCCCCTCATTCATACCGGACACCTGTCAGCAATGCTTGTTGCTCATTGCGAAAGGATGAGCTCGGCGCTGGCTCCCACGACAGGGCTCGCGGGTGTCAAATCTCGCCGATAACAGCGGCGAGATTGACAATATCATGGTCACCTACTGTAGATCAAATCATATTCATGTGTTAGAATGGCCCAGTCAAAGTCCAGACCTAAATCCAATTGAGAATCTGTGGCAAGACGCTCTCTATCCAATCTGACAGAGCTTGAGCTGTTTTGTGAAAAAGGATGGGCAAAAATTTCCCAAAGAGCGAGCCAGTGCGAGATGCACAGTACCCTGCCGCCGAGAACCAGCGTGATGGGATCGCGCTGGAAACACATTCTCGCAGTCAGGTACCGTAAACTATTCCATTGTAGCTCTGGCTGTATGTTTACGGTCGTTGTCCTGCTGGAAGGTGAACCTCCGCCCCAGTCTTAAGTCTTTTGCAGACTGACAGGTTTTCTTCTAAGATTGCCCTGTATTTGGCTCCATCCATCTTCCCATCAACTCTGGCCAGCTTCCCTGTACCTGCTGAAGAAAAGCATTCCCACAACATGATGCTGCCACCACCATGTTTCACGGTGGGGATGGTGTGTTCAGGGTGATGTGCGGTGTTAGTTTTCTGCCACATATGGTGTTTTGCTCTTAAGCCAAATAGTTAAATTTTGGTCTCATCTGACCAGAGCACCTTCTTCCACGTGTTTGCTGTGTCCCCCACATGGCTTCTCGCAAACTGCAAACGGGACTTTTTATGGCTTTCTTCTTGCCACTTTTCCATAAAGGCCAGATTTGTGGAGTGCACGACTAATAGTTTACTTCCTCTTTAAGGCGTCAGCGTACCAAGACATTTTGGACAATTTCATACTTCCAACTTTGTGGTAACAGTTTGGGAATGGTCCCCTCCTGTTCCAACATGACTGCCCACCATAGACACACTCCTAAACCTTGTGGACGGCCTTCCCAGAAGAGTTGAAGCTGTTATAGCTGCAAAGGGTGGGCCAACTCAATATTGAACCCTACGGACTAAGACTGGGATTCCAATAAAGTCAGGCGTCCCAATACTTTTGACAATATAGTGTAGCCGTTTTGCTAGAGTTTGAAATAAAGTATATTGAATCGTGCTATATTTATAACAATTTCAGCAAGCATCTTAACAAAACTTTTTTAGTAAAGCGATGTAAAAATAATGATGAACATAAAATGTATAATAACATACAGCAACTGACTTCACACGGTTGCCGAGTTGTTGCCGGTGACTGCACCCAACACACTGCACTAAATAAACCCGTGCAAATCATTTATATGCTGAAATTATATCAAAACAATCTTAAAGGCCTTGACATATTTTCAGGCATTTCAAGTTGAAGGTTCACTATTATCCAATTCCATGTGGAACTAAACTCAGCCATGAATCAAAAGGACGGTTATGGTTCTTGGAGAGGACAGGAGTATTTCAGGCCCATTCTCTAATGTTGGTGTAAAAATAGTTGTAGGATTTATAGGTTAGGTGTTTATTTATTTGTGGTATGGGTGACATCATACTGTCGCCAATCTGAAAGACATTCCAGATAGTGGCTCCACATTTATGATGTTTGTGGACAGCTGTCATGGAATTTAAACAGCGCCGTACTGTAAGATCTATGGAGGGAACATTAATAGGACATGAATAGGAGCACGCCAATGTGGCCTGCAACGTGATACATCAATGCTATACTGCAGGTTTATAGGCAGCTTCATTATTACAGCTTTATACAAATTTATATCCGTTGTCATAATTAGTAGTGCTTGTTAAATATATTATTAATGGCATCTCATCATTTAATAAATGTCAATCACTCTACAACAAAGCATGTATAAATGGAGACTTGAATAACGGAGAGCTAATCTAACATATTCAAATATAATGTAGTATAATACAATACAATATAATATAATATAATATAATATAATATAATATAATATAATATAATATAACATAACAGATATAATGTAGAACAGAGACTTACCTGTTTCAGTGTGTGCTTCCACCAGCGACACAGCCAATCGCAGAGGGGGGGCGCTGTCTTAAAAGGGCTAGCGGAGCTTTGTAAGAGAAGTCGCTATTGAACACAGGGGGGCCTGCCTGCTAGGGTGTGGACATGTGGCTGGAATGCTGAGCCACTTAACATGCTAGCAGCCGGATCCCCTCTGTTCATTAGCGACTTCTCTTGTGGAACCCAAGTGCCTGCTAGGATATTTTCAGTTTCTCATGCCGTTTGAGCCTTCAGTATTACCAGTGTATAATATTCTGTATTCAGTTCCAGTGACTTCAATGTACAACAAGCCTATATTTTGCTCCAATGGCCCCAGTGTACTCAAGACTGTGTTCAGCATCCATTACCCCAGTGTACTCCAGCTTGTATCCAGCTCCAGTGACCCCATCATACTCAAGACTGTATTCAGCATCTGTGACACCAGAGTACTCTAGCCTGTACCCTTCTCCAGTGACCCCAGTGTACTCCAGCTTGTGTTCTGCTCCAGTGACCCCAGTGTACTCTAGTCTGTATCCAGTTCCTGTGACCCCAGTGTACTCCAGCCTGTATCCCCAGCTCCAGTAACTTGTGTACTTGTGTACTAGTTTGTATCCAGCTCCTGTGACCCCAGTGAACCTCAGCCTGTATCGTGTTCCAGTGACCCCAATGTACTCCAAGCTGTATCCAGCTCCTGTGACTCCACTATGCACCAGTCTGTATCCAGTGACCCTGAAGTACTCCAGCCTGTTTCTTGCTCTAATAACCCTGTGCACTCCAAGCTATACCATGGTCTAGTCACCTTGTGTACCACAGCTTGTATCCTGCTCCAGTGACACCGTGCACACCCGCCTTTACCCTACTCCAGTGACCCTGTGCACGCCCGCCTATACCCTGTTCCAGGGACACCGTGCACAACTGCCTATACCCTGTTCCAGTGACCCTGTGCACACCTGCCTATAACCTGTTCCAGTGACCCTGTGCACTCCATCCTGCATCCAGCCCTTGTGTGAAGACTCTCCTCTTTGTGTTATGTTGCCTTTGTCAACCCTGCCTGCCGTAGAATTTTACTTACCTTTGAGTCGTGTTCTCAGGATCCCTGTGCAGCAAGAAACTCTTTCCTGCATATTCATACTCAGTCTCTAGTAGCTGCCTACTCTGGTAAATCAGAGGGCCGCAACCTGGGAGGTGTAAGAGCAGCAAAACCCATCACCCCTTGAGGGGTGCTTTGGTGAAGACCAAGGCTCTGTGCTGTAGTCCGTCCAAACACCCAGGCACACCCAGTCCTATTCCTCCATTGCCACCAGGTATCCTGCTTCTCGGAGAACCCCCCTGGTGTCCTATGTCCCCTTCACCTAGCTCCAGCTGCTACAACCAAATTCAGTCTGCTTCCCAATGGGAATTACCTCTTGTCCATACTTGGACCAACCAATGAGGTTCCCCCTTTAATTTCCAAACCTGGCTAAAAATGGACAAGTCAGTAAAAAAGACAGTTCTTGTTTCAAACACTTTCACCCAAGAAGCCAATCATATGTCCATTATGAACAGTGTTCTTATATGCATCAGTGTTATTCTTTCCTAACAAGTTCCAAATTAGATGCAAAGCCTTTCCAACATGAGCCTAGGGGTGAACTTGTACAGATAAGAGAAGCGAAAGAGCTCTTTATGAATAAAATCTCCACTTTTTTATACATACCATGTTCATAACAGTAAGAATAAATCTCTGTGTGGCATCTGCTCCATGATATTGTACCATATCAGAGTCTGCCACCACCAGAGTCTCCACTGTATGTTCCTCAGTAAGTCTGATGGCATTCCTCCGCTCCCGCCAATCACTACCGCCCTCCCTCTTGCTTGTCTTCTTTTTTTTCCCTAGAAGTGTAAAACAGAAGATTAGTTTTTGCAGCGCTAAGTATGACAGTTTACACAGTGATAGGTATCCAGTAGAAAGAACTGAATGGGAAAGGAGTATTGTGATATACCGGTAATGCACCTTCAAAAAAAATCAAGATCCTCGGGGAGAACTTGGAGTTCCCAATATTGCGCATTAGCTGCTTAAATAGCATCCATAGTCCAGCTCCATGTGGGCAAACCAGCACCTTTTTTGGACTTAACCTCTTTCTATACCTATATCCTCTTTCTTCTATACCTTGGATAACCCCACCACCACCACCACCACCACCACCACCACCACCACTCCGCCCAAAGCCCTTAAACCCAGCCTCGATTCACACCATTGCCATATGGGTCTCAATCAAATATTCTGCATGCTTAATCGTGACGGACCACTTGGCATCCCACCTGGGTGCTTCCGCCAAGTTACAGCTTGTCCCACTCTGGAAACCGGTATTATAGCTGAGCATTGCACCCAAGAACTAGATGACAATAGCTTAGGTGCAAACTGGAACTCACACAGAATATATACCACACAAAATCAGATAAGAGCTTGTACACATTATCCTAAACAATGCAAACAGAAATGCACCTTAATAAACAGATTACATATAAAATCAGGAGACACCAGCATCATGTTGTTTAAAGAGGATTAGGATCTTCCGCTTAGAGCCTGAGTCTGGGGGGGGTTGAAGTAATCAATGTTATACACTGGCAAATTTGTACCCGGGCCCTAGGTTCCCAGAGTCTGTGTGTGTTTTTGGGGGGATATGGACCAAAATCTGAAACAAAACTACCAAGGAATAGAGCCCCCTCAAAGGCCAGGGCCCATAGTCAGTGGGCAAAAGGCTACCTTGCAATCCCCTTCAAAAGCCCCTGTCCCGGTTTAATCTGTCCCACATCTCCCACTCTCGTCATCCTTTAATCGCCCTTTGTTTACCCCGGGGATGGAGAGCCCTTGGAGCTTTCAATAGTGACATCTAAAAAGGGCCTCATTACAGTCTGCTCTTTCTTAACCACACGGTAATTACCTTGGCATGACATCCAAGTTCAAATGATTCCATTACCTCCAAATTCATAATTTCCTGGACTCCTTAAGAATCATAACCACCCTTTCCCATTGACAGCCTTTGAGACTACATGTTGTACCTGCCCCATGAGTCCTCATTTCGTCGTTATATTCTTCTATCCAGGGCAACACTGGTGCGCAAGTTCTCTTATATTGCTCAAGATGGAAACATGATTTTGACACAGTCTTAGGATTGGCGCAAGATGTGGGGGGCTTTATTTAAATCGTCTCGAAACCAGCTCGCCCTTGAAAATGCTTTTAAGGTTACGTATGTATTTAACACCAACTAGGATAGCAAAACGTTTGCCCACATATACGTCAATCTGTTTTCAGGGTCGCCCGGACTTGGGCGACATGAAACATATCTGGTGAAGGTGTTCCAAAGTGTGGAGGCTTTGGATACGGGTATACAATCTGGTAAATATGGTTCTTCATGTCAACTTGTGCAAGGACGTTTAATATAACAAAGAAATGGCAGCTACTCTTAATGCGCATGACAAATTTTTACGCATTTGGAAACCCTGGCTTGATCTATTTCCGTCATCACAAATAACCCCCCAGTTCCTAGAATTGTAGCTGCTTTACTCCAGATGGACAGGATCATCTGGACGTGGAATACTAAGGGACTCAACTATGCAGGAAAACATAGGGGTTCAGAATAATGGCAGCAAGTGCTCAGGACTGAAGAGTCAAAATATTATTTATTTGACTGAAGCAGGAGGACGTTTTTTGGTGAAGAGCGGTACAATAATAATAATAATGAGTGTCTGTGGGCAACTGTGAAGCATGGTGGAGGTTCCCTGCAAGTTTGGGCCTGCATTTATGCAAATGGAGTTGGAGATTTTGGTCAGGATCAATAGTGTCCCCAATGCTAAAAAAATACAGGCAGATACTTATCCATCATGCCATTCCATCAGGGAGGGGTGTGATTAGCCACAAATTTATTCTGCAGCAGAGCAATGACCCCAAACATGCAGCCAATGTCATTAAATAGGAACTGTAGTCTGCTCACATAATTTGTAATAAAAACATCTTTGCCATTCTGAAGCTTCCCTCCAATCACTTTGCATATTATTTTATATATACAGTATCTCACAAAAGTGAGTACACCCCTCACATTTTTGTAATTTTTTTTTATATCTTTTCATGTGACAACATTGAAGAAATGACACTTTGCTACAATGTAAAGTAGTGAGTGTACAGCTTGTATAGCAGTGTAAATTTGCTGTCCCCTCAAAGTAACTCAACACACATTATTATTAATGTCTAAACTGCTGGCAACAAAAGTGAGTACACCCCTAAAAACAAATTGGGCTTAATTAGCCATTTTCCCTCCCTGGTGTCATGTGACTTGTGTTACAAGGTATCAGGTGTGTTAAATTTGGTGTTATTGCTCTCACTCTCTCATACTGGTCACTGGAAGTTCAACATGTCCCCTCATGGCAAAGAACTCTCTGAGGATCTGAAAAAAAAAAATTTTGTTCTACATAAAGATGGCCTAGGCTATAAGAAGATTGCCAAGACCTTGAAACTGAGCTGCAGCACGGTGGCCAAGATCATACAGCGGTTTAACAGGACAGGTTCCACTCAGAACAAGCCTCGCCATGGTCGACCAAAGAAGTTGAGTGCACGTGCTCAGCATCCTATCCAGAGGTTGTCTTTGGGAAATTGACATATGAGTGCTGCCAGCATTGCTGCAGAGGTTGAAGGTGTGGGGGGGTCAGCCTGTCAGTGCTCAGACCATACGCCGTACACTGCATCAAATTGGTCTGCATGGCTGTTGTCCCAGAAGAAAGTCTCTTTTAAAGATGATGCACAAGAAGCCACAGTTTGCTGAATACAAGCAGGCTAAGACATGGATTACTGGAACCATCTTCTGTGGTCTGATGAGACCAAGATAAACTTATTTGGTTTAGATGGTGTCAAGCGTGTGTGGCAGCAACCAGGTGAGGAGTACAAAGACAAGTGTGTCTTGCCTACAGTCAAGCATGGTGGTGGGAGTGTCATGGTCTGGGGCTGCATGAGTGCTGCCGGAACTGGGGAACTACAGATCATTGAGGGAACCATGAATGCCAACATGTACTGTGACATACTGAAGCAGAGAATGATCCTCTCCCTTCAGAGACTGGGCCGCAGGGCAGTATTCCAACATGATAACGACCCCAAACACACCTCCAAGACGACCACTGCCTTGCTAAGAAGCTGAGGGTAAAGGTGATGGACTGGCCAAGCACGTTTCCAGACCTAAACCCTATTGAGCATCTGTGGGACATCCTCAAATGGAAGGTGGAGGAGCGCAAGGTCTCTAACATCCACCAGCTCCGTGATGCCGTCATGGAGGAGGGGAAGAGGACTCCAGTGGCAACCTGTGAAGCTCTGGTGAACTCCATGTCCAAGAGGGTTAAGGCAGTGCTGGAAAATAATGGTGGCCACACAAAATATTGACACTTTGGGCCCAATTTGGGCATTTTCACTTAGAGGTGTACTAACTTTTGTTGCCAGCGGCTTAGACATTAATGGCTGTGTTGAGTTATTTTGAGGGGACAGCAAATTTACACTGTTATACAAGCTGTACACTCACTACTTTACATTGTAGCAAAGTGTCATTTCTTCAGTGTTGTCACATGAAAAGATACAATAAAATATTTACAAAAATGTGAGGGGTGTACTCACTTTTGTGAGATACTGTACTGTGCTTCTGTACTTGTCAAATATGCTGCCGAAATCTCCCTCCACTGAGTCTGGCTGCATCCATTTTAACTGTGGGCAGCTGAAGCTGCTGCCTGTTCACTTCCAGGATTTACACAGACACACACCTCCAGCTCTGCAACCCTGATTGGCCCTCTTATGACTCATCCCCCCCCCCCCTGGCAAACTCTCTCTCTCTCTCTCTCTCTCTCTCTCTCTCTCTCTCTCTCTCTCTCTCTCTCGAGAGAGAGAGAGAGAGAGAGAGAGAGAGAGAGAGAGAGAGAGAGAGAGAGAGAGAGAGAGAGAGCTGTGCATGATGTCATAAGCCTAGGCTTTTTACCAGACAAGAAACCGGAAGGTGGCTGTAAGGTATTTACTGGCAGAAAAAAAAAATGTTTTACTATCCAAAGTTAAAACAAGGGCAGAAGATTTAATAGATGGGAAGTTGAAAAAAAATGACTTGAAGGTCCGCTTTAAGAACTATCTTGAGTGTAAAGAAGAGTCCTGGAAGTGATGGTTTGGCCTCCACAGAGCCCTGATCTCCACATCATGGAGTGTGTCATGAAGGATTTGAGGCAGCCGACATCCACAGAAGATCTGTGCTTAGTTCTCCAAGATGTTAGGAACAATCTACCTACTGAGTTCCTTCAAAAACTGTGTGCAAGTCTACGTAGAAGAATTGATGCAGATTTGAAGGCAAAGGGCGGTCACAGCAAAGATTGATTCGATTTTCACTTCTGTTAAATTTAATCAATTGACAAAAAACGGAAAGTAAATGGACTATTAATACTTCTATTTCTGAAAGCATTAATCTTATTTACAACGGTTTTTTTTCCCATACCTGCCTAAAACTTTTGCACAGTACTGAATGTATATACCGTATACCAGAGTGTTCATAACCTTCCGATTGTTGAGCTTAGCTGTATGCCATTACCTGCTGCTGAAACATAACATAACATTACCGCTGAGGTTTAGGAATTCACACATATGTCTGTCTGCATCAGTCTCGGTTCAGGAAAGGATCCATTTTATACTAATGAGCCAGAGCTGGAAAATATGTGTTACGGGAGCTCCATGGTAATACATCCATCATCAGAGCTGCTCTACTTCAGCAGTCACCGTAATGAAAATTCCAGTTTTGTTTTCTCACATTTTCATGTGTTGGCAACTCGTTTTCAACAAAAGATGGAATCTACACAATGACAATGAACAAGGTTTCAGTAACACTCTATGTAACCAGGCGATTGGGAAACGTATGGTGGAAAGGCAAAGCGCCATGATGACGGCTTGTACCTATCAGGGTGCTACGCCAATCCAAGTGTATCCAGTTACATCTTGCACTACATAGTAGTTTGTAGGCAAGTTTCCTATTGGTAATTAGGTAGTACTGGCCTGGCCGGAAAGGATGGGGTTAATGTCTTTTTGCTGCCGCTCCCAGTTTTATTTTGCAGGCTTTTAGGGACTGCCGCCCCCCCCCCGGTCCTGTGTTAATGTAAAAGGGGACAGGGGCCCGGATCCAGAAGACCCGTTGGAGCGTTTTTGTTTTTTAGAGCTGCTGCAGAGTCTTGTGCTGTTTAGGAAGAAGACGCCGACTCATCAGGACACCAGAAGCTTGGATACTGCCAATATGGACTTGCTTTTACTGTACATGGACTGGAGCCTGTGCAGGTATGCTGGGGCAGCCAAGCCTGGGGATTAGATAAGGGGAAAGAAATGTCATTTT
This sequence comes from Lithobates clamitans, assembly GCA_037952925.1. Classification (NCBI taxonomy): domain Eukaryota; kingdom Metazoa; phylum Chordata; class Amphibia; order Anura; family Ranidae; genus Lithobates; species Lithobates clamitans. Next base: position 656,244 of record JBBGZY010001868.1, read on the forward strand.
GCCATCTGTAATGACTACGTTGTTCAGTGTTGAAATGTTTTATTGCCTGGGCTGAAGTTATTCAAGGGGTGTATGAAAGTATAGGCGGTCCCCGGGTTACGAACAAGATAGGGACTGTAGGCTTGTTCTTAAGTCAAATTTGTTTGTAAGTCGGAACAATACATTTTTAAGTGCAGCTCCAGCCTGGGCGGCGATGCGCGATGTTCCGGGCACTTCTATGTGTGCAGTCTTGTTATCTGAGGCTCTTGTGGCCATGCAGTACTGCAGTGTGGGATATGTCTGGTGCTGCAAGATGGCCGTTTGGCGTATCCGGGACCAGGGTGGAGCGCAATCAGCCGGCAGTGAGGTCACGCCATCTCCGCTCGTAGAAGTCGTCATTCGCACCATGAATGTTTGTAACTTGGGGACTGCCTGTAACCGGCACTCTACTTTTTGTCTGCAGCTTGGGTCTGTTAACGCACATTATTATTATTATACAGGATTTATATAGCGCCAACAGTTTACGTAGCGCTTTACAATATAAAAGGGAGACAATACAGTTATAATACAATACAATACAATAGGATTAAGAGGGCCCTGCTCAGAAGAGCTTACAATCCAATAGGGTGGGGCAGGTGGTACAAAAGGTTGTAACTGTGGGGAATGAGCTGATGGAAGTGGTAGAAGATGAGTTGGAGACGTGATAGGTTTTCCTGAAGAGATGAATTTTCAGGAATCGCCTGAAGGTAGCAAGAGTAGGGGACAGCTGGACCGGTGGAGGTAGAGAGTTCCAGAGGATGGGGGAGGCTCTGGAGAAATCCTGGAGACGAGCATGGGAGGAGGAGGAGACGAGAGAGCTTGAGAGTAGGAGGTCTTGAGAAGAGCGGAGAGGACGATTTGGGTTATATTTGGAGACAGGATTGGTGATGTTGGGGTATGAAGACAGCAAGTGGTTACCAGGGGGTAACAGAGGTCCAGTGGCTAGTACCAGCAGCCTGTCGTAAAGCGTGCGTCTGACAGGTGGGACATCTCTTGCGGCAAAGCAGAAGTTGTAGGCATCATCTCCACTAGTGGTTCGTCTCTTGTAGCAACCAGGAGCAGACCAGTGCACATTAGTCCCTAGCCTGTAAACTAGGTACGGATCAGGAAGAGTCAAGTGAGAGCACGCATAAAGTCATTGATGGGAAAAAGCACAAGTAATGGGTACCCCATTTGCAGTCCACAATACTTTTGGATGTTATAACAAATGAAAATACGGCATGTGTTCAAGATGGCGGACTGTAAAGAGCACATGCCATATTGACATTTGTTATAAGATCCAAAAGTATTGTGGACTCCATTGGGAACATCCACCTCTGCTCCCTTCAGGTCCCCTACCTATACCCTTAAGAGTATAGGATACCCTATATTCTCAATCCAGGAGGTGTGGATTGATATACAGTGGATATAAAAAGTCTACACACCCATGGTAAAATGTCAGGTTTCTGTGATGTAAAAAAAAAAAATAGACAGATAAATAATTTCAGAACTTTTTCCACCTTTAATGTGACCTATAAACTGTACAACTCAGTTGAACAACAAAACGGAAATCTTGCTTGCACAAGTGTGCACACCCTTAAAACTAATATTGTGTTAAAGCACCTTTTGATTTTATTACAGCGCATCATTTTATTTCAGTCTTTTTTGGGTATGAGTCTATCAGCATGGCACATCTTGGCTTGGCAATATTTGCCCACTCTTCTTTGCAAAAACACTCCAAATCTGTCAGATTGCGAGGGCATCTCCCATGCACAGCCCTCCTTGAGTCACCCCACAGATTTTCAATGGGATTCAGGTCTGGGCTCTGGCTGGGCCATTCCAAAACTTCATTCTTCTTCTGGTGAAGCCATTCATTTGTTGATTTGGATGTATGTTTTGTGTCCTTGTCATGCTGAAAGATTAAGTTCGTCCTCATGTTCAGCTTTCTAGCAGAAGCCTGAAGGTTTTGTGCCAATATTGACTAGTATTTGGAACTGTTCATAATTCCCTCTACCTTGACTAAGGCCTCTGTTCCATCTGAAGAAAAACAGCCCCAAAGCATGATGCTGCCACCACCATGCTTCACAGTGGGTATGGTGTTCTTTTGGTATTGTGCAGTGTTGTTTTGGCGCCAAACATCTCTTTTGGAAATATGGCCAAAAAGTTCAACCTTGGTTTCATCCGACCATAACACATTTTCCCATATACTTTTGGGAGACTTCAGATGCGTTTTTGCAAAATTAGGCCGGGCTTTGGATGTTTTTCTTTTTAAGAAAAGACTTCCGTCTTGCCACTCTACCCCATAGTCCAGACATGAAGAATACGGGGGATTGTTGCCACATGTACCACACGGCCAGTACTTGCCAGATATTCCTGCAGCTCCTCTAATGTTGCTGTAGGCCTTTCGGCAGCATCCTTGACCAATTTTTCTTCTCACCTTTCCATCAATTTTGGAGGGACATCCAGTCCAGTTATTTGAGGTTAATCAAAGGCACTTTAATGATGGCGGGTGTGTACTGACTCCTATTTAACACGAGTTTGAATGGGATTGCTTAATTCTAAACACAGCTACATCCCCAGTTTTAAAAGAGGGTGTGCACACTTATGCAGCCACGCTTTTTTTGTTTAAGCCCCCCCCCAAAAAAGATTTCAGTTTGTTTTTCAATTGAGTTGTACAGTTAATAGGTCAAATTAAAAGGTGGAAAAAGGTCTGCAATAATGCATCTTTGTCTCATTTTTTATCAGGGGTATCAGACATTTATCAGACATTTTAACAGGGGTGTGTAGACTTTTTATATCCACTGTACATGTTGAATGTGAAAGAACTCTTTGAAGGATTGGATAGTTCCCCACGGGCCTGGCAGGCTTTCCATTGCCATCATTTCACACATTTGTTTACAGCATCTTTTAATAAAATCCGAGGCCCTGATGAAGCGGGTCTGCCTGCGAAACATGTTGGCCAAATAAAACGGATTCCAAGGCCAGGATAGTAACCATCTTGCATGACGGACCAGTGGATATACGTTTTTAAATAACTTTTTTATATATTTGTGATTTTCTCAATAAAAATGTTGTGCTTTTATACATATAATTTGCATTCATTCATTATACCCTAGGACAGGTGTAGGCAACCTCGGCACTCCAACTGTGCTGAAACTACAAATCCCATCATGCCTTTGCCTCTAGGAGTCATGCCTGTGATTGTCAAAGTCTTGCAATGTCTCATGGGACTTGTAGTTTCAAAACAGCTGGAGGGACGAGGTTGCCTACCCCTGGCAGTAGGAGGTACATTTTAAGTCCTATATAACTTTTGTATTTCTGAGATGTATGCTGTATGTTGCTCTACCCCCACACAAAAAAAAAAAAAAAAACTTTGGTATCCAATCAGGGAAGCCACTGCACTACATGGTTTCTGGTAGATCTAATGCCGCGTACACACGAGCGGACTGTCCAATGGACCGAGTCCGGCGGACAATCTGACCGTAAGTGGGCTTCATCGGACCTGCAGCGGACTTTTTCAGTCGAAAATCTGACGGACTTTAGATTTGGAACATGTTTCAAATCTTTACGTCGGAACTCCGCCGGACCCAGTTCCTATCGAAAAGTCCGCTCATCTGTATGCTAGTCCGACGGACAAAAACCAAACCGACGCTAGGGCAGCTATTGGCTACTGGCTATCAACTTCCTTATTTTAGTCCGGTCGTACGTCATCACGTACGAATCCGTCGGGCTTTGGTGTGACTGTGTGTAGGCAAGTCCGTTCATCGGAAAGTCCGTCGGACCAGTCCGGTCAAAAAGTCCGCTCGTGTGTATGCGGCATAAGGCTCTTTTCACACCTAGGAGTTTTTGGGCGTTTTTCTGCTGTAAGCCTCAGCTCTAAAAACGCCCAACAAGACAAATCCCATTAATTTCAATGGCCCCAGGAGCTTTTTTTTTTTGGCAGATTACAGGCGTTTTACTACATTTACATTGGTGACCTTTTAACTTTGAAAACGCCTGTACAAAAACGCTGCAAAACTCTAAAAATGTCTGAAAAAACACCCGAAAAATGCCTGTAAAATAGCAACACCTAGATGTGAACAGAGCCTAAAGGAAAATCAGACTAATGTGTGCGGTGAGTTTTAGCATTCCAAGGTCCCATTCACACCTCAAAGCTACAGAACACTCAGCTTTCAAACTCCAAGTGCTTTAAGGGGGTCTCTTTACACCTCAGCCACTTATCATCACTATGCGATCTTGCCACTTGCATAGCATGTCTTTCCTAAAGCATGCAAAAAAAAATGCATTAGAAGCTTGAAAATGGCAGAAAACTGACACTCTTAACATAAATGGAATCTAAAAAGGTGCACGGGCATTATTTACTACCTTGTAGAGTGATTGCTCAGGTTGTCAAAAGACAACCCACATAAAGTTCTGTGACTTCACTAGTTGTTTGCAAATGTCAATCGACACAGGAATGACCGGAACGGGTTCAGCTAAATGGCGCACCTCAATTACACAAAATCTGTACAAATGCAGGGAGGTGCTATGAGGTCAGTGGCTGGTGAGGCACTGGCTAGTATCAGAGCCAGATACACACAGGTTACATACGCCGCGAGCGAGAGCAATAATTCTAGTACTAGACCTCCTCTGTAATGCTAAACATGTAACCTGTGAAAAATGTTAAGCGTCACCTATGGAGATTTATAAGTACTGCAGTTTGGCGCCATTCCACAAGTGTGTGCAATTTTAAAGTGCGACATGTCGGGTATCCATTTACTCGGCGTAACATCATCTTTCACATTATACAAAAGAATCGGGCTGACTTTAGTGTTTGTTTTTTTATATTCATGAAACCGTTTTTTTCCACAAAAAAAAAAAAAAAAAATCGCTGCAGAAATATCGTGTGACATAAAAAGTTGCAACTACCACCATTTTATTACTTAGGGTGTCTGCTAAAAAACAGATATAATGTTTGGGGGTTCTGAGCAATTTTGTAGCAAAAAAATATTTTACATGTAGGAGTGTCAGAATTGGCCTGGGTGGTCAGGGGTTAATAACCATACATAATATACAAATAATTATATATTGTTTTTGAGATCATTTATTATATTTTCATAATCTGTACTCAAGCAGGTGGCTTAACGGACAAATTACTGAAGTTTGAAGTTATAACTTCCAACAAGTAATATCAGAGTAAATAGATAAATAATAAATTATGTTATAACTTATAGCATTATAATATATTATTTAGCTTGATTAAAAAAAGTACCTTTTCAGCAGGAGTAGTTTCTCCCTGTTAACTGTGTGCAAAAAAACATGGGATTGTGGGTAAATCTTATACCCATAAACACGTTTTTTTTCCTTGTAGTTAAGAAGGCTGGGCTGGAATGGAGCATTTGTCTTTTAGACACATACCCTTTCTATGACACTGCAGTGAGAGGTGTGCCTCCACTGCAGCATTTTTATTGGACAGCTGGAACCAATGGTACTTTACCATTGGTCCAAGACTCCAAGCTGTTCATTGAGCTCAGTGCCTCTGACAAGAAGTGAGGAGAGGCACTGTGAGCTCATCCTCTCAGTCTGCTGCAAACAGAGTGTGTCAGCTTGTATTTAAAGTAGCCACTCTGTATTTAGCTTCTGACAGGCTGTGCAAGGAGCCCTGTATCTCTGGGACCATAGGTCACAGGAACCGCAATATTTACCAGTGGTGGGATAGGACTTAGGCTACATCCCCCCTAAATCTGGGGTCTCTGTAACCCCAGGTCACCGAGCTACAACCCTCGAAGCTGCATTTTTTTATGCTCATGGCAGATGAGGCTCTGACTGCATGTCCCTGGTTCAACGTACTCAACTGAATTTGCCCAGCTTGCAGACAATTACTTTCAGTAACCTAAGAAACTATCAAAGTAAAGGTATTTAATGAACAGCTTGCAGTGCCCTGCCACTTCAGTTGTTTCACACAATAAACATGCGAAACGCGTCAACCTGTTCCTCCCGTCTGTATGCTCATCCATTTATGCTTTTATTGATCTTCTGAATACAGCTTAATTGCATCGTTTGTGGGAGTGCAATAAAACTTTACATGGTGGGAATACTGCATTCCAACATGAGCCTAATGCCCCGTACACACGGTCGGACATTGATCGGACATTCCGACAACAAAATCCTAGGATTTTTTCCGACGGATGTTGGCTCAAACTTGTCTTGCATACACACGGTCACACAAAGTTGTCGGAAAATCCGATCATTCTAAACGCAGTGACGTAAAACACGTACGTCGGGACTATAAACGGGGCAGTGGCCAATAGCTTTCATCTCTTTATTTATCCTGAGCATGTGTGGCACTTTGTCCGTCGGATTTGTTGTCGGAAAATTTTATATCCTGCTCTCAAACTTTGTGTGTCGGAAAATCCGATGGAAAATGTGTGATGGAGCCCACACACGGTCGGAATTTCCGACAACAAGGTCCTATCACACATTTTCCGTCGGAAAATCCAACCGTGTGTACGGGGCATTAGGGTGTATTTATAAAAAAAATATGAGTAGAGCCATTTATCCTGAGAAACTGCATTTACATTCATTCTGTGCAAATATTGGCAAAATCTAAATGTTACTAGGCTATTTTTTTTGCAGGTTAGGCGTTTTTTTCATTTATAATGATCACAATAGATAAGTATTCATTTCCTATGATTGTCGCCTCCATCTAGTGGCCAGAAGGTGGTATTTTACGGATTCACATTATGAATGAAGAACACCCAACTCCTGGAGAGAAAAAAAGTAGCCGAAGGGCCAGTTCACACCACATGCAGTCCAGTGCGATTTTTTTTACTGCATAAAAAAAACACATGGAAAAGTAGGTTATATGGTTTCCAATGGCATAGCTCACACCGGTGCAGTCAGTTCCAGGGCTTTCCAGTTCCAGAAAAAAAAAAAAAAAACACGACTGAACTGGAACGCAGTAAAACACATCAAAAAATGCATTGAAAGGCACCGGACCCTAGTATAGTGAAAAAAAAGAAAATAAAGAGAAAAAAAAAGCACCTGGAATGCATCCGGAAACACACAAAAAATCAAAGCTCAATGCTCTTATCCTGTGCATCTACAAATGTTTTGTTTCTTTTTTAGTGACCTATAGCTGCCCACTCTGGGCATCCTTCATCACCCCTACCACCCCCAATTAGGGCGCTTTTTTTTTTTACAGGAAACACACTTTTGCGGTGATCGGATCCCTAAACTGACTAATGGGGCTTTCCCCAAAGTATACCACAGTGTCTCTCTCCTATCTCCAAATCCAAGGGGTTTAGCATTCTATTGGCCAGATTGGTTCCCTGGACCTTCGAGGCGCAGCGGATCGATGAGCTGGGCCGCTTCCTTCTCCTAAAAGGGAGGGTGTTTGACCTGCAGGTCACGTTTGCCAATGTCTACTTTCCCAGTGTAGACCACCCACAATTTTTGTGGCAGTTCTTTCCAGGAATATTGGAGTTTGCTGAAGGTCTCCTCATCTTTGGGGGGAGACCTCAATTTTACTATGAACCCCTTACTGGATGTCTCCGCAGCTCCTCCCATCTCCCCCACACTCAACTCAAACGCCTGAAGGCAGACTTAAACACGCTACACTTGGTTGACCCCTGGAGATAGTTACAGCCTCAAGACTGTGACCATTCCTTTTTTTCCCCGGTCCACCTGACCTACTCACGGCTGGATTACCTTCGGATTCCACATAAGGATCTGTCCAGGGTAATGTAATGTAAACCCTGCCATTCTGGAAACTGAATGAGTCCTTGCTCCAATCGGAACAGACTTGTTCCAAGCTCCTGACCACCCTACAGGAGTACTTTGCCTTCAAAGCGGAGTCGGTCACTAATCCTTTGGTCGTTTGGGAGGCCCACAAGACGGTAGTACGAGGTGCGTTGATCAGAATAGGAGCCCGTCTTAAGAGGGAGAGATCCCAACACACGGAGGAACTCTTTGCCCAGCTGCGTAATCTGGAGTGTTCCCACAAGGCTAGCCTCGGCCGAACCATGTAGCAAGATCTCCTTAGGGTTTGTGAGGCACTCTGTACGCTCCAAATCCACAAAACAAAGCAAAAACTAGCATTGGCACACCGTACAATGTACGAATTCTCTAATAAACCCGGCACGTTGTTAGCACGAGCGCTGCGAGGTCCACGTACAAAAACCTACATCTCCCACATTTTGCTGACCTTTGTGGGAGAGGTCTACATCTACATCTACATCTACATCAACCACATTTGGATCGTTTCCCTCCTTCGGATCCCCCCATTGGCGGTGTTACTACCTCTCAGTCCTATCTTGCCTGTTTGGGCATGCATTTCTTCCTCTTGCAGTTAAAGAGGAATTGGAGGTGCCCATCACAGTTGTGGAGCTGGGAGTGGCCCTGGCTCACTCAAAGCCGAAAAAGGCCCCTGACCCTGACGGCCTCACCCCAAGCTACTACAAGGTATTCTTTGAGACCTTGTCTCAGCCACTGGTCTCTGCCCTAAATTTGATCGTGGATGGAGAGTCATTTCCGATCAACAAACTGAGAGCCTATATCCCCCTTATTTCAAAGGAGGGGAAGGATCAGTTGCGATGCGGGAACTATCGCCCGGTAGCACTCCTAAATAAGGATTTAAAATTATTTGTGAAGATTCTGGCTAATAGGTTGCTTCCACATATCCCGAGTCTCGTCCACAGAGACCAAGTAGGCACTGTGCCTCTTCGGGAGCCGCACGATAATACCATACGGGTGGTGAACTTGATCCATGCAGCCAGGTAATCGAATCGGCCTCTTCTCTTGCTGTCAACAGACGCGGAGAAAGCCTTTGATCCAGTGAATTGGACCTTCATGTGAACCACACTAGAGCACATCGGTCTCCGGTCATCCATGTTGCATTGGATACTATCACTCTAGTCTAACCCCACGGCCGCCATCCAGGGCAAGGAGACCAGATCCGATTTTTTCAACATCCATAAAGGCATGCGACAGGGCTGCCCCCTATCCCCTCTGATTTTTACACTCAGCCTAGAGCCTTTCTTATGTATGGTTCGGGCGGACCCTGGCGTGGCCGGCTTTCAAAAATCTTCGGGGATGCACAAGGTGGCCGCATTTGCGGAACCACTTACCTCCCTCCCGAAATTGCTCCAGTCCTTGCAGGAATATGGTGCCTTCTCCTCTTTCCAAATCAACCTATCTAAATCGTCCATTCTCAACATCACGGGCGATAGGGATATGATTAGACTACTATGCCCGGCGTTCTCCCTCCACTGGGCAACTGACTCGATTCGCTACCTGGGTGTGGACATTACTCCCGATCCATCCAATCTATATCTGGCAAACTTTGCTCCACTTCTTACCCGTATTAAGGTGGATCTCCTCCATTGGCATTTTCTCACGTTAACGTGGTTCAGCCGCTGCAATGCCGTCAAGATGACTTTTAGCCAAGGTGCTGTACCTTTTGCAAGCACTTCCCATTCGCCTCCCTCCAGTGTTCTTTAAATTCTTTAAAAACAGAGCGACACATCTCACCAGGCCTGTGGATTGGCACTGCCATGCAGAGGCAAAACATTGGGTGTCCATGGAACTGGAAGACTCCAATGACACAGCCAAGAGTTGGCCCTGGATCACATCGCCTTTACCAAAAGCCATCATCGATCATCCTATAGACGTTCCTCATTGTCGCCACTACCCTCCTCTATGGTACCTGTACTAGGCAACCTGGAATTCCCACCCGGACTCCAGAACCGCCACTTTCAACATCTGGTCACCAGTGGACGACTTCGTCTTTGTGACTTTGTGCGCTCTTATGTCCAACTCTCCTCCTCAGCTGGGATTTCTGGCGCAGACCCTCCACTTGATTTTTGGAGTGGCATTTAGTTGGGCAACTTTCTGCGAAGGTGCCTACGGACCTTGGGTGCAACCCGCCAGCTCACGGAACTGGAACACATTTGTCGTTGGGGGGGGGGGGGGCAGCGGTCCGTCACAGCCTTTCAATTACATATGCCACCCTGACTCGGCCAGCAGAGGGCTACCTACCGCCCTTCCTGTCCAAATGGGAGTCGGATCTAGGCACCCAAGTCACTGACTCAGAGAGAGAGAGACGATCCACCATTTTGCCCTAAAGTGCTCTATAGCTACCAGGATCCAGGAGACGGGTTAGAAGATCTTGGCCAAAAGGTACAGAGTCCCTACCACTTTGCATCGTTTCATACCCATGTGTTATACTGGGTATGATGTTCCATCTTTCTGCTGATGTGACCCTGTGTTCTCTCACTGATATTCGTTGTTACTGCATAATTTGACTGTTGACTAACTTTCTTGGGTAATAAAGGAATTTCAAAGAAAAAAAAAAAAAAAAAGGATTGAGACGCCTGCCTTTACACACAAATGAACTTTAATGACATCCCAGTCTTAGTCTGTAGGGTTCAACATTGAGTTGGCCCACCCTTTGCAGCTATAACAACTTCAACTCTTCTGGGAAGGCTGTCCACAAGGTTTAGGAGTGTGTCTATGGGAATGTTTGACCATTCTTCCAGAAGCGCATTTGTGAGGTCAGACACTGATGTTGGACGAGAAGGCCTGGCTCGCAGTCTCCGCTCTAATTCATCCCAAAGGTGTTCTATCGGGTTAAGGTCAGGACTCTGTGCTGGCCAGTCAAGTTCCTCCACCCCAAACTCGCTCATCCATGTCTTTATGGACCTTGATTTGTGCACTGGTGCACAGTCATGTTGGAAAAGGAAGGGGCCATCCCCAAACTGTTCCCACAAAGTTGGGAGCATGAAATTGTCCAAAATGTCTTGGCATGCTGACGCCTTAAGAGTTCCCTTTACTGGAACTAAGGGGCCAAGCCCAACCCCTTAAAAAACTACCCCACACCATAATCCCCCCTCCACCAAATGATTTGGACCAGTGCACAAAGCAAGGTCCATAAAGACATGGATGAGTGAGCTTGGGGTGGAGGAACTTGAGTGGCCTGCACAGAGTCCTGACCTCAACCCGATAGAGAACCTTTGGGATGAATTAGAGTGGAGACTGTAAGCCAGGTCTTCTCGTCCAACATCAGCGCCTGACCTCACAAATGTGCTTCTGGAAGACAGGTCAAACATTCCCATAGACACACTCCTAAACCTTGTGGGCAACCTTCCCAGAAGAGTTGAACCTGTTATAGCTGCAATAGGGTGGACCAACTCAATATTGAACCCTAAGGAACAAGACTGGGATGCCATTAAAGTTCATGTGCATGCAAAGGCAGGTGTCCCAATACTTTTGACAATATAATGTATTTTAATGGTTTCCACTATGCAGAATGCACATTTTTTCATATTAGAATTGTATATATTCCTCTCTTGTGCTGTTCAAGCACTCAGTTACAGTAAGACTGGCTCATGTTGTGTTGCTGGAAATGATAATTCCCACGGGCAAGTATTAACACCTCTTTAAAAACCAGACACAGCTCACTGGCCAGACTTTCAATCAGGGGCTGGACTGGAAAGAAGCAATCTCACCACCCAGGAAAGGATTTCTGTGTATAGAAGGGGTGCTATTACAGCTTAAATGACATATATTGTAGGCTAGCATAATGAGTCCTGTCTTGTTAAAGAAAACACGCTACTAAAAGCACATAAAATGAATAAAGTGCAATTTTAAAAAAGAAAAAAAAATGCAACAACCCTTATGGTAAAAAAAAAATAAAACCCAGTACTGTTTATTGGGTTTTGAAGTCTCTACAGCCAAGAAAATGTGGAAAAACGTAAAAATGCAGTATATGTGTGGCCATTCTTTATTGCTCCCAGCTTATCATAGCTAAATAGGTCTGAAATGGAAAAGACTGCTCCCATGATGTACTAGGAGTAAAAGAAGAATAGGCTGCACACCACGATTGTGATCCAAAATCCTTTATTGGGACATCCCAGGGTGGCACCACCAGACCAGATTGCCCGGTAGACGTGTTTTACGCGATTATAGGTGCCAAGTCATTAGCACCTATAATCATGTGAAACGTGCCTACTGGGCACTCTGGTCTTGTGGTGTCACTCTGGGACGCCCCAATAAAGGATTTTGGATCACAATCGTGGTGTGCAGCCTATTCTTCTTCTACACATTGATTGCGGAGGTGAGCCCTGAGGCGGGCACCCACTAGGTTCCATCAGGCTTCCTCATCCCACCTGGAGCAGCAAGCCTTCTTTGTCTAAAATGAAGTACTAGGAGCTTGCGCTGTACATTCATATAGAACAGGGGTCTCCAAACTTTTAAAACAAAGGGCCAGCTTACTGGCCTTCAGACTTTCGAGGGGATGAACAGTGGCCAATGGGGGGTAGAAAAAAGTCCCAGGCCCAGCATTGGTGAGAATAAACATGGCCTCAGGCTTGGTGTTTGGAAGAGGGGTAGTGCCCTATTATTGGTATTCGTGGGAGGAATAGTACACCATCTTTGGCATCAGTGGAAGAAACAGTGCCCCATCGTTATTAGCTGGAGGAATAATTCCCAATCATTAGTGTCAGTGGTAGGAAATGTGCCCCATCATTGGTATCAGTGGGAAGAATAGTGCCCCATCATTGGTATCAGTGGGAAGAATAGTGCCCCATCATTGGTATTAGTGGAAGGAATAATGTCCTATCATTGGCATTAGTGGAAGGAATGGTGCCCCATCATTGGCATCAGTGGAAAGAATAGTGCTCCATCATTGGTATCAGTTGGAGGAATAGTGCCCCACCATTGGCATCATTGGAAGGAATGGTGTCCCATCATTGGTATCAGTGGAAGGAATAGTGCCCCGTTATTGGTATCATTGGGAGTTATAATGCCTCCTCATTGGTATCAGTTGGAGGAATAGTGTCCCATAATTGATATTAGTGGGAGGAATAGTGCCCCATCACTGCTATCAGTGCAAGGAATATCGCCCCATCATTGGTATCAGTGCAAGGAATAGTGCCCCATCATTGGTATCAGTGGGAGGAATAGTGCCCCTATCATTGTTATCAGTGGGAGGAATAGTGCCCCATCATTGGCATCAGTGGGAGGAATAGTGCCCCATCATTGGTATCAGTGCAAGGACAAAAGTGCCCCATCATTGGCATCAGTGCAAGGAATAGTGCCCCATCATTGGTATCAGTGGGAGGAATAGTGTCCCATAATTGATATTAGTGGGAGAAATAGTGCCCCATCATTGGTATCAGTGGGAGGAATAGTGCCCCATCATTGGTATCAGTGGGAGGAATAGTGCCCCATCATTGGTATCAGTGGGAGGAATAGTGCCCCATCATTGGTATCAGTGGAAGGAATAGTGCCCCATCATTGGTATCAGTGGGAGGAATAGTGCCCCATCATTGGTATCAGTGGGAGGAACAGTGCTCCATCATTGGTATCAGTGGAAGGAATAGTGCCCCATCATTGGTGTCAGTGGAAGGAATAAGGTCTCATATCATTGGGAGGAATAGTGCCCCAAGGGGCGGATAAAGGCTAGCAAACGGCCCTAGCCGGCCCTCAGGCCACAGTTTGGAGACCACTGATAGAGAGCAGGGAAAATGAGGTCTACATATTACCTGCTCCATTCACACTAGTGACTGCATATGAATCGCACAGGATAGAGCTGCATGTTCCTGTGCAATTTACGTGCAGTTCTGTACAGTGCAATTCCTGCTCATTCATTTTGAATGGTCTGCAATCGCCCCGCACCAAAAAATACGGCATCCACTACCTTTGAAAACACACTGCAGCCGGATCTCACGGTACTTTTGTACCATGCGATCCGGTGTGGGCAAATCCACTGCATTTGTGACCTGCGTTTGGGGTGTAATTAATTTTGCACTGCCACTCACTGCAGATTGCAAGGGCAGTGCGATCTGAATGTGGCTCGGGAGACCGGAATGCGGGTTTCCCGCACCGTGTTCTAGTGTGATCGGGCCCTAGACACCATCACCTTGCTAACAAAGAACAAAGTGGCAGTGCGTCTGCAGAGGGCATTCCCAGACCCCATTAACCTCGGTTCACACTAGAATGTGGTGCGGGAAACCTGTGATCCGTGTGTTTCCCGCACTGCATTCAAACCTCACTGCCCGGGTAATCTGCAGCTGGTTTCACTGCAATCCTAATGACCCCCAAATTGCATCCGCACCAAAGTTGTGCATGCAGCAATTTTGGGAAAGCACTGCAACCAGATCGCACTGTAGTTTTATATCATGCAATCCGGTTTCAGTGCATTCCCAAAATTGCTGCATGCACAACTTTGGTGCAGACGCAGTGCAATTTGAGTCATTCAAAATGAGTGGGTTCAAACTGCAATGAATCGCATGTGAATTGTACAGGTGTGGTTCCTATGCGATTCATAGTGTGAACCTATACTCCTCTTTACTGCACTCCTTTGCAGCTCCTTGCTTCTCCACAGCCAGTAAAAATGGCCATGCTGGTCTGCCCTCTGACAGAAAGTAATAGGCAGCCCAGGTCCAAATGATGCAAATATCGTTCACCTCCTGCACTGCAATGCTCTGCCCACCAACCACAAACTGCGCCATTTAACTCAGTACACACTTTTAGACCTAGGGTTTGCAGGGTTCTTGGAAGGGCTTACAACTGCCTGCCAACACAAGAAGCTGCCGATTTGACTCAGTTTATGCCTTATAAATAAGCCCCTGTGGGAAACGCACCTACCACCTCAATGTAATTAGGAGCCTGGCGGACAAGATGGGTGAACTAGTGAACTAGAAATACTGTTGTACGAGGAGGATTTGGATTTTGTGGGAATTTCAGAGACCTGGTTCAACAGCTCTTATGATTGGCTGGCAAACATTCAAGGGTATACCCTATACCGCAAGGATAGAGAGGGTAAAAAAAAAGGGGGGGGGGGTATGCCTATATATCAAGAATAATGTACAAGTGAATGTGAGAGATGACATCACTAAGGGAGCTAGGGAGGAGGTGGAATCCTTATGGGTAGAGCTCCAAAGGGATGAAGCTAAGGGGAAAATAATACTGGGAGTATGCTATAGGCCCCCTAACCTGAGGGAGGAAGTGGAGACAGACATATCACAATTTTGATTTGCAGTAAGGATGCGAAGTATCATCATAATCGGGGATTTTAACTATCCAGACATAGACTGGGCGGAGGGAACCACACATTCACCTAAGGCTCGCCAGTTCCTAAATGTCTTGCACGACAATTTCATGGGTCACATGGTAGACGCACCAACTAGAAATAAAGCGTTACTAGATCTACTGATTACCAACAATACAGACCTGATCACGGATGTGAAAATACAGGGCAATTTAGGAAACAGCGATCACAGGTTAATTGGCTTCAGTATAAATCACACAAATAGGAAACATAAGGGGAATACAAAAGATGCTGAATTTCAAAAAGAGCCAACTTCCCTAAACTACGAACCTTGCAAGAAGATATAAATTGGGATAAAAGAAACAGAGAACACGGAGGAAAGATGGGTTCGCTATAAGAGTATATTAAATAAGGGCATTAGTCAATGCATCTCATTGGGTAATACATTTAAAAGACCGAGCAAAAGTCGTGGATGGCTTAACTCCAATGTAAAAATGCATATAAAAGCAAAGGAGAAGACTTTCAAAAAATATAAGGTTGAGGGATCATCATGAGCATTCAGACCTTATAAAGAATGCAACAAGAAATGTAAGGGTGCAATTAGGGAGGCTAAGATAGAACACGAAAGACACATATTGGAGGAGAGCAAAAAAAAAAATCCCAAGAAATTCTTTATGTAAACAGTAAAAAAGGGAGGACAGACCATATTGACCCCATAAAGAATGAGGAAGGACATCTGGTTACAAAGGATGGGGAGATGGCGAAGGTATTGAATTTATTCTTCTCCTCAGTCTTCACGAGGGAATCGGGGGGCTTCAGTAACCAAAACTGCAGTATTTATCCTCATGACACAACACAGGAAGCACCTCCATGGTTAACAGAGGACAGAATTAGAATTAGATTTGGGAAACTTAACATCAATAAATCCCTCGGACCGGATGGCTTGCACCCGAGGGTACTTAGGAAACTTAGTCAAGTAATTGCCAGACCATTGTTCCTAATTTTTACTGACAGTCTACTGACTGCAATGGTACCAGCGGATTGGAGAAAAGCCAATGTAGCACCAATATTTGAAAAGGGCCCAAAATACATCCCTGGGAATTACAGACCAGTTAGCCTAACATCGATAGTATGTAAACTCTTGGAGGGGATGATAAGGGACTATATACAAGATTTTAGTAATAAGAATGATATCATTAGCAGTAATCAGCATGGATTCATGAAGACTCGTTCTTGCCAAACCAATCTATTAACCTTCTATGAGGAGGTGAGTTGCCATCTAGATAAAGGAAGGCCCGTAGACGTGGTGTATCTGGATTTTGCAAAAGCATTTGACACAGTTCCCCATAAACCTTTACTGTACAAAATAAGGACAATAGGGAAGATGAATGTGAATGGGAGTGATTTTATACTTGTCAATCAGTTGCTGCACTTGCAGGGTTCTTATGAGGAAAGAAGCAGAGTCCACATCCCTTTAGATGTGATTTTCTCTTTAGGAGTATCTCACCAAATATGAAATTTCTGTTGCAGGGGATGCCCAAAAGCCGAATTGTACCTTAAGCCTAGTACACACAAGTAGTTTTTTTTTTTAATTTTTCGTTTAACCCAGCGGGCTGAACTAAAAAAATTGAAGAGCTCAGGAGCTGCTGTACTAACAATCCAATGTTAGTAAGGTGATTACCTACCCCCCCCCCCGGCGTGAGGTATTGTGTTCTGACAGGGGGAAGGCCCACCCACTACACGACTTTGGTCAGTACTCTCAGCCATTGGCCAAATGGCAGACCTTTTTCAGTCATGCCCCTTCAACAGAGGCCAGATGTTCGGCCGGCTTCTGTTGGACCAGCTGCCGTACACACGGGCCGAACGTCAGCCGGTTTCTAACAGCCGCCTGATATTCGACCCGTGTTTACTAGCTTTAGTGCAGACTTCTGAGAAAAATCAGTGAGCCAATCACACAAGCCGGAAATTACATTTCTTGGGTGCGTCTGTATACCATCTGTGTACAGAGCGCCTGCAGGTGGCCATACCGGATTTTACAGAAAATGACAGCGCTAATGATTAAGGAAAGGAAAGGTAATATCAAAATGAACATTCAATCACAGTATGACTTGTGAAGCAATTGTACAGTTGTTTTAAAAATAATAGCAGTGCATTTAAAAAAGTGAGTAAAGCTCCAAATCCTTATAATAAAGCCTTCCTACCAAACGGCATGGGAATCGGACCTGGGCGAAACAAGTGAAGAGGAGATGTGGATAAAGTGGTCACCCATGGTGCATAAGAGCATACCTAATACTTCCCTTGTGGAAGCAAATTACATAGTGTTGTCGCGCTGGTACCTCGTCCTAATAAGGTTGGCAAAAGTATACCCGGGTACCTTGCCTCTTTATTTTCGGGGATGCGGACAGGAGGGCGATAGGTTTCATATCTAGTAGTCCTGTCCGAAGGTCCGATGTCTCTGGATCAGGGTGTTCAGTCTTGTCTATTCAGTGATGGGACAGAATATACCCATATACCCAGTGCTGTCCATCAGTGCCATCTATTAGTGCCCATCAGTGCCGACTGTCAGTGCCCATCAGTGCCGCCTGTCAGTGCCCATCATGGCTGCATATCTGTGCCGCCTATCGGTGCCTATCATGGCTGCATATCAGTGCCACCTATCTGTGCCCATCATGGCTGCATATCAGTGCTGCCTATCGGTGCCCATCATGGCTGCATATCAGTGCCGCCTATCGATGCCCATCATGGCTGCATATCAGTGCCGCCTATCGGTGCCCATATCAGTGCCGCCTGTCAGTGCCCATCATGGCTGCATATCAGTGCTGCCCATCGGTGCCCATCATGGCCGCATATCAGCGCCGCCTGTCAGTGCCCATCATGGCTGCATATCAGTTCTGCCTATCGGTGCCCATCGTGGCTGCATATCAGTGCTGCCTATCGGTGCCCATCATGACTGCATATCAGCGCCGCCTGTCGGTGCCCATCATGACTGCATATCAGCGCCGCCTGTCAGTGCCCATCATGGCTGTATATCAGTGCTGCCTATCGGTGCCCATCATGGCTGTATATCAGTGCTGCCTATCGGTGCCCATCATGGCCGCATATCAGCGCCGCCTGTCAGTGCCCATCATGGCCGCATATCAGCGCCGCCTGTCAGTGCCCATCATGGCTGCATATCAGTGCCGTCTGTCAGTGCCCATCAAATCTACATATCAGTGCCGCCTCATCAGTGCCAAACAAATTTTTATGATAGAAACTAAGAAAAACGTTATTTTTTTCAAAAATTTTGGTGATCAAATACTACCAAAAGAAAGCTCTATTTGTGGGAAGAAAATGATAAAAATGTAATTTGGGTACAGTGTTGCATGACCGCACAATTGTCCTTCAAAGTGCGACAGCGGTGAAAGCTGAAAATTGTCCTGGGCAGGAAGGGGGCGAAAGTGCCCAGTATTGAAGTGGTTAAGTTCCAAATAATGGGCTAAATTGGGTTGATCATATTTTACTTGAAATTAAGTTAGAAAAACATAAAGGACATTATTACAAAGTGATAAAACGACACCTGCCCATCTCAGGGTAATTCTATACTCTCCGCAGACGTGGCAGAGGAGGTACGGGATGATGGCAGGATGTTGTGCCATTAGGATAATCCCTGGAAATAAAAACAGCCTGTTACTAGAAGTGCTCTGGGGACACGGCAGAGCGAACGTTCTGCCTCCGAGCGTTTTCTCAAAAGACAAGAGGCTCTTATCATTACTGGAAGGGAAATGGATATCCTGTTCACTGGAAGCAATGATCACAAAATTTAGGAAGATAATTATATGCAATTAAAAGGACAAGCCAGGGCACGATGTGTCATGTACAAGTTCAACTCCAAAAAGGAATTTTAAAATCTATTCTAGAAGTCAAGAAGCCTGCAGTCATCTTATACCACAATAAGATATTAAACACTGGGGATTCTTTTATATAAAAAAATAAGGATGTGCTCAAATGTACAGAATAGGGGCAATTATAAAGGGTGGTATTTTAAAAAAAAAAAAAAAAAAAAAAAAAGTCAAAGCCATTAGCCCCATTCACACTGAAGCGACAAGTTGCATGACAAGTGAAATCAGAAAAATGTTCAATGATGGCTGTTCCAATCAGTGCGATTCAAAACGCTGCGACTTTGAAAAAGATTCCTGCACTACTTTGGTGCGACTCCAGTGCGATTTCACAGACATCTATATGTAGCAGAAAAGACTTTTCTAGGTTCGGTGCTTTTTTGTAACCCTCACCTTTCCTCCCCGGTCACCCGTGCTGCTTAAAAACTCTCCTGCTTTTTTTTTTTTGCACGTAAAACGCATCGTGCTTAGGACAGCCCATTGCACAACAAACACCCCCAAAGTACCTTTTTGGTCGTGGAGCGTTGCACGTTTTGGCACGATTGCTTTGTCAGCTTTGTTAGCTCAAGAACCTTTTTTAGTCGTGAAGTGCCACACGTTTTTTCAGCGCCCATTTTGGCACGCTTCTAGCGTGTTGTGGCACGCAACAAATGTGTGGTAAAACCCGCTAACCATGATTGGGGTATCATTAACAATTAGGCTGAATTCACATCTGCAGATTTACGAATGTGCAGCGATCTTGTACAGAAAACACGTGCTTTGCCATTATGCAACGCAAGGCGCGTGTTCGGCACAATTCGAAAAAACACGCAGCAAAGCACGCACGTTTTCTGCGCAGGTTGGCTCGCAGTTAGCATGCCATTGTGGTGACGCAAGCACGTTTGCAGCGTATTTCCGAGACACGCGGCAAAGCTCACCGTTTCTGTGCCAAGTCGCCGAGCGTTTGGAAACGCGCAGATGTGAATGCAGCCTAATTGTTAATGACGCACCAATTACGGTTAGCAGATGCGTGTTTAGCCCCGTGTTTGTTGAGTGCCAAAACACGCTACAAAAAATTGTCAAAATGGGCGCTGAAAAAAAATTTGCAAAGGTTTGAGCTACTTTGGGGTGTTTGTCGCAAATGAATGGGCTGCCCTGTGCATGGCACATGTTTACACGTGAAAAAAAAAAAAAAAAAAAAAATTTAAATGTAAGCAGGAACGCACATTTCTGATACACTTATGCCACGTACACACAACCGGACTTTACAGCATACTTGGTCCGGCGGACCGGAGACCGTCGGACAATTCAATCGTGTGTGGGCCCAGCGGACTTTTTTTGCCCAAAAGTTCAACGGACCTAGGAATGAAACATGTTTCAAATCTTTCCGACGGACTCGAGTCCGGACGAAAAGTCCGTTCGTCTGTATGCTAGTCCGACGGACAAAAAAACGACGCTAGGACAGCTATTGGCTACTGGCTATGAACTTCCTTGTTTTAGTCCGGTCGTACGTCATCACATGGTTGATCGTGTGTAGGCGAGTCCGTTCATTCGGAAAGTCCGTCGGAAAGTCTGTCGAAAAGTCCGCCAGACCTAGTCCGTGGAAAAGTCCGCCCGCGTGTACGCGGCATTAGGTGTACTAAAGGTTTACACTGAGCTGTAAATAGAATGTATTTGGGAGGAGAGTTTTTGGGCAGCAAGGATGAACTGGGAGGAGTGGTGAGGGTACAAAAAAAAAAAAAAAAAAAAAAACAACAACTGGTCTCATAAGAAAAATTAGCATAAATAAATCACCGGGACCAGATGGCTTGCACCCGAGGGTCCTTAAGGAACTCAGTCAAGTAATTACCAGACCGTTGTTCCTAATTTTTACAGACAGTCTACTGACTGGAATGGTACCAGCTGATTGGAGAAAAGCCAATGTAGCATCAATATTTAAAAAAAGTGCCAAAATACATCCCTGGGAATTACAGACCAGTTAGCCTAACATCAATAGTATGCAAGCTCTTGGAAGGGAATAAGGGACTATTCATAGAATAGCATGAATCAGAAAAACACCGCATTATGTACACTTTGTAGCTACTTAATATTTTAACATACTGATTGTGCGGTCCTGGTTTGTCACATACACATTTCTGATAGGCAAGGACAGCTAATAATAAAGATCACTGAAAAAATACACTGGGAAAAAAAAAAAAAAAAGGTGATGTACAGGGTGCATGTTGTAACTCATGCAAACCAGCAACTGCGAGTATGACAATACTAAGAGGTGTATTTAAAAAAAAAATTGTAGAGCGATTAGTCCTGTGAAGCTGCATGTACAGTTGCTCTTTACACACCGAGGCAACAACGAATGTTAATAAGCTATATTCCTCATGAGTCGAATATTTTTCAATTAAAAGAATAGTATGAATAAGGAAAAATACCACATTATGTCCATTTTGCATTAAATTAATACTAAGCATACTGGGTTTGTCAGAAGACTCTTGTATGTAAAGACCGCTGATAATGTAGATCACTGGAAAAAAACAAAAACTGCAGGGCCATTAATCTAGTAAATCTGCTTTTTCTTTCATTTTGTGCAAATAGAGGCAAAATTGATTGGATACTATGCCATTTCCTCTCCAAATCGAAGGTTTTTCATTCGTAAAAAGAACATGGATCAGGAAAATATTGCATAGACCGAGCTGACAAGCACAGTAAAGAAGTATTTATTGCCTATGATCATCAGCGCCATCTAGTGGCCGCAATGCGTTATTTTTCTTATTCACCCTATACTTATAAATAAAAATTATTCGACCTGGATAGAAAAAAAAAAGGTTCCAGTAACATTCGTTTTTGCCCCTGTTCGCACAGAACAAAAAGAACATGCAGTTATACAGAATGAACACAGTACATGGGCACCACACATTTTAAGCAGATCTCAACTTTTCCATAAAAGTTGACCTTGGCCACTCCTACTTTACATCTCGACCACTCAGCTGCTGGGGAGGGGGGCGGCTCACAGAACAACAGCAAAGCTTGATAGGTGGAGACAAATGTCCCGACCTTAAACTCCCCCGGTACTGCCGTCATTCACACATTGCTCAGCAGAGGGACTTGGGACAGGTCATTATTCTCAATCACAAATGCAATACTGTGCAACCTGCTGACTACTGAGAAGTAGCAAATGTAAAAAAGAGCAAAAAAATATTAGGAGTATTTATTTTAAAAAAAATATTGCAAACGCAGTTATTTTGGGAAACGGCATTCGTTCTGTGTGAATTGGGTCAAAAGCTAATGTACTTAGGCTATTTTTCTTCCAGTTCAAATATTTCTCTTCCATAACAATGGAGTGAATAAGGAAAAAAACACAGCATTATAGCTACTAGATGGCAATGACAATAGAAATAAGTATTTCTTATTATCATCAGCTCCATCTAGTGGCCATAATGCAAAATTTTCCAAATTCACTCAATTTTCATGAATGAAAAAAAAAAAAAAAATATATATATATATATATATATATATATATATATATATATATATATATATATATATATATATATATATTATTATTATTAGTGGGGACGGAAAGTATTCAGACCCCCTTTAATTTTTCACTTTTTGCTATATTGCTGCCATTTGCTAAAATCATTTAAGTTCATTTTTTTTTCCCCTCAATGTACACACAGCACCCCATATTGACAGAAAAACACAGAATTGTTGACATTTTTGCAGATTTATTAAAAAAGAAAAACTGAAATCTCACATGGTCCTAAGTATTCAGACCCTTTGCTGTGACACTCATATATTTAACTCAGGTGCTGTCCATTTCTTCTGATCATCCTTGAGATGGTTCTACACCTTCATTTGAGTCCAGCTGTGTTTGATTATACTGATTGGACTTGATTAGGAAAGCCACACACCTGTCTATATAAGACCTTACAGCTCACAGTGCGTGTCAGAGCAAATGAGAATCATGAGGTCAAAGGAACTGCCTGAAGAGCTCAGAGACAGAATTGTGGCAAAGCACAGATCTGGCCAAGGTTACAAAAACATTTCTGCTGCACTTAAGGTTCCTAAGAGCACAGTGGCCTCCATAATCCTTAAATGGAAGACGTTTGGGACGACCAGAACCCTTCCTAGAGCTGGCCGTCCGGCCAAACTGAGCTATCGGGGGAGAAGAGCCTTGGTGAGAGAGGTAAAGAAGAACCCAAAGATCACTGTGGCTGAGCTCCAGAGATGCAGTCGGGAGATGGGAGAAAGTTGTAGAAAGTCAACCATCACTGCAGCCCTCCACCAGTCGGGGCTTTATGGCAGAGTGGCCCGACGGAAACCTCTCCTCAGTGCACGACACATGAAAGCCCGCATGGAGTTTGCTAAAAAACACCTGAAGGACTCTAAGATGGTGAGAAATAAGATTCTCTGGTCTGATGAGACCAAGATGGAACTTTTTGGCCTTAATTCTAAGCGATATGTGTGGAGAAAACCAGGCACTGCTCATCACCTGTCCAATACAGTCCCAACAGTGAAGCATGGTGGTGGCAGCATCATGCTGTGAGGGTGTTTTTCAGCTGCAGGGACAGGACGACTGGTTGCAATCGAGGGAAAGATGGCTGCGGCCAAGTACAGGGATATCCTGGACGAAACCCTTCTCCAGAGTGCTCAGGACCTCAGACTGGGCCGAAGGTTTACCTTCCAACAAGACAATGACCCTAAGCACACAGCTAAAATAATGAAGGAGTGGCTTCACAACAACTCCGTGACTGTTCTTGAATAGCCCAGCCAGAGCCCTGACTTAAACCCAATTGAGCATCTCTGGAGAGACCTAAAAATGGCCGTCCACCAACGTTTACCATCCAACCTGACAGAACTGGAGAGGATCTGCAAGAAGGAATGGCAGAGGATCCCCAAATCCAGGTGTGAAAAACTTGTTGTATCTTTCCCAAAAAGACTCATGGCTGTATTAGATCAAAAGGGGGCTTCTACTAAATACCGAGCAAAGGGTCTGAATACTTAGGACCATGTGATATTTCAGTTTTTCTTTTTAAATAAATCTGCAAAAATGTCAACAATTCTGTGTTTTTCTGTCAATATGGGGTGCTGTGTGTACAATATGGGGGGCTGTGTGTACAATATGGGGTGCTGTGTGTACAATATGGGGTGCTGTGTGTACAATATGGGGTGCTGTGTGTACAATATGGGGTGCTGTGTGTACAATATGGGGTGCTGTGTGTACAATATGGGGTGCTGTGTGTACATTAATGAGGAAAAAAATGAACTTAAATGATTTTAGCAAATGGCTGCAATATAACAAAGAGTGAAAAATTTAAGAGGGTCTGAATACTTTCCGTCCCCACTGTAGATATAAAAAAAAAAACTAAACAAAAAAAAAAAACACACATTTAATCTGGAAAGAATATAGCTAAAAAAAAATGTTTTTGCCCTCATTTGCACATGGCAAATGCACAGTTTCAAAGTACAAATAGCTCTGCCAATTATTTTACAAAGATCTGAAATCTTTCTTAAAATATGTTTATTTCAGCTATCATTTTCTTTATATTATAAAGTGGTGGTGAACCCTCACATATACCCGGTGAAGTGACTGACCTCAGATGATACACAGAGATGAAACAATCCTCCTACGTAAATTGTACCCGTTTTATCTGCAGCCCTCTATACTCTACAAGTGCAGAATTTACACAGCTTTCCTAAGCTCCTGAAGACAGGGGCCGGGAATCTGATGTCACACACTGCACAGGAAAGAGCAGGGAGCTGAGTGTAATCTGAGATCTAAGTGGAGGTAAAGATTGCACCCCCCCACCCCTCTACACAGTCTCATTCAAAAATATGCACAACTGAGGCTGTCAATCACCTGCTGTGTGCAGAGTTGTCTTCTGGTATTGTCTGGTGTGGGCATCGATTGTCAGACGTGACTCATGCAGATAACAGAGGAACAAGGCAGCAGACAGAAATCACACCAGGATTGAGGCAAGTACACACTATAGAAGGATATACTTTGTTCCTTTTTTATTTCAGAGGTTTACAACCACTCTAACTGCCTTGTTATGTGGTGGTGATGCCTGGATCACAAAGCTTGCTGAACAGAATTGCATGTCTTTTGCCAGATAAGAAAGTCCGTATATGTGTATTAGCTACTTGATTGAGGTCCAGCTTCAAAATATTCAGAATTTTGTCTGCCGCTCAGCTCCGTGATCTGAACTACAAACAAAGCTCAATCTCTCAACTCTTGGACATGACAGCGTAACGTGTAAGACCTGCAATTTAACATACTGGCATCCGCATCTTGTTAAATCAAAGAAAAGATCTTTTATTCCAAGAGTCATTATTCCGGAAAATAACATTTTTGCAGTCTTCAGTTACACTTTCCCTTATATGGTGGTACAATGGGAGATTAGGATTTTTTTTTTTTTTTTGCTTTTGAAACCCATAAAAGTTTTATTTAGGCAAGTGAACGATGACAAGATGACTAAAT
Organism: Lithobates clamitans; assembly: GCA_037952925.1. Taxonomy (NCBI): domain Eukaryota; kingdom Metazoa; phylum Chordata; class Amphibia; order Anura; family Ranidae; genus Lithobates; species Lithobates clamitans. The sequence goes on from JBBGZY010001868.1 coordinate 681,604, forward strand.
ATGGGCTTACTTTATTGAAAACCTGTTTGTTATCTCTAGTTTTGTATTTGTTTTTATTTTCCTTCCTATATTTATTAGTGGAATACTGATAGAATGCAGTTTTGAGGGAAAGTTTTGGAGGAAAGTGTCACCAAATGAGATCCTCATGCTCCCAAATAAAATCCGTACACATCAACTATTTAGTGGCCCTGTAATCTATTTGGTCCTTGGTCTCGGCCGACTGATAATGGGAATTTGGTAAGCTGGTCTTGGCCAGTCACATAAAGACCACCTTACCACATTCCCATTATCAGTCATACAAGACCATACAATGTAATGGGAATCTGGTAAAGATGGCCTTGGTCAACTGATCATGGGAATCTGGTAAGCTGGTCTTGGCCAGTCACACAAAGACCACCTTACCACATTCCCATTATCAGTCATACAAGACCATACAACGTAATGGGAATCTGGTAAAGATGGCCTTGGTCAACTGATCATGGGAATCTGGTAAGCTGGTCTTGGCCAGTCACATAAAGACCACCTTACCACATTCCCATTATCAGTCATACAAGACCATACAACGTAATGGGAATCTGGTAAAGATGGCCTTGGTCAACTGATCATGGGAATCTGGTAAGCTGGTCTTGGCCAGTCACACAAAGACCAAACTTACCAGATTCCCATTATCAGTCATACAAAACCATACAAGATAATGAGAATCTGGTAAGTTGGTCTTGTATGACCGATAATGGGAATCTGGCAAGTTTCATCCTTGATAAAACCCACGTGATTGGGTGAAACATGTCGGCAACGACACCACGGCAGTGACGTTTTTTACGTCACCGATGACGCATCACGTCACGTTGGCGCAAGCGCAGTACACACTTTGAAATCAGCAGCAGCCATCTCTGGCTGAGGAATTAGAACGCCTACCCAGACGACTCAACGCTATACTGCGACCAATAGGACCGTCAGTGAAGCTCCCTGCATTACTGTGTGGCAATAGAGCACTCCGGATGACAAGACCCACGAAGAGCGTGGCCCCCTTCTGTGAAATGAAATACCTTGGAGATATGAGGGACACTTGTTTGAGTCCATAGTCTCTTGCATATCACGGTAGGGTGAGCGGACCATTGGTCCTTTGACATTTTCTCTTATCTACAATAATATGCCTGTTCTAACCTGTGGTTAATTTCAACCTACTGCCCTAATTTATGGGATCCCACTCAGAGCTAGCTTTGGTTTATATGGTCTAACTTCCAAAAAAGTTACCTGGACTAACTACTACTAGTGGCTGCATGCCGCTCTTTACACAGGATACATTACCAGCTATAAACCACTCAACGAGTCAACCTGTGCTATGCTTATCTCTGGGATCCTTTTCCTCTATGTGTAATTAATGAACCATATACCCCTGTATCCCCAAGCTGAGGGATTATCTAATAATAGCGACTGGTTGGACACATTGCTCTACAGTGATCTTCACCGGGACCTGTGAGCCAATCCACTGCCACTTGTTTGCATTTTATTTTGCAATCTATCTTTGTATATGGTGTGTGCTTGCTATACACGTGACGCAGCTGCTTTTTAATAGACAACGTTGTCTCACTTTTAATAACAATCCAGGTGTTGGTGGTGGGCACCTATTTTTTTGCTATATGTAATACTTATATTGTGCAATAAAATATTTCCCTTTCTTAAACAGTTTGGTCCGCCCGTGACTCTTCTCAGGGGGTCCTTTTCCCCCTGTTTCTTATTATTTAATTTAGTAATCCTAGTCTTGGAGACCGCATCATAATTGGCGAGTCTGTAATTCTAGGGACGCAGCACCTGTATGCACATCCAATTAGTGGTGCAGCGGACATGCAATAGTGAGTTGATGATCTCCATTTTCTATATGAATCTGGTAAGTTGGTCTTGTATGACTGATAATGGGAATCTGGTAAGTTGATCCTGTATGACTGATAATGGGAATCTGGTAAGTTGGTCTTGTATGACTGATAATGAGAATAAGGAAGTTGGTCTTGTATGACTGATAATGGGAATCTGGTAAGTTGGTCTTGTATGACTGATAATGGGAATCTGGTAAGTTGATCATGTATGACTGATAATGGGAATCTGGTAAGTTGATCATGTATGACTGATAATGGGAATCTGGTAAGTTGATCCTGTGAGACTGATAATTGGAATCTGGTAAGTTGATCCTGTATGACTGATAATGGGAATCTGGTAAGTTGATCCTGTATGACTGATAATGGGAATCTGGTAAGTTGATCCTGAATGACTGATAATGGGAATCTGGTAAGTTGATCCTGTATGACTGATAATGGGAATCTGGTAAGTTGATCCTGTATGACTGATAATGGGAATCTGGTAAGTTGGTCTTATATGACTGATAATGGATAGAAGGAAAGTTGCTTTTGGTCAACTGACAATGGGATTCTGATAAGTTGGTCTTTTATGACTGATAATGGGAATCTGGAAAGTTGGTCAAGTGTGACTGATGGGAATTTGGTAAGTTGGTATTGTACAACTGATAATGGGAATCTGTAAAGTTGGTCTCGGCCCAATGATCATGAGAATCTGGTAAATTGGTCTTGGTTGGATGATAGTGGGAATTAGGCAAGTTGCTTTTGGTCAATTGACAATGGGATTCTGATAAGTTGGTCTTGTACGACTGACAGTGGGAATCTGGTAAGTTGGTCTTGTGTGACTGATAATTGAAATCTGGTAAGTTTGTCTTGGCCGACTGATCATGGGAATCTGGTAAGCTGGTCTTGTATGACTGATAATGAGAATCTGGAAAGTTGGTCTTGGTCAACCGATAAAAAGGGAATCTGGTAAATTGGTCTTGGTTAATAGATAAAGAGATAAAGGGAATCTGGTAATTTAGTAACTTCAGTACTCTGCTGCCTTCATTGTCTCCCATTCTGTGTTTTGCCATAATGAGTTCCCAAAACCGAGCATTGATTTGTGACAGCCTTTAGACATTTACGTTTATTCAATACAAAAAAGCCTTAAGTACAGAGGCTTATAGCAACCAATGCAAATGATTTATAAGCATAAAAAACATACCAGCCGCAGCCCATAGTTCGGGTAAGAAAATGTAGGGAAATATGTGATAGATTACCTTGTTTTTTTTTACCAGCACTTACCTGAAATAACTTGGCAGTTGCTAGGATGAACATCAGGGTTGGAAGATGCACCAGGCTCCTCTACTTGTCGCTTGCGTCTTATAATAATATGTTTTCTTCCAGAGAAGGATGAACTTGGATCTGTTGAAGTGTTGACTGGTTCAATCATTACTTGGTCCTGGCCTATCTGAATATATCCAATCTACAGAAAAGACAGATCATTAAATTGACACGAACAACAATAATATAAAAATACAGCAGGTGTTTCTGAGCGGTTAGAAATGGACTATAGAGTCCATGTTGTGAACTTTCAGTATCTTTGAGAATCAATTACGTCAAGCAAGAGAAGTCAGTGATATCTTTTTTTTTTTCAAAACACAATTTTATTGATTGTAAAAGGAATTTTTTTTTTTAAAAACACAAAACAAAATATATTACAAATTAAAAAGAGAGAATCCAGTATCTAGAATACAATTACACCTCCAGTACCAATATGGCAATCATGGGATAATATATAAAATTATATATATAGTCAGTAATGTCTTATTTTAAAAAGAGTTTTCACCGCTTGTTAGGGATATAAACTATATACTGTCATAAGTATTGGGATGCCTGCCTTTAAACGCACATGAACTTTAACCATTTCAGCTCTGGAACGTTTACCCCCCTTTCATGACCAGGCCATTTTTTTTGTGATACGGCACTGCGTCAGTTTAGGGCTATATATATATATATATATATATATATATATATATATATATATATATATATATATATATATATATATATATATATTCATATTCTCGCTCATCCAGGTCTTTATTCCCACAAAGTTGGGAGCATGAAATTGTCCAAAATGTCTTGGTATGCTGCCGCCTTAAGAGTTCTCTTCACTGGAACTAAGGGGCCAAGCCCAACCCCTGAAAAAACAACCCCACACCAAAATCTCCCCTCCACCAAAAGATTTGGACCAGTGCACAAAAGCAAGGTCCATAAAGACATGGATGAATGAGAAGATATGTAGCAGAATATATATTGCCCGAAACTGATGAAGACATTTTTTTGATTTTTTTAAAAATTTTTACATTTTTTTTTATTGCATATGCTTTATAGCAGAAAGTAAAAAAATAATTTATTTATTTTTTCTAAATTGTTGGTCATAAAAGACCCAATAAGCGTATATTGATTGGTTTGTGCAAAATTGATATAGTGTCTACAAACCATGGAATATTTTTATGGAATTTTTATTTATACTAGTAATGGCAGCAATCAACGACTTATTGCGGGACTGCAACATCGGACACGAAGTGACACTTTTTTGGGGACCAGTGACACCAATACAGTGATCAGTGCTAAAAAATATGCACTGCCACTGTACTAATGACACTGGCAGGGAAGGAGTTAACATCAGGGGCGATCAAAGGGTTACATATGTTCCCTGGGAGTGTTTTCCAACTGTGGGGGGAAGTGTGTGGGAAGACAGAGATCCGTGTTCCTGCTTAGCAAAAAAACAGGCTCTCCATCTTCCCTTGTCACAGAACTGCGATCTACCTTGTTTACATCAGCAGTCTGCCGTTCTGCCTCTGTCAGGAATGATCAACAGGACCTGGCGGAAATCGCACCTGCCGGATCTGCCAATTGGCTCCACCTGCGTCCAATCACAGCGTGGGCGGGTCGCCGGCAGAAGTGCAGAATCATGTACAGGTACCTACTGCCTGTAGGAGTCACCATCCCGCAGTATATGTACGTGGGGCAGTCAGCAAAAAGTAAATGGCATCCCAGTCTTAGTCTGTAGGGTTCATTATTGAGTTGGCCCACCCTTTACAGCTATAACAGCTTCAACTCTTCTAAACCTTGTGGACAGCCTTCCCAGGAGTGTATCTATGGGAATGTTTGATCATTCTTCCACAAGTGCATTTGTGAGGTCAGGCACTGATGTTGGACGAGAAGGCCTGGTTTGCACTAATCCATCCCAAAGGTGTTCTAATTGGGTTGAGGTTAGGACTCTGTGCAGGCCAGTCAAATTCCTCCACCCCAAACTCGCTCATCCAGGTCTTTCTGGACCTTGCTTTGTGCACTGGTCCAAATCATTTGGTGGAGGGGGAATATGGTGTGGGGGTTGTTTTTCAGGGGTTGGGCTTGGCCCCTAAGTTCCCGTGAAGGGAACCTTTAAGGCGTCAGCATACCAAGACATTTTGGACAATTTCATGCTCCCAACTTTGTGGGAACAGTTTGGGGGTGGCCCCTTCCTGTTCCAACATGACTGCACACCAGTGCTCAAAGCAAGTTCCATAAAAGACATAGCTGAGCCAGTTTGGGGTGGAGGAACTTGACTGGCCCGCACAGAGTCCTGACCTCAACCCAATAGAACACCTTTGGGATGAATTGGAGCGCAGCCTGCGAGCCAGGCCTTCCCGTCCAACATCAGTGCCTGACCTCACAAATGCTCTTCTGGAAGAATGGTCAAACATCCTCATAGACACACCTAGTCCTAAACCTTGTGGACAGCCTTCCCAGAAGAGTTGAAGCTGTTATAGCTGCAAAGGGTGGACCAACTCAATATTGAACCCTACGGACTAAGAATGGGATGCCATTAGAGTTCATGTGTGTGTAAAGCATGGGTGCTTAACCCGTGGCCTTCCAGCTGTTGGAGAACTACAAGTCCCATGAGGTATTGCAAGGCTGTCAGTTAAACAAGCATGATGGGACTTGTAGTAGCTGAAGGGCCAAAGGTTGAGCACCCATGGTGTAAAGGCAGACGTCCCAATATTTTTGACAATATAGTGTATAAATAAATTATTTAAATTCTTTATTTAAAACTCCAACATAGTGGAGCACATGGTTACAGACAGATGTGACTTGTGGATACATACATGAATGAACAGTATCAACTTTACAATTTCTAAATATTAAGAGTATTATTTAAACCACAGAAAAAAAAGAGAAAAAAAAAAAAACCTATAAAAAGAGGAAGCTACAAGCAGAAATCATGGGGGTTACTGTAGCTCCAACTCTCATTTTTCATTTTCTGGGGGATTGGTGGAATCTGCATTGGGATACATAAAAGAAGGTGGTAGGGAAAAGTGAAGAGAGGGGGGGGGGGGGGTCGGAAGGGGGAGGTCTAATCTTTTAAGCGCACCCTTTCGGTGCTCCAACTAAGGCCGGATAAACATTAGCTGTGGCCTCGGCTCGCAGCCGGGGTCCGGTGCGTCCCTGTTCTCCATTTCAGGGGCAAATCAGGTCCGAATTTTTGCCTGAATACAGACCTGAAAACAGAGCCAGACACGGACAGGACCTTTTTCCAGTGCAGGCTGCGGCCGCCCCTGAGCTGTGAGAGCCCGGCTCCATTGAGAGCCGGTCACAGTCTCCTGTCATGCAAATTGGAATGCGGCAAAACCCCCATCCAATTCGCACTAGTGTGAACCCAGCTGGCTTTGTCATGGCCTCTATATAAGAACCAGGGGGGTCCAGATTTTAAAGTGCTTTACTGATCGTTCCTTCAGGTCAGCTGTCGGTTGCTCCATTAACTGTATGTCAGCCATGCAGTCCAGCCACTGCTCAATGGTTGGTGGAGAGGGTCTTTTCCATATGGCCGGAATGCAGGCCTTGGCTGCACTGGGGAGGTGATTAAGAAGGGAATTTTTGTAACTTGTAACTGACATTGGGGTAACATGTAATAAAAAGGATGCAGGGTGATCTGCAAAAGACACATCCTTCACCCTGTGAATAGTGGATTTAACTTTCATCCAGAAACCTAGCAGACGAGGGCATCCCCATAAAATGTGAAGCAGAGTACCAATTTCCCGTTGACCTCTCCAAAATGGGGGGGGGGGGGGGGATATATGGGTTGGTGATCTCGTGTAGGACCTGTGGGTTTTGTACCACAGAGTCATAATTTTGTATCCATTTTCCCGATAAAGACTTGGCAATGGACACCTTATGGGCACAAAAGAAAAATCTGGTCTTTTAGAAACTGCGTTAGTGTGGTCTGCAGTTCGTCTTCCATTTTACTTAAAAAGGTGAAGTTACGTGGTTGGAATTCTGAGGCCAGCATAATACAAGACAAAGATAGGTAGTGCCTTAATGGCGTGTTGTCCAGACAAAGACTTTGAAAGGGGTGAGTTGGATGTAAGATGTGATGTAGCCAGAATAGCGATTGGGGTCGGGAACCTAGGGGAATATACAAATAATGAAATGCCCATAGTCTGGGTACAGGTGCACTTTGAAAGGACAGTCTACAAAGCACATAGCAGAATTAGAAGCATATCCTAAGCAACTTTATTATTCCTGAGTGTTCTGGATACAGCCATTGCATGTGAAATGTTTTGATCCATCAGTAGAGAATAGCCCAGTCCTTACAATGTCCATCTGCCATCACCATCCAGGAACCCATTTTCAACTTTTATGACCTTGCAGCTTACAACTTAGCTTACTAGCAATTGTAATCTTGTCAAATCTCCCTCAAAGTACGGATGGATTGCAAGCGACTTCCTAGCAGTGATGTTCATTTTCTGCAGTTGGCAGAAAAGCGATTACCGAGTATTCCTCGAAGACATGTAAAACCAAGGCACAGGAAGAGAGTCACCCAGGGCCTGGAGCTCAGGAGAGGCTTCCCTTCCCTACACAAGTCCTGCCAAGAACAATTCAAGGTTTTTCCTATAAAAATAAAACCCTTGAAACACAGGGAAGGACCTACAGGAGAGATTTATCTCAGGTACTTGTGATCATTTCTGCTTGGTTGACCTGTTAGGAGGGTGTGGATGAATCAAAGAGATAAAGTCATGAGAGGACAAATCTATCTGCATTCTAGGAAATGTTCAGAAATGCAATACCTTCCAGATCTCGATTCAGCAGAACCAAAGTCATTCATTCCAGTATGAGGTGCAGCAAAAAAATAAATAAATAAAATTTAAAAAAATAAAAAGGGAGGTCCGATCGCACTATATATCAGCAATCTGACGTGCACAGCGCGCTCGGATGGCTTCATACATGCAGGAACACCAAGCCATAATGGCAACAACTGTATTTCTGCTGGACATTATGTCTTCTTTGTATGAATGGTATGGAAGGTGCAAATTTTGGCATCCAATATCCTTGGCATCCAAACTTAGTATCCAGGACACCACAAAACTAGTTACGTCTCCCTGGCTTCCACAAGGCCAGCAACACTTTCACTGTAATGTCACCGCATAAAGGATTAATAGAGAATGATCCAGAGGTCTCTGTGCAGGGTCCATTTTATTAGATCAGTTTAAAAAGCAACTAAACTTTTAAATATAAACTCAGCATATAAAAAAACTTAACTCATCCCAAAGTTGCCAATTCTTGATAAACTCATCACAACTTCAATCCCATGAAACATCAGCATGTCTTCAATACTACTTTTTGGCATATCAGTCGTAAAATATTAAAAGGTCATTTCTGATTCACCAGATGGCCAATGCACCGAATACACTTCAAAAAAAAGATATCTTTTGTCTTATTGGTCTCCAGTCATGTGACTGTGCCTAAAGCTGAGGGCAGCAATCTGGGAAAAGTGAGGTCATTGGTGTCCTGCAGTCTTGGTCAACTGCGGGGCCTGCAGTCAAAATACAGTTGCTGTGTCAGGAGATTCCTCCATTTGCGCTGTGTAGTGGGGGATGGAGGAATCGGCGTACGGACAGCTTTACTCTTTAAGAGGGTCAGGAAGACAGGAAAACCTCCAATATTAACACAGAGGGCAACAAAAAGTCTTACCAAGGTTCTAGCCTTTCCCCATAACATTACAGAAAAAAACCCTATCAATAGCCTCATCCTTGTTACAGATGAGAGTAGAAAACCTGAACAGGTCATTGGTGTCCTTGCTAGCAGGCAACAGTCACCTTCCTCCCAGTGACCACTCGCGTCAATGGCACATTATAATTTTGGGAAACGTCAAAGAATGAGATGCATCAACCATAATCTCTGATATGCAAGGCATGTGTACGAACAGACAAGAACATGGAAGCCACTATACACATCAGGATTTTCACCATTCTGTAATCTGCGGACCTAAATCTTGGACTAGGAAACAGATGCCGACTCTAAACAAGCCTTCTGGAAAGTAGAGTAGATGAAGCCATTTAGAGGCTCTCAAAATTTAGAGTTAGGACTGCAGTTAATACTGGGGTGCTGTGAAGTGGCTCTGCAGATTACATATGTATTTGCAAATGTGTGACATCTAATCCCGTTTTTAATGCACACTGTTAGACAGGATAATTTGGTTGGTTGCAAGCTGGTCAGCAACTTCAGCTGAGAATTTTCTTTTTTTTGACATGCGTCGCCCTTATATGTGCTCCTTGCTGCAAAGGCCAGTTATAGGTGGGGGCAATGGGCATTTGTTTGTACTGTTGGAATACCGATGAGGGGACACACTGGACACCATTGCTGCCATAGTGCTATATACTGGGTGTCCAGTGTGTCCTGGTGCCTTTAAGGAGGGATGGGCGCCCTCCATGCTCACCTGCCCCCTGCCTATCCATTATAAAATGCATGTGCTTCTACTATGGAGGCTCTCATAATTTAGAGTTAGGACTCCAGATACTACTCGGGAGCCGTGAAGTGGTTCTGCAGCTTACGCATGTATTTGCAAATGTGTGCAAACTAAACTCCTGCTTTTAACTAATACTGTTTGGATAATTTGGTTGGTTGCAAGCCGGTCAGTAAGTTGAGCTGGGAATTTTCTTTGGTTTTGTTTGATAGATGAAGCCATTGTTAGGGGAAGAACTGTGATGTACTTGAGAGGTCGTAAATAACCCCACATATTAAAATTAGATGTGAACCCAATTTTTTTCAAACCTAACAGGGCATTGAGATTTAAGATGTGGTAGCCCACGTAGGTCTGAGGGTTTCAGTCCTAAAGGACTGACCAACAATCTCTGCGGCAGATTGGGGCATCCGCCAAAAAAAGAAAAAAAGAGTGAGCTGGGAGAGGGACAAGGTTGGTCACCCTCAATGCCACAGGGGTCCCAATGCTGGGTCCTTCTGGATCCTCTGTAGCAGTGGTCATCAACCCTGTCCTCAGGGCCCACTAACAGGCCAGGTTTTATGTATTACCTTGGGGAGATACAGACTAGAATACTGCAATCACTGAGCAGCAAATTGCATCACCTATGATGTATTTCAGTTATCTTGCAAACCTGGCCTTTTAGTGGGCCCTGAGGACAGGGTTAATGACCACTGCTCTGTAGGATTCTCAGGAATATTTGAAGTAGGCTAAAGATGTTTAATAAAAGACAGTTGGTGGTCTGATAGGCAGAGGCCCCCTTTTACACATATCTAAGTGCCGGTTCACACTGGGACAACTTGTCAGGCCACTTAGCCGCCTGACAAGTCGCGTTCCATTCTGTACAATGGAACCGTTCTAATAGGAGCGACTCAGGTCGCTCCGACTTAGAAAAAGGTTCCTGTACTACTTTGGGGGCGACTTGCATTGACTTCTATATAGAAGTCGTTTTGCAAGTCGCCGCTGTCGTGTGCAGGTCGCCTGAGGCAGTCGCCCTGCAAGTCGTGCTGTCTCAGTGTGAACCGGCTCTTAAGATAGGTCAGAGTCATCTGGTTTGATGAACATCAAATTGCTTTAAATCTTAAAGCACCGCCTGTAAATCTTAAAAAAAAAAAAACCCTCCAATATACTGTGGCTGGCTGCTGAGTGCTTCTATCTGAGAGAAGAACATCCCTTACAATGGTGGTTACTGGGAAGAAAGTTCCTTAAATTGATGTTTAGAAGAAAGAATGTCCTTTACATTGGTGGTTCGTGGGAAGAATGTTCCTTACATTGGTGGTCTGTGGGAAGAATGCCCCTTAGATTGGCGGTTAGAGGGAAGAATGTCCTTGGACGATATTGGTGGTTCATGAGAAGAATGTTCTTACATTGGTGGGAAGACTGCCAGTTACATTGGTAGTCAGTAGGAAGGATTGTCCCCTTATATTGGTGGTCAGTGGGAAGGAATGTCCCCTTATATTGGTGGTCAGCGGGAAGGATTGTCCCCTTATATTGGTGGTCAGCGGGAAGGATTGTCCCCTTATATTGGTGGTCACCGTGAACGATTGTCCACTTATATTGGTGGTTAGTGGGAACGATTGTCCCCTTATATTGGTGGTCAGTGGGAAGGAATGTCCCCTTATATTGGTGGTCAGCGGGAAGGATTGTCACCTTATATTGGTGGTCACCGTGAAGGATTGCCTACTTATATTGGTGGTCAGTGGGAAGGATTGTCCCCTTATATTGGTGGTTAGTGGGAAGGATTGTCCCCTTATATTGGTGGTCAGCGGGAAGGATTGTCCCCTTATATTGGTGGTCACCGTGAACGATTGTCCACTTATATTGGTGGTTAGTGGGAAGGATTGTCCCCTTATATTGGTGGTCAGTGGGAAGGAATGTCCCCTTATATTGGTGGTCAGCGGGAAGGAATGTCCAATTATATTGGTGGTCAGTGGGAAGGATTGTCTACTTATATTGGTGGTCAGTGGGAAGGATTGTCCCCTTATATTGGTGGTTAGTGGGAAGGATTGTCCCCTTATATTGGTGGTTATTGGGAAGGATTGTCCCCTTATATTGGTGGTCAGTGGGAAGGATTGTCCCCTTATATTGGTGGTCAGCGGGAACAATGCACTTTTTTTTTCAATCAAATAATTTATTAAATTTTTTCACACTTTACAATGTAAAATGGGCATTGCTGTCAATTACATCACATTACCCCCACCTGACTGTATTCAAACAATGCACTCCTTACACTAGCGTTCAGTGGAGAGAATGCCTCCTTACATTGGCAGTCTATGAGAAAAATGCCCCTTACAGTGGTAGTCAGAATGTCACCTTTGACGGCAGCTAAAAAGATCACTGGTTTCATACCACTGGTTCTGCCAAGTGGCACTGGACACAGAACTATCTAAACACCAACAGATGGGAGGTCAGTCATCCACAGCTCAAGGAACTTTGTGACGCCACATTAATTTCATAAAACATCTAACTGTTACCACTTAGATCAAGTTAAAAATACTCACTTGCTGTAATTAAAGAAACTGGGGTTTGTGAAGAAAAAAAAACAAGTTCAATAATACATAGCTATAGGTTCAAGGTAAATACACAGTTTAACATTTTTCTTGAAAATTTAAAAAAACATGTGCAATGTAATGATAAAAAAGGTTTCTACAAAGTTGCAGAAATGTTATTATTCTACTTGGCTCTCCGACTAGAAGGAGCTTATCTACCAAAGTCATCCTTATCAGAGGTCCAGGAGAATTTTAAAAAAATGGAGACAGTTTGGAATGTAGCGCCAGAGCCATTTGCCAATCCATACTGACATCTGTCATACGAGGAATGCTTACCACTCCCAACATAAACATTATCATATGACTGCAACACACTTGTAGGTGTCAAACCGAATAAAATAATGAATCTGTCTCCTAGATATGTCACAGTAGTAAGGAGAAACTGCTAATACATAAGACATGTTCACCATTTTAGTATATTAGGTTTCTTCACCCGTAGGGTTCAATCTTCTGTTTGCTAGTCAACTTTTACAAAATTATCCCCTGGCGAAACAATTATACTATGTATGGCACCTTGCCCCTTTGGGGTTCCAAGGATTTCCCAGGATTTTCTACTAGGAAAGATCTATAACAACAAGTTACTTAGTAGCAAGTCTTTTCTTGCCATTCAGGAAGAAATTTTGTTTGTTCTGAACCCAGAAAACAGCTGTCATTTCTGGGCTAATGAACTTTGGGTGGGCGAGTCCCCACTTCGAAGCTGATATACACAAAACGGATGGGGAGGTTTGTGATATCATTATCCCAATACGGCCACATAGCCAGAGAAGGTCAATGACAATGACTTATAATGACCTGTAGCCATATTGGGTCAATGATGTCACAAACATCCTCGCCACTTTGTGTATGTCCAATGGAGGGCAGGAAATCCCCTGCCCGAAGTTTATTGGCTCAGGAATAACAGGTGACTTATGAATTTGGACCCAAACTTGTTCAGAACACACACAAGCTCATTCTTACCTGACATACGAGCAACATAGGCATAAGGCTTGGACAGCAATATTCATGGACATACTGTGCATGGTTTGCATATTTACACTTTTTATTAATACTCTTTTAGGATTGTGACCTTTCATATTTTTACTAGAGCAGAAAAAAAAAAAAAAAAAAAAGAATAAGTGGTCCATCGAGTCCATCCCATTTTTTTTTAATATATATTTAAACAGGTTTTTGTTCATTTTTATTTAACTTTTCAAACTTTTAAACAGTTTTCTTTTTAAAACTTTTTGTCTAAGGCTCGGTTCCCACTGCAGCGACATGGGATACCAACTGTGAGACCCCAAGTCACATGGCATGTCAAATTCAATGTTTCCCTATGAGAGCCGTCCTAACTGATACTACACAAGTCGCTGCGACTTTAGAAAAGGTTCCTGCACTACTTTGGTTGGACTTGGATGCAATTTTAGCCCTTGTACAGGCTCCTAAATAGCATCCAAATGGGATAAAGTCGGAAGGAAGTTGCAGAGCAAAGTCACAGGCAAAGTCGTACGACTTTGCCGTCGCAGCAATGTGAACCAAGCCAGAGTATAAATATGCGTTTGTCTCAAGCATGTTGTTTGAATCCACTTACTGTTGATTGACTCACTACCTCTGCAGTAAGGCTATTCCAAGCATTAATTACTCTTTCAGTAAAATACCACCAAGATTAGTTTTGAACTTTCCTCCTGCTAGTTTAAGGTCATGTCCCCATGTTCTTGATTTTGGCTCCATGCTGAAAATTCTGCCCTCCTGAACCTTATTTACACTCTTTTTGTATTTAGAGGTTTCAGTGATGTCTCCCCTTTCCCTTCTTTGTTCCAGACTGAACCTAATAAAGTTCCTCCTTTTGTCTATTGCTCAGGACCTTTCACCAATTTCGCCTCTGGAGTCATTCTATCTCATCAATATCTTTATGTAAGTGAGGCCTCCAGAACTGGACAGAGTTCTCCCAATAGTGGCCCAGTGTCTATACGAGTGGAGTAAAGCTGGCCATCGCTGGATCGACATTTGGCAGGTTCAGCAGTGACCAGCCAAATTTTCATCCATGTGTAGCCATTCATGCTCAACAGAAGTCAATCAATAGATCGACTTCTGTCAAACAGGAATGTTGGAGAACAGTTCCAACTTTGAATACATAGTCTCAGCACGGGAGATTCCTTCATCCACCTCACTTGTGTGGGTGGCCAGCTTAAAGACAATAAAATGTGATCAAAAGACACAATCATTATGACCTCTTTTCATTGGATGGGCAGAATTCTTGGTTAGGTAACATTGGTAGACTTGCTAACTGAGAAGTATCATAAAAAAAAAAAAAAGTTGTGGCAAACTCATATTGAAAACTTATTGGCATGTTTATAAACCAGTTATTCTGCCATTTACCACCTATTCACTGCAGATGAATCTTCCTGGTGTACACATCTTAAATAAATGTGACTGATTCACCACCAGTTAACTTTTGGTGAAAGTAACCTTCAGTACTTTATAAAAATGTACCCGATTAGGGTTGTGGGCTGTACCCTCCCTTTGGTCCTTTGGCCCCTTTCCCACAAACGTTCAGATTAGGTCCACCTGTCATTTCCAGGCAGACCTGATTGGAAAGTCCATGCATACATAAGGACAGGTGGGTATAAAACAGACTTGTGTCCGTTTACACCCGCCTACCTCCTGGTCCAATTGAGTGTGCTAAAAAAAAAAAAAAAGCGAGATGAACTATGCTGCTCCATTTAGGTGGAGTGGATTGTAGGGTATTAGGGTGTAAACGGACAGCAGAGTCTATTTACTCCCAGCTGCCCATAGAGCAGAGCGTGCTCTGTCCATGTTCACTCATCTGCCCTCTCTGCTCCCAGCAGCAGAGGATCTGTGAGCTAATCCCCTTATGATCAGAACGGACTCTGCCCCATGTGAAAAGGGGCCTTAGAGCTTGGAGATTGCCAATAAAATCCAGGTAGAAGTCTCATTTAATTTTTTTCTTTTTCGGAGGAGGGGGGTACCCTGCAACAGAGGCACAAAAAAAAAAGAAACTTTTTTTGGTAGAGTGGAGAATGGTTGCCCTTTAGTAAATTAACTCCAATAGTCCAATCTTTTAATGGGATACTCAACTTTAAATTCCAACTTCGGGAAACTTAAGAATTATCCCTGTCGGTGGTGTCCTTAGCCCTGCATTGGAAGTGTTTCCTCCAAGAGACAGTGCTCTTTCAGAGTGAGGGGGAGCACCATCCTCAAGGAGAGAAGAGGATCAAAGTCAAGGTTGGCCATAGATGGATTGATTTTCTTTCCTGCAACTGCGGGTTGCAGGAATGAAAATCGTTTCATTCCCCCCACAACAACACAGTTAGTGTTGATGGGGGAATTTCTCCCGCGGAGCCATTGTGTTCTCCCAGCAGGGGAAGCCGTCCCTGCTGGTAGAACACAGCGAATAATGCTTTAACAGCCACTAGCAATAAATCACATGTAAAACCCAACAGGCTGGTTGTATCGATCAATTCGGGTACATTAGGCCTGCCCATAAATGGTTTGAATCTCAGCCGGTTCCTGGTGAACCAGCCAAAATTCAAACCATTTATGGGCAGCTTAAGTAAAAGCGATTCTCTTCTCTCCTAGACTAAACAAGCAATTAAACTTAACCAGTTTGGACGCAGCTGCACTGCAAGAGATAATTTTCAAGTTTGCCAGAATTGGGGTTTAAATCAGCGTAACTCATGATATCTACACCAACCGCAAACGTTTTTTTTGTTCGTTCACACAAAATCTTGTTAGGAAATATGTAGCTGAGATGGAACTACAAATGTCCACACAACTCTAGTGTAGATAGTGATTTGCAGAAGAACAAAAACATATACACACCAGTCCTCCGCACGCGCTGAGTGATGCAAAAGACCCGTTATGGTTCAAAACTTCTCCAGTATAGAAGCAAAGATCGTCCACAGGGATCCTGGTCTGGACGTTCTCTCCGAACCCCGTTCTCTCCTCTACCGTAAATCCTGAAGCCAGAAATTTGAGGTTCCTTTGCAGGTGCAAATGTAGATTTTGACCCAAGGCTGGTAGATAGATGTACATATTGTCTGGGTGGCTTTCTACGCCTCTTGTAACAGATCGTGGCCTTCGAATGTTAGAAAAGACTGACTCATCTCCTTGCAGAGGCACCTCTCCAGCCCATAATAACTGCGGGATCACAACTTCGACTTCTGGGTCAGAGGATTCAGCTGCAAAACAAATTGTGATTCACATATGAAGGTGATGTCAGTAGCTACGATGTTTTTCCCAACCAGTCACACCACAGCCAATACAGCATGCAAGTCTTTACAACAACGTACTTGTGTCAGCCCAAAAAGAAATTGTATGTTCTAGGGCAGCGATCTTCAACCTTTTTTCAGTTGCGGTTACCTTTAAAAACAATGCAAAACCTTGAGGCACCCCAGTCCAAAATTTTAATTAAATAAAAAAAGGAACTTATCAATGGGAAACCTGAGCCTGGGACAATGCACACAACCGCCTTGATCAAGCCTCCTCTCTCATCAGAGGTCCCCAATGATATTACAGCCCTTCTTCACATTAGGGTCCCCCCATTAGGTTAGGTCTCCCCACCACATCAGCATCCCCCTGTACATTAGAGGGCACCCTATCACCTCATACTTGAGTCCCTATCATATAATCCCTCCATCACAACAAAAATCTCCCCATGCATCACATCAGAGTTCCCCCATCACATCAAAAGTTCCCCCATCATATTAAAGTTTCCCCCATCACATCAAAAATCTGCCCATCCATCACATCAAAAATCTGCCCATCCATCACATCAAAGTTCCCATCACATCACCCCCCAATCACATCGCCCCCCCCCCCCAACCAGCAGCTCGGCAAAGGGTGAGAGATGGAGGAGGTCTCAAGAAGGCAGACTTCCGTCTTCTACTGAATGCTGGGGGTGGCCCTGCATGCCGCCTGCCCTGGATCATAGTCCTATATTGCCGACGAGCTGGGCGCTATCACTATTGCAACAAATGATGCCATGCATCCTGGCCCTAGAGCAGCATTAGTTGTTATGGTGCTGGCAGCTGGCCCACCTGCACCATGGCTACTTATGGTGCTGATTCAGGGTGAATAGGGTCCTGGGCTGCCGACACCCAAGGGGAACATCGATGAAACCCTGGTTGAGGAACACTATGCTTGGGTTTCCAATATTTAGATCTTGCCAGCCCAGGTTTTTAACCAAGGGGTGCCATCAATATCTCACACAAAGGGGTTAAAGTGGAACTCTTCTGGGAAGGCCGTCCTCAAGGTTTAGGAGTGTATCTATGGGAATGTTTGACCATTCTTCTAGAAGCGCATTTGTGAGGTCAGGCACTGATGTTGGATGAGAAGGCCTGGCTCGCAGTCTCTGTTCGATGCCATCCCGAAGGTGTTCTGTCGGACTGAGGTCAGGAATCTATGCAGGCCAGGTCAAGTGCCTCCACCCCAAACTCGCTCACCCATGTCTTTATAGACCTTGCTTCGTGCACTGGTCCAAATCATTTGTTGGTGGGGGGATTATGGTTTGGGGTTGTTTTTTTTGAAGGGGTTGGGCTTGGCCCCTTAGTTCCAGTGAAGGGAACTCTTAAGGCGTCAGCATACCAAGACATTTTGGACAATTTCATCCTCCCAACTTTGAGGGAACAGTCTGGGGATGGCCCTTTCCTGTTCCAACATGAGTGCACAAAGCAAGGTCCATAAGGACATGGATGAGTGAGTTTGGGGTGGAGGAACTCGACTGGCCTGCACAGAGTTCTGACCCCAATCTGATAGAACACCTTTGGGATGAATTAGAGTGGAGACTGCACTGCGCTTTTGGAAGAATGGTCAAACATTCCCATAGACACACTCCTAAACCTTGTGGACAGCCTTCCCAGGGAGTTGAAGCGTTGAAGCCATTATAGTGGCAAAGGGTGGGCCCTACAGCCTAAGACTGGGATGCCATTAAAAAGTGATACTAAAGTCTTGGGTTTTTTTTAAGTTAATACTTACCTGCTCCGTGTAGTGGTTTTGCACAGAACAGCCCAGATCTCCTCTTCTCAGGTCCCTCTTCAGTGCTTCTGGCCCTCCCTCCTGTTGCAGTGCCCCCACAGCAAGCAGCTTCCTATGGGGGCACCCGAGCCGAGCCGCAGCTCCCGGTGTCCATTCAGACACGCAGCCGCTGCCTGGTCCCACCCCCTTCTGCTTCTCATTGGCTGACTGACTTTGATTGCCAGCAGTGGGAGCCAATGACACCGCACTGCTGTCTTAGCCAATGAGGAGGGGAGTCCTGGGCAGCTGAGACACTCCTGCAACATCGCTGGATCTGGATGGACCTCAGTAAGTATTTTGGGGGGGGGGGGGCTGCTGCACACAGAAGGCTTTAATATTATGCATTAAGATAAATAAAACCTTCTGCCTTTACAACCACTTTACATTTACATGCCAAAACTTTTGACAATATAGTGTATATGCGTTTTTTCCCATTATATATTTTTTCACCATTATCATTTGCATATAAGTGGATGTTACACTGCATTTGGGACTTGGATCTTTTAGAATCAGTCCTGAAAGGACATAGTGGAAAAATCCGCTATTTCTTCAGAACAGAAAAAAAAGTAGGGCTCCGCTACAAATATTGTTAAAAAAAAACTTGCAAGGTACATAGACCACCAAGAGCTGATTGTTTTTTCTCTACAAAAGTGGAGTCACACTTTAAGTGTTGCAGAATATATTTTTTTTTTTCAAAAGGGAGGCCATAATTCTTTTAACGTTTCTCATGCACACAGGAAGCTTTAAAAACGCCAGCGCTACAGCAGCGCTAAAAATGCTTGTTTTTTTCCGTGCTTAGACATTAGCGTTTATCTGCGGTTTCCGGCGTTTTTCCAATAAAAACACTCCATATAAATGTAAAAACGTATAAAAAAACGTTAAAACGTGGCTAGACGTGTTTTTTGTCGTCTTGTGTTTTTACTGCTCCTGGAAACACAGGCTGTCGGTTTTGTTCTACTGCCCCTAAACGCTTATACCTCCAAGCGCCTCTGACCGTTTATGTGTGCATGGACACATAGGCCAACATTAAAGGGCTTTTAGAGGCAGTTCAAAAAAAAAAAAAAACACGTCAAAACACACCTAACAGCAGCTATAAAAACGTCCTGTGTGCATGAGCTCTAACATGAAACCCTTGTCAGGTATTCACTTGCTTTCACAACGCATAAAACTCCAAGCAAAGCTCCATTTAACAAATAATCTGAAACTAAAACTGGTTTTAGCACCCCAGGACCTTAAAAGTGACAGTGAATGGAAGCCATACATTTAAAAAAGGGTGTATTGGAGTAACGCAAGATGATTTTAACCACTTGCTTAATGGGCACATTTACCCCCTTCCTGCCCAGGCCAATTTTCAGCTTTCATACTGTCACTCTTTGAACGACAATTGCGCAGTCATGCTACAGTGTACCCAAAATGAAATTTTTATAAAATTTTTCACACAAATAAATAGAGCTCTCTTTTGGTGGTATTTAATCACCACTGAGGTTTTTATTTTTTGCTAAACAAAGACCAAAAATGTTGAAAAAAATAAAAAATAAAAAAAAAAGAAAAAAATAAAAAGATTTCATAGTGTGTTCTAAAAAATTTTAAACAGGTCATTTTTCTCCTTCACTAATGTGCGCTGAGGAGGCTGCACCGATGGGCAGTGATAAGGCGGCACTAATGAGGCAGCACTGGTGGGCACCGATAGGTGGCACTGGTGGGCACCGCTTAGCAGTACTGATATGCACTGGTAGGTGGCACTGGTGGGCACCGCTTAGCAGTACTGATATGCACTGGTAGGTGGCACTGGTGGGCACCGCTTAGCAGTACTGATATGCACTGGTAGGTTGCACTGGTGGGCACCGCTTAGCAGTACTGATATGCACTGGTAGGTGGCACTAGTGGGCACTGCTCAGCAGCAGTGGGTGTCTATGTCTATGGGATGACCGATGTCCCGAAACGGTAACCGGCTTTTTTTTCTCCGTGAGGGAAAAAAAAAAAAGGTGATTACTGGCCTCTGTTTACATCACGTGATCATCTGTCACTGGCTGACAGCTGATCACGTAGTAAAGGGCTGGGATCTGTTTCATGGACCCGCTGTTTACAGAGCGAGCTGCCTGCGCCCCTCGGGGGGGGGGAGCGCAGGCAGCACATGCACGGGAGGACGTACATGGATGCCCTCCTGGCGATTTAGGCCCGTGCTGTAGCGGTCTTTCGGCTAGAGCGCAGGCAGAAATCGGTTAAGCAATTTAATGCAGGGGCTTACAACATACATAGACAAAGGACACTGACATTTACAAGTATGAGGTCTTAGCTGACCCACAGAAGCCTATAAAAACTTAGTAAATGGGTCAAGACTCATAATAAAGAGGACACCTTAGCTACAAACGTTACCTCGTTTTTTCTTAAGGTGTTTAATAAAGGTTTTTACATTTATGAATTTACAAACCCATATAAAACGTCTTTTTTTCACCCAACATGAAAAAATTGAGTTCTTTTGCTAAAAGGGGATCTCTGCACCTGAATGCTGGAGAGGGAAACCACCTAGGACCCACTTTGGCTTCCCGTCCCGTGACATTACTGATCACGGTGTCCAGGGCAGTACCAAGTAAGATGCTCTTTGAATAGGTCATTCCAGTAGCACATCAGACCCACGTACGGTATACGTTTAGATGGTTGTAACAAGCAATCACAACTGAAGAATAGGGTATCAGACATTTGCCCTGGCTGAGAAGAGATCCTTTTGGAGAGAACTATACCAATCTGACATGGCTTTAAAATGGTAAACACAGCTTCTGACTGAGTAATGGCGCTCCTGTTAATGTAGTACACCGACTCATGCACAGCGAGAATAGTATACCAAATAACATTTCCAGCACACTCTCAACAGGGGCCCAGGAGCCCTCAGAGTGCTTCCAGTTTGCATACAGGAATACCTCAAAAAGTATTTGTAAGAGGAAGGGCTTTGTAGCTCTAGAAGTGCCAAATAACCCAAGAACGAGACCGGATCCTCCAAATACAGGGTAGAACGCACTGCAACAAAAAGGTCCCACATGACGACCTGTTAATTCTGAGGTGACTGCAAGACGCTCAGTTACCTAAAAATAGTCTTCAGAAATAAACTGCTGGGACTCAATCCAAGTCAGAGATGGTCATGGGGAGTGGACCTGATTTAGGGGGCTCTGGAGTAGGGATAGACCAATATCATTTTTTTGGCCACCTCTCAGGCCAATGGATGATATTGTGTGCCGATATTCTGTAAATTTTTTTTTTTTTAATCACTGCTATTGCCGTCACAAGGAATGTAAACATCCCTTGTGACAGTAATAGTCAGCGACAGGTACTCTTTATGGAGGGATCAGGGGTCTATAAGACCCCAAACCCCTCCTCTGCATTTAAAAGTATTCAAAATGTCAAGATCTGCGTTTTTGAATACTTTATACTTTTAAAAAAATTGCGCCTTTAAGATGCCAGTATTCCAGGAAGTGACGTCATGACATTGCTTCCGGGTTACTAGATCTGAGACCCGAACTAAGCATCGGCATTGTTCAGGTGGGACGGGGGGGGGGGGGTGGACGTGGACTTCCCCTCCTTCTGCTTGTAATAACAGCCGAGCAGCTGCTGAGCCGCATCGGTTGTTATTACAATAAGCCAACCATCCGCTCTAAAGAACGGTACCGGGGTGATCACCAGCTACCACCCAGGTAAAAACCCTTGAAGCAATAAATCGGTAATATCTGGTATGTTTGTTCCCGACACTTCAAAAAAAGTGAATATCGGCCGCTGATAATCGGTGGATCTCTACTCTGGAGGGTCAGAGAGACTCTGTAGGGGATGTTGCTGGAGCGCATCTGCTGTCAACGTGTACAAATAGTTTAGCGCACATGGTCAAAGTTCTGAGTGGAGGTCCCTGAAGAAAGGGCAGGAGACTAAAGACCCTATAACTATAGTGGTACCAGGCCCCACAGTACAGGTGCCAGTTCTCTTGGAAGATACTAAGTAGATGTCTCCAGAACCACTTGAGTATGGGCTGGCGTCCCGGATATCAGCGGGACTGTTCCCTCTGTGTCTGTGTGCATATATGCTGCTGTCATGTAGCAGTAAAGCAGAGAGGCCCAAAGTACGAGGGAAGGTCTTGTTGGTGACCAGGTCACTGTAGTTGTGCAGTGGATGAGGGCTATAGACTGGCATTCCACAAGGTGCTTGCAAGCAAGAGCAGCAGTGGGGTGGTGCTTCCTCTAAGCTTAATATCAGGGAACGGGAGCCCTTTAGCGTTATCTTTATTGCTGTGAAAATCGGCGGTGGTGGTGAGGTAGCTACCAATGCTGTAGCCTGACTGACCCTACTCACAGTAATACAAAGTAAGTCTTCAAAGACAAGGTCACGCTAACTTTTACCACCACACTGAAATGCGGGGCCTTCTTAAAACATGGGCACAGTACAGTGCCTGGGGGCCCCCATGATAATCTTGCATTACATCATACGTGCCAACTGTTCGGGATTGGCTGGGGCAGTCATGCTTTTTACTAAGCTATCCCAGGATAGCCGTGTACCAGGCAGCGTCCCGGAACCTGTACTGCACCCTCCTGATCCCCCATGTACTGTGCCCTCCACCCTCCCCCTCTGTACTGAGCCTTCCTGCCCCTCCACCCCCTGTACTGTGCCCTTTAATTTATTTATGGCATTTATTTTATTCAACATGAAGACTATTGTTTAAAATCAATTTTTTTGAAAGTACTAATAAATATACAATTTTATAAACTATTCATACTTTAATTAGAAGGAGTAGCAGCATAAATTGGGGCAGGCTGGTACGGGCACAAGTGCATTACTTTGCCCAGGGGTCCATGATGCTATTAAAATGGCCCTGCTCAAATGTGCTTTAACACAGTGCCGAGCTCTTTATTTCAGGAATTTAAAAGGTACTGTCCTTGGTGTCATCAGTACGCATGTGCTGTAATGTGCTAGCATGATGTATAAAAACGCATCAGCAAGTAACTTATTATGCACAATGACAGATGGCTGAAGTCCTGCAGGCATAAGCATATCTACCTATGTCACTTACTTAGATTCGTTATGGAACAAATGCCTTTCTTGTATTCAATGGCACGTATGCATCCAGAAAAAAAAATTCTACATAGCTTCTAAATATAACAGAATATCAATGTATATCATGAAATGGCAGGTCTTCAAATCAATACGAGATAGGTTTAGTAAAATAATAAAAGCTAAAATTATTATTTAAGGCTTCTAAGCATTGCATGCATTTGCGGTCATTGGACCCTGATCTGCAGAAAGCATGCTGTCATTGTGAGAGCGGTCCATCCTCAGGCTATGTACATATCTGCAACAGAAAATGTGGAATCATTGCCCAAAGCAACCAATCAACTTCCAGCGGTCATTATTCCAATCTAGGTTAGAACATGCAGGCAAGTGTCCAAATGGTGGTGTAAAATGTACAGTGAGGGGAAAAAGTATTTGATCCCCTTTTGATTAAGTACGTTTGCCCACTGACAAACAAATGATCAGTCTATAGTTTTAATGGCAGGTTTATTGTAACTGTGAGAGACAGAACAACAACAAAAATATCCAGAAAAACACACACTTCAAAAAAGTTATAAATTGATTTGCATTTTAATGAGTGAAAATAAAGTATTTGATCCCCTATCAGCAAGATTTCTGGCCACCGATGTCTTCTATTAAGATTACGAGCTAAAATTAGGAGCACTCCCTTAAGGCTGGGTTCACACTGGTGCGACACGACAGCCGTCCTACTTTGGATCCGACTTTGCCCTGCGACTTGGGGCTGTCATGGGTCTGACTTTTAATGAACGGGGATCCGACTTGGATCCCCGCCAATACCAGGCACTGTGTTTAGTATGAATCTTGAGGGGGAACTCTGCAACAAATTTTAAATAAAAAAACGGCATGGGGGTTCCCCCTCCAAGAAAAAACGGCGTGGGGGTCCCCCCAAATCCATACCAGACCCTTATCCGAGCACGCAGCCCGGCCGGTCAGGAATGGGGGTGGGGACGAAGTTTGCTAATGAACATCTGAATGAGTCAGAGGAGAACTGGGTGAAAAAGTGTTGTGG
Organism: Lithobates clamitans; assembly: GCA_037952925.1. Taxonomy (NCBI): domain Eukaryota; kingdom Metazoa; phylum Chordata; class Amphibia; order Anura; family Ranidae; genus Lithobates; species Lithobates clamitans. The sequence continues at coordinate 705,880 of JBBGZY010001868.1, forward strand.
TCAGATGAGACAAAAATCAAGCTTGAGGAAAAGGGCGAGGAGGACTGCCTATGACCCCAAGAACACCATTCCCACCGTCAAACATAGAGGTGGAAACATCATGCTTGGGGGGGGGGGGTGGGAGGGGCGTTCTTCTGCCAAGGGGACAGGACAACTTCACCGCATCAAAGGGACGATGGACGGGGCCATACACCATCAAATCTTGGGTGAGAATCTCCTACCCTCATCCAGGGCATTGAAAATGGGTCGTGGATGGGTATTCCAGCATGGCAATGACCAAAACACACAGCCAAGGCAACAAAAGAGTGGCTCAAGAAGAAGTACATTATGGTCCAGGAGTGGCCTAGCCAGTCTCCAGACCTTCCTATAAAAAATATGTGGAGGGAGCTGAAGGTTCGAGTTACCAAACATCAGTCTCGAAACCTTAATGACTTGGAGAGGATCTGCAAAGAGGAGTGGGGCAGAATCCCTCCTGAGATGTGTGTAAACCTGGTGGCCAACTACAAGAAACGTCTGACCTCTGACACGCCAACAAGGGTTTCTCCACCAAGTACTAAGTCATGTTTTGCAAAGGGGTCAAATACTTATTTCACTCATTAAAATGTAAAATCAATTTATAACTTTTTTGAAGTGTGTTTATCTGGATATTTTTGTTGTTATTCTGTCTCCCACTGTTAAAAAAAAACTACCATCAAAATTACAGACTGATCATTTCTTTGTCAGTGGGCAAACGTATAAAATCAGCGGGGGATCAAATACTTTTTACCCCTCACTGTAGTAGTATTTCATTATTGGTTATTCCTGGGAGGGTCCTTATGAGAAATATGCATCTCACCTAATGGCCCCTGCATGTTAAAAAGCCTGAAAGAGTTTCTGCTGCAAAAAAAAAAAAAAAAAATCAGCTGCCACTGACCCTTGGTTCACACCTATGCTTTTTTTAGTGCGTTTTGCAGAAACGCACTAGTCTAATTTAACATGGTTTCCTATGCTTCTGCTTCACATCTGTGCGTTTTGAACAGGTGCGTTTTTTTTAAAGGGTCGGGGACTTTTTTTTTTTCCACGCAGCAGATTGCATTTTGTGTCTAATAGACTTTCTGGTACAATTTTTTTTTTCTTGCACTTCAATAAAAATAAAAGATACAACTACAATATTCCCATGCAGGGGATAGAAGCAATAGGCACGTTGTAGAACACGAGATACCGTGAAATAACAATAACCCTTCGACATGGCCTGGGAGTCAACACTGGGTGCCCAAGTCCTAAGACCCAGGGGCGGGAGCATGTAGACTTTCAATTGGCCAGTACCAAAAATCCAAGTGATGTGTTTGTGATGCGTTTTTGATGAGTTTTATGTTTTTTGGGCTAATAGCCAAGTATGGCAGTTCTGTTCATGTAGTGCGACTTTACACTCTCTGGCACTCAAGTAGAATCAAAGTACCACAGCAAATTTTATGTGTCCAAAGTTGCATGTTAGGGGTTAAGGGCTAGGGTTTAAATTGTTAAAGTAACCCTAAGCATTACCGCTAACCCTAATAATTCTTGCTAAACGTAACATTTGGACCCAACCATAGCTTTTAACCCTAGCCCTTAAACCTAACCCTTAACCCTAACCATAGCCCTTAACCCTTACCGTAGCCTTTAACTGTAGCCCTAACCCTGTTTAACCTTTAACCCTAGCCCATAACTCAAGCCCTAGCATTTAACCCTAACCATAGCGCTCAACCCTAACCATAGCTCTTAACCATAGCCCTTAACCCAACCCCTAAAAGGCCAAGTTCACCTTTGTTCACTTTTTATTTTCTTTCCAAATTACAGCCCCCCCCCCCCCCCTTTCCAATATAGCATTTTTTTACTTATTTTGCAGAAATAAAACATTCTACACACGCTTACCTCGCTCTCTCTTCATAGCTGTTTAAAAACACTGCTCCATTACTTCTGCCTTACTTCCTGGACAGACTTTAGGTCATGACACAGGAAGGAGTTGACCAGCTGAGGGTAGATGAAGCAGGGTGTGTGCTAATGAGGCCAGCTGGTCAACTCCTTCCTGTGTCATGACCTAAATGTCTGACCAGGAAGTAAGGCAGAAGTAATGGAGCAGTGTTTTTAAACAGCTATGAAGAGAGAGCGCGGTAAGCGTGTGTAGAATAAATGGAATGCAGTTTTATTTTTGCAAAATAAGTACAATAATGCTATGTTACATAGGGGAGCTGGAATTTAGAAAAAAAAAAAAAAAAGAGGGTGAACAAAAAGGTGAACTTAACCTTTAACCCTAATGTTAAACCCGTAATCCTAGTCCTAACATTTAACCCCAACCAGAGCCCTTAATCCTAACCATAGTCTTTAACCATAGCCCCTAACCGTAGCCCTCAACCCTAACATGCGACTTTGGTTCCTATACTACTTTAATGCTACTTGAGTGCCAGAGAGCGTAAAGTTTCATCAAAGTAGCAATTTCCTATTAACCCTAAAAAACAAAACACAAAACGCATTAAAAACGTGTTAAAAAAAAACAAACTAAAAAACGCACCGCACAAAAAAACGGAAAAATGCATATCAACCGCAACCTGCATAGATGTGAACCTAGCCTTAAATTTATTTAATGTTATAAAATTAAGGGGAAGATGTGAATTAGTGCTTTGGAAACATGGACACTTTACCTCTCAAGCACTTCTGATGAACAAGGTTGACGTGCTAAAGTAATGGCACACATGCTACCCACTGCAACATGACACAAAGGGTGTATTCACTCTGGCAGATTTAATTGTACACAGGCATAGCTCACCCCCTTGGTCTGGTTTGTTTGTGGAGTTTAAGTACTGCAAAGTCTCCCTGGTATGATTGCACGTACCATGCTCAGGACCCCTTGGAATAGGTTGTCCCAGGCACGGCTGACTTGTGGTCCAGTGGGGTTCATTTCAGAGCTTGAGCACAATCATAGATCATCGTGCATGGTAGCAGAGGTCATGATTTAGACATGCCAGGGAACACTTCCTTTAAGGGTGATTCACATCTACCGCGAGGAAAAAAAGTATTTGATCCCCTGCCGATTTCGTACGTTTGCCCACTGACGAAAAAATGATCAGTCTATAATTTTAATGGTAGGTTTATTTTAACAGTGAGAGACAGAACAAAAATATCCAGAAAAAGGCATTTAAAAAGAAGTTATAAATTGATTTGCATTATAATGAGTGGAATAAGTATTTGACCCCTTCACAAAACATTACTTAGTACTTGGTGGGAAAACCCTTGTTGGCAATCACAGAGGTCAGACGTTTCTTGTAGTTGGCCACCAGGTTTGCACACATCTCAGGAGGGATTTTGTCCTCTTTGCAGATCCTCTTCAAGTCATTAAGGTTTCAAGGCTGACGTTTGGCAACTTAAACCTTCAGCTCCCTCCACATATTTTCTATGGGATTAAGGTCTGGAGACTGGCTTGGCCACTCCAGGACCTTAATGTGCTTCTTGAGCCACTCCTTTGTTGCCTTGGCTGTGTGTTTTGGGTCATTGTCATGCTGGAATACCCATCCATGACCCATTTTCAAAGCCTTGGCTGAAGGAAGGAGGTTCTCACCCAAGATTTGACGGTACATGGCCCCATCCATCGCCCCTTTGATGCGGTGAAGTTGTCCTGTCCCCTTAGTAGAAAAACACCCCCAAAGCATAAATGTTTCCACCTCCATGTTTGACAGTGGGGATGGTGTTCTTGGGGTCATAGGCAGCATTCTTCCTCCTCCAAACATGGCGAGTTGAGTTGATGCCAAAGACACAAAATAACGAATTAATCTCTAAAGCACAGTGTGAGTGCACGCCAAAAGTGGTGTGGGGGGCTGGTTGGAACAGTCAACCTTGGGCACGGTTAAAGCAGGCAGATCTAAGGGTACACTCACATTAACAGTTTTAACTGTACTCTAGTACCCCTTAGTCCTGTTCATTTGTGCCCAAGCACAGTTTACAGATCACGGAGCATGCGGGGGGGGGGGCACTGTGGTCTGGTTGGCAGGTGCGATAATGACCTGGCATGCTTCCTTTTAAACCAGTGTGAGCGCAGACCGACGAGGGAGTGGGGACAATCGAACCCGGGCACAGGTGAACCAGCCTGTACCAAGGGTACACTCACACTGACAGTTTTACTGTAGCCTAGCACCCCCCCTTGGCCCTGTTCATTTGTGCCCAAGCACGCCCCTTTGATCCTGCTCTTTTGTGCCCACCCACGGTTCACCCCCTTGGTCCCGTTCGTTTGTGCCCACCAACGGCTCAAGAATCATGGACCGTGCAAGTGGGATCACTGTGGTCTTGTGGGCAGAAGTGATGATGCCCTGGCGTGCTTCCTTTCAATCACAGTGTAAGTGCAGATCAACAGGGGAGTGGGGACAATCGAATTTGGGTGCAGTTTGGTTTACCCTTGCCCAGCGTGAGCACACCCTAAAAATCTGACTGTTTGCTAGAAGCAACACGGACAAGTCGCGGAAAGAGAAGAGTCCCTTTAAGTAGTAGACAGTTTACACAAGAATACCAGACTGGTAAAAGACAAGCCATTTTTCTAGATAAAAAGCAACCGAGAACTCTTCGCAGGCAAAAGGAGTTAATCTATTACACAAGGTCTAACTCCACTTCCAGCCCAGAGATCCTTAGCTGACCTGCAAGTGCTGTCCTTCCTTCTCTGCACTTCTACCAAAAAAAAAAAAAAAGAGGGGTCGGAGAAAGCCAAGGCCCCTGTGCAGAGTCAGCTGTGCTACAGACTGCAGAACCCAGCGCTGAGCTTCCAGCCGGACTCCAGCTCCTAATGAACGGAAACTATGATGTTCAGCAAGGGGGACCCTGCCAGGATATGCTCAGGTTGAAACATCAGCTATGAAAATATAAAGGGCCTCTTCACAAAAGCTCCCCCCCTCACACACGCACAGCAAGAGAAACAGGGATATCTGGGCAAAGAGCTCCCTTCGCTGCTTTTTTAATTTTTTTTTAAGGGGACTAGACAGGTCAGCTAAAACGGTGATATGGCAGTTACACTTGATCAAGGAGGAAGATTTTTTTTTTTTACAAAGTGCTATCGCCTACGTTTTCCCAAAAAAAAAAAGCAGATGTACAACAGAAATAGCAACAGTTCAAGAGCCAGATTGCTTGCAACAATTATAATGTTACTTAAGACTTAGATTCCAAAGGCCTCTGCCTAGACTTAATTAGGAAAGAACTTTTTAATCCGCATTCCAGAGAAAGGTTTAACCCCTTGGGAAGGTGGACGAGGTGTCTGAAATGAAGAGATGCACCATACCGCTTTCCCCGTCACATTTCTGCTGTCAACGTATCCAACTCTGTGCTGGTGTCAAAGGACTCAGAGATGCAACACGTGTCTGCTAGATACAATTTCAGGCCCTTTGATGCAAGAAGAGGCTTGCAGTGCACGGTTACACTGACTACGTGTAGGTCTAGATTCCCCTAAAAGTAGTCAGGACAGATAATAGATCCGTGTTAGGTAGAAACAGTTGATCAGGTTAGAGTTTACAGGTTGTCCTATAAATAACTAAATTTCAAAGCCTGCTTTTCAGTCCTACAACGTTCAACATATTTAAAAAAAAAAAAAGGAGGACATCATAGCACAACACCGACCACATGAGGCCACCAATGGTGAGGATCACGATTCAAGAATTGTATAATTCTATGCAGGTTGGGCAACTTTTCACGTCAGAGTTTGCAGGTTATCTTCTGAATAACGTTTCCCAAGCACTATCCAAGCCTATTTTTGGAGAACTACAGCATTTGGCATCTTCTGTTGACAAGTGGGCAATCCTAGCACGTCACCAACCATGTCAGGATATCACTGGTGATCAATTGAGGAGATTCACCAATTCCTCAAATTTAATTATTGTAGGTTTCTCTGCAAACTTACTCTTCATGTAAAAGTTGCTCTTTGAATACAGGTCCCGAAGCCCTTTCCAAGACTGTTTTGGATTACTACTCAGCTTTGACATATTCTATTGACAAGCAAATATCATGGTACATAGCCAACCACATGAGGCTATCAGTGGTGATGATCGGTTCACCAATTCCTTAGGTTTTGAATCACCCGTATATTTTCATGAAGATTTATCTGAATCACAGAAATTTAAGAATCAAGGTAATCATGATACATGAACTGTACCGATTCTCTGCAGATTGGACAACTCTTCATGAAAGTCTACAGGTTGGCTTTTCAATAAAGGTTCCTAAGCTCCTTCCAAGTCCGTTTTTGGAGTACTACAACGTTTGACATTCTATCGACTAGTGAGCGTAATAACACATCACCGACCATGTGAGGTTATCAACGGTAATGATCAATTCAGTTGATTCAATAATTCCTCAAGGTAATCATTCTTTGCAGATTGAGCAACTCTTCATATAAAAAAAGAGTTTGACCTATGAATAAAAGGTTCCTCAGCACTTTCCAAATCGGTTTTTGTGTTCTACAAAAGGTTTGACATTGTATTGACAAGTGAACATCATAGAAAAATCAGACCATGTGAGCAGGGTGGATAAAAATCATTGATTTAAAAAATAAAATACATTTTTTTTAAAATCAGATTTTTTTGGATTTGAATCTATTTTTTTGATTTTTATCAAATGTATTTTAATAAAAATGCCTTTGGAGCAAAAATCTATCTAAAAAGATAGTTTTCTATTTAAGAAACATTAATAATTTAGTTTATTCAGCGTGAAATGGAGCTTAGTCATGTAGCATGAGGCTGTATATTCTGCAATATTTACATTTTTGGTAAACTCATTCAATGAATCCAAGCTGAGATACCATGCACTGCACTGATGCATTCACACAATTTCACAGTAACCATGAGATAAAGCAAAGTTCAGGAATATCCTTTATCTGGATTGTTTTGCAAATCTATGTACACTAAAAACTGTATGATTAAATCGGTTCTGATAATCGCTGTTTTACTAACCTGACAGCTTATTATTCTAAAATAGGAAACCTTCATTTTGTTTGTAAATATTAAAGAATCTAACTACCAGCAAGAACAATTCCTTACATTTAAAGAGCACCTGTCATTTCAGATCCATCATGGCAGCACCTGTTAGCGGGCATCCACACATCTGCTGCCTCCACGTCCCTCACCTTGTTGTGTCACTGCTGCATCACCAGCCGTCCCATTAAAGTGAATGGGACTGTCGGTGAGTCAACAGCAGGTCAGAGGAGGAGCCACCGCGGGACAAAGATGACAGTTGCTCTTTAAAAATTATGATTAAAATTGGAGTTGTTTTAAATCAAGCCCTTTTACTAGTGATTTAAATAGTAGTTGATTTCAATCAAATCCACCATGCATGTGAGGCTGTCAACGGTGATTGATTCAGGAAGGTCACAGATTTAAATTTGAATTAACCCGATTACTTCCATGAACATTTATCCGATTGGTAGAGAATTACACAGTGCAAATATCCCGGTAATCACGATTCATGAATTGTATGATTTTTTGCAAAATGGACAAATATTCATGTAAGAGTTCACAGGTTGTCTTTTGAAAAAAAAAAAAGGTTTCTAAGCACCTTCCAAGACAGTTTTGGAGTACTACAACATTTGATATATCCTATTGAAACGTGAACAATCATGGCGCACATCAACCACATGAAGCTATCAAGGGCAATGACCAATTCAAGACATTCAGCAATTCCCCAAAGTAATCATGACCGTTTTATGAATTTTACGATTCTCTGCAGATTGGACAACTCTTCATGGAAGAGTTTACAGGTTGTTATTTGAATAAAGATTCCCAAGTACTTTCCAAGTCTGTTTTGGATCACCACCACATTTGACATATTCTATTGACAAGTGGACAATCGTAGGACATCACCAGCCACATGAGAATATCAATGGTGATGATAAGTTCGTGAAATTCCCCAATTTCTCAAGTTTTAAAATTACCCTGAATATTTCTATGAAGACTTATCTGATTGGTAGAGAATAACACAATTTATGAATCCAGGTAATCATGAGCAATTTGCAGATTGGACAGCTCTTCGTGTAAGAGTTTACAGGTTGTCTTTTGAATAAAGGTTCCACTTCCTAAGCAATTTCCAAGCCTATTTTGTAGTACTTCAACATTTGAAAAGTGAACAAACACGGCACATCGCAGATTGGACAACTCCTCGTGAAAGAGCTTACAGGTTGACCTTTCAAGTCTGTTTGAGTTCTACAAAGTTAACACATGATACTACCAACCACGTGAGGCTATCAATGATGATGACCAACTCGGGAAATACCCTTGACCTTGTATTCTCCCATCTCTGCAACCCTGGCAACCTCACCAACATCCCTTTCCTCTCTCTGATCACAACCTCATTAGTTTCACTGTATCCTTGCCTTCAACCACCCATCCCTCCAAGAAGGAACCTTCGCCACTTTAACACTTCTCTTCTCTATTCTGCTACTGACCACCTATATGACATAATCTCTCCCCTGTCCTGTCCTGACCTGGCCATCTGTCTACAACAGTTCACTCTCATCATCACTAGATGTACTTGCTCCTCTAACCACAGGCAGAATCAGGCCCTGACAGTTAGAACCCTGGCAAATCGACAACACTAGAAATCTCAAGAGACATTGCTGTTGGTCTTGAACGACTGTGGTGTAAAACCAAACGCCTGCAAGACTTCACCTCATATAAATCTGCCCTTCTAAAATACAATTCCTGCCTCTATGCTGCCAAACAAGCCTACTTTATCTCTCATTAATACCTTATCATCCAGTCCCTGTTGGCTCTTCTTAACCTTTAACTCTCTGCTTCGTCCCCCACCCCCTCTACCCACTAACTCAATCACTGCCCAAGAGATTGCCAATCACTTCAAAGACAAGATTGAAGCAATTCGTGAGGACACCTCCACTGTGCGTACATCTTTCCCACCCAACATACCTTGCCTAACAGCACATTCAACACTCTGCTCTTTTGAATTGGCTACTACTGAAGAGGTTACAAAACTTCTCGGATGCCCACCTAACCAATTGCCCCTTGGATCCTGTTCCCTCACAACTACTACGGACACCCTCTTTTTCTATCCTATGCTCCCTCACATCTTCAATCTCTCCCTCTCTAGTGGCACCTTCCCCTCCCCTCTAAAACATACGCAGATCACTCCCATACTTAAAATGCCCTCACTGGACCCAACCAACCTGAACAACTTAAGACCCATCTCATTGCTCCCAATCACCTCTAAACTTCTAGAACGCATAGTCTATAACCGTCTTAGCTCCTACCTCTTACAGTCTGGCTTTCACTCACAGCAGTCCAAGGAAACTGCCTTACTAAAACTCACTAACGATTTAGTAACTGCTAAAACCAACAGCCAGTAGTCCATGCTCCTACTACTTGACCTCTCTGCGGCCTTTGTTACTGTTGACCACCAGCTCCTTCTCAACAAACTACATTCCCTTGGCTTCCGAGATTCTGCTTTATCCTGGCTCTCTGCCTACCTATCACAGCGCTCCTTCAGTGTAACCTACAACTCTGTCTCCTCCTCTCCATTGCCCCTTTTTGTGGGGGTCCCCCAAGGCTCTGTTCTTGGACCCCTTTCCTTCTCTATCTACACCTCCTCCCTTGGACACTTGATAACCGCCCACGGCTTCCAATACCACTTATACGCTGATGACACCAAAATATGTCTACTCCTCACCTCACTCCTTCAGTCTCCTCTCGCATTACCAACTTAATAACTGACATATCAGCATGGATGTCGCACCACTTCTTTAAACGAAATCTCTCTAAAACTGAGCTATTAATATTCCCCCATGCCCCCTCCATTACTTTTCCATCAAAATCAACAATGCAACCATCAGTCCCCTCCCTCACACCAGGGTACTAGGTGTAATCCTGGACTCTGACTTGTCATTTCAGCCTCAAGTCCAATCGTCAAAATTTTGTAGAATTACCTCCGTAACATCTCTAAAATTCGCCCCTTTTTAACAAATTACACCACCAGGCTCCTTATTCACTCCCTTGTTATCTCTCGCCTTGACTATTGCAACTTTCTTCTCATTGGCCTGCCTCTCCATAGGCTTTCCCCTCTTCAGTCTATCATGAATGCTGCTGCCAGACTTATACACCTTACCAACCACTCAGTGTCTGCCAACCCTATCCTCCAATCCCTACACTGACACCCAAATCACCCAGCGAATTAAGTTCAAAATACTAACCACGACATACAAAGCCATTCACAACCCGAGCTACATCACCAATCTTGTCTCCAAATATCACCCAAATCGTCCTCTCCGCTCTTCTCAAGACCTCCTACTCTCAAGCTCTCTTGTCTCCTCCTCCTATGCGCGTCTCCAGGATTTCTCCAGAGGCTCTCCCATCCTCTGAAAGTTGCTACCTCAACCTGTCCGGCTATCCCCTACTCTTGCTACCTTCAGGCGATCCCTGAAAACTCATCTCTTCAGGAAAGCCTATCACGTCTCCAACTAATCTTTTACCACTTCCATCAGCTCATTCCCCACAGTTACAACCTTTTGTACCACCTGTCCCACCCTATTAGATGGTAAGCTCTTCTGAGCAGGGCCCTCTTAATCCTCTTGTATTTTATTGTATTATCACTGTATTGTCTCCCTTTTTATATTGTAAAAAGCTGCATAAACTGTTGGCGCTATATAAATCCTGTATAATAATAATAAAGATTTATCTGATTGGTAGAGAATCACAATCTATGAATCGAGGTAATAACGATTTATGAATTGCATGATTATCTGTAGATTGGACAACTCTTCATAGGAGCAGTCTGCAGGTTGTTCTTTCAAATACAGGTTTCGAAGTTCTTTCAAAGTCTATTTCGGAGTACCACAAAGTTTGACATGATTCATTCACAAGTGGACAATTATAGCACATCACCAACCATGTGAGGGTGTCAATGGTGGATTACCAATTTTTCAGATTCCTCAAGGTAATCATTTATGAACTGAATCATTCTTAGCCGAATGGACAATTCTTCATATGGAAGAGTTTACAGGTTTTCCTTTCAAATACAGGTTCCTAAGCACTTTCCTAGTCTGTTTTGGAGTTCTACAAAGTTGACAAGTGGACTTCATAGCACATCACCAACCATGTGAGGCTAACAATGGTGATGACCAACTTCTCAAGGTAATCATCATTCATGAATTGTGCGATTCTTTGCAGATTGGACAATTCTTCTTGGAAGAGTGTACAGGTTGTCCTTTAAATAAAAGTTGCCAAGAACTTTCCAAGTCTGTTTTAGAGTACTACAACATCTCACATATCCTACAGACAAGTGAACAAACATGGTGCATCACCAACCACCTGAGGATTTAAATAGTGATGATCAATTCAGAAGATATACCAATTCCTCAAGTTTTAAATTAACCTGCATAGTTCCATGAAGATTAATCTGATTGGTAGAGAATAATACAATGAATCCAGGTAATCATAGTTCATGAAGTAAGAGAGTTTACAGGTTGTCCTTTCAAAAAAAAATAAAAAAAATAAAAGGTTCCTAAGCACTTTTCAAGTGTGTTTTGGCCTTCTATAAAATATGTCAAGTGGACTTCATAGCACATCACCAACCGTGCAAGGTCATTATTGGTGATGACTAGCTCAGGAGATATCTCAAGGTAATCGTCATTCATGAATTGTGTGATTCTTTTACAGATTGGACAACTCTTCTTGAATGAGTTGACAGGTTGACCCTTAAATAAAAGGTTGCCAAGAACTTTCCAAGTCTGTTATGTAGTTCTAGAAAGTTGACAAGTGAACTTGATAGCCTTATGTGGTTGGTGATGTGCTATCGAATGTGATGACCAATTCAGAAGATATCTCAATCATCATTCAGAGTGGATTTACAGGTTGTCCTTTAAATAAAGGTTGCCAAGAACTTTCCAAGTCTGTTATGTAGTTCTAGAAAGTTGACAAGTGAACTTGATAGCCTTATGTGGTTGGTGATGTGCTATCGAATGTGATGACCAATTCAGAAGATATCTCAATCATCATTCAGAGTGGATTTACAGGTTGTCCTTTAAATAAAGGTTGCCAAGAACTTTCCAGGTCTGTTCTGGAGTGCTACAAGGTTTGAAATATGCTATCGACATTGAAATGAATGGGTTCCCTTATGCACATAGCGCTTGAATGCGTGAAAAACCACGCATGAACGTGGCACGACTTTGTGTGCATTCTAAATATGCCTAGGTGCGAAAGCGTGTTCCAAGCACGTTCCATTTAGGGCAGCCAATCCTTTTTTAGTGGGCTGCCCTTTCGTGTGAAAAAGAAGTCTAAAGACTTGCAGCACCGAGCCACGACCATGTTTGCACATGTTGGGTGTGCCATTAAGAATTGCCCTCCAATGCTGGTTTCCCGTGTCGGGAAAGTTCACGATTTTAGGTCTGTCCTGGCCATGCAGAGATGTGAACCTATCCTTAAGCCTCAAGGTCCCCCAATTAGTTCCTGTGGTCCTCATACCCCAGCACAGAGAACAGTGAGATCCCCCCCCCCCTCCCCCTGCTCCGTTACAGGTGTATATTCTTCTAACCACAGATCAGCGTTTACCTCGTCCTACCCGGGAGCATTATAAAAAACATTCAAGAAATGTGCTGGAGCCGGGAGTTCACAGAGCCAATCCAGATGTGTTCTCGGCGGCTCCCAAGTCTGGTGTATGTGTGGCAGTCTCCAGCCCCTGGCTGCAAGTGAAGACCTGGAAGGTCCAGCAGAACAAACAGACGGGATGCCTGGAAGAGGGAGGACCGCGGCACGCCAGGATCTGGGAATGTTCAGCGCGCCTGCGCTGCCAAAGTGACGTTAACCTCTGAGCTGCCAGCGGGGGGCCCCACAGCTGTAAAATGAGACTCGGGTCATTCAAGTCTGCCGATGGGTTACATCTACGAGCGCTCGTAGGAAGATCGACTGAAGGTATTCTGAGCTGTGGGGCTGATTCAGGAAAACAAAAAGGCTGAACATACACTGTACAATCTCTACCACTGACTAGTGCAAGGGCCTGCCTGAACGGATACTAATTGAACAGATTGCTGAATAGGTAATTCTAAAGGAAACTGAACAGAAATTGTACAGTGTATGGCCACCTTTAAAAAGGAAGAAGTAGGAAACCATAACCCTACGATCTGATCGTACAATCAACTTTAGATCAACCAAACATATGTAATATGAGGACCTACCTAAACTATCCAATCAATCTCTATCCAATAAGAAAGGCCCTTGCACTACATAGTGGAAGGTAGATGTAATAGAGATTGTACAGATTGTTAAATAGTTAGTGACCATACAGGACTAAGTCCAATGGTCCCCCATACATGAAACAATCTGACTGTACAATCAAACGTAGATTAATTATGATTTGAGGAGCTACTTAACCTCTCCAAGGATAGGAGGGTCTACCCAGGGTGGATTTGATTTAAAACATTTTTAAAGAGCAACTGTCTTCTCTGTCCTGCACTGGCTTCTCCTCTGACCTGCTTAATGGGACGGCTGGTGATGCGGCAGTGACACAACAAGGTGAGGGACGTGGCGGCAGCAGGCGAGTGGATGCCGCTAACAGGGCGCTGCCATGATGGATCTGAAATGACAGGTGCTCTTTAAATGTAAGGATTTGTTCTTGCTGGTAGTTAGAATCTTTAATATTTGCAAACAAAATGGGTTTCCTATTTAGGATAATAAGCTGTCAGGTTAGTAAAACAGCGATATCAGAACCGATTAAATTATTAAATCGTACAGTTTGCAGTGTACATAGATTTGCATAACAATGGGATAAAAGAAATATTTCTGAACTTGCAGAATATACAGCCTCATGCTACATAACTAAGCTCCATTTCATGCTGAATAAATTAAATTATTAATGTATCTTAAATAGAAAACCACCTTTGGATTTTTAGTTTTCTACTTCAAAAGCATTTTATTAAAATAAATTTGATTAAAAAAAAAAATCAGATTTGATTTTTTTTTTTTAAATCATTGATTTATATCCACCCTGGAGCTGCCCAACTTCTCCAAGGATAGGAGGGAGCTGCCCAACTTCTCCAAGGATAGGAGGGAGCTGCCCAACTTCTCCAAGGATAGGAGGGAGCTGCCCAACTTCTCCAAGGATAGGAGGGAGCTGCCCAACTTCTCCAAGGATAGGAGGGAGCTGCCCAACTTCTCCAAGGATAGGAGGGAGCTGCCCAACTTCTCCAAGGATAGGAGGGAGCTGCCCAACTTCTCCAAGGACAGGAGGGAGCTGCCCAACTTCTCCAAGGACAGGAGGGAGCTGCCCAACTTCTCCAAGGACAGGAGGGAGCTGCCCAACTTCTCCAAGGACAGGAGGGAGCTGCCCAACTTCTCCAAGTATAGGAGGGAGCTGCCCAACTTCTCCAAGGATAGGAGGGAGCTGCCCAACTTCTCCGAGGATAGGAGGGAGCTGCCCAACTTCTCCGAGGATAGGAGGGAGCTGCCCAACTTCTCCGAGGATAGGAGGGAGCTGCCCAACTTCTCCGAGGATAGGAGGGAGCTGCCCAACTTCCCCGAGGATAGGGAGGAGCTACCCAACTTCTCCGAGGATAGAGAGGAGCTACCCAACTTCCCCGAGGATAGAGAGGAGCTACCCAACTTCCCCGAGGATAGAGAGGAGCTACCCAACTTCCCCGAGGATAGAGAGGAGCTACCCAACTTCCCCGAGGATAGAGAGGAGCTACCCAACTTCCCCGAGGATAGAGAGGAGCTACCCAACTTCCCCGAGGATAGAGAGGAGCTACCCAACTTCCCCGAGGATAGAGAGGAGCTACCCAACTTCCCCGAGGATAGAGAGGAGCTACCCAACTTCCCCGAGGATAGAGAGGAGCTACCCAACTTCCCCGAGGATAGAGAGGAGCTACCCAACTTCCCCGAGGATAGAGAGGAGCTACCCAACTTCCCCGAGGATAGAGAGGAGCTACCCAACTTCCCCGAGGATAGAGAGGAGCTACCCAACTTCCCCGAGGATAGAGAGGAGCTACCCAACTTCCCCGAGGATAGAGAGGAGCTACCCAACTTCCCCGAGGATAGAGAGGAGCTACCCAACTTCCCCGAGGATAGAGAGGAGCTACCCAACTTCCCCGAGGATAGAGAGGAGCTACCCAACTTCCCCGAGGATAGAGAGGAGCTACCCAACTTCCCCGAGGATAGAGAGGAGCTACCCAACTTCCCCGAGGATAGAGAGGAGCTACCCAACTTCCCCGAGGATAGAGAGGAGCTACCCAACTTCCCCGAGGATAGAGAGGAGCTACCCAACTTCCCCGAGGATAGAGAGGAGCTACCCAACTTCCCCGAGGATAGAGAGGAGCTACCCAACTTCCCCGAGGATAGAGAGGAGCTACCCAACTTCCCCGAGGATAGAGAGGAGCTACCCAACTTCCCCGAGGATAGAGAGGAGCTACCCAACTTCCCCGAGGATAGAGAGGAGCTACCCAACTTCCCCGAGGATAGAGAGGAGCTACCCAACTTCCGCGAGGTTAGAGAGGAGCTACCCAACTTCCGCGAGGTTAGAGAGGAGCTACCCAACTTCCCCGAGGATAGAGAGGAGCTACCCAACTTCCCCGAGGATAGAGAGGAGCTACCCAACTTCCCCGAGGATAGAGAGGAGCTACCCAACTTCCGCGAGGTTAGAGAGGAGCTACCCAACTTCTCCAAGGACAGGGAGGAGCTACCCAACTTCTCCAAGGACAGGGAGGAGCTACCCAACTTCTCCAAGGACAGGGAGGAGCTACCCAACTTCTCCAAGGACAGGGAGGAGCTAGCCAACTTCTCCAAGGACAGGGAGGAGCTACCCAACTTCTCCAAGGACAGGGAGGAGCTACCCAACTTCTCCAAGGACAGGGAGGAGCTAGCCAACTTCTCCAAGGACAGGGAGGAGCTAGCCAACTTCTCCAAGGACAGGGAGGAGCTAGCCAACTTCTCCAAGGACAGGGAGGAGCTAGCCAACTTCTCCAAGGACAGGGAGGAGCTAGCCAACTTCTCCAAGGACAGGGAGGAGCTAGCCAACTTCTCCAAGGACAGGGAGGAGCTAGCCAACTTCTCCAAGGACAGGGAGGAGCTAGCCAACTTCTCCAAGGACAGGGAGGAGCTAGCCAACTTCTCCAAGGACAGGGAGGAGCTAGCCAACTTCTCCAAGGACAGGGAGGAGCTAGCCAACTTCTCCAAGGACAGGGAGGAGCTACCCAACTTCTCCAAGGACAGGGAGGAGCTAGCCAACTTCTCCAAGGACAGGGAGGAGCTACCCAACTTCTCCAAGGACAGGGAGGAGCTACCCAACTTCTCCAAGGACAGGGAGGAGCTACCCAACTTCTCCAAGGACAGGGAGGAGCTACCCAACTTCTCCAAGGACAGGGAGGAGCTACCCAACTTCTCCAAGGACAGGGAGGAGCTACCCAACTTCTCCAAGGACAGGGAGGAGCTACCCAACTTCTCCAAGGACAGGGAGGAGCTACCCAACTTCTCCAAGGACAGGGAGGAGCTACCCAACTTCTCCAAGGACAGGGAGGAGCTACCCAACTTCTCCAAGGACAGGGAGGAGCTACCCAACTTCTCCAAGGACAGGGAGGAGCTACCCAACTTCTCCAAGGACAGGGAGGAGCTACCCAACTTCTCCAAGGACAGGGAGGAGCTACCCAACTTCTCCAAGGATAGGGAGGAGCTACCCAACTTCTCCAAGGATAGGGAGGAGCTACCCAACTTCTCCAAGGATAGGGAGGAGCTACCCAACTTCTCCAAGGATAGGGAGGAGCTACCCAACTTCTCCAAGGATAGAGAGGAGCTACCCAACTTCTCCAAGGATAGGGGGAGCTACCTAATCTTTCCAATGCTATGAGAACATACCTAACCTCTCCAATATCTTGAGGATCTACCTAACCTCTCCAATCAATCTGTATCAGATCAGACAGGCTCTTGCACTATGCGGTTATTAATAAAGCAAAGGAGATTAACAGACTGCAAAGTATGTGGTGAGCTTTAAACTGACCACACACTGTGCTATTGGATTGTACAATCTCCTGTGGATCTACTAACAAATACACAAAGCAAGTGCAAAGACCTCCCTTATTGGATTCAAATCAAAAAGAACAGTTTAGGTCTGCCCTCATATTGCATCATTTTGGTGAATGTCAAGCAGATTGCACAATCAGATAGATAGTCTATATGGTATCAAGTAGATTGCATACACAATCTGGGGGTGCACAATCGCTGTACAATCTCCTGGACTTTTACCAAAATCATGCAACACGAGGACAAACCTGCACTGCCCTTTTACATTTGCATCCAATCAGGCAAACCCTTGCACGGCATGGCTGGCCACACATATTACAATCTGACTGTACAATCTTTATGCAATCCCTTTGAAGATGGCCATACATTCTAAAATCTGACTTTGCACTCTTTCAAGATGGCAGGGATGGCATTAGGGGGGGAGGGGAGGGGGTCTAACAGACCAGTAATGTCTCCTTTAAAGAGAACCTGTCACCTGCACTATGTTGTTACATAGGGGGCTTATCGGCCCCACTGTGATAGCAATAAAGTAAAAAAATAAAAAAGTAAAAATACAATCTTATTATACAATCTCTTTTGACCCCTCCCCTTTACGACCACCCGACACATACGGGCTTTAACGGCCCCGCGCCACCGCGCTCCCAGGCGACAATGGCGGATCTCGGTGTGGACTAAAGATTGGTAGATGGTGGGACTGATCATGTGACCACGGTGACAAAGGGGGGGGGGGGAGGGGGTCCTACGCTGACCAAAGAAGAAGCTCCAGAACCCTTTTTCAGGTGTGGAGCGTTGCGCGCTGGAGAAAAAAAAAAACGCGCATTTTGATGCTTTTGTAGCGGATTTTCCACACCACTAACTGTCTTTCGGGTGCCATTAATTAATGCCACCGAAGCGCTATGCGAGTTTGCAGCACGTTTCCAAAAGATGCGGCAAAATGCGCGTTTCCAGAAACGGCAACGCGGCCCAAAGGGACACTGAGATGGGCAGGAAGGGGGGGGGGGTTAAGACGGCCCACACACTTTTCAATCTGATTGTGCAATCTTCATACAATCGCTTTAAAAGATATCCATACACTCTACAATTGTATGCTAATTCTTTTAAGACGGCCATACACTCTACAATCTGATTGTATGATTATAGGATGGCTATACACTCTACAACTATATGCAATATCTGGTTCTGCAATAAAATTGTACAATCTACTCTAAGATGGCAATTCATTCTACAATATACTCTAAGATGACCATACAATCTGATTGTACAATCTACTCTAAGATGACCATACACTCTACAATGTGATTGTCCAATCTCTAGTCTATGCAGGGTGATTGCACTGACCTGGTGACAGCACAAGGCTGAGCAGACAGAGGACCAGCATGCTACAAGGGAAGTGTCTGCTCCTGAACCGTCCAATGGGAATGCAGGATTTCTCTGGGGCTCAGTGTAGGGATGTATCCGATCATACAGTGCAGTGTAGGGGGCGGGGGGGATCCTGCATGCAGTGTCCGGTGGTCGCAGTGAAGTCCCGGGATCCGGTAGGTCGGTGCAGAGCGGACGGCGCTCAGTGATCCCCGGTAACTGCGGATTGGAAAAGCAATTAGCACAGCTGAGAGACTCCAGCGGACCCTCGGAGCCCCGCCCACGGGGCACAGCGGGAGCCAATCAGAGCTCGGCCTGGGCGAAGAGCTGCCATTGTCAGCGCAGGTATTGGGGGAAAGAGACAGCCGGGGGAGGGCTTCCCGGCTCAGTACACGTGGTTGGGGTGCAGTACACGGGAGCGGGCGGTAGGGGGAGAGCGAGGTGTGAGATTGGTTAGGCAGGTGTGATGGAGAGGAGGGAGGGGACAGTGCTGGGACAGAACAGAGAAAATAATATAATATAATATAATAAGGAGGGGACAGTGCTGGGACAGAACAGAGAAATATCATATCATATAATATAATATAATATAATATAATATAATATAATATAATATAGAGGGGATAGTGCTGGGATAGAACATAGAAAATAAAATAATATAATGAGGGGACAGAACAGAGGAAAATAAAATATAATATAATAATGAGGGGACAGTGCTGGGGCAGAACAATAATATAATATAATATATAATATAATATGGAGGGGATAGTGCTGGGATAGAACATAGAAAATAATATAATATAATGAGGGGACAGAACAGAGAAAAAGGAAATAATATAATAAAATATAATATAATATAATATGGAGGGGAAAGTGCTGGGATAGAACATAGAAAATAAAATAATATAATATAATATAATAAGGAGGGGACAGTGCTGGGACAGAACAGAGAAAAATAATATAATATAATATAATATAATATAATATAATATAATATAATATAATATAATGTAATATAATATAATATAATATAATATAATATAATATAATATAATAAGGAGGGGACAGTGTTGGAACAGAACACAGAAAAATAATATAATATAATATAATATAATAAGGAGGGGACAGTGTTGGGACAGAACAGAGAAAAACAAAATAATATAATAAAATATATTATAATATAATATGGAGGGGACAGTGCTGGAATAGAATATAGAAAATAAAATAATATAATATAATAAGGAGGAGGGCAGTGCTGGGACAGAACAGAGAAAAATAAAATAATATAATAAATATAATATAATATAACATAATATAATATAATATGGAGGGGACAGTGCTGGGATGAAACATAGAAAATAAAATAATATAATATAATATAATATAATATAATATAATATAATATAATATAATATAAAATAATATAATATAATATGGAGGGGACAGTGCTGGGACAGAACACAGAAAAATAATATAATATAATATAATATAATATAATATAATATAATATAATATAATATAATATAATAAGGAAGGGACAGTGTTGGGACAGAACAGAGAAAAATAAAATAATATAATAAAATATATTATAATATAATAAGGAGGAGGGCAGGGCTGGGACAGAACAGAGAAAAATAAAATAATATAATAAAATATAATATAATATAACATAATATGGAGGGGACAGTGCTGGAATAGAACAGAGAAAAATAAAATAATATAATATAATATGGAGGGCACAGTGCTGGGACAGAACAACACAGAACATAATAGTAATAAAAATAATAATAATATGTTTTATAATTTAACATTTTAAAAATGACACTGCACAGAACTGCATGTGAATCACACAGAAACCGCACAGCGTTCCTGTGCGATTCACATGCAGTTCCTAATGTGAACGGTCCCTTACATTTGCAGACATGGGGGGGGGCGGGGACCACAGAAATTGCTGGCCCCTCGATCCCCCTCCGTCCTGCTCTTTGCAGGATGGGCTGGATGCTACAAAGGTGCGCCTCCTAGTGGCCGCTCCAGGCCGTTCAATCTCTCCTTCTCTTCTCTAGCTGTAACTAGGGAAGGGCAAAAATCATGGCACTTAGAAAATCAGTAGCATCCTCTTTATATTCCACCAGTCCTGTGCTTTCAGAAAATGTATGATTGGTGCTTTTTGAAAAGTTTGAAAGCTGTTAGGCAAAATAATTTTTTTAATAATAGTACAAAAGTTGCAAAATTGGTCTGGCCATCTACGCTTAACCTCTTAACGACCAGCCGCCGCAGTTATACCGCGGCAGTTTGGCACGGCAGCGCAAACCGCCGTAGGGTTACGTCGGCCTCTTTAAGGGGTATAGGGGGCGCCGGGACGATGGAGCCGATGCGCGTGGCCGGCGGCCGCATTGTCCGCAAGCGACCCGCAATCGCTCCTTACAGAGACAGAAAGGGGATCTGTCAGTGTAAACAATGTAAAATCGCCTATTGCGATTTTTTTTTTTTTTTTTACCAAAAATATGTAGAAGAATACATATTGGCCTAAACTGATGAAGAAATTTTGGGGGTTTTTTTTGTTTTTTTGGGGATATTTATAATAGCAAAAAGTATTACAAAAAAGCTTTAGCAAAAAAAATATTGTTTTTTCAAAATTGTCCCCCCTCTTTTTTTGTTTATAGGGCAAAAAATAAAAACCGCAGAGGTGATCAAATACCACCAAAATAAAAGCTCTATTTGTGGGGGGGGAAGGATGTCAATTTTGTTTGAGTACAGAGTCGCACGACTGCGCAATTGTCAGTTAAAGCGACGCAGTGCAGTGTCGCAAAAAATGGCCTGGTCATTAAGTGGGCAAATCCTTCTGCAGCTGAAGTGGTTAAAAATGGAGCACATGGCCCGGCAGAGAATTTCAGAATAAATAAATACTGTATTTATTGGCGTATAACACTCACTTTTTCACCATGAAAATCGGGTGCAAATAGCGTGTGCGTGTTATACGCCAATACTTCAATTTTAGCTGCCTCGGGGGGGACAGGACGAGCACCGTCAGATTACATACAGTGAAAATCTCCTGTTTACTTGGCGGCCTCTGTAATAGAAACTCCTGTCTCCTGGGCCGCTATTTGACCACTGTTCTGTCTATCATAGGAGATTCTCACTGTATGTAATCTGTCGGCGCTCATCCCGCCCCCCTCCCTGTCCCCTCTAGGCTGCAGATGGGCATCAATCAGGCTGCACTGATGGCAATGGTGAGGCTGCTGCATTGGTGGCAATGGCGAGGCTGCATTGATGTGGACTGATGAGGCTGCATTGATGTGGACTGATGAGGCTGCATTGATGTGGACTGATGAGGCTGCATTGATGGCACTTGTGAGGCTGCAGATGGGCATTGATAAGGCTGCATTGATGGCAATGGTGAGGCTGCAGATGGGCTCTGACCCTTATTTTGCTTCAAAGTTCCTTATTTAAAATTTAAGTTTTTTTCCTCAAACTTCCCTCTTAAAATGAATGTGCGTGTTATACGCCGATAAATACGGTATTTAAAAAATCAATTCATCATGTGATCCTTTTTTACTCTTGGTGTGTTTTATGTAATTCTTGCAGATCTGTGCAGTAATCCAGTGTGAAGCTTTCCCTCTGGGCAGTAATAAAGACCGGTTATTGTTGCTCTCTGCAGGGTGACTGGTCTTGTCTCCGCCCGTTTTCGTCAGGGCCCCTCCCAGAACTCATCTTTCTGTGCAGGCTATATGTATAGCACAAGGATGATGCCACTTCTACTTTTGCAAGGTAATATCTGGGTTTGCAAAGGCACTGGATGCACACAGTGGATTATTATTCTTTGTGGCTACTGAGGAATGTAGAGGATTGGTATGTAGAGGAGTTGGTGGCACCCAGGGTTCTCACCCATGCAGGTTGAGGGGCTCAGGGGATGCTTGTCTTCTATGGGGAAGACTGGATTTACTCCAGGATTAATAAGCAATGATACTTGTACTGCATTTCAAGCCACATAAAATCCCATAGGCAAGTTCAATAGCTTATATAAGGAAAATCTGGACCATCAGGCCTCCCATGTAAGTCATGATTACCCTTATAAGCTATATACAGTCAGGTCCATAAATATTGGGACATCGACACAATTCTAATCTTTTTGGCTCTATACACCACCACAATTGATTTGAAATGAAACAAACAAGATGTACTTTAACTGCAGACTTTCAGCTTTAATTTGAGGGTATTTACATCCAAATCAGGTGAACGGTGTAGGAATTACAACAGTTTGTATATGTGCCTAACACTTTTTAAGGGACCAAAAGTAATGGGACAGATTAACAAACATCCATCAAACTTTCACTTTTTAATACTTGGTTGCAAATCTTTTGCAGTCAATTACAGCCTGAAGTCTGGAACACATAGACATCACCAGGCGCTGGGTTTCATCCCTGGTGATGCTCTGCCAGGCCTCTACTGCAACTGTCTTCAGTTCCTGCTTGTTCTTGCCCGTGCAGCAGGTGTTCACTCCCATGCAGCAGGTGCTCACTCCCATGCAGCAGGTGCTCATTCTTATGCGCATGTGCAGAGTCACAGTGAGAGATCAGGGGTCTGTTTAGAGCCCTAATATTTCACCAAAGCCCCCAATGGGGCTTCTAAAAAAAACTGTACAAAATAATATTGTAAAAAATAATTTAATAAATAATATTGTAGAAAATACAAAATAAAATAAAAAAAACATTCTGTTTGCCGCTCCCCAAGAAAAATTTCCACTGGGTGCACACAGTAATGTAAAAGGCTGCACTCCTATACAATTGAGTACATAATACTCCAATAAAGAAGAATCTAAAAAGATAGCATCCACACAGAGGCCATAGACATTGGCCATACAGATGAGAAAATCTTCACTCTTCCCAGGATGTCCATAAGCTATAATGGTGATATATATATACATGGAGCCCTGATGGTCCAGAGTTGCTTGTGCTTGCCCATGAGATTGTTGGTGGTTTAAACTGTAGCGAAATAATTGTTCATATATTTATTTGAAGTACACCTCTATTATTCTCCTAAAGAAGCAAATCTTGTATCTGAGAAACGTGCAGAATCATCTCCAGTGTAGCTCAGTGTACAATTTCCTGTGCAGGAGTGATGTCATCTGAGCAGGGCCAATGAAAATGGTCAGTACCTGGAAGCCAATCTAGATGACAGCGGCCGGCGGGGAGCTCCAGGACACCGCTGCGCTGGAGAGAAAGGTGAGTATAGTTCCTCTTTAAGTGGCCCCTAGTGTAGATTCCTGTTTTGGCCACTAGAGGTCTCCCTTTCCCTATAGATAGGCTATAAATAAAGTTGCAGGGTTAGTTTCAAGAGAGTCCAGGTGTTGGAGGAAGAGAATAGGATTGGCCCCCATGGGAAGTTTTGAGGTCCTCTTCAGAAAGATGTAGACAATTCAGAAACTGGCTTAAGATATTTGTGCTTTTACCATACTGCTTGTGTCTTACAATGAGTGTGGGTTCACATTAGCATGAGTTGGGCCTAAAGCTGGCTAATGGTGCCCGAGCATCAGTTCATTGTCACAACGTTACCTAGGCCCACCTACATTTGGCGTAGTTGGCAGGATAGGCCACAAAGATAAGTCACCCTAGAAAGGAGAAGATAGCAGTGGAATTCTCTGGACGTTTCTGGAAGGTGGGATGTTTATGAGAGCTAGAGGAGGAGCATATATAAGGGGTAAGATAAGTATGAGACAAGCCACTGAGGGAGAGCGGGAGTCTCTGGAGTTGTGATTGAGACTATGGAGTCCGAGAATGGTGTGGGGATGCTAGAGGAATCGGGTCTTTTAGACTTTTTGCCCTGAGGGGAAGACTAGCCTTATATCATCTGGGCACTGTGGAGGTGATGTTACCCATCAGCTCTGATTGTGCAGGTTCTACTTTCAGAAGCTACCCCAGTTGAGCGATCCTCAGGACCTGATTTTCACCTTGAGGCGGTGAAGGGGTCAAGTTCCAAAAGACTATCCGTGATTTCTAAGTTGATTCAGGGCTTGTTCGGATTGAAGCCCCATGTGTTGGGTCCCTAGTGTTGGGCCTGGAGCTGCTAATGGTACCTGAGAATCAGTTCTTTGTATAGCACCCTCTTAGTATAGGATGCTAGGTAAATTTAGTTTTTGGCTTGCACTGTAGTCAGAGGAGCAGTGATATACTATGCATTTGCCTTGGTCTGCTCATGGTTTCACAGGTTGGGAGTTTGATTGTTTACCCCTGCCTCTGAGAGAAGCTTCCAGAGCTTTGGGGGCAGGAAATTTAAATGACTGGCCTGAATATTTACTATGCCCAGGCCAATCTCTGGGGGGAGGTGTGTCTAGAAGGTAGTCTTAGAGGTGGTAAATAGCCTGAAGCCTAGAGGAGATGGTCCCTTTTTTTTTTATCCCACGAGGAATGGATCTGTGAGCATCAGAGGACTGCTTTCCCTTGAAGCACCTCTGAACTGAATGCTGGACTTCTCTATCAAGGGATCAAGTCTGAGAATGTTGCTGCTCTATGACTGGTGAGTAGAGATCCTGACTGACTTCCCACAACAGCGTAATCTGAGAGACCTGCCTCATGGTCCCCAGCTATGAGACTTTAGCTATTGTGGAGTTATCTCATGGTCCCCAGTTATGTGACTTTAGCTATTCTGGAGCTAGCTCATGGTCCCCAGCTATGAGACTTTAGCTATTCTGGAGTTATCTCATGGTCCCCAGCTATGAGACTTTAGCTATTCTGGAGTTATCTCATGATCCCCAACTATGAGATTTTAGCTATTGTGGAGTTATCTCATGGTCCCCAGCTATGTGACTTTAGCTATTCTGGAGCTAGCTCATGGTCCCCAGCTATGAGAAAATAGACTGTTCTGTAAACTATCTCATGGTTCCCAGCTGTGAGAGCTAGACAGTTCTACCTTTACCAAGAGAAGAGTGTCCTCTGCCAATTGTTCTAAGCATTTTGGAGTATCCTAGCCACTTATCCCTTCTGCACACAGTAAATCTTAACAAGACATCCCTTAGACTGTTTAATGGAGCCAGAGTGGAAGGACTGTTGTTTGTGTGACTGGCAGCCACTTTACTACATAGGGAGAACCGGTCTGGTTATCAGCAGTTTCTTTGGGGGTAGCGCTACATTTGTCACAGCATTACTTTGGCCCCGCCTACATGCTTACTTAGCATCTTATTATGGAAACACAGACCTGTAACTGCACATTTTAGAAAAATACAAAGCTAGTAGGCAGGGCCGGAACAAGGGGTGGGCAGGAGAGGCAGCTTCCCTGGGCACTGTGGTATCATGTAAAGTGAAGGGGGGGGGGGGGGGGCGCTACAAGGGGATTGGGGGAAGGATATTTGTGTTGAAAGGGGAAACTTGGGGGGCAGCAGGGGGTAAGTATTGTTCTAGGAGGGGACATTTGGGGGCGGGGTGTTAAGAGAGGTGATTTAGGGGCATTTGTGTTGGGGGGAGGGAAAGAAGATTTGTGCCAGGAAGGAGGGATTTGATGGAAATTTGTGCTGGGAGTTGAAGTGGGGGGTAATATGTACTAGAAGGGGAAATTTCAGGGGTAGAGGATTTGTGCTAGGAGGGGTGATTTTTTTTTTGGGGGGGGGCATTTGAGCTGGGGGGCTTTGGGGGATGGGGGTGCACAGATTTGTGCTGAGAGGGGGGATTTTAGCATAGGGGGCGGATTTGTACTGGAAGAAGAAAGAACTTATGCTTAGGGGGCAAGCATGCAGATTAGTGTTTTTGTGGGGGGAGTTTTGCTGACATATAATTCTCATGCATCTTTGGGGGGGGGGGATTGTAGTTTGGCATGTTGGACGCTAGATGACCTTGTCCCAGCACTGCTAGCAGGGATGAGCTTAGGTTTGGCAAAGCACCTTGTCCCCATATTGATGATAATAAGGGCCTCATCTCCACAACCCTGACTTTGGTTTTGGGGGTCTGCGGGCGGGGGGCTTATTGGAATCTGGAAGCCCTCTTTAATAGTAAGGGGGCACCTAGTGACCGCCCCCACACGTGACTGAGTATGGCAGGGCTCGACAAAACCCAGGTGCCAGCTCGCAATGGCAACAGGAAATTGCTTCCTGGCACCTGGGCTACACTGCAGCAGAGGTCTGGATTCCTGCGACGTGGCCCCCCTACGGGTGCGCGGACTTAGGTCGAGCTGGAAACATTGAGGCCGTGGCTTTGCGGCCTGCTGGAGTGAGATACACGCTCCTTTCTGCGAACCAGCGCCCTCCTTTGGTGGGTGGTGCTGTGATGAGCGCCGCTTGCTTTCACTGCCCGCCAACCTTCGACATCATCTTCCCAGTTTGACAGCTGGGGTTGAGGTTTTGGGTCTGATCGGTTGTCTGTTCCTTACCGTCCCTGTGGATGGGGAGTGCCACCTCATCAGTGCCGCCTGTCAGTGCCGCCTATCAGTGCCACCTGTCAGTGCCATCTCAGTGCTGCTCATCAGTGCTTAGTGCTGCCTATCAATGCCACCTGCCAGTGCTTCCCATCAATGCCACCTGTCAGTGCTTCCCATCAATGCCACCTGTCAGTGCTTTCCATCAATGCCACCTGTCAGTGCTGCCTATCAGTGGCACCTGTCACTGCTGCCCATCAGTGCCACCTGTCAGTGCTGCCCATCAGTGCCACCTGTCAGTGCTGCCCATCAGTGCCCCCTATTAGTGCTACCTGTCAGTGACACCTCAGTGCTGCCCATCAGTGCCACCTGTCAGTGCTGCCTATCAGTGTCATCTGTCAGTGCTGCCTATCAGTGTCATCTGTCAGTGCTGCCTATCAGTTCCAACTGTCAGTGCTGCCTATCAGTGCCACCTGTCAGTGCTGCCCATTAGGGCCACCTGTCAGTGCCTATCAGTGCCACCTTAGTGTTGCCCATCAATGCCACCTGTCAGAGCCCATCAGTGCCACCTTAGTGTTGCCCATCAATGCCACCTGTCAGTGCCCATCATTGCCGCCTATCATGGCCACCTGTCATTGTCCATTAGTGCCACCTGTCAGTGCCGCCTATCAGTGCCACCTGTCAGTGCTGCCCATCAGTGCCCCCTTTTAGTGCTACCTGTCAGTGACACCTCAGTGCTGCCCATCAGTGCCACCTGTCAGTGCTGCCTATCAGTGCCATCTGTCAGTGCTGCCTATCAGTTCCAACTGTCAGTGCTGCCTATCAGTGCCACCTGTCAGTGCTGCCTATCAGTGCCACCTGTCAGTGCTGCCCATTAGGGCCACCTGTCAGTGCCTATCAGTGCCACCTTAGTGTTGCCCATCAATGCCACCTGTCAGGGCCCATCAGTGCCACCTTAGTGTTGCCCATCAATGCCACCTGTCAGTGCCCATCATTGTCGCCTATCATGGCCACCTGTCATTGTCCATTAGTGCCACCTGTCAGTGCCGCCTATCAGTACCACTTGTCAGTGCTACCTGTCAGTGCCCATTAGTGCCACCTGTCAGTGCTGCCTATCAGTGCCCGTCAGTGCCACCTCAGTGTTGCCTATCAGTGCCACCTGTCAGTGCCCATCACTGCCACCCCAGTGTTGCCCATCAATGCCACCTGTCAGTGCCACCTAAGTGTTACCCATCAATGCCACCTGTCAGTGCCCATCATTGCCACCTCAGTGCCACCTGTCAGTGCCCATCAAAGCCACCTGTCAGTGCCCATCAGTGCCACCTCAGTGCTGCCTATTGGTACCCATTATTGCCACCTGTCAGTGTCCATCAGTGCCACCTCATCAGTGCCCATTAGTGCAGCCTATCAGCGCACATCAGTGAAGGAGAAAAATAACTTATTTGCAAAATCTTTTAGACTTTTTTCGCTTGGCTTCAGACGTGAGCCATTTTTATTGCCCGACGCCCCAGACATGCAGTTCTGGGCACTGGGCAGAGGATTTAAAAAACTGGGCCAAGCCCAACCCCTTAAAAACAACTCCACACTATAATCCCCCCTCCATCAAATGATTTGCACCAGCGCACAAAGCAAGGTTCATAAAGACATGGATGAGCGAGTTTGGGGTGGAGGAACTTGACTGACCTGCACAGGGTCCTGAACCCAACCCAATAGTGAGAGTGATATACTCCCAAAGAGGGAAATCGCGTCTAAAGGGATGCAGACCATGCCACTTTCCTCATTAGAACCCTGCAAGTGCAGCAGCTTATAGTTTACATGTATTTTTCTAAATTTAAAGGGAAACTCCACTTTCATTGGGGGAAAAAAATTGCAAAAAAAAATTTTCATATACAATTGCTATACTGTAGTCATATTGTAATTGTATGTTATTAAAAATTACCTTTCCTTTTCAATTTGCAGCTCTGTAATTGCATTATGGTAACCTGGAGGTGTTCTGTACACAGGTGGCATATAGAACGCTCCCCAGAAATATCATTTTCTGCTTGCGTGATTGGCTCACTGATTTTGTCTCCCACAGACTGGCTACAGTAGGTGCTCATGTGGTACAAAGATTAGTCCTGTCAATTTAACCACTTCGCGTCCGTAGGGCGTCCTGGGACGTCCTCGACTTTGCGGGGCTATAGCTACAGACATCATTCAGATATCGGCTTTTTCCGCCGGTGATTCCCTACACCATAAGAACGATCATATCAGCCGCCCTCCGGTGCTTGTACCGACTCACCGCCTCCATCGATGAGTCGGACACAGGATCCGCCAGCCGCGGATGGTCAACATAGAGATTTCCGGCGGACCAGATGGTCGCCGGAGTCTCTATGATTGTTCGGAGGCCGGGCACGATGTTATGACGTCACGCCCTGCCTCTGCATTCAAAAAAAGCTGGGAAGCGGTGATCTTTTTTTTTTTAATTTTAGGCTTCCCAGCCTAGAGGTGAGATGTGGGGTCTTATTGACCCCATATCTCACTGTAAAAAGGAACGATCGTGCCATATTCCTATTACAAGGGATGTTTACATTCCTTGTAATAGGAATAAAAGTGATCAAATTTTTTTTTTTTTTAGATGTCAAACTAAAAAAATAAAAGTCAAATTAACAATAAATAAAAAATTAAATTAAATCATTCTAGCCCTAGACCTCCTCTGTAACTCGAAACATGTAACCAGTAAAAAATTTTAAAGCGTCGCCTATGGGGATTTTTAAGTACCAAAGTTTGGCGCCATTCCACGAGTGTGTGCAATTTTGCAGTGTGACATGTTAGGTATCTATTTACTCGGCATAACTTCATCTTTCACAATATGCAAAACAATTGGGCTAACTTTAATGTTTTGGGGTTTTTTTAAGCAAAAGAAACGCGTTCGAAAAATTGCTGCGCAAATACCGCGCGAGATCAAAAGTTACAATGTATTCTCTAGGGTCTTTGCTAAAAATATATATATAATGTTTGGGGGTTCTATGTAATTTTCTAGCAAAAAAATTATGAATTTTACATGTAGGACAGAAATGTCAGAATTGGCCTGGGCACGAAGTGGTTAAGAAGGTGCTTCTAATGACAACTCATTATGTGTATAAAAGACACCTGTCCACAGAATCTCTTTCTTCCATTCAAACCTCCCCATCATGGGCAAGACCAAAGAGCTGTCAAAGGACGTCGGGGACAAGATTGTAGACCTGCCCAAGGCTGGAATGGGCTACAAGACCATCAGAAAGAAGCGTGATGAGAAGGAGACAACTGTTGGACCGAATATTCACAAATAGAAGAAATACAAAATAACCATCAATCGCCCTCAGTCTGGAGCTCCATGCAATATTTCCCTTCATGGGATAAGAATGATCATGAGAAAAGTGAGGATTCAGCCCAGAACTACACGAGAGGAGCTTGTGAATGATCTTAAGGCAGTTGGGACCACAGTCACCAAACAAACCATTGGTAACACAATGCACCGCCATTGATTGAGATCCTGCAGCGCCCGCAAGGTCCCCCTCCTCAAGAAGACACATGTACAGCCCATCTGAGGTTTGCTAATGAACATCTAAATGATTCAGAGAAGGATTGGGAGAAAGTGCTGTGGTCAGATGAGACCAAAATTGAGCTCTTTGGCATTAACTTGACTCGCCGTGTTTGGAGGAAGAAAAATGCTGACTATGACCCTAAGAACACCATCCCTACAGGCAAGCATGGAGGTGGAAACATGATGCTTTGGGCTGTTTCTCTACTAAAGATACAGGCCGACTTTGCCTCATTGAGGGGCCAATGGACGGGGCCATGTATTGTAAAATCTTGGATGAGAACCTTCTTCATTCAGCCAGAACACCGAAGATGGGTAATGGAGAATGCGTCTTCCAGCATGACAATGACCCAAAACGTACTGCCAAGGCAACAAAGGAGTGGCTCAAGGTGAAGCACATTGAGGTCATGGAGTGG
Organism: Lithobates clamitans; assembly: GCA_037952925.1. NCBI lineage: Eukaryota > Metazoa > Chordata > Amphibia > Anura > Ranidae > Lithobates > Lithobates clamitans. The sequence goes on from JBBGZY010001868.1 coordinate 736,542, forward strand.
CCTATCCAGTCTTCAGACCTTAATCCTCTGGAAAATCTATGGAGTGTTAGGAGAATGGGCAATACTTTGGCATGGCCACATCTGGCGCACTCCCGTGCGCATTGGTGCGCGCATGGGGAATTGGAGCACGCAGGTGCATGGCGATGCACTATACACCCTGCCCCCACCCCATAGAACACTGTACCCCTCACTGTACACCCTGCCCCACCTAATAGAACCCTGCACCCCTCACTAAACACCCTGCCCCCACCCCATATAACCCTGCACCCCTGACTCTAGACCTTGCCCCCACCATATAGAACCCTGCACCCCTCACTATAGACCAGCCCCCCACCTCCTATAACCCTGCACCCCTCACTATACACCCGCCCCCACCCTTCACTATTCACTCTGACCTACTGTACTCTATAACACGCTGCTCTGCTCACTATTCACCCAGCATGGACACTGTATAACACTGTACCGCTCACTATTCACCTGCCCCCAACCCAATCTTCCCCAAATTGTATAACACTGCACCACAATTTACCCTTCTCCAACCCCATATTGATTCATTATTCAACACTGCACACTAATTGTACAAGAGATCACCCATCTTTCCCATGTATAATGCTGCATCCATTACTATGCACTCTTCCTCCCACCCTATACAGCTGCTTTCCAGTACTGGGGAGGCCCAATTTGTAGACAACTGCACTTGTTTAGGATGTACCCTACTCCCTTTTTTTTTACTGGGGGATCCCAGTCTTTTAAATACTGCATCCCTTTACTGTGATCACTGCCCCACCAAACTATTAGGGATCCCCCATTCTGCATAACCCTGCACCATCTTACTGTATACCCAGCCACATGCCCCCATTAGTACTGGGAGCCCTACTCAACTGTACCCCCCCTACATACTCAGCCCCATCTCATTCTGCTCACTAGTAGTACTAAGAAGCCCCACTCTCTAGAACGCTGCACCATTTCCAATCTACCCTGCCCCCACCTCCTTCTACCTTCTCTTGGTACTGGAGAGTCTGATCTCTATAACACTGCACCCCCCGCTGAAGTATACCTCACCATTACCACAATACTACTTCATCTTCTGCTCCAGGTATAGTGGCCCCACGCTTCAAAATACTGCATGTAATATTTCTATATCTCCCCTTCTCTAATACTTTGTTGGGGTGGAGACAAAATTGCATTTGTGGGTGGGGGGCCCAGGGTCCAATCAATACTAAAGACGGCCCTGATCTGACCACAGCACTTTCTCCCAATCCTTCTCTGAATCATTTAGATGTCTATTGGCAAACTTCAGACAGGCCTGTACATGTGCCTTCTTGAGGAGGGGGACCTTGCGGGGGCTGCAGGATTTCAATCTATGGCGGCGTATTGTGTTACCAATGGTTTGTTTGGTGACTGTGGTCCCAACTGCCTTGAGATCATTCACAAGCTCCTCTCATTCTGGGTTGATCCCTCACTTTTCTCATGACCTACCTTACCCCATGAGGCGAATCTTGCATGGAGCTCCAGACTGAGGGTGATTGATGGTTATTTTGTATTTCTTCCATTTGCGAATAATTGCGCCAACAGTTGTCTTATTCTCACCAAGCTTCTTGCTGATGGTCTTGTAGTCCATTCCAGCCTTGTGCAGGTCTACAGTCTTGTCCCTGAGGTCCTTTGACAGCTCTTTGGTCTTGCCCATGATGGTGCGGTATGAATTCTAAGAAAGAGATTCTGTGGACAGCTGTCTTATATACACATAACGAGTTGTCGTTAGGAGCACCTTCTTATATTGACAGGACTAATCCATGTACCACATGAGTGCCTACTGTAGCCAGTCTGTGGGAGACAGAATTATTGTTGGTTGGTGGGGGATCAAATATTTATTTTACTCACTCAACTGCAACTCAATTTATAACATTTGTATTGTATATTTTCTAGATTTTTGGTTGATATTCTGTCTCTATTTAAAATATACCTATGATAAAAATGATAGACCCTTCATTTTTTTGTAAGTGGGCAAACTTATGAAATCTGCAGGGGATCAAATAATTATTTTTACCACTGTATGTACGTTGTATGCAAGGATTTTAACAAACTACCCTTTGTTATTCCGAAAAAAAAAAAAAAAACGTTTGTTTGTCTGTGTCCATGTGCAAAGTACACATCTAACGGTAGTGATTTTATAATTATCAATCAGCTGCTGCACTAATTAGGAAAGTGTCAGGTTCTGCATCCCTTAAGACATGATTTCCCTTTGGAAGTTTCTCACCAAAAATGACATTTTTGTTGCAGGGGATGCCCAAAATCGGATTTGTATCTTAGTGTGGACTTCTGGGAAAATCGGTGGGCCAATCACAAGCAGGAAATGACATATCTGGGTGGGGTGGGGTGGGGGGCATATTGCACTTTAGAGAAAATGATAGCGCTGCAGATTGAAAAGGAAAGGTCATTTTTAATAACATTCAATTACAATATGGCTTGTACAGTATAGCAATTGTATATAGAATACTTTATTAATCCCAAAGGGAAATTGGGAAATTGCATATGCTATAGTAGTATTATTTTATTTATTTATGGTACTTATATAGCACCGTCAATTTACGCAGCGCTTTACATATACATTGTACATTCACACTGGTCCCTACCCTGAAGGAGCTTACAATCTAAGGTCCCCAACTCATATTCATATACTGGGGCCAATTTAGACAGAAGTCAATTAACCTACCAGCATGTCTTTGGAGTGTGGGAGGAAACCGGAGCACTCGGAGGAAACCCAGACAGGCAAACTCCAGGTAGGTCGTGTCGTGGTTGGGATTCGAACCAGTGACCCTTTTTACTGCTAGGCAAGAGTGTTAACCACTAAACCACTGTGCCGCATTATTATTATTATTATTATTATTATTTTGCTATTCCCCCATGAAAGTAGAGTTCCCCTTTAAATTTATAACAATACATGGAAATTATGAGCTTCTGCACTTGCAGGAATCTAATAAGGGAAGTGGCAGGGTCTGCATCCCATAGTGCAGACTTCTGGGAAAATCAGTGAGCCAATCACACAAGCAGGAAATGACATATCTGTGTACAGAACGCCTCCAGGCTGCCATATTGCATTATACATTGAATTACAGCGCTGCATATTGAAAAGGAAAGGTCTTTTTTTTTGTGTGTGTTTTTTTGTGTCCATGTGCAGAGCGCATCTAACGGGAGTGATTTTATAGTTACCAATCAGCTGCTGCACTTGCAGGGTTCTAATGAGGAGCATTATTTTCCACACTGTAGATCACCGTTGAGCGGAACGCTTTTTTCTCAGCAAAAGCGGAGTTACTCTTTAACCACTTAAGGACCGGAAGGTTTTGCCCCCTTAAAGTGGAGTTCCACCCACTTTTACAACTCTTCAGCATCCCTCACTAAACTGTGCACTGTAAACGAATTGGATATTTTTAATTTTTTTTTTCTCAGCACCTACTGTATATCTGCTGTATTAATTTGTCACTTCCTCCTCCCTGGCCGCGGCCCATCGCATCATTTCCTGTTTGCAATGCCTTCTGGGAAGGGGCAGCAACTTCCTCTGATACTGCCGTTGCTATGGAAACCTGACCTGAAACCTATTACACTGCTTGTGCTGCACTGAGCATGTGCGAGATCTGCAAGGATGAGATCCAGGAAGAAATACAGTCTGGCTTCAGATGCCCACACTTAAGATGGCCACGGCCTGCTGTAAGTTTATAAAATAACAAACTACTGCTATAAACTAACAAAACAGACCTTAGTTTACAGACTAACTTTACTAGAATACATTAATCTTGTGTATTATAGGGGTATTTTATTTAAAAAGTATAATTTCGGCCGGAACACCACTTTAAAGACCAGGCTATTTTTTGCGATACGGCACTGTGTCGCTTTAACTGACAATTGTGCTGTCGTGCAACATTGTACACAAACAAAATATATGTCCTTTTTTTCCCACAAATAGAGCTTTCTTTTGTTGGTATTTGATCACCCCTGCGGTTTTTAATTTTTTTTGCGTTATAAACAAAAAAAGAGCGACAATTTTGAAAAAAAAAAACTTTTTTTTTTTTTAATTTAAGCTATAATAAATATCCGCAAAAAAAGTGTAAAAAAAACGAATTTCTTCAACAGTTTAGGCCGATATGTATTCTACATATGGTTAAAAAAAAAAAAAATGCAATAAGCGTATATTGATTGGTTTGCGCAAAAGTTATAGCGTCTACAAAATAAGGGATAGATTTATGGCATTTTTTAATTAATCTTTTTTTTTTTATACTAGTAATGGCGGTGATCAGCGATTTTTAGCGGGACTGCGACACTGCGGCAGACAGATCGGACACTTTTGACACTTTTTTTTGGGACCCCTGAAATTTATACAGCAATCAGAGCTAAAAATAGCCACTGGTTACTGTGCAAATGTCACTGGCAGGGAAGGGGTTAGTGGTGATCAAGGGGTTAAATGTTCCCTGGGAGGTGTTTCTAACTGTGCGGGGGAGGGGACTGACTGGAGGAGGAGACCTATCGCTGTTCCTGGACAGACAATCTTCCTCTACTCCCTTTATTGAATTGTATTGTAATTGTACTGTCTGCCCTCATGTTGTAAAGTGCTGCGCAAACTGTCGGCGCTATATAAATCCTGTATAATAATAATAATACTCCCCTGTCAGACTGGGGATCCGTGTTTACATTGACAGATCCCCTTTCTGTCTCTCTGAGGAGCGATCGCGGGTCGCTGGCGGACATGGCGGCCGCCGGCCACATGCATCGGCTCCGGCATTGCGCCCCCTAGAGCTTATAAAGCGGCCGACGTACACCTACGGCGATTCGCACAGCCCTGCCAACCTGCCGCAGTATAATGACGGCGGCTGGTCGGCAAGCGGTTAAAATGTAAAAGGAAAGGTGTAAACAAATTTAGTGACAAATTTATATGATTTGCAATAATTTAGGGAAATACAAATTAGTAATGGAGGAAAAAAAAAAAGAAGAAAACAAATTCAGCGCGAGTCTCCTCGCCGTCATAGCCCCGGGGGCCGCCGCACAGACCATTGGAAGTCGCTCTGTGTCTTGTCACCCCAGCATGGCGTTCTGCTGAGTGACCTCACACCAGCGAGGAAATCCTAGCCCCGGCAAATCTACCAGCTGCGAGACGAGGTGAGAAATACAAGCGACTTGTGTATCGTCTTTAAAACGCAAATGGCAAACTGCCCACTGAGAGTGCAAAGCTTTAGCCAAAAATAGCTGATTCCGGGAGCACAGGAGGACACGGGGCCTGGAATCTAGAGAGCGGCCTTGAAATTCTGGGCTGACATGAGCGGGGAGTGCTTGTTTCTATTAACCCTTCCAATGTTTGGGCTGTAGTGGATACATGGAGCAGATCACCGGCGTTAGTGGTATGGATGGGAGAGCCCAGGGGCGGACTGACCATTGAGCCACTCGGGCACTGCCCGAGGGCCCTGGGCCACTAGGGGGCCCCATCAGGGTTGCCAGCCTCAGTAAAACCAGGGACAGTATGTATAAAGCTGTGTTTTTTTTACATCTGTCTGTGTATACTGTGTGTACATGTATGTGTATACTGTGTGATTGTATACTGTGTGTGTGTATACCGTGTGGCCCCATAATCTCTGATTGCCTGGGGGCCCCATAATCTCCTATTGCCCGGGGGGGCCCCATGAGTTATCAGTCTGCCCCTGGGAGAGCTGTATATATATATATACAATGATTGTTCTAAGGACCCATTCACACTTCACTTAGCTTGCATTCCCGCTCGCGATTTTCATGCCATTCCGTGTGTCACGCCCATTCACTTCACTGGGCCGCCCTATGCGTATTTGTCACCCAACAGAAGCTCCTGCTCCTTTTTTTGGGCGACAAGTTTCGTGCGATTTCTAGGGCTAGGTTCACACTGTTGCAGGTTTGCGGCCTAATGGTAATGGTAAACAGGACAAATAGAGAGGGTGAGCCTCCCTAACAGGGATACAGACAGCGATAAAAACTGACAGGGGTTCTAATTCCTCTCCCCCTCTATCCAAAACGGAAAAAAAAGTTTTGCCTTTAGTTATACTTTAATCTCTTCCTATATAAAGCTTGTTGCGTTTTTACAAGTGTCCATATATACTGTATATATATATATATACTGATGGTTAATGTTATACAGTATGCTGATTGTAATAGTTCTTCAGCTCCCAGTTACTTTATTTGGATTACTGATTGATTTCCCATGAAGAGAATGTTCACAGAGGCCCTATCCTGGGTGGAGGCACTGCCAACTTCATCATCAAACCCACTCTCCCACTTAGCAAAGGTTCTGATTCTTTTCTTTACTTACAGGCTTAGCACAATATCCTAGCAAGGAAATTGGTAAAGAGAATAATGAGGGGATTGGGTTATTTTGGGGGTTGGGTAGTGCAGAGGTAGGTAGGACAGGGGAAGTGATACTGTAGGCTGGCTGGGTGGGGTTGGATAGTGCAGGGGTAGGTAGGACAGGGGAAGTGATACTGTAAGCTGGCTGGGTGTTGTTGGATAGTGCAGAGGTAGGTAGGACAGGGGAAGTGATACTGTAGGCTGGCTGGGTGGGGTTGGGTAGTGCAGGGGTAGGTAGGACAGGGGAAGTGATACTGTAGGCTGGCTGGGTGGGGTTGGGTAGTGCAGGGGTAGGTAGGACAGGGGAAGTGATACTGTAGGCTGGCTGGGTGTTGTTGGATAGTGCAGAGGTAGGTAGGACAGGGGAAGTGATACTGTAGGCTGGCTGGGTGGGGTTGGGTAGTGCAGGGGTAGGTAGGACAGGGGAAGTGATACTGTAGGCTGGCTAGGTGGGGTTGGGTAGTGCAGGGGTAGGTAGGACAGGGGAAGTGATACTGTAGGCTGGCTGGGTGGGGTTGGATAGTGCAGGGGTAGGTAGGACAGGGGAAGTGATACTGTAGGCTGGCTGGGTGGGGTTGGATAGTGCAGGGGTAGGTAGGACAGGGGAAGTGATACTGTAAGCTGGCTGGGTGTTGTTGGATAGTGCAGAGGTAGGTAGGACAGGGGAAGTGATACTGTAGGCTGGCTGGGTGGGGTTGGATAGTGCAGAGGTAGGTAGGACAGGGGAAGTGATACTGTAGGCTGGCTGGGTGGGGTTGGATAGTGCAGGGGTAGGTAGGACAGGGGAAGTGATACTGTAGGCTGGCTGAGCGGTGTTGGATAGTGCAGAGGTAGGTAGGACAGGGGAAGTGATACTGTAGGCTGGCTGGGTGGGGTTGGATAGTGCAGGGGTAGGTAGGACAGGAGAAGTGATACTGTAGGCTGGCTGGGTGGGGTTAGATAGTGCAGAGGTAGGTAGGACAGGGGAAGTGATACTGTAGGCTTGCTGGGTGGGGTTGGATAGTGCGGAGGTAGGTAGGACAGGGGAAGTGATACTGTAGGCTGGCTGGGTGGGGTTGGATAGTGCAGAGGTAGGTAGGACAGGAGAAGTGATACTGTAGGCTGGCTGGGTGGGGTTGGATAGTGCTGGGGTAGGTAGGACAGGAGAAGTGATACTGTAGGCTGGCTGGGTGGGGTTGGATAGTGCAGAGGTAGGTAGGACAGGGGAAGTGATACTGTAGGCTGGCTGAGTGGGGTTGGATAGTGCAGAGGTAGGTAGGAATGGGGTTGTGAGATACTGTAGGCTGGCTGAGCAGGATTGGATAATGCAGTCGAGGTAGGTAGGAATGGGGTTTTGATACTGTAGGCTGGCTGAGATGAGCTGAGAGGGGTTGGATAGTGCATGGCTGGGTAGGAAAGGGGAAGTGATACTCTAGACCGGCTGTCTGGGGTCTCAATAAGTCTCATCGTGTACTGTCCAATGAGGGTTTTATATTCTTGGAGGTTGTGATACTCAGTAGAACCAAGTATGTCTGTACTTTTCTTCTTCATGGTGTATAGCAGCTGTGAGCTCTTGTATGGTTTTGAGTTCATGTTTTTGTGGAGGAATTTTTAGAGTAAAACAGTTGGAGGAGACTCTTGCTTCCATAGGGCAGGTATGCAGGGTTTGCATTAAGTAGGTGAATGGAGTGAAGATTTACAGTATCTGTTGTTGGATAGGCTGCTAATATGAAGAAGGAATGCTACTGGAACCTCCCCTAGATTCCTGTCTGTCATATTCCCAGGATATGTGGAGTATAGTTCCCTGGGATCATTTAAAACTCTAACAGACATCGGAGGTCTGTGGATACATTGTGTGTAAGATGGTTGGTACCTTGTACTATCTAGTTAGCTTTTTTTAACATAGCACCCTCCTAGATACCATAGGTGCTAGCTAGGTTAGGTATATTTAGTACCTTGGCTCCTCTGTAATCAGTGGAGCAGCATGCGATTGCTTTGGTCTGCTCTGAGTTTCACTGGTTGTGGGTTTGCGTCCCCCTGTTTTCTGGAGAGCTCTGGAAAGTAGTGGGCTGGGAGAATCAAATCTACAGTTTGAATATTGATGTGGTCCCAGCCAATCCCCAGGGGAGGGTGCCCAGTAGGTGGCTGGGAGTGTGCATAGATAGTTTGAGGCCTAGAGCAGAGGGGTTCATGTCCAGGAGGAGAAGTTCCCAGTCTGAAGGTCTGCTGCCCTTATGGGCAGTCCACCTGTGCTTCTTTATTTGCTCATCGAGGTCCTGCTGAGGCAGAGCTGGGGGGTCTGTTCTGCTAAATTTTGCTGGAGCTGACCTAGGATCTGGTCTGAAGAGCCCACAGAGGATAAGTCTGTCTGATACTGGAAGAAGGCATCCAAAGATCCGAGGACATTTGTGAGTACAGACTAGTGTGTGAGATCCCAGTGACTGTGTGTTCCTGCTATCCCTCCGGAGTTCATCATTTGAGGAAGTAAAAGGTGTTTTCAAGTTGTTACTTTGTCCTCCAGGAGTATCCTACAGGTACTCTGCACTTATCCAAGTTCATGTTTAACCACTTCAGCCCTGGAAAGATTTGCCCCCTTAATGACCAGGCCATTTTTGCGATACGGCACTGCGGCATACGGCACTGCGGCACTGACAGTTGCGTGGTCGTGTGAAGCTGTACCCAAATAAAATTGACGTCCTTTTTTCCCCACAAATAGAGCTTTCTTGTGGTGGTATTTGATCACCTCTGCGGTTTTTAGTTTATGCGCTATAAACTAAAAAAGAGCAACAATTTTGAAAAAAAAAAACAGTTTAGGCCAATATGTATTCTTCTACATATTTTTGGTATAAAAAAAAAAAATGCAATAAGCGTATATTGATTGGTTTGCGTCTACAAAATAGGGGATAGACTTATGGCATTTTAATTAATTAATTTATTTTTAAAGGCGGCAATCTGCGATTTTTAGCGGGACTGCAACATTGCGGCGGACAGATCGGTCACTTTTGACACTTTTTTGGGACCATTGACATTTATACAGCGATCAGTGCTATAAAAATGCACTCATTACTGTGTAAATGTCACTGGCAGGGAAGGGGTTACCACTAGGGGGCAATCAAGGGGTTAAATGTGTTCCCTGGGAGGTGTTTCTAACTGTGGGGGGGAGGGGACTGACTGGAGGAGAAGAGAGATCGCTGTTCCTAATCACTAGCAACAGCAGATCTGTCTCTCCTCCCCTGACAGAACGAGGATCTGTCTGTTTACATTGACAGATCCCCGTTCTGGCTCTCTTTCCCGCAATCGCAGGCGGCCGCCGGCCACACGCATCGGGTCCCCCGCCGTGCAAGCTGGCGCACGCATGTGCGCACGCCTGTGCGCACGCCTGCTATGGCTCTTGAAGAAGCTAACGTACAGGTAGGGCGATTCGCGTGAACGCGCCGACCTGCCGGCGGCTGGTCGGCAAGTGGTTAATAAAGCATCAGAAAAACATACCCCTAAACTGTTTAATGTGCCAGAAGAATGACTGAGTATGTGTGCCTGGCTATGGGTACAACTACTTGGGAAGGGACCTTCAGGACCATTTAACGGGTCCTTTCGGCGGTGAGCACTGCATTTAAAGATTATCATAGAAGGACTTCTGGAATCTGTTCACGATGGAGGTTCTGCGAGTCAAATAGAAGATATTTCACTATATACTGTATCTCTTTTCTCTTTGTTCTAGGCTACAGTTGGCTTTCACGTTCCTTTGTCACTTCATTGAGAAGGGTGGTGTACAGGAGTCATTATCTCAGGGTTTTGTCTGTGTCCGAATGAAGAAGAGTTTTTCTCTCAATTCCTGCCATGGTGGTAGGGTTATGGATTTAGCAGAAACTGGTCAACTGCAGCTGTCAGTGAATTCTGAATGATTTGAGGAGCATCTCAAGCGGATGTCAAACTGATGCCATTGGCACAAGCGCAAAGCCTATTGACACTGGCCCCGGGGGGGGGGGGGGGGTTGGGTCCCAAATCCTACAGGCAGACATCCGTATTCCCAAAAAAAGGAATTGCGAATTAAACCATTCCCTAATAAAAAATTGCCTAGACCTTACCGGATCCCAACAAAGTGCCACAACCAGCACAAGGAGGATTGTGCGCCGTAACCTGGGGTGCCCCTAACACTTTCTCACCTGTAAATAATACTAATAACCACCAGCATTACATTTGCAAAAATATAAATTGATTGAACATCGCTAACTTTAACATCTCTTTAAAGGTAGGAAACAGGAACAGCAGACTCATTGCCATACTGTGATAGATGCCACAATGCGAGCCAAGGCAGAAAATAACTGCAGGGAGTATCCTGCCAACTTACTGTATATTGATTTCTACAATACATTATATACAACTACAGGATACATAGCAGAGAATGAGCTCTGCTTATTAGAGCAAATTCCACTAATAGAAGTCACTCAAGGAAAAGAAATCATTATACTGGAAATAGAATTGGCAAGGAAAGTATTTCCAATAATAAAATGACAAGGGCAGATGGGGTCTCACTGGAGTGATAACAATATATATCTATATCTATATATATATATCTATTTATATATATATATATATATATATATATATATATATATATATATATATATATATATATATAGATAGTGGATCTTATGCCCACAGCTTGCAGACCGCCTACTGCAAATTCACTGCGGCAGAGCGGCTCCCGATGCACTGGATCAGGTACATGTATGTGATCCAGGACTTCCAGGTAGGGGAAGCGTGCACGCGCCGCCCCCCCCTCCCCCCAGTAGTGTTGTCATTCTCACAAGCCAGTCAGTGGGTTCCAGGCCAATCGTTTATGGCCGGGACCCGCTGATCAGCTGAGTGAATGACAGAAGAGAGCTCTGTGTTGGTAAATAACACAGGGCTCTCTACAGACAGCAGCAATGTGCTGGGAGGCAGGGAGTAAAATCCGTCACATCGTTCAGTAAAAGCAGAACACAGTAACCATTGTAGGCACACGGTTAACCCTTTGATTGCCTGAATGTTACATGGTTACATAGTTGGTTAGGTTGAAAAAAGACACAAGTCCATCAAGTCCAACCTATGTGTGTGATTATATGTCAGTATTACATTGTATATCCCTGTATGTTGTGGTCGTTCAGTTGCTTTTCTAATAGTTTTTTGAAACGATTGATGCCCCCCCCAGCTGAGACCACCGCCTGTGGAAGGGAATTCCACATCCTTGCCGCTTTTACAGTAAAGAACCCTCAATGTAATTTATGGTTAAACCTCTTTTCTTCTCATTTTAATGAGTGACCACGTGTCTTATTATACTCCCTTCCGCGAAAAAGCTTTATCCCTATTGTGGGGTCACCAGTAGGGTATTTGTATATTGAAATCATATCCCCTTTCAAGCATCTCTTCTCCAGAGAGAATAAGTTCAGTGCTCGCAACCTTTCCTCATAACTAAGATCCTCCAGACCCTTTATTAGCTTTGTTGCCCTTCTTTGTACTCGCTCCATTTCCAGTACATCCTTCCTGAGGACTGGTGCCCAGAACTGGACAGCATACTCCAGGTGTGGCCGGACCAGAGTCTTGTAGAGCAGGAGAATTATCGTTTTATCTCTGGAATTAATCCCCTTTTTTTATGCATGCCAATATTCTGTTTGCTTTATTAGCAGCAGCTTGGCATTGCATTCCATTGCTGAGCCTATCATCTACTAAGACCCCCAGGTCCTTTTCCATCCTAGATTCCCCCAGAGGTTCTCCCCCCAGTGTATAGATTGCATTCATATTTTTGCCACAGCAAATACATTTTTTTTACATTTTTCTACGTTAAACCTCATTTGCCATGTAGTTGCCCACCCCAATTATTTGTTCAGATCTTTTAGTAAGGTTTCCACATCCTGCGGAGAAGTTATTGCCCTGCTTAGCTTAGTATTGTCCTCAAATACAGAGATTGAACTGTTTATCCCATCCTCCAGGTCATTTATGAACAAATTAAATAGGATTGGTCCCAGCACAGAACCCTGGGGGACCCTACTACCCACCCATGACCATTCCGAGTACTCCCGATTTATCACCACCCTCTGAACTCGCCCTTGTAGCCAGTTTTCAATCCATGTACTCACCCTATGGTCCATGCCAACAGACCTTATTTTGTACAGTAAACATTTATGGGGAACTGTGTCAAATGCTTTTGCAAAATCCAGATATACCACGTCTACTGGCCTTCCTTTATCTAGATGGCAACTCACCTCCTCATAGAAGGTTATTAGATTGGTTTGGCAAGAACGATTCTTCATGAATCAATGCCGATTACTGCTAATGATACCGTTCTCATTACTAAAATCTTGTATATAGTCCCTTATCATCCCCTCCAAGAGCTTGCATACTATTGATGTTAGGCTAACTGGTCTGTAATTCCCAGGGATGTATTTTGGGTCCTTTTTAAATATTGGTGCTACATTGGCTTTTCTCCAATCAGCTGGTACCATTCCAGTCAGTAGACTGTCAGTAAAAATTAGGAACAATGGTCTGGCAATTACTTGACTGAGTTCCCTAAGTACCCTCGGATGCAAGCCACCTGGTCCCGGTGATTTATTAATGTTAAGTTTCCCAAGTCTAATTTTAATTCTGTCCTCTGTTAACCATGGAGGTGCTTCCGGTGATGTGTCATAAGGATAAACACTGCAGTTTTGGTTACTGAAGCCCCCTGATTCCCTTGTGAAGACTGAGGAGAAGAATAAATTCAATACCTTCGCCATCTCCCCATCCTTTGTAACCAGATGTCCTTCCTCATTCTTTATGGGGCCAATATGGTCTGTCCTCCCTTTTTTACTGTTTACATACTTAAAGAATTTCTTGGGATTTTTTTTTGCTCTCCTCCACTATGTGTCTTTTGTGTTCTATCTTAGCCACCCTAATTGCACCCTTACATTTCTTGTTCCATTCTTTATAAAGTCTGAATGCTGATAATGATCCCTCAACCCTGTATTTTTTGAAGGCCTTCTCCTTTGCTTTTATATGCATTTTTACATTGGAGTTAAGCCATCCAGGATTTTGTTTGCTCTTTTAAATGTAATACCCAATGGGATGCATTGGCTAATGCCCTTATTTAATATGGTCTTAAAGAAAACCCATCTCTCCTCCGTGTTCTTTGTTCTTAAGATTTTACCACAATTCATGCCTTCTTAACCCCTTCCCAGCTAGTGCCAGTGACAGTGTATAGTATTATCCCTGATCACTGTATTAGTGTCACTGATGATATCAGTGTCACTTAGTCAGTTTCCCCCCCCCCAGTGTCAGTAATGCCCTGTACACACGACAGGATTTTCTTGTCTTGCATACACATGGTCACACAAAGTTGGTCGGAAATTCCAAAATCCAAGAACATGGTGATGTACAACACGTACGACGAGCCGAGAAAAATGAAGTTCAATAGCCAGTGCTGCTCTTCTGCTTGATACATGCGTGGACCTTTGTGTGTCAGAATTGTGTACACACGATCAGAATTTCCGACAACGGATTTTGTTGTCGGAAAATTTGAGAACCAGGTCTCAAATTTTGTGTGACGGAAATTCCGATGGAAAATGTCCGATGGAGCCTACACACGGTCGGAATTTCCGACAACAAGCTCCTATCAAACATTTTCCGTTGGAAAATCCTATTGTGTGTACGGGGCATTACTGTCAGATTTTCCACCACACCATAACATTCCCATTATAAGTTGCTAATCGCCGTCATTACTATGTAGCACCATCTAGTGTGCTAGAAGTGTAGATTTTTTTGTTTAGCGTAGGTAAATTTGTGCAGGCTTGGCTGGCAGCCAAGCCTGTGTAGCAGAATCTCTGGCCTCTTCCAGTCTAATGGGAACCTTCAGGGCCAAAGATAGCTGACATCCTTCAATATGTGGTGCGTTGTGACTGAGGCATAGTGGGTGCAAAGGTGGTAAAAGTCATTGGGCACCAGACACTTCTTGGATGTAAAAGAGGTTTTATTTCTTTGACAGTCCTTTTTTTATATTTTGCAAGGGAAAGAGGGTTAGGGCCAAGACACCCTTAAGTAGTTGCAATTTCAAATGGCAGACTCAGAGACTTCGACAGGAGGACAACCGTACAGGGTAAGGCCCCAGCAAGGTGCCACTTCTGCAGGATTGCTGTCTCCTATGACAACAGTACTTAAACAGTTCCTAACTCAAAGTAACAGTTCTCTCAGCTTCACTACAACTTCTCCTTGTAGTTCTTCAGCCCCTTGAGCTCCTGGTCTCTCACTGGACCCTCTGATTCACTAACTCTGAAACCTGTGAGCTCCTCAAGGCTTTTGCGGTGGTATCTGCCTCAAGCGTCACCCACGTTTCCCTGCTGGGTCCCTAGCTTGACACTTCGGATACCTTTAAGCTTCACCCCTGCTGACCGTCTCAGGCCCTAGCTTGGCACACAAGGCTGCTCTGCAAGCGTCACCTCCGCTGGTTGGGTTCCTGACTTGATCACCGCCTGAAATTTCCCGATTCTCCACCATGCCCGTTCGGTGGGAATACTGCTCCAGGGCCTGCTTCAGTTACTCACTGTGGTCCCTGGTAAAGGCGATTGGCCCCTTAGTGGCGACAGCTTCCCTTCTACCTCTGACCATGACAGGTTCTCCAGTAGGCAGAACCGTCACTTTTGGTTGGATTGCAAGCCGCTGTCCCAACCCTGCGCTGCCCTCTTACTTCTGGATAGGCCCTCACACAGCCTGGTAGCCTGAGGCCCAATCTCCGGCCTAGCAGCCCGGGCAAACGATGCACATCCACCCAGACGGCGGTCCGGGTGGCACACAAGAACATGAATCACCTGACCTCACCCGAATATATAGACTCTCTCAGCAGGCCAAGGGATTCAACAAAATCCCTGCTATAACCTGACCTTGAGTTTTTCTTCTCAATCTAATACCTCCAAGTGCCCAGCCACCTGGTGGTAGAAAGTGCAAACAGGCCAAACTTAGGGAAAAGTCAATGGATCCCTAGCAATTAACTACAGTAGCTACTCCTGACAAAGAATTTGGTGAGGAGCTCCCTGACTAAACCCCAGGGCACTACACCTGTCTGTATTTTTACCTGGGTTGGCAGAGATCCAGGGAGAGCTGAATGATTCACAGGTGGCATCACTGAGACCTCCCCCCCTATTTCTAGAATTTACTGGAACCTTCTAGAAGAGTGGGAGGGGTGATAAGGTGGAGCTGCCTGGAGTATTCTGAGGGCCCTGACCAATCCCCAACCTGGGTTGGCAGGGGCAGGCCCCCTCAAATACTCTGGGTCAGCCCAGCTGCGAAGGAGAGTTCGGGAGGAAGCTGGAGATGGAGTGTTGGGCTGTCGTGGCCTTTGAGGGAGCTCCCCAGTCTGGGGGTGTGGGGTGACCCTGGGCCTGGGTACTGGAACCTTCTGGAAGAATGGGAGGGGAGGTAAGGTGGAGCTGCCTGGAGTATTCTGAGGGCCCTGACCATTTCCTTGGGTTGGCAGGGAGTAGGCCCCCTCAAATGCTCTGGGTCAGCCCAGCTGGGGGAGGAGTTGTTCAGGTGGAAGCTGGAGATGGAGTGTTAGGCTGTTGTGGCCTTTGAGGAAAGTTCCCCAGTCTGGAGGGGGGGGGGGTGACCTTGGGCCTGGGTTAGGGTGCGGACAGGACCAGGCACAGGAGCAAGGAGAGGACAGCAGGAGAACACTGACAGGCAAGTCTCCAGGAGGAACAGGAACAGCCAAGAGGGCTGGTGAGTGGCACACATTCAGAAGGACTGGGAGGCACGCCTGAAAGGACTGGGATGGAGCAGTCTGGGATGGGTGCAGAGCCAGTCAGGAGGACTGTAGTTTCATGGGCAGTGGAAAGGGGCAGCTGCAGCCAGGAGGGCTGGCAGTGCCTGAAAAGGTGGTACTGGGAGCAGTAGCCAGAAATAGGACAGCTAGCACCAAAGACTTCCATTTTTGCTACACCATAGGGGCCCACGGTCCCTGCCTGCAAATGTCATTCATCCAGACCCAGCTAAGATTGTGCTGAGTCTGAAACCTGTGCTAGCTGGTCCTGGGAGTGATAGTGAAAGTGTGTGCTGGAGGTAGAAGAGGAGAGAATGCATATACTGGAGTGTATATAGTTCAGGTCCCTACAGAGTTTCATTGATCAAATGGGCATCCCATATGCACCCTTCCCAATCCAAATTCAAATCCCCTAATAAAAAAATAAAAAATCAAAGCTGAAAGGACAGCTGCTTGTCTCTAAGTGACTGGAAATTTGTGTGCCTGGCTGTGCAGGGTGGGAGATGACCTTCTTCACCAGCAGCCCCTACGGGGGTAACGCTACAGCTAGTATGAAAATAAATAAATAAAACTTCCAGTATATATACCATAGTTTGTAGATGCTGTAACTTTCACACAAAACAATCAATATACACTTATTGGGATTTTATTTTACCAAAGACGTGTAGCAGAATACATTTTGGCCTAAATTTATGCAGAAATTAGATTTTTTACATTTTTTTATTGGATATGTTTTATAACAGAAAGTAAAAATCTTGGTGTTTGGGGGGCGGGCCAAGACAGGCATGTGAGAGGACGCATCTCTCACAGCTCCCGCTATAGATCAGTGATCGATCCTCCCCCAGCTCACGTACCGATAATTCACTAATATATGCAGCTTGCTAACGATCCTGGGATCTCTGTGGCCCTCTGCACGAGAGGAATGACCCATAGGGGACAGTTTGAAGCCGTGGGTCCTGAAATCCAAGATGGCACCACCGTAATAACACAGAAGGGGACACCTCGTGGCACAGACAAGGTGAAAGACATAGGACCCAAAACGCAAAAGCCGTAGAAGACACAGGGTAAGGAGACCCCCAGAGATATCCTGTATTCTGCCCAGAATTTGACAGGGCTCCCGGGGACAGAACAGGCTGTTCACTCACTGAACACAGGGCAAAGCTACTCAGGGATGCAGGCACAGGTGGCCATCTTAGCTGAACACTGTGGGGAAAAGGAGGCAGACCAGACTGATCCCATGGCCCTGACCCAGCACAGTACAGATACAAATGGAACAGCTCAGCTCACCTTAGCAGACATCCTGCGGGCAGTAAACATCTGCAATGCCTCTGTGAACAATTTGAAGGAGCAGTTTGGGGGACTGCGGGAGGATGTGTCATTGTCAGAAACCATGAATCAGACTGAGACAGAAGTACAGTTAAATCTCACTTGTTTAATAATAATAAAAAAAAGGTAAACAGAGTAAATGTAGTCAAAACATAGCCAGAGTTCAGGAACCGGAAACCGATAGTGAGACAAGCCAAAACGTCAGGGAGCCAGAGATGAGCGTAGTAGAACAGCAAGCAGGATCTGGAGCCAGAAGGAATGTCAGCCAAGCAAGTCTTTAACAGGAACACAGGAGAGCGTCTCTAGAGATGTGACCAAGGCGAAGGCAGAGACCATCTGAGCTGGATGGCTTAAGTAGGCAGGACTGACGAGCAGGATATTATCAACAGGTGAGTCACTGTGGAGAGATAGGAGCTGGAAATTAGCCAACAGCTGAACAGCCAGCTCAGAGAAGGAAGGGCTGAGCCCATCCCTGACAGTCGCTGCTGCGACAAGATTTACAAAAAATCCAGGAGCGAATCACGACTGTGGAAAACAGAGTCAGTGACATTGAGGATCAATTACCCCCTACAGCAAGGGATACAAACACAGCATACCAGATGGTGAAGGAAGCTAATGACAGGGCGGAGGACATGGAGAATCATCTCAGACATAACAACATACGCATTGTGGGCCTCCCTGAAAGCATTGAAGGCAGGAACCCCACAGCTTTTGTGGAAAATTGGTTACTTGAAATATTTGGCCAGGATGTTTTCTCGTCCTTTGCGGTGGAATGCGCTCATAGAGTGCCACCTTGCCCACCCCAACCGGGGGGACCCACCAGATACATATTGGCGAAAATGCTTCACTACCGTGATAGAGAAATTGTGCTGCGGCAGGCGAGGGAACGGGCGAACATTTAACACAACTGCACCAGGGTGTCCTTCTATCCTGACTTCTCGGCAGAGAGTTATTTTCAAAGCCAGGAAACTGATTATTATTCATTGGAAATCGGAGGACCCTCCAACGCCTTAGGAATGGATCCATAGTATTGGGGAGGTATTACGAATGGAGAAACTTATATATCAACATAGGGGAAGTATACTTAAATACGAGAGGCTGTGGGCACCGTGGTTGGATGCCCCGGGGCTTTTCCCGGTGGATCTAATCATGGATAGACTTCTGGGACTTTGCGGTTTGAGAAACAGATTATAAGGGATATTGTTAGAACAACGAAAGCTGTCTGGTATTTTGCTTACTAGAGTATTTTTCTATGATCGTCAGCTCCATTTAGTGGCCATAATGCTGTGTTTTACCAAGATAAAATATCTGCATACCGTATCCATCAAAAAGACCTCCGAGCAGTGGCCACCCCTCCATTAGGAGGGCAGGGGCACCGCCCCCCTAATCCATGCGCCTGGCCCCTGATCTACATGCGGGGCACCGGATGCATGGATTTCAATGGGGGTTTTTTTTTAATCACATGATTGGAGCCTGGGACTTTAATTGGCTTCAAAAAAGGGTGGGCTCGTGGCGCAGAGCACTGCACCCTGAGCCCACCCAGTTGAGTGACAATAGCGAATCAATATTCGCTATTGTCTTCCTGCTTCTCCTCCTGGGCAATTAAAACCCGATTGGCTGACAGGAGTGACCGTATTGGCCGCCAAGGAGGAAACGCAGGGGGGAAGTCGGTGAAGCTGCCCGCGACCTAGATGGGGTAAGCGCGGGGCTGGTGGGCAGACGAGGGAAGGGGGGTAGTGGTGGTTGGTTTGCCAATCAACCGAGCGTCGGGGGAGGTTTGACTGATGGACTGACCAACTGAACAGGGGGGTGGCATATAGTTTTTTTGCCCCCCCCCAAAAAAAAAAAATGGAGCACCAGCCACACTGCCTCCAAGTGTTAAATGGTCAGTTCACCTGTACTAAAAAAACATCCTATGCAAGTAAGGGGTGCCTGTAGATTAAGACAAACTGTGCAGCTTTGATCAAAGTTGAACAATGCCCTTGCTAACAGTGTAGGCCATTTACACATCTCCCAAAGCCTGAGTGAAAAACTCCCAGAGATGGCGTCCCCTCATGCTGCCATGTTGCTAGGACATCTCCTAGTTGTTGCTGCTCACCCCTCTCAATCTTCTGCACATGTGTGGTCCACTATTTCCTCCATTGTAGCATTAGGGTGTGCACCCCAAATCTCAAACACACATGAACGCCACCTGCTGTCACAGAAATGAGGCTCTGGTGGTGGGAGACAGTTGATTGGGAGCATATTACGTTACGCCCTAAATACGGGGGTAACGTGTTCCCACTGTTGAACCTAACCTTTAATATAATGGGGGCATTTACACTGGCCACTGGCACCCCCAACCGCCCACCTGGTGCTATCCCTGGATAATGCTAATGTACATGGGGTGATTAGGGTTTGCCCAGGCACAACTGGCACGCCTGTGATTACACCCCTAATGTCACTTCTGCCCTCCACTGCAGCTAATCAAACACCGATCATCCCAGCTGCTCACTCTCTCAAAAACAAACCTTGTGAGCTGCTGACCAATCGGAGCATTTGGCTTTCTCCCTTCCACCGCTTCCGATTGTGCTTGATTAGCTGTTTAACAGGCTACAATAGCCAGGGAATGACAGCTCTGAACCCGGAAATGACTAAATGTCACAGAGGTGATCATCCGTTACCTGAGCTCCTCCTGCCCCCTATCCTGAAAGTATTTATCATGGTCCTTGGGTCCCTGGAGGGGCAGGAGAGCCCAGAAACCACAGCAGGCAGAGGCGGGTTGGGTGGGGGTGGAAAAAGTGACTGGGCGATTTTACAGTCTCTGGGATCATTTTTACTGAACAGCTGAAAAAAAAAATAGACCAAGCTCTGCAGCCATGGGCTTGTAGGCAGGTGCAGTTAGCCATTTTGCCACTAGGTGGCTCTGTTCCAGAATAGTGTCTGGTTACAGCAGACAGTGTCATCAGGTGTTAGTCCCATTTTAGGTAGAGCCCTCCTGTAGTGATGTCAAGGGTAATGCAGCACTCATATATAAGTCAGATAGAGAGGGTCACAGTCAGTCTTAGTACATGGGAGCTGAACACCCTACACCTATGAGGATGTAGCCAGCATATGTAGGCCCTGGCAGGGCTTTTTTTCTCAGAGAATAGGTGCACGTTCTCCTCCCTTCCGAGTCACCCCTTGTCTCTGTCCCCTACCCACCTCCAAGCATGATCCTCTACAGCCAGCAAAAATAGACTCTCCCAGCAACAATAGATCCCCTGCAACAATAGATCCCCCTGGAATAATAGATCCCCCCGGAACAATTGATTCCCACCCAGCAACAATAGGCCCCCACAACAAAATACCACTCCAACAGCAATGTAACCAATGTAACAATACAGTAGATCTCCATGAAGCCAGCAACAATAGACCCTCCAGCAGCCAGCAACAAGAGACCCCTCCCTCAACAATAGGTCAGTCCCAGAAACAATTGACCCTCTAGTAACATAAGATGCCCCACCAGCAACAATAGACCTCCTCAGCAACAAATGAACCCCCCCCAGCAACAATAGATCCCCCAGCAACTAGAATCAATAGACCCTCCAACATATCCAAGCACACCGCTGAAAAAAGCCCTGGGCCCTGGACAGGGGGCCAGGTAGAGCGGGCCTGTACTGAGGAGATGCCGGCTGTAGTCTTTCTCTCCCTTATGGAGGTGGGTGCTAGGGCGGATTGCAAAAGGCCTTATAAGCCAGGCCGGGGATCACTATGCGAGGCCGCTTTCCTAGAGGGTTCCTGGGACAGATGTACCTAGCAAGGAGGTGACTACAGAGAGCATATTCCTGTGAGTACTAATGACCCTGGGCAGGGAAGAGACTGTAAGGGAAATCGCTGCTGAGGTGCTCCACATGCTTTCACTTGTGACTACTGCGGAGCGTCCACTAAATGTGATTGACTATGTAGTGTCAAGTGACTCCAGAATGTATGTCTTTTTGTTGGGACTATAAAACTTCAGCAAAACAACTTCTTGTGTGGACATTTCTTTCTTGGGGATATAAAGATCTATGGCTGGGAATGTAGAGTGGAGGCCTATGGCACGGAGCAGTGCACAAGACGGCGGAGGGTTCGGCCTCAACAGGAGGGACAGTATTCTAGCAGGGCTGGAGCAGGGGGTAGGGACTTGCGCTCTTGGCACCACAACCAGCCAACCATGCAGACCCCCTTACAAGCTTCTTGTAACCAATTGAAATCCAGTCTGTTTATAAACATCCTATGGATGGCAAGTGGTTAATCCATTTTAGACAGCACCCCTGAAAAACCCAGACAGCACCTTAGGATGTCGCAGTACCCCCTGCTGAGAAAGGCTGGTCTAAAATAGACACGTGCAATTCGTTTCGTTTTAACGTCCCGTTTACCGAATTTTTCAGAATATTTATATATATTCGAAAATTTGTACATTCGAAATTCAGAAATTCAAAAATTCGAAAATCCGAAAATAAGAACGAAACTTCAAAAGAACGAATATCCAAAAATAAGAACGAAAATCCAAAAATGTAAAAAACCCGAAAACCTGAAGATTTAAAAACCCGAAAATTCGAAAATCTGAAATTAAATAAATAACTAATAATAACTTAACTATTACTAACTATTAAATTATAGGTATTGGAATTTCCTTTCAAATTTGTCTGTTAGTGAATGTAACGAAAACAAATTTATCCGAAGTTATGAATTATCCGAAATAACGAATGCCGCATCTAAACGGATTGAACGTAACAAATTAATAATAATAAATAAAAATAATAATAATAATAAAAACTTTTTATTATTATTAATTTATTTATTAATTTGTTTCATTCCATTTGTTTAGATGCGGCATTCGTTATTTCAGATAATTCGTAATTTTGGAAAAATTCATATTCGTTGACTAACAGACAAATTTGAAAGGAAATTCCATTGCCTATAATTTAATAGTTAGTTATTATTTCGGATTTTCATTCTTTCGAATTCTCGGATTTCCCGGATTTCCAAATTTCTGGATTTTCGAATTTCGTATTTACGAATTTTTGAATTTCGTATTTACGAATTTACAAATTTATCAATTTATGAATTTACAAATTTCGATCATAACGAATGACCCGAAAAACAAAAAAACAAAAAACAAAAAAACGAATGAAACGAAAACAAAAACAAACAAATTTTTTGGCAGTGCACATATCTGTCAAATAAAAAAAAGCAAGTCATAAGAAAACCAGACATAGTTCACTGCAGGACATCATATATCTTTCTGTGATTAAAATGGGAATAATTAAGACTCTGAAATTAATTGTCTTTATTTCAAAATAAATTTGCCCGACTTACATTTTAATATATAATTACAAAAAAATGTTATTCCTTCAACACCATAATTACCGTTACAATTATTACATGATTACAATCTCTGTGTGTAGGCAAATATATCAAAACCTTTATTTTTGTTATAGGTGAAAAACAAACCAGTGTGAATAATTGATAAATGGATTCTAAATATCCTCATTAGCCGTTGTATGAAATTCTCTCTTGAAAGCAGGGCATAGATAACAAATTCAATTAAAATGTTCAACAAGGCTCCTGGGTGCTATTAACCATTCCGAAGGGGAATACATATTGTCTGCAGTCAATGGCAGTTTATGGCTGAGCCTTCAATGGATTTAATGGAATGTAACATTACTGCCCTCTAGTGGACTCACGGGTAAGCAAGCTAGGTGACAACGTATATGCACAGGACAAGTAAATGTAACTGAACATTCTGTTCAAATGCTGCGTTTTCTATTCTGTCAATATTGAAAGGAGCAATATGTGCAGCAGTTAATAAGAAAAGTCACAATGGTGTAGTGGTTAGCACTTTTAACTACCTGCGACACTACCTGCATGGAGTTTCCATGTTCTCCCTGTGCCTGGGTGGGTTTCCTCTGGGTACTCCGGCTTCCTTCCACACTCCAAAGACCTGCTGGTAGGTTAATTGGCTCCTGTCTAAATTGGCCCCAGTATGTGGTGTATGAATGTGAGTTTGGGACCTTAGATTGTAAGCTCCTGGAGGGCAGGGACTGATCTGAATGTACAATGTACAGTGGAACCTTGGATTATGAGCACAATCCATTCCAATAGAATGCTTGTAGTTCAAAGCACTCGCATATCAAAGCAAGTTTCCCCATAGACGTTAATGGAAACTAAGATAATTCGTTCCGCATTGACATCTTTTGCATGCAATACCGCATGTGGCCAGAGGGGGGGGGGGGGGGGCGTTGGAGAGCCTCAGAAATACTCAGGGACAACTTGGAAATACTCGGGAACCGAGTATTTCTGAACGGCTCTGAACCGTTCCGAGTGTCACATGCGCCCCCGCACCTCTCGCCAAATGCGGTACTGCACAACCCATTAGCTTGAATTCTGCTTGTTTTGTGAGACAACACTCGCAAACCAAGTCAGGACTTAAAAAAAAAAAATTGCTCCTCTTTTAAAGTGTTTTTTAACCGCGTTGCTCGTTAACCAAGGTTCCCCTGTATATGTAAAGTGCGCCCGTCAACATGAGCTGGAAATAAGAAGCTAATGACATAAATAAAGGGGTTGGTAAAAGCACCTAATATGTTTAGGAATCTTGCAGCTGATATTGCAAGTTGCCATTATAGGTCAGTGCTATACCTACAAGGGCTTAAGAGCACTGCCAGATGCCCCCCCTTAGCTTAGCAGCCAGGCAGTGCTACCATTAGAAACCATTGGGCTCCGTTAGGCCTAGCCGACAGCATTACCACATGCATTCAAGCCAGAATTTGTGTGACGTCATCCCGCACGAGCAGGCTGGTGCTGACCGCCGCCATGTTTGTTTGTTCATGCTGACATTAAGCTGCCTAGATGTAAGTGTATACTTGTTTTAATAAATGGTTTTATAAATGTAATGCACTACGAGGCTCTCCTCCTCTCTTCATATATTGGGAATAACTGCTACCGGATCTCCAAGTATTGGCTATCATGGAGTCATCATCTTGAATACCGGTGAATCAAAACCTCTTCCCAAGCCCTGCCATTGAGTGCTCCAGAATATAAACAATGAATGTGATCTCTACTATCTGAGATCCACTATCTCTGGTAAGAGGCGTTTGCATACGGTGAGGGGATTTATCTGAGCACCGTGTGTATTTGGATTGCTGTATGAATTTTTGGCACCATTGAATTATCCAAATTTCACATTATTGGGTGTTCACACAGTTATTCTGTCAGGGCTGGCTCAGCCTTTCCTTCCTAAGTCCCTGGTTTCGGTCACCCTTTCTTGGGCTAAGTCGTTTATCGAGATACAGGCTCTAAATCGACTCTGGGGCTGCAGGCCTGTTCATTGATGCTGCCTTTGTATCAAAGCACTGGATTCCACTGCAGCTGCGTGACACTCCACTTGCCATTGAGGCTCTTGACAGGAGACCTCTACAGCCTGCCCATATGACTCATGAGACGTTTCCGTTGTCCATGGCCGTAGGGGCTCTTCTTCATGAGATAATCCAATTCCAAGTGATTTCCTCTCCTAAGTTTCCGCTGGTTATTGGTTATGCTTGCTTACAGAGGCACAACCCCTCTTTTGATTGGCTCTGTGCTGAGGTTCTCTCCTGGTCACCACAATGCAGTGAAACATGCCTCCGGAAGGTAGCCAAGGTCCTGTGTACCTCTTCACTCTCCTCCCTGCCAGAGGAGTACCGTGATTTTAGCGATGTCTTTAACAAAGGTCAAGACAGTAGTTTGCCTCCACACCGGCCGTATTATTGCGCAATTGACCTTCAAACTGGTGCCACTCCCCCTTGTGGCCGGGTTTACCCTTTGTCGTTCTTGGAGGATAAAGCCATGGAGGAGTATGTTGCAGACGCACTTTCTCTGGGTTTCATCCGCAAATCCTCGTCTCCTGCTGGTGCTGGTTTGTTCTTTGTGAAGAAGAGGAGCGGTGAACTGAGACCTTGTATTGATTATAGGGGTCTCAATCATTTCACGATTAAGAATGCCTACCCGATCCCGTTGATTACAGAGTTATTTGACCGCCTCAAGGGAGCAACGGTTTTCACTAAGCTTGATCTGAGAGGGGCTTACAATCTCGTGAGTATTAAGGAGGGCGACGAGTGGAAAACTGCGTTTAATACCAGAACAGGCCATTATGAGTATCTCGTAATGCCTTTTGGTGCCAGAGAGCTGTTGGCAACCATTTTAGCCCTGAAAGAATGGAGACATCTCCTCGAAGGTACCACTGTGCCGGTTCTCATTCTTACTGACCATAAGAATTTCACATTCTTGTCTGAGGCTAAACGCCTCTCTCCCAGAAGGGCACGATGGGCTCTTGTCAAGTTTCAATTACATTGTCTCATTCTTACCCGGTACTAGGAATGTAAGGGCTGACGCCTTGTCACGACAATTTTCCTCCACTTCCAAGTTGGAGTCGGTTCCAGACCCTAGGATTCCTCCTGATCGTATTCTGGCTACGGTTCGCACCAGTCTTATTTCTCCTTTGGGTGACAAAATTCTTGCTCAGGTCGATGCTCCTCCTGAGAAACCTTGTGGCCGCTGCTTTGTCCCAGAGTGTCTCCATACTGCCGTGCTCCAGACTTACTATTTGGGCCATTTACCAACAATTCAGGTGGCCTAGTCTAATTTCTGATGTAACTGCCTTCTTAGCTGCCTGTTCCATGTGTGCTCAGAGTAAGACTCCACGACACCTTCCAGTGGGCCTCCTACAACCCATACCCAATGGGGAGAGGCCCTGGATCCTCCTGTCTATGGATTTCATTGTGGAGTTGCCCAACTCCCAAGGCAACACAGTTATCCTTATGGTGGTTGACCAGTTCTCAAAGATATGTCATTGTATTCCATTTAAGAAGTTGCCCACTTCTAAGGAACTGGCTTCCATTTTTGCTCGGGAGATCTTTCACTTACATGGGCTACCCAAGGTGATTGTCTCGGACAGGGGTAGTCAGTTTGTGTCCCGGTTCTGGAGAGCCTTTTGTGCACAGCTGGGAATTCAGCTTGCTTTCTGCTCTGTGTATCACCCGCAGTCTAATGGGGCCGCAGAACGAGCCAAATCAGTCCTTGGAGCAATTCCTACATTGCTATATTTCTGACCATCACAACAACTGGTCAGACATATTAGCATGGGCAGAGTTTGCTCACAACAGTGCCTTGAATTCTGCTTCCCGATTGTCTCCGTTTATGATGAATTATGGTTTCCAACCTTCCATGTTGCCTGACTCATTTGTTCCGCAGAGTATTCCTGCGCTAGAGGAGCAACTTCCGTGGTCTTCGTTCCACTTGGGCACAAGTCCAGGAGGCTTTACGTCATGCTAATGATAGGTACAGACTATGCTGACCGCAGAGTCCTGCCTGAGCCTTCCTACCAGGTTGGGGACAGGGTCTGGCTGTCATCTCGCAACCTCCGACTTTGTGTTCCCTAACTGAAGTTCGCACCTCGGTTTATTGGGCCTTTCCGTATCCTTCGCAGGATTAACCCAGTGGCTTATGCGTTGGACCTCCCTCCTAGTATGCGCATCTCAAATGTGTTTCATGTCTCCTTATTGAAACCGTTGGTCTGCAACCGCTTTACCACCTCGGTGCCACGTCCTCACCCTATACAGGTTGAGAACCATGAGGAGTATGAGATACAATCCATTGTTGACTCCCGTACGTTTCGTGGGCGAACCTGGTGCATTGGAAAGGGCACGGTCCGGAGGAACGCTCCTGGGTCTCATCCTCGGACGTACATGCTCCTTCCCTCCTCCATGATTTCCATAGACGTTTTCCCCTCAAGCCCGGTGGTCCTCCGAGGGGAAGGGGTCGTTGAGGAGGCGAGTACTGTCAGGGCTGGCTCAGCCCTTCCTTCTCTGAGCTGGCCGCTCAGCTGTCGGCTGATTGCCAGCTTGAATCTACCCAATAACCATATAAGGGGGGTGGAGTGGATAGAGGGGGTGGCGCCCATGCGCCCTTAATGGATGGGCCGCCCCTAGATCCCCGTTCTAACGCTGTGTGGAGCAATTGCGTGTGGCCGACAGACATCTCGCCCACCAGCCACACGCATCGGCTCCGGGGACGTGGCACGTGCCTGCTAAAGCCTTTTTTAAAGAGCCGACGTACAATGACGATGATTCGCACAGCTGTGCCAACCCGCTGCAGTACAACTGCAGTGGATGGTCAGCAAGTAGTTAAAGGGGTCTTTTTGGACTAATTTATAGACACATTTTTTGTTTGAGGAGACTTTTCTTTTTAGTCATTTTTCTTTTTTTCACAGTGTTTGATTTTATTATTGATTTACACTTTAATGTTCAATATTTAGCATAAGTTAACTGTTTTAAATATATTCACAATTATCTGAAGTTATCCAGAGTTTGGCACGAGATAGCGCACCTTATTTCAAATACCTTTCATTTTGAATGGCAGCTAGAACATCTTTCCACAGATGTGGATTGTGTTGGCAAAAAATTTTGTACACGCTATTTTTTAGCAGTGCAATGCATATCCTTTGCAAAGTGAGTTGGCATTCCATGCAGAATTAATAATGTTGTTTCACACCAATGCATGTAGCATGCTGCGTTGCTGCAGTGTTTGAGTTACGGTAGTTCACAGGTAAGATTATTACTATTGTATTGTGACAGTTTTTAGTTCTTTTAGTTGGTGTTTTTGCTTTGCTTTTTCTTGTATACTTGCTCATCCATGTCTTTATGGACCTTGCTTTAAGCACTGGTGCGCAGTTATGTTGGAACAGGAAGGGGCCATCCCCAAACTAGACATGTGCACTTTGTTTAGTTCCGAATTTGTTTTCTAATGAATTTCGACAAATCTGTTAATTTGGAAATATCCGAATTAACAAAAACCTGTTTAACGAATTTTTCCAAATATACGTAAATTTGAATATTCGTAAATTCAGAAATCCGAAAATTCTAAAATTAGAATGGAAATTCTAAAGAACGAAAATCTGAAATAGAAAACAGAAAATCCCCCTAATGGGGCTTTAATGCAGCCAGTAGTGTATGATAAACAGAATACAAGAGAAATAGCAATGGCTATTAAGTTTTATTGGTGCAGGCAAGTATTGTCAACAAAAGTTGAGACATGGGCTAAAATACAAAAAATATTCAAAATAAGAAAACAATACCAATGACAGAGGGCAGTGTGTGATACAGTTACATCATGGGCAACAGTAATACAGTAACACAGAGATGTTGATTGTGTGAGAGCCTGACGCGTTTCGACCCCAATGGGTCTTCTTCAGAGGATAAATGTATGGAAAGACTGTAACAATGTAAACATGTGTCAAACAATTTAAGACCTAAGAAAAAGAATATATAAGCATATAAATAGTTCAATATGGTGCATCTTTACCAGTCACGATGTATTCACTGGTTACAGGTGGCCACAGTCTAAGGGAGTTTCCCTCTTGTTGTATCCCCGATCTCGTGGCCGGCGGGCCAGTCACAGGGGGAGCGAGTACCACCCACACATGTCTTGCAAGGAATCACACACTAGGTATCCCCAAAAGGTAGGGGGAGAAGGGGGGGGGAGTTTTCACACTGCACCTGCGATAAAATGTCACAATGTATATTGAGTAGCGGATTCGAAAGTCGAGTTTATAAGGCAAAAAGGACAAAAAAGGAGTATATCTATGTGGCTGATGGAATTACTGGGGGTTGAGAACTGAATGGCGGACGTGGTGGGAGGCGAGTCCACACAAGAGGGGAGACATAAGGGGAGAAGGGGTGTGGGGAAGAAGGTGAAGGAGGGGGGGTGAGGGAAAGAAAAGAGGGGAAAAGGGGTGATCGACAGAGATGGGATGAACGGGGGGGGGGGAGGGAAGACTGGGAAGGGAAAGAGAGGGGAGGTAAAAAAACTCTGTGAGGGTCGACTCCCAGAAGCACGTCCTTGTTTGTGGGTGAAAAGACTGAGACACTAAAGTGTAAGTGTGTGAAGGCCAGTGAGTGTGGAGGAGGCCCTACTTGGGGCCATGAAAAGTGAATAATGAAAAAACACAAAAATAAACATAAATATAAGTGTACGTGAGCAAAACAAAACTGAGCAGAAGCCCCCATGGAAGTGTAATGAGTGGGTGACATGTGAAAGGAGCGTGTAGAGTGAGAAGGTAAGTGAGGGGGGGCAGGGGAGTGTCAAAGGTGTCACAGATCAGATGGTTAGGGATAGTCTATAATGTCACAAGGTGTAGAACAAATTGGTCAAAATTGTTAACCAGGTGAGGGAAGGTATCACAATCGTGGTGTGAGCCACGCATCATGAATGCAGTAGAAAAGGTGTGTGGATTGGTAAAGAATGTATACTTACTAACCAGGTTGAGTAATAGGACCACACAGAAGCGTCCAGTGGCAGCAAATGATCCCACTGGACCTTACCTGAGGCCAACATGGTTTATAGGAAGACTAATTTGCCTAAATGTCTCGCAGGTGCAGGTGTCCCACCTCCTCCATCTGTTCCCCCACATGGGGAGAGCGACGCATAAGCGGCGCTATTGGTGTGACTCCCTCGGCGTTCCGGAAGAGGTATCCTCCCGGAAATCCCCGTCACCTCCGCCGCAACTGCGTAGACGCCGTGACGTCACACGCACGCACGTGGTGACGTGCGCGCGCGGGCGAACAAGGCGTCCGGAGGGGATCCGGAATGCCGCTGGCAGGTTTTGGACGTCCACATAGTGGGCGCGTGGGGAGACGCAGGACCCTTTGCGTCGCCCCACCCTGCCAGGAAGACATGTGTGTGGCATCTCCACCCCCCAGGCGGCATGGCCCACCGAGGCCGCTAAGTGGTGGCCATAACATGGAGAAAGGGGGGGGGGAAAGAAAGCCATAAAAGTATATACACATAGAAGGGCCATCAATAGATTACTCTATCATGTGTTGGAAATGGCATATATATAAAATTATTCACTGCCCCTCATAAGTATAGAAACAATAGGGTACAAAAAATGAACAAGGTGTAATATGACAACCAAAATAAAACAGAAATAAATAAAAATGAGACAAAACAGTTTTAAAATGAGAAGCTGTTTTGTCTCATTTTTATTTATTTCTGTTTTATTTTGGTTGTCATATTACACCTTGTTCATTTTTTGTACCCTATTGTTTCTATACTTATGAGGGGCAGTGAATAATTTTATATATATGCCATTTCCAACACATGATAGAGTAATCTATTGATGGCCCTTCTATGTGTATATACTTTTATGGCTTTCTTTCCCCCCCCCCCTTTCTCCATGTTATGGCCACCACTTAGCGGCCTCGGTGGGCCATGCCGCCTGGGGGGTGGAGATGCCACACACATGTCTTCCTGGCAGGGTGGGGCGACGCAAAGGGTCCTGCGTCTCCCCACGCGCCCACTATGTGGACGTCCAAAACCTGCCAGCGGCATTCCGGATCCCCTCCGGACGCCTTGTTCGCCCGCGCGCGCACGTCACCACGTGCGTGCGTGTGACGTCACGGCGTCTACGCAGTTGCGGCGGAGGTGACGGGGATTTGCGGGAGGATACCTCTTCCGGAACGCCGAGGGAGTCACACCAATAGCGCCGCTTATGCGTCGCTCTCCCCATGTGGGGGAACAGATGGAGGAGGTGGGACACCTGCACCTGCGAGACATTTAGGCAAATTAGTCTTCCTATAAACCATGTTGGCCTCAGGTAAGGTCCAGTGGGATCATTTGCTGCCACTGGACGCTTCTGTGTGGTCCTATTACTCAACCTGGTTAGTAAGTATACATTCTTTACCAATCCACACACCTTTTCTACTGCATTCATGATGCGTGGCTCACACCACGATTGTGATACCTTCCCTCACCTGGTTAACAATTTTGACCAATTTGTTCTACACCTTGTGACATTATAGACTATCCCTAACCATCTGATCTGTGACACCTTTGACACTCCCCTGCCCCCCCTCACTTACCTTCTCACTCTACACGCTCCTTTCACATGTCACCCACTCATTACACTTCCATGGGGGCTTCTGCTCAGTTTTGTTTTGCTCACGTACACTTATATTTATGTTTATTTTTGTGTTTTTTCATTATTCACTTTTCATGGCCCCAAGTAGGGCCTCCTCCACACTCACTGGCCTTCACACACTTACACTTTAGTGTCTCAGTCTTTTCACCCACAAACAAGGACGTGCTTCTGGGAGTCGACCCTCACAGAGTTTTTTTACCTCCCCTCTCTTTCCCTTCCCAGTCTTCCCTCCCCCCCCCCCCCGTTCATCCCATCTCTGTCGATCACCCCTTTTCCCCTCTTTTCTTTCCCTCACCCCCCCTCCTTCACCTTCTTCCCCACACCCCTTCTCCCCTTATGTCTCCCCTCTTGTGTGGACTCGCCTCCCACCACGTCCGCCATTCAGTTCTCAACCCCCAGTAATTCCATCAGCCACATAGATATACTCCTTTTTTGTCCTTTTTGCCTTATAAACTCGACTTTCGAATCCGCTACTCAATATACATTGTGACATTTTATCGCAGGTGCAGTGTGAAAACTCCCCCCCCCTTCTCCCCCTACCTTTTGGGGATACCTAGTGTGTGATTCCTTGCAAGACATGTGTGGGTGGTACTCGCTCCCCCTGTGACTGGCCCGCCGGCCACGAGATCGGGGATACAACAAGAGGGAAACTCCCTTAGACTGTGGCCACCTGTAACCAGTGAATACATCGTGACTGGTAAAGATGCACCATATTGAACTATTTATATGCTTATATATTCTTTTTCTTAGGTCTTAAATTGTTTGACACATGTTTACATTGTTACAGTCTTTCCATACATTTATCCTCTGAAGAAGACCCATTGGGGTCGAAACGCGTCAGGATCTCACACAATCAACATCTCTGTGTTACTGTATTACTGTTGCCCATGATGTAACTGTATCACACACTGCCCTCTGTCATTGGTATTGTTTTCTTATTTTGAATATTTTTTGTATTTTAGCCCATGTCTCAACTTTTGTTGACAATACTTGCCTGCACCAATAAAACTTAATAGCCATTGCTATTTCTCTTGTATTCTGTTTATCATACACTACTGGCTGCATTAAAGCCCCATTAGGGGGATTTTCTGTTCAAATCCGGGGTGCGCAGCCTCCCTGTCTGTACTCTCTAGAGTGTCTTTATTTCCTTTGTCGAAAATCTGAAATAATAACGAACTTATAATAACTTAACTTTTACTAACTATTAAATTATAGGTATTGGAATTGCCTTTCAAATTTGGCTGTTATGAATACGAATTTATCTGAAGTTACAAATTATCCAAAATAACGAATGCTACATCTAAATGAATGGAATGTAACAAATTAATAATAATAAATGACAATAATACTAATAATAAAAACGTTTTATTATTATTATTATTATTTATTATTAATTTGTTCCTTTCCATTTGTTTAGTTTTTGGATAATTCGTAACTTTGAAAAAATTCGTATTCATTGCGTTCACTAACAGCCAAATTTGAAAGGCAATTCCAATACCTATAATTTAATAGTTATTATTATTTCAAATTTTCGGATTTTCGTCCTTTAGATTTTTTGGATTCTCTTTCTTATTTTCGGTTTTTCGAATTTCCGAATTTATGAATTTTCAAATTCCTGGATTTTCAAATTTACGAATTTCGATCATAACGAATGATCTGAAAAACGAAAAAACAAACAAACGAAACAAAAATGAACAAATTTTGCGGCAGTGCACATATCTACCCCAAACTGTTCCCACAAAGTTGGGAGAATGAAATTGTCCAAAATGTCTTGGTATGCTGACACCTTAAGAGTTCCCTTCACTGGAACTAAGGGGCCAAACCCCACCATTGAAAAACAACCCCCCACCATAATCCGCCCTCCACCAAATGATTTGGACTGCGTTTGCAGCCTAGAATAAACCGTTGTCTTCGTTGTCTTGTTCATTTATTTACCTATGTGAAGGAAATGGCAGAGTAAATAGTCTTATGTTAACAATGCAGCAATAAAAAAAAAGTAAACTGCTAGAAGAGACATGCCATAAAGTAAACTCATCCGCCTGCTCGCAGTCTTTTTTAACCCTTTTTTTGGCAAGCGTACGCACATATAGAGAGAGATATCATTTTGCCCCCCTGTACAAATCATTAGTAAGACCTCATCTGGAATATGCAGTTCAGTTTTGGACTCCATTTCTCAAAAAGGATATCGGGGAACTGGAGAAAGTGCAGAGAAGGGCAACTTGGTGTTGAGTTATTCACTTTACCATCGCTTTAATGCACACGGGACGTTTTACAACTTCTCCTGAACAATTTAACTTGACAGATAGTAACCACATTTACATGCCGCGTTTAGCCCCGTTTGCGTTTAGAAGCATTATTTTTTTTTTTTTTTATTAGTCAAAAATTAAAAATGCCTGTAAACGAAACACAGCTAAATGCGAATTACCGCGTTTACAAGCTGTTACAGGCGTTTGGCGTTTCAAATGCCTCTGAACATCCGTCCTGAATGCAATTTTTTGCTTTCCAAAAAATGCTTCTAAGCTCAATTGCCTAGAAACGACTATAAAGGACCCTGTGTACATGTACTGATAAGACAACATAGAGGAGAGTTCAGAGGCAGCTGAAAAAAATGCCCAACTTTTCCTAAACGTCCGTCTGTTTACCAGCAGCAGTGTACATTAGAGGAACTGAATCTATTAATCTATTCTCTCTTGAGAAGAGGAGATTAAGGGAGGATATGATCAACATATACAAATCAGTGGCAGCCGGTGGAAAATTTTCTTTGGGGGGATGGCAAACAGTATACCAGCCCCCCCCCCCCCGGTCGGTCGGTAGCACTTACCCCATCACTTTTGGCTTCCCTTCTCCTGCTATTCTCCTGTGGCCTTCCGTTCTCCGCATCATCGGGGCGGCGGCGACGGCTTCTGTTTCCTCCCTCCTCCTCGGCGGCCAATCGGGAGTCTTCTCTTTTTCGGCCAGTCAGAAAACAGGTCGTCTCATAACTGCTTCTAATTGGCCGGATTGAGGATCAGTGTTTCAACAACGAATATTCACTCGCTGTTGTAACACACCTGGGTGGGATTGGAGCACATCCTCCGCGACCCAAGCCCACCCGAATTTGAAGCCTATTAGAGCCTCTGCCTCTAATCAGGAGCTTAAAAAGAAAAAAAAAACGCCGCTGTAATTCATGCACCCGGTGCCCTGAAAGGAAAGGGGTCGGATACATCAAAGGGGGGGTGGCCACAGCAGCCATGAATAGATGCATGAATCTATCCCTTGCATGTGGGAGGGTGGAGTGGAGAGAGGGGGCGGCGCCCGGGCGCCCCTAATGGACGGGCCACCACTGGTACAAATTCATACAGTAAGGGGTCCATATAGTGAACTTAGTGTTGAATTATTCACTTTAAGGTCATCACAGAAGACAAGGGGGCACTCTTTACGTCTAGAGGAAAAAAGATTTCATCTCCGAATATGGAAAGGTTTCTTCACAGTAAGAGCTGTGAAAATGTGGAATAGACTCCCTCCAGAGGTGGTTCTTTCCAGCTCAGTAGATTGCTTTAAAAAAGGCCTGGATTCTTTCCTAAATGTACATAATATAACTGGGTACTAATATTTATAGGTAAAGCTGATCCAGAAAACATCTGATTGCCTGTAGGTCTCACTCATTTGCAGTTACCCTTCTTGGAAGTTGGAAGCCTCTACCAGGAGCAGGTGGGAGAAATCAAACACCCAGCTTGGAAGCCCTGACCAGACAAAAACAATTGAGTATTGCTCCATTGACTACAGTGAGGCAAACAACTAAATTTAGCCTAAGAACCTAACTGGAGGAGGGCGCTACACCTTATTTTACTGGTTTTATTTGACAGGAGTGGAACTTGGAGTGGATTTCCGCTCATGCTGACTGCCCCCCTTAAGGTTTAAAATGCAGTGAAATCAAAATTGCCCTTCTGCATAACACCTTCTGTATTTAACCCCTTTATGACAGCAATATGCATACACTCAGAGGCAGGGTTGGTGGGACTTAACCTTAACTGCTGTATGCCACATGTTGGTGCTAGCAGAGGTTTTTTACGCATACTCACAGCAGCTGCAATCCCCAGGGTTGTGTGTAAATCTGACAAGCTAACTTTTAGCTGTCAGATAGAAGTGATCCAGCCGTTCAATGACTTCCACGTACTCCTGTAAGTTCCGAGCCCTCCTGTGCGTGGACACCCCTCAACATTACCTGGGCTCTGCCCGCTCATTGGTGGACCTGGAACTGGCTTAGTGGATGCCACTGAGTAGAGGGGAGGGACATCAGCAAACGGCTAAAACCAATGGACCATATTCTGTACTACTTCTCCTGCTACCTTTGATACAGTGGACCACCCCTTCCTCCTTAAAAAACTCCACTCCTTTTAACTCCGTGACTGTACACTTCGCTGGTTCTCATCCTACCTATCCCACTGCTCCTTCAGTGTCACTTACAACTCTACTTCCTTCTCTCCTCTTCCTTTCTACGTCGGGGTTCACCAAGGTTCTGTTCTTGGACCTGTGCTTTTCTCAATCGACACCTCCTCCCAGGGTCAGTGTCAGAAACCATGAATCAGGCCGAGACAGAAGTACAGTTAAATCACACTTGTTTAATAATAAAAGTAAATAGAGCAAAAGGTAGTCAAAACATAGCCAAAGTTCGGTAACCGGAATGGATAGTCAGACAAGCCAGAAAGTCAGGAAGCCAGGAATCACCGTAGTGGAACAGCAAGCAGGATCTGGAGCCAGAAGGAATGCCAGCCAAGCAAGTCTTTAACAAGAACGTAGGAGATAGTCTCTGTGATGTTGACCAGGCGAAGGCAGAGATCATCTGGGCTGGACAGCTTAAGAAAGCAGGACTGACGAGCAGGAAATCATCAACAGGTGAGTCACTGTGGAGAGATAGGAGCTGGCAATTAACCAACAGCTGAGAGGCCAGCTCAGAGAAGGAAGGGTTGAGCCCAGCCCTGACAGTCAGTTGATTGTCTCCCATGGCTTTTAATATAATCTTTACGCGGATGACACCCAAATCTACCTCTCCATCACCAACTAACTAACAGATATATCAGCCTGGATGTCAACATCACTTCCTCAAACTCAACCTATCCAAAACCGAGCTCAAGATATTTCCTCCCCCATGTGCCAATTCCCCCTGATTTCTCTGTTAAAATCAACGGCTTAACTATCAACCTGCCCCCCCATGCCAAGGTCCAAGGTGTAATCCTGGACTCTGAACTATCCTTCCAATTACTGTCCAAAGCTTAATGTAAAAAGTCCTGTGAGCCTCCACTAACAAACAAGCCTAGTTACTATAAAGCAGCTGGAAGCGTTAAACATGTCTCATAAAATCATGCAAATGCTAGATAATAAAATATATACGCTGCGCTTCTAATATACCCAATAGACTGCACACTATACACATGTGATAAACAAGTGTAAACAACTTTTATGTCAAAGTTATACAGTGGTATAAATCAGTCAATCTCTATTCACTATAAAAAGTGACAATAGTGCAACAACACACATATAATTAACATAAATAAATAATTAAAGTGCATCTGTGCATACAAATGGTTAAAAATTATACCCCTTCTGATTGTGTCAAACGGATCATGTATTAAATAAGCAATGATCCCACTCCTAAATTAATCATAAACCAAAGTGCTCCTGTGCAAATACGTGACATCCAACTATAACAGATAAAAGCTTAAAGTCCATGCGATTCTGAAATCGCTAATTGGGTGATCCAAAGCATGCCGTAGTGATCTCACTCTGGTGCTCCCCTTAGGTATTGAATGCTCACCTTAGGGCATGTGACTTTGCAATTAAGCACAGTCAATACACACCTATGAACCACCTCTGGGTTCCTGCAGATATAACGGAATGCTGGATTCGTTGGTGTAGTACCTCGGTAAGTATGTAGAATAAAGATTTGATAGTGTAATACAGTTTAAACGATTTATTGTTTCACAGCAAAACAACCCCCATCTGGGGTACTCACATTTCTCAGGTGCGCCAGTGCGCCACTCTATATCAGGCGAAAACGCCAATAGAAATACTGGGATGGTACTGAGATGGTATGGGCATCCTCCTTAGCAGATCACCTGCCTAACGTGCCGTCCTATCCCCTCCCCAACGCGTGTCGATACAGGGATTACGTATCTTCTTCAGGGGGAAGGAGAATCCAGCGAATCCAGCATTCCGGTATATCTGCAGGAACCCAGAGGTGATTCATAGGCGTGTATGGATTGCGAAGTCACACGCGATAAGGTGAGCATTCCATGCCTAAGGGGAGCACCAGAATGCGACGACTACAGCATGCTTTGGATCACCTACTTGGCGATTTCAGAATCGCATGGACTTTAAGCACACTTAATAGTTTCAGGATCGCATGAACTTTAAGCACATTTATCTGTTATAGTTGGATGTCACGTATTTGCACAGGAGCACTTTGGTTTATGATTAATTTAGGAGTGGGATCATTGCTTATTTAATACATGATCCGTTTGACACAATCAGAAGGGGTATAATTGGTAACCATTTGTATGCACAGATGCACTTTAATTGTTTATTTATGTTAATTATATGTATGTTCTTGCACTATTGTCACTTTTTATAGTGAATAGAGATTGACTGACGTTTCACATATAAGTTGTTTACACTTGGTTATCACATGTGTATAGTGTGCAGTCTATTGGGTATATTAGAAGCGCAGCGTATATATTTTATTTACTGTCCAAAGCTTGCCGCCTCAACCCCCGCAACATCTCCGAGATACGCCCCTTCCTAACCAATGTCACCAAGAAGCTTCTAATCCACTCCCTGGTTATCTCTCACCTCGACCACTGCAACTCCCTCCTCATTGGCTTACCTCTAAATAGGCTATCCCCCCATCAGTACATCATGAGTGCTGCTGCCAAGCTCATCCACCTTACAAACCCCTCGGTGTCTGCTACCCCTCTCTGCCTATCCCTCCATTGGCTGCCACTCAACCAGCAAATTCAATTCAAGATACTAACAGTAACTTACAAAGCCATCCACAATCTGGCCCCCAGCTACATCTCTAACCCAGTCTCACAATACCAACCAAATCATCCTCTTCACTCCTCCCAAGACCTCCTGCTCTCTAGCACCCTTATCACCAGATCCCAGGACTTCATCCGAGCCTCTCCCATCCTCTGGAATGCTCTACCCCAATCTGTCCGACTAGCTCCTACTTTGTCCACTTTCAGACAGTCCCCGAAAACTCATCTCCTCAGAGAAGCCTATCTGTCCTCCACCTAACAACTGTACATTTACTTTCTCCATCAACACATCAACCACAGTTATTACCTCTTGTATCTCTTGACCCTCCCTCTTAGATTGTAAGCTCTAACGAGCAGGGCCCCCTGATTCCTACTGTATTAAAGTGTATTGTATTTAGGTTTGGGATGCATGGTGTTCTTCTGATCTCACTGTAACCAATGCTTGAGAATTGGAATTGAGTAACGGTAATCAATAATTTTGTAATTTTCTGTTATTAAACATGCATATCAGGATTGGTTTAAAGAGGAATGCTGGATGATTGTTATTATGCACAATATTTATGTAATATAAATGTACCATATTGTTCTTTGTGCTCATGTTGAGCGCATTGTTTATTGTCACTGTTTTGTACCTTTTTCAATAAAAATAATTTTTAAAAAAAAGTGTATTGTATTTGTACTGTCTGCCCTCATGTTGTAAAGTGTTGCATAAACTGTCGGCGCTATATAAATCCTGTATAATAATAATAATAATAATAATGTCTCCCCTTCTTGCTATTGACCCAGGAGCGACGTATAAAACACCCCCCTTGGTTCCTGGTGTCACTTTCCCCAGACAGTATAGCTGAGGAAGAAGCTAATGGAACACGTTCTGTGTTGAACCTGAGCCTGATGGCCGCAGGAAGTTTCTGTGTATTTTTGGCACAACTCTGTGCTGATCAACAAGTTCCTCTTCCCCTTCCAGTTCCAGACAGGACTCCTGCAAATGGAGCTCCATTGCAGGGTTGCAGGCTTGAGCTTGCACAGACAGGCATCATCAATATATATATTGGGATCCACCATGACACCAAGATCAGCACTGTCCTGCACTCTTGCTAGGGTTGCCACCTGTCCGGGATTCACCTGAACAGCCTGGGTTTTAGTCCTTTTAAAACCCAGACATGATTCATACCAGACTGGGGCACCCCATGCTCCATGGGGGAACATGCGGCCTCACTGTCACACATGGAAAGGAGGGGTGGCATTTACTGGAACCAAAGTATTTTCCTCCTGTTGGGCCAAACACCCTCCAGTGCAGTTCGTGCCAGAATACATCAGTGCTTATCTGTTCCCCATCCATGCCACATCAGTGCTTATCTGTGCCACATCCATGCTTATCTGTGCCACATCCATGCCACATCAGTGCTCATCCATGCCACATCAGTACTCATCCATGCCACATCCATGCCACACCAGTACTCATCTGTGCCACATCCATGCCACATCCATGCCACATCAGTGCTTATCCATGCCACATCAGTACTCATCCGTGCCACACCCATGCCTCATCAGTACTCATCCTTGCCCCACCCATGCCACATCAGTACTCATCCATGCCACATCAGTACTCATCTATGCCACATCCATGCCTCATCCATGCTACATGTGTAAAAAAAAAATCTTTTTTTATTTTCTTTCCACATTTTCCAAAAACTTGTGGAAAAAAATTACATGTTCAAAAGACTCATAATGTCTCATAGATTTTTATGTTGGGTTGTTTGCTTTACAAAATGGGGTAATTTTTTAGTGCGTTTCCATTGTCCTGGTGCTCCAGAGCCTTCAAAAGTTCAAGAGGTAGTGAAGAAATTACCGTAAATGTGTAATTTATGTTCCTAGAACACCTGACGGAGCTCCCTGCATGTTGGGCCTCTGCATGTGGCTAGGCTGTAAAAAAGTCTCACATGTGGTATCGCCATACTTGCCATGTGAGAGAAATAACACGTTAATATGATAATTTTGTGAAAAAAAATCTTCATTTTGCAAAGAATTGTGGGAAAAAAATACAACTTTAAAAAACTCACTATGACTCTTACTAAATACCTTGGAATGTCTACTTTCCAAAAGGGGTAAATGAGATAGGCCTTCAGTACATCAGGTGTGATCAATTCTCAATGATTGGTACCAATATTATAGACTCTATAACTTTCACACAGACTAAATTATATACACAGATTTTGGTTATTTTTACCAATGATATGTAGCAGTATACATTTTGGCCAAACTGTATGAAGAAAAATTACTAATTTGCTAAATTTTATAACAGAAACAAATAAAAATGCATTTTTCTACAAAATTTTTGGTCTTTTTTCATTTATATTGCAAAAAATAAAAAATCCAGTGGTGATTGAATACCACCAAAAGAAAACGGAAAATGTATTATCAATACTTACCGTAATTTTTCTTTCCTGATGGACTCCATGGCAGACTACGTGTGGGTTAACCCCGCCTCCTCTCCATATAGGACCCCACTCCCATAAATTTGAGCTCACCACTAGAGACTGCGTTCCGTAACTAGCCAACTCTTTGACATATGGGTGGGAACTCCGTCTGCCATGGAGTCCATCAGGAAAGGAAAATTACGGTAAGTATTGATAATAATTTTTCTGTTTTCTTGACAGACTCCATGGCAGACTACTTATGGAAATAACTAGCCAGTCCACACGGGTGGGTATGCTGATCAAAAGAAATTTAATTTAGCCCATCAACTGACAGGACTCTTAAAAGAAAGCTCACAGAAGATAGAGACGCAGATTCTATGCAATAATGTAACATAAAGGTAATAATGGAGGTCCAAGAGGCCGCTTTACAGATGACGTCTGGAGCCACATGCCGGGCTGCTGCCCACGAAGCCGCCATACCCCTGGTGGAATGTGCCATCACCACCTCTGGAGGAGCCAAGCTCTTAGCTCTATAAGCTTGCTGGATGGACTGGACGATCCAGGCCGCAATAGTTCTGGACGAAGCTCGCTTCCCTCTGTTACTGCCAGAGTGCAAGATAAACAGGTAGTTGGAGCGTCTAAAGGAGGAAGTAACTTGCAGGTATTCCTTCAGCATTTCGCCCACATCCAGAGGACGAACTTCAGAGGACCCGGTGTCCTGAAAGTAGGTAGGACAATTTCTTGGTTCTCATGGAACACTGAAGTAACTTTTGGGTTTGAGCCGAGCATAGGGATGAGTACCACCAGGTCCAGAAAGAAAGTCAGGAAAGGTTCATCATGACCCAAGGACTTGATCTCCGAAACCCTTTTGGCCGAAGTGATGGCCACTAGGAAGGCAACTTTGCAGAAAAAACTTTGATAGAAAGCGGAGCGGATCCTGCGGTACTGAGACCAGTCAGCGAGTCAAGAACAAGAGGAAGATCCCATTTGGGGAATCTTGATCTTCTTTGGGGCTTGAGTCTTGTCGCCCCACGGAAGAACTGCCGGATTAAAGGGTGAACCGCCCATAATGTTCCGGAGAAGGCTGACAGAGCTGAGACTTGAACTCTGAGAGAGCTGATGGATAGAGACAGATCTGGGCTGGATTGGAGGAAGCCGAGGATATCCTGGACTCCTGGATCCCTGAAAGATCTGCCCATAGAGGATGAGGATTTAACGAACTTGGCCCATATCCTCTCATAGACTTTATTCATGCTTGTTTTTTTCAAGCTCATGAGGGTGGAAAACACTCTTGAAGCACACCCGAAAGATTCTGGCCTTTCCCTCTCAAGAACCAGACCATCAGTCTTAGTGACACCGGACACGGGTGCAGGACTGCCCCCTGAGAAAGAAGGTCCGACCTGGGAGGAAGAGGCACCGGGTCCCAGATGTTGAGCTGGGTCAGGAGGGGAAACCATGGCCTGTTCGGCCAGAAGGTGCAATCACTACCACCTCGACTGCTTTCGTTTGGAGTCTCTATAAGAACCTGAGGATGATCAGAAGCGGGGGAAAGGCGTATGCCCTGTTGAAGCTCCACTGATCTGTCAGTGTGTCTACTCCAAAGGCCTGGCTGCAACAGCCCCAAGTGTAATACTTCTTGATTTTTGAAGTTGCAGGGGGATGTAAATAGATCTACTTTGGGATTGGACAGGATCCATTCGAACGTCTGCACATGAAGAGACCACTCGTTGTTGTCTGTGTGCAAGACAGGAAGTCCGCTTGAACGTTCTGGACACCGGGGACAAAGACCACTGAAATATTGGTCAGGTTTTTTTGAGCCCAGGATGGGCTCGACTTCTTAGAGCAGTGTGGAGCTCCAAGTGCCCCCTTGTCTCTTCACATAAGAGGCCGCTGTGGTGTTGTCCATTTTCAGTAAAACTGACTCCCC
The DNA here is from genome assembly GCA_037952925.1 of Lithobates clamitans. Classification (NCBI taxonomy): domain Eukaryota; kingdom Metazoa; phylum Chordata; class Amphibia; order Anura; family Ranidae; genus Lithobates; species Lithobates clamitans. Next base: position 779,287 of record JBBGZY010001868.1, read on the forward strand.
TTTCAGGAGATGAGTAAAAAATTGAAGGGCACACCAGGCTGCCCGTAGTCCAGGACGTTGGAGCCGGGTTATGAAGACGTGCATCCCACTTGCCTTGAGAAAGTTCTGACCCGAAAAGGGCTCCCCAACCAGTACTTCTGGCATCGGTCGTGACCATAAGAAGGGGGCAATGGAGTGGCAGGTAAGCAGATTTCTGCGTTGAAGCCACCAGAAAAGGTTTTTCCTCATCATTGAGGTTATGTGAAAATATTGATTTCTATCTCCTGTGCTCCACTGACGGAGAAACCCTGCCTGGAAAGGGCGTAACCTTCACAGGGACCATTTGACCATGGGGGTCATAGAGACCATCGTGCCAATAATTTTTATTTTTTTTTAGGCACTGTGAGGCCTTTAGGCGTGAGGAGCTTGGAGCCTATGAGATTCTCCCTCGGATGACTGGGATCTTCTCCACTGGGAGAGAGATGGTGCTTTCCACCGTGTCGAACTGGGCCCCTAGGTGTACCAGGCACTGAACTGGTTCCAGCTGGCTTTTCTCTAAGTTTTGGAGCCAACCAAGCTCGAGCAGTGTGGTGATAACCTGCTCTCTGTGGATCAATAGCTGCTTCTTGTCTTGGGACAGTAGCAGGAGGTCGTCGAGATAGTGGTACAAACGTATCCCTTTTGTTCTGATTAGGGCCACTACGGCCAAAAGAACTTTGAAAAGACTCTGTCAGGTTTTCAACCCAAAAGGAAGGCAAGTGAACTGTAGATGTTCTTGCCTGACCCTGAACCGGAGGTATTTGCAGAATTCTTCTGCCACAGGCACATGAAAAAAAGGCATCTTTTGAGCCGATTGAGATTAGCCAATTGCCTGGCTGCACAGCTTGTTGGATGGTAAAGTCTCCATTTTGAATCTTTCGAATTTTATAAACTTGTTTAGATAAGTTAGGTCTATCACGGGGCGCCATGAACTGTTTTTCTTCTGCACCAGAAAGAGAGGGGACTCTTCGCCTTTCGGGACAGGCACCGCGGCTCCTTGTACTATCAGTTAATCCAAGTAGGACCGTAACACCTGCTTCTTTCCTTCTGACCATGGAAGCAGAGTGGAGATAAATCTGAGGGGAGGACTACTGGTGAAGGACCATGTGTGGCCTATGGAGACCGCCTTGAAGGTCCAGTAGTCCAAGACCGAGGCCACCCAGACGTGCCAGAAGAGAAGCAGACGCGCTCCCACCTGATCCGCCTGGGCGGGCCCAATCTCAAAATGACATAGCCGGCTCTCGTTCACTGGACGCCTGGCTTTTAGCAGACTTTTGGAAGGATGTCTGACCTCTGAGCCAATTCATTCTGAAATCTCGCCCGGGCCTGTTTGTAGTGTGCCTTCTGTGCTAAGGCTTCTTTTGACCAAACAGACGCCTATCCTGCGGCAGGAAACGATTTCCCACTCGTGGCTCGGGCTATGGCGCTATCCAGCCTGTTACCAAACAATGAGGGCCCTTCAAAGGGGATCCTACACCAGGCCTGCTTAGATGCTGGATCAGCGAGCCAATGGCGCAACCATAGGGCCTGCTTAGCCGTGACCGAGGATAGCATAGTCCGGGACAACAGGCAGATCAGATCAATAGAAGCTTCCCCCAGGAAGGCCACTGTCGTTTTCAATTCCTGGACTGCCGAGCCCCTGGCCAGATCTTTTGAAATGCCCTTGAGCACGGGGTCAACATTTTCTGTCCAGGCTTCCATAGCCTTGGACATAGCCGCGAGGGCCAAGATGGGTTTGCAAGCCATACCAGCTAGCCGATAAATTCTCTTGAGGTCTTGGTCTTTTCTCCTCTCAAGCCTTGAAGGATACAGTGTCCTCTAAAGGAAGAGTGACATGTTTGGCCAGTTGCATCAATGCTGCATCTACAAGAGGCACATTTTCCAGATATTTCACTTCCTCTGCCTTGAGGGGGTATAATCTGGAGGTTTTGCTTGGCAAAGAAGTCTTCTTTTCTATCTTACTCCACTCCTCGTCAATGATATCCTTCAATTCTGAAAGGAGCAGGAAGATGGAACGTTCCTTTCCCCGGGTGCTTAAAGAACTTTCTTTGCTTAGCCAGAGGAGTGGAAGGATCTTCCCACTTAAGGGCCTCTTTGACCGCCTTAATTAGTGGGGTAACAAGGGTGAAGCCAAAGACACCGACAAAATCATCTCCCTCCAATTCACTATCTGAAGAGCCGGGGTAAGCATTATAAGGCTGGAATGGGTCCAGATCCTCCTGGGCATCGTCAGCCAGGTAGCCAGATAGAGTGGTGGACTGGCTCCGCTCGCGGGTAGCATCCCACTCCTTTAGGGATTGCTGCACCACCCACTCAACAAGAGACTCCATTTGTTGGTTTTCTGTCTTTTTTTCCTGGTGGACGAATAGATGACGATCCTGCAGCTTTGTAGGAATGCTCACTCGTCCTAGGAGAAAGGAATGCAAATGCAGTGTAGCTTCCCCTTTAAGAGCCATCTCATACCCCCCTCACACTGCACCATAGCCCCAGGCTGGAGCTTACCTTCATCTGGAAGCCTGGTGCATGGAGGAGCTATAGCAAGTTGCCCACAGGAATCCCCAACATGACAGGGGCTGACAGGGATTTAAATTCCCAGCCGTAATGCCGTCAACGCCGTGCCCCGTCCGCGCCTGCGCAATGGCGACCTGCCGAAATCAAGCCTCCGTTTCGCCTGAGGATTGTGTATGCGCGGAAACGCATCGGGCCGCAACCCGAAAGAGGGAGCCGTGTCCTTGAACGCACCTGCGTTCCAGGCGCCATAGAATCAAAAGCAAAAGAAACTAAAATTTGCAGGAAAGAACGGACATGAGGGGGAGACAGACGATCACATACAAAAACTTTCTGCCATGGAGGAAAGATAAATCTTCAGACCTGCCAGCCGATCCACCGCTTTCTCACCTGGGCATACGAAAGGCCGTCCCCACCACTGGACATAGAGGCCTAGAGCCGCACACCCGCCCATGGCTGGGCCCTGGGCTATCTTCAAACCGCTAAGGTGAATGACCGACAACAACCTCGATCGATTTGGACGTCCAAAAAATGTAAGTGCATTGTTTGTAGGTCCGAAGAGGAGGAGAAAAAAGGAATGCAGTCTCTAGTGTTGAGCTCAAATTTATGGGAGTGGGGTCCTATAGCATTGGAGAGGAGGCGGGGGTTACACATAGTCTGCCATGGAGTTCATCAGGAAAGCTCTATTTGTGTGAAAAAAATGTAGCAAGGTCCCAGGCCTCCTTTGATCTAATGAGAACCTCCAGGGCCAGGGACAGCTGACATCCTTTTGTATGTAGTGGGCAGAGAGGCATGGTGGGTGTATACTTGTTAAAGTTATTGGGCGCCAGACACATCTTGGATGCAAAAGAAAGTTTATTTCTCTTAACAAAACTTTTTTTGGGGGAGAGAGAGTTAGGGCCAGGACACCCTTAGGTAGTTGCAAGATTAATTGGCAGACTCCAATAGAAGGACAGCTATACAGGGAAAAGCATCCAGCAAGACGCCACATCTGCATGGGTAGGAATGCTGCCTCCTACGGCAACAGTCTTTAACAGTTCCAAACACAAGGCTTAACAGTTCCTTCACTACAACTCCATGCAGTTCTTCAGTACGCAGAGCTTCCGCTCTCTCACTAGACCCATTGGTTCACTGACACTGAATACCTTGAGCTCCTCTAATCTTCGCAGTGGTATCTTCCTCAAGCGTCACCCCTCGCTTCTCTGCTGGGTCCCTAGCTTGGCACTCTAGATACCTCTCAAGCTTCACCCCCCGCTGGTCTGCTCGGTCCCTGGCTTGACACACAAGGCTGCTCTGCAAGCGTCATCTCCACTGGCTGGGTCCCTGGCTTGATTCCCACAGAAGTTTCCCAATTCTTCACCGGTTCCCGGTTGGTTGGTGAGGACAGTGTTTCGGTAATTGCTTCAGTTACTCACAGTGGTCCCTGCTAATAAGGCGGACAGTCCCTTACTGGCGACAGCTTCCCCTCTACCTCCGACCACGACAGGTTCTCCGGCCGACAGAACCGTCACTTTTGGTTGGACTGCTAGCCGCAGTCCCAACCCTGCGCTCCTCTCTTGCTTTTGGATAGGCCCTCAGACAGCTTAGCAGCCAGATGTGCCCGGGATAGGCCCCATCTCCAGCCTAGCAACCTGGGCAATACAACACATGTCCATCCAGACAGCCATCCAGTTGGCACCGAACACAGATCACCTGACTCCACCCGAATATTCAGGCTCTCCCAGCAAGCCAAGGGATTCAAGAAAACCCCTGCCCATTGGCTGAGATACCCCATATACCCATAACCTGACCTTGCGTTGCCCTTCTCGTATCTAGTACCACCAAGTACCCGGGCCACCTAGTGGTAGGAGAGAGAAGTGCAACAAGGTTCAAACTTAGGGAGAAATCAATAGATCTCTATCAACCAGGATAGCTACTCCTGGCAAGTAAATTTGTTAGGAGCAACCCTGCCTAAACTCCAGGGTGCCACAAAAAGGACAAACATGTCATATGGGTATAGTGTTGCATGACTGAGTAATTGTCATTCAAAATGTGAGAGCACTGAAAGCTGAAAATTGGTCTGGTTAGGAAGGGGGTATGAGTGCCCAGTGGGCAAGTGGTTAAAGTAGAACTACAGGTAAATTTTTTTTGCCTTTAGTTATACTTTAAATAGGTAAGGGGCAGGACCACCTGGTAACATCACCTGGTGGCACCGCCCCCTTGTGACATCACTGACTGGTGCATGCTGGGTCGGTGATTTCACATGGGGAGGTGCCACCAAGTGACGTCACCAGGTGGCCCTGCCCCTTACCTATTTACGAACTGTCAAACAGCAGAGCAGGTGTCAGGAAAGGCATTCCAGCAACCATCCCAGCAATCTGGGTGTCAGGAGAATACCTGTGCACAGAAGGGCCGATAGGCGCACGTGCATGCGCAATATCGCGAATAGCGGCGCACCTTGTGACAGCGCTTAGCGCCAGATGCGCTATTTAAAGGGGGCCTTGCTGCCTTGCTGTCCAAGCTACAGCGTTTCCTGAAGACCCCTGCTACCCGTTACTCTATTTACCTGATTGTTGCCTGACTTGGCTTGTTCCTGGTCTCCCTGCTTGCTACACGCCTCCGATCCTGGCTTGGACTTTGACTACTCTTTTGAATATTGTTCCTGTACCTGATCTGCCCGCCTATGTTTGACTATTCACTATCCAGCCTTCTGCTTGCATCCTGTTGCTGGACTACAGAACACCTCCCCGCTGTCTGCTGCATCCAGCCTTCTGCTTGCATCCTGTTGCTGGACTACAGAACACCTCCGTGCTGTCTGCTGCATCCAGCCTTCTGCTTGCATCCTGTTGTTGGACTACAGAACACCTCCCTGCTATCTGCCATATCCAGTTTTCTGCCTGCTCCTGGACTCTAGTACACCACCCTGCTGCTTACAGTATCCAGCCCTCTACATAAGCTAACCAGTCAGGCACTTGTGCCCCTTTGTACTTCCGAGCCCCTGTCTGCTCTACCAGGGGTTCCTGAGTCAGAGGTATACAAGAGTACGCTCCCTGCATTCTGGGCTCTACCACCAGGTACGTGACAGCAGGCATTCGGCGGTAAGCCTTCATTGTTTTTTTTTGGGTCTGGCGGTGCAGCGGACATCCTGATTGACGATGGATCTACATTGGGGGACATTGTTTTTTTATATTATTTAGTAAAGGAGTTTTCAAAAACTGCCTCCTGTCTTTATTCATTTTGACACTTTTTTTTTGGTGAATGGGGGTACAATGTACCAAAGGGCCTGGTAAGCTTTAGAGGGAGACCCCCATGCCATTTTTTTTCCCACTTTTTTCTATTGCCAGCAATGTTTTTTTTTTCATTCAGCTGTCAGCGGGGAAGCTCATTGACAGCTGAGGACTCATCCGTTGTTAAGGACACTTCCCGGACCCACTACTTAACAACCAGCTATGCACTATTCAGTGCGCAGTGCATTGTGGGGCGCTCAGCGGGCGAACATTCTGCCGAGCACCACGCAAATTCAGGTGTTCGCCGAAGCGGCAAACAGCCGATGTTTGGCCGAACTTTTGCTTGGCTCGAACTGTTCGCCCCAACTCTATAGCTGAAAGCCAGCTTTTCTTCCTCTCCTATTCAGCTGCTGCAGGAGGAATATACAGCTGATCGGTTCTAGTAATCCCCACCATACCTCCTGTCCGGGTTCCGCCATACCTCCTGTCCGGGTTCCGCCATACCTCCTGTCCGGGTTCCGCCATACCTCCTGTCCGGGTTCCGCCATACCTCCTGTCCAAGTTCCGCCATACCTCCTGTCCGGGTTCCGCCATACCTCCTGTCCAAGTTCCACCACACCTCCTGTCCAAGTTCCACCACACCTCCTGTCCAAGTTCCGCCATACCTCCTGTCCAAGTTCCGCCATACCTCCTGTCCGGGTTCCGCCATACCTCCTGTCCAAGTTCCGCCATACCTCCTGTCCAAGTTCCGCCATACCTCCTGCCGGGGTTCCCCCATACCTCCTGCCGGGGTTCCCCCATACCTCCTGTCCAGGTTCCGCCATACCTCCTGTCCAGGTTCCGCTATACCTCCTATCCAGGTTCTGCCATACCTCCTGTTCAGGTTCCGCCATACCTTCTGTCCAAGTTTCGCCATACCTCCTGTCCAGGTTCCGCCATACCTCCTGTCCAGGTTCCGCCATACCTCCTGTCCAGGTTCCGCCATACCTCCTGTCCAGGTTCCGCCATACCTCCTTCCCAAGTTCCGCCATACCTCCTGCCCAAGTTTCGCCATACCTCCTGGCCAGGTTCCGCCATACCTCCTGTCCAGGTTTCGCCATACCTCCTGTCCAGGTTTTGCCATACCTCCTGTCCAGGTTCCACCATACCTCCTGTCCAGGTTCCGCCATACCTCCTTCCCAAGTTCCCCCATACCTCCTGCCCAAATTTCGCCATACCTTCTGGCCAGGTTCCTCCATACCTCCTGTTCAGGTTCCGCCATACCTCCTGTCCAGGTTTCGCCATACCTCCTGTCCAGGTTCCGCCATACCTCCTGTCCAGGTTTCGCCATACCTCCTGTCCGGGTTTCGCCATACCTCCTGTCCGGGTTCCGCCATACCTTCTGTCCGGGTTCCGCCATATCTCCTGTCCGGGTTCCGCCATACCTCCTGTCTGGGTTCCGCCATACCTCCTGTCCGGGTTCCGCCATACCTCCTGTCCAGATTCCGCCATACCTCCTGTCCAGGTTCCGCCATACCTCCTGTCCGGGTTCCGCCATACCTCCTGTCCAGGTTCCGCCATACCTCCTTCCCAAGTTCCGCCATACCTCCTGCCCAAGTTTCGCCATACCTCCTGGCCAGGTTCCGCCATACCTCCTGTTCAGGTTCCGCCATACCTCCTGTCCAGGTTCCGCTATACCTCCTGTCCAGGTTCCGCCATACCTCCTGTCCAGGTTCCGCCATACCTCCTGTCCAGGTTCCGCCATACCTCCTGTCCGGGTTCCGCCATACCTCCTGTCCAAGTTCCGCCATACCTCCTGTCCAAGTTCCACCATACCTCCTGTCCGGGTTCCGCCATACCTCCTGTCCAGGTTCCGCCATACCTCCTGTCCAGGTTCCGCAATACCTTCTGTCCAGGTTCCGCCCTACCTCCTGTCCAGGTTCCGCCCTACCTCCTGTCCAGGTTCCGCTATACCTCCTATCCAGGTTCTGCCATACCTCCTGCCCAAGTTTCGCCATACCTCCTGTCCAGGTTCCGCCATACCTCCTGTCCAGGTTCCGCCATACCTCCTGTCCAGGTTCCGCCATACCTCCTTCCCAAGTTCCGCCATATCTCCTGCCCAAGTTTCGCCATACCTCCTGGCCAGGTTCCGCCATACCTCCTGTCCAGGTTTCGCCATACCTCCTGTCCAGGTTCCGCCATACCTCCTGTCCAGGTTCCGCCATACCTCCTGTCCAGGTTTCGCCATACCTCCTGTCCAGGTTTCGCCATACCTCCTGTCCAGGTTCCGCCATACCTCCTGTCCAGGTTCCGCCATACCTCCTGTCCAGGTTCCGCCATACCTCCTTCCCAAGTTCCGCCATACCTCCTGCCCAGGTTTCGCCATACCTTCTGGCCAGGTTCTGCCATACCTCCTGTTCAGGTTCCGCCATACCTCCTGTCCAGGTTCCGCCATACCTCCTGTCCAGGTTCCGCCATACCTCCTGTCCAGGTTCCGCCATACCTCCTGCCCAAGTTTCGCCATACCTTCTGGCCAGGTTCCGCCATACCTCCTGTTCAGGTTCCGCCATACCTCCTGTCCAGGTTTCGCCATACCTCCTGTCCAGGTTCCGCCATACCTCCTGTCCAGGTTTCGCCATACCTCCTGTCCGGGTTCCACCATACCTCCTGTCCGGGTTCCGCCATACCTCCTGTCCAGGTTCCGCCATACCTCCTGTCCAGGTTCCGACATACCTCCTGTCCAGGTTCCGTCATACCTCCTGTCCGGGTTCCGCCATACCTCCTGTCCGGGTTCCACCATACCTCATGCAAAACCACTGCACAGAGCAGGTAAGTATAACATACTTGTTATTTTAAAAAAAAAAGAAGGGGGGAGATTTTAAGATCACTTTAAAAACTGAAGATGTAACATCTTCTGAAAGTCTGGAGTAAAATATATTTTTAATTCCATCTTCATTTTTTAAAAAAGTACGTGATATCATGATGTATTAATCAAACATTTACCAAGTATGGCTGATATCTTTTTAATGTTATTGCTACAAGTGTTTATATAATGTTTGTGGACTTTGTGCATTGAGAAGGCAGATCCTGTTCCAGTGATTACTCATCACTCCCCCACCGCCCTCCTCTCCTTTCAGTCTGGTGACAACATCAGATGCTGGGTTGGACTGTTGGGAAATTTTGGAGTGGTCACCTGACAGCTAAATGCTCACCTGTGAGATCAGGATCTGTCTGCATCCTGCTTGTCTACAGCCGAGTGTATATCCGCCCTGTCACTGCAGACATTACCTGGGAACTTGTACTCACCTTCGCTCATTACCTGGAACCAGGTAAGAGATACCGTATACTACAAATGAATTGGGCACAAGATCACTTACCAATGACAGCATCATCAGATGATCAGAAACTGGCCGTACATAACCTGAAATATTCTCTTGGGCTGAAAAAGAGAAATTCAGTTCAGTTATTCTCACAATAAGGAATTTCCACCTCCGTCTACTGTATTCAGGTACCCTATTATCAATCATTTTGCATCAAGGAGAAAGCAGAACAAGCTTTGAGACTTCTCCAGGTACAGTAGGATGGGTGACACCATGGGGGGGGATTCACTAAGGCCCCTTTCACATGGGCTTTCCAATCAGTTATGCCTGTTAGTTTTTCAGGCAGACCTGATCGGATGCTCCATTCACCCCTATGGGGCAGCGGATGTTCGCTGACACCCGCTGCTACCTAATCTGATCCTGTCCGCCAAATCCAGAAGCAGTGGCGTTGCTAGGTGGTGGCTTTTGGGGCTATAGCCCCGAATCTGGGGCCCATAGCCCCGAGTCTCTGCAGGGGTCCCCAAAGGGCAGGGGAGGCTCTCTTGGGATCCTGATGTAAGTGGGGGGGGGCTCTCTGGGGACCCTGATGCAAGGGGGAGGCTCTCTGGGGACCCTGATTTTAAGGGGGAGGCTCTCTGGGGACCCTGATGCAAGGGGGAGGCTCTCTGGGGACCCTAATGTAAGGGGGGGCTCTCTGGGGACCCTGATGCAAGAGGGAGGCTCTCTGGGGACCCCGATGCAAGGGGGAGGCTCTCTTGGGATCCTAATGTAAGGGGGGGGCTCTCTGGGAACCCTGATGTAAGGGGGGGCTCTCTGGGAACCCTGATGTAAGGGGGGGCTCTCTGGGGACCCTGATGTAAGGGGGGGCTCTCTGGGGACCCTGATGCAAGGGGGAGGCTCTCTGGGGATCCTAATGTAAGGGGGGGCTCTCTGGGGACCCTGATGCAAGGGGGGGCTCTCTGGGGACCTTGATGCAAGGGGGGGCTCTCTGGGGACCCTGATGCAAGGGGGGGCTCTCTGGGGACCCTGATGCAAGCGGGAGGCTCTCTGGGGACCCTGATGCAAGGGGGAGGCTCTCTGGGGATCCTAATGTAAGGGGGGGGCTCTCTGGGGACCCTGATGTAAGGAGGAGGCTCTTTAGGGACCCTGATGTAAGTGGGGGGCTCTATGGGGATATACACACATGTTTATTACTGTATATACATGTGTATGCCCGCCCAAGCATATGACTTTCTTTACTACGCTGCTATGGGCTCTAGCCCCAGATCTTTTGTAGACCTAGCAACGCCCCTGTCCAGAAGGATGGTGGCCCTATTTTCCATCCGCCTGGCGGATGGGATCAGATGAAAACGGACAGGCGGTTCGTTTTCATCCGATCTCCCCATAGAGGAGAACGGGAGTCTGACAGGTCCGTCTCAGCACAGTGAGCGGAGATGGACCTGTCATCCGCCTTCTCAGCGGGGATCAACGGAGCGAACCCCGCCGAGAAATTGGAGTCTGTCAACCGGATCCACACAGCGTGAAAGGACCCTGAGGCTGGGTTCACATCTAATACCGATGTGGCTTCCAGCAGGGGTCCTGTGCGCAGAGGCGGCTCTCTAATTAGGCAAATTAGGCGGTCGCCTAAGGCCTCGCACTCACAGGGGCCTCGCGGCCAACTAATTTGCCTGTTCTCAATCAGTGAAGTTGACGCCGGCGGCTCCACCTACCCCCACTGGGACTCTGTGGCTTAGGAGCTGACGGACAAATCAGATACTGCCCGCAGCCTGAGTAATAGCGGCCTCATCACGGAGTGTCCCAGTCCGTGGGGCCTCATGTGTAAGTTTTGCCTAAGGCCTCACAAAGCCTAGAGCCGCCTCTGCCTGTGCGTCCTGGTTCACCATGTCAGGTCCGATTTCAGCCCAAATGTTTGGCTGAATTCGGACCTGAAATGGACCAAAAGACGCACAGGGCTCCTGTGCAAATTCGCACCGGAGTCGCAGCGGAGATGTGTGAACCGGCTCCATAGAGAGCCGATCAAAATCTCCTGCTCTTGTGAATTGGATGCGGAGAAACTTCATCCAATTCGCAATGGTGTGAACCCAGCCTAAGGCTTCCAGAATATAGGACAGGGATAGTCAAATGTCCAGTATGAATATTTATCATGCCCCACCCAGACCAGGGGTTCCCCTCCAAGGCCACCGGAAATCTCCTCAGCACTAAGGATGAGCTCCGGTGCGTTCGCACAGCCCACGTGCAGAGCCCGCCAGGAAGTCAGCACTGCGCTAATCCCCCGATATGTCCCCCTAGAACAGTAGCAAAGGTGCGTGATGGGGACACATCTGTTCTATGTTCACTGTAGGCCTCACTCATTTGCAGCCACCCCTATATTCTGGAAGCTTCAACCAGAAGCAGATGGGAGAAATCGAACACCCAGCTTGAAAACCCTGACCAGACAAAAGCAATTGAGTACTGCTCCATTAACTACAGTGAGGCAAACAACTAAATTTAGCCTAACAATCTAATTAGAGGAGGGCGCTACACCTTTTTTCCCTGTTTTTTTTTGACAGGAGTGGAACGTGGAGTGGTTTTCTGCTCATGCCCCTTAAGCTTTACCAATACTGGTAACCGTTTGATCGTTCCTGATGTTAACCCCTTCCCTGCCAGTGTCATTAGTGCAGTGACGGTGCATTTTTTTTTTTTTAGCACTGATCACTCTATTAGTCTATTGTCACTGGTCCCCAAAAAGTGTCAAAAGTGTCAGTTAGGTGTCCGATTTGTCCGCCGCAATTTCACAGTCCCGCTAAAAATCACCGATCGCCGCCATTACTAGTAAAAAAAAATAAAAAGTCCATAAATCTATCCCATAGTTTTTAGAAGCGATAACTTTTGCGCAAACCAATCAATATACGCATATCGGGATTTTTTTTTATACCAAAAATATGTAGCAGAATACATATTGGCCTAAATTGATGAGGAAATTAGATTTTCTACATTTTTTTTATTGCATATGGTTTATGGCAGAAAGTAAAGTTTTGGAGGTTTTTTTCAAAATTTTCGTTTTTTTTTTTGTTTATAGCAAAAAAAAAAAAAATTAAAACGCAGAGGTGATCAAATACCACCAAAAAAAAGCTCTATTTGTGGGGAAAAAAGGACATCAATTTTATTTGGATACAGCATCGCACGACCGCGCAATTGTCAGTTAAAGCAACGCAGCGCCGTATCGCAAAAAATGGCCTGGTCAGGAAGAGGGGTAAACCTTTCCCGGACCTGAAGTGGTTAATATTACTTTAAAAACTGGAGGATGTAACATCCCTTCAAGGAGGAAAGTCTGGAGTAAAATACATTTTTAATTTTTTAATTCCATCTTCGCTTTTGAAAAAAGTTCAGATCAAACATTAACAAATATGACTGATATCTTTTTAATATTATCGCTACAAGTGTTTATTAAGGGCCAGTTCACACCATAGAAATGCAGTTCGGATCCTTCCCAGATGCTTTTTGGGATGCGTGTTTTTGACATGTTTTTGATGTGTTCCAGTGCGTTTTTGGTGTGTTTTTGATGCAGTCCTGTGCATTCCCCCCCCCCCTCATTTTACTTAACCTGAAATAAGAATATGTGTGTTCCAGTGCGTTTTTGATGTTTTTTTCAGCGTTTCAGTACAGGAAAAATGCAGCATACTTTTTTTTTCTGGAACTGCAAGCACTGGTGTAACTATGCCACTGAAAGCCATACAACCTACTTTCCATGCGTTTTTCTAAATTTTTTTTTTTAATATATGTTTAATCTTTTATTTGGTATTGCAATAAAATAAGGCAAATCGACAAAAACAATAGCATGTCAGTAAATACAAATGGGTCAGAGGAGCTTGATCAAAGCAGTGCTCGCCATTGTAAGTAGCGCATACCCTGTTTCCCCAAAAATAAGACCTAGTGTGATTGTCGGTGATGGCTGCAATATAAGCCCTACCCCCCAAATAAGCCCTACCAAGGTAGGGCTTATTTGGGGGGTAGGGCTTATATTGCAGCCATCACTGACAATCACGCTAGGCCTTATTTTGGGGGAAACAGGGTAGCAAGAATACAAATATCAGGAATATGAAGGCCAACTACACATGGATTAGGAAGCATCCCACATTTCCATAATATATTTAGGATCAAATAAGATACAGAGACATGAGTTCTAGTAGTGGTGGTGGGGGGCCGAACAGAACCCATAGCTATGTAATAGGGGTGTGGTGGAAACACATACAGTCAGGTCCATAAATATTGAGCAATCGACACAATTCTAATCTTTTTGGCTCTATACACCAACACAATGGATTTGAAATGAAATGATGTGCTTTAACTGCAGACTTTCAGCTTTAATTTGAGGGTATTTACATCCAAATCAGGTGAACGGTGTAGGAATTACAACAGTTTGTATAGGTGCCTCCCACTTTTTAAGGGACCAAAAGTAATGGGACAGATTAACAATCATCCATCAAACTTTCACTTTTTAATACTTGGTTGTAAATCCTTTGCAGTCAATTACAGCCTGAAGTCTGGAAAGCATAGACATCACCAGACGCTGGGTTTCATCCCTGGTGATGCTCTGCCAGGCCTCTACTGCAACTGTCTTCAGTTCCTGCTTGTTCTTGGGGCATTTTCCCTTCAGTTTTGTTTTCAGGGAGTGAAATGCATGCTCAATCGGATTCAGGTCAGGTGATTGACTTGGCCATTGCATAACATTCCACTTCTTTCCCTTAGAAAACTCTTTGGTTGCTTTCGCAGTATGCTTCGGGTCATTGTCTATCTGCACTGTAAATCGCCGTCCAATGAGTTCTGAAGCATTTTGCTGAATATGAGCAGATAATATTGCCCGAAACACTTCAGAATTCATCCTGCTGCTTTTTGTCAGCAGTCACATCATTAATAAATACAAGAGAACCAGTTCCATTGGCAGCCATACATGCCCACGCCATGACACTACCACCACCATGCTTCACTGATGAGGTGGTATGCTTTGGATCATGAGCAGTTCCTTTCCTTCTCCATACTCTTCTCTTCCCATCACTCTGGTACAAGTTGATCTTGGTCTCATCTGTCCATAGGATGTTGTTCCAGAACTGTGAAGGCTTTTTTAGATGTTGTTTGGAAAACTGTAACCTGGCCTTCCTGTTTTTGAGGCTCACCAATGGTTTACATCTTGTGGTGAACCCTCTGTATTCACTCTGGTGAAGTCTTCTCTTGATTGTTGACTTTGACACACATACACCTATCTCCTGGAGAGTGTTCTTGATCTGGCCAACTGTTGTCAAGGGTGTCTTCTTCACCAGGGAAAGAATTCTTCGGTCATCCACCACAGTTGTTTTTCGTGGTCTTCCGGGTCTTTTGGTGTTGCTGAGCTCACCGGTGCGTTCTTTCTTTTTAAGGATGTTCCAAACAGTTGATTTGGCCACACCTAATGTTTTTGCTATCTCTCTGATGGGTTTGTTTTGTTTTTTCAGCCTAATGATGGCTTGCTTCACCAACAGTGACAGCTCTTTGGATCTCATAATATGAGTTGACAGCAACAGATTCCAAATGCAAATAGCACACTTGAAATGAACTCTGGACCTTTTATCTGCTCCTTGTAAATGGGATAATGAGGGAATAACACACAACTGGCCATGGAAAAGCTGAGCAGCCAATTGTCCCGTTACTTTTGGTCCCTTAAAAAGTGGGAGGCACATATACAAACTGTTGTAATTCCTACACCGTTCACCTGATTTGGATGTAAGTACCCTCAAATTAAAGCTGAAAGTCTGCAGTTAAAGCACGTCTTGTTCGTTTCATTTCAAATCCATTGTGGTGGTGTATAGAGCCAAAAAGATTAGAATTGTGTCGATGTCCCAATATTTATGGACCTGACTGTATAATCCTGTAGACGTAGAGACCGCACCACTGGAAGTAAGTATTTTGACAGATCAGCAAATTGAGTATATCTAGGAGCAGAAAAAAAACAAAAAACAAGGGGGGGGGGGGGTAAGGAAGAGAGAAGGGGGAAAAAAAAGATATATGACCAATAAAAAATAAAGGAAAGCGAAGAAAGGCCATGAGTATAAAGAAACAACAGAAGATAACATAGGCTGATAAGAGGATCCCGGGACGACCCAACATTCTATAGCAGGGTAGAGGTAAATGCATCAAAGGTAGAGGAATAATGGAAATGATTCCAGACAGTCCAAATTCATCCCATGCTACCATATTCTCCAAGTATTCAATTTGGTTCATTTCACAAGGCTAAAGCCTCGTACACGATCGGGTTGTTGGCCAACAGAGCCTTTTGTTTGAAGGGCGTGTGCCAGGATCTTGTCTTGCATACTAATGGCACACAATTGTCGGCCAACAAACACGAACGTAGTGACGTACTATTTGGAGTTTCAGCTCTTGAGCGCCACCCTTTGGGCACCTTCTACTAATGTCGTGTTTGAGCATTGATTCCGAGCATGCGTCTTTGTACTTTGGACTTGGGTGACAGACTTATGTACACACGATATGAAAATCTGACAACAGACCGTTGTCTACTGAAAATTTACTAGCCTGCCATCCAACATTTGTTGGCCAAAAGTTGGACTGAAGGAGCGTACTAACGGTTGGATTTTAGGCCAACAGTCTGTCATCACACAATCCCCTGCCAACAATCAGATCGTGTGTACGAGGCTTTAGCGGCTAAGGTTGGTGGGTCGGGTTGGCGTCAACATCTGGCAATAACAGAACGAGCTGCGGTGAATCTGCCGCAGAGACCATTTTTATCTTTTAGCCGACTGCTGGCCGAACACGGGGATAACCAGGGTTATGGCAGCCAGCTGCTGCCATAACCACGATATCCATCCACAAAGTAGGGATGTACATCGGCGTGCGGCGGTCGGCAAGTGGAGAGGAAGAGAACGTGCGCTGAATTTCAAGATTTCATAATTTACCGCGTCACGAATGTTAATTTGACATTACAAACGCTAGTTTACAAGACCGACCGCTTCCGGCTCGTCCTTGCTTCCCAGCGTGTTTTGTACTTTGGACTTTTGTCTGACGGACTTGTGTACACACGCTCGGAAAATCCGACAACAGACATTTGTCCGCGGAAAATTTTAAAGCCTGCCATCCAACGTTTGTCTGTGAGAAAATCCGACAACAATTGTCCGATGGAGCGTACAAACGGTCGGATTTTCCACCAATAGCCTGTCATCACACATTTCCCATCTGAAAATCCAACCATGTGTACGGGGCTTTAAGGTTTGACCTCATATTATATGGTTTTGGTAAATCTGAAGACAAAAATCTGCTGAAAATCTACTAGTGTGTATGGGGTCTAAAGCCTCGTACACACGGTACGATTGTTGGCAGGGGATTGTCTGTTGACAGACTGTTGTCCTAAAGTCTTCACGTTGTTGTCCAATTTTCGGCCAACAAATGTTGGATGACCGGCTGGTAAATTTTCGGCGCACAACAGCTTGGCGTCAGATTTTCTGATGGTCAGTACACAAATCCGTCACACAAAAGTCGAAAGTACAAAACACGCATGCTCGGAATCAATGCTCACCAAACACGATATTGGCAGAAGGGGCCCAAAGGGTGGCGCTCCAGAGCTGAAATTCCTCGTAGTACGTCACTACGTTCGTGTTTTGTGGCACGACAATTGTGTACCGTTAGTATTCAAGACGAGATACCCGCGATCGTCTCACAGTGAGGAAGAACGGGGAGATGCTAATGTAAACAAGCATTTCCCCTGTTCTGCCTAGTGACAGGACACTGATCACTGCTCATGGACCGGGAGCGGTGATCAGTGTCGTGTCACACACAGCCCCCCCCCCCCCCCCCACAGTTAGAACACCTCCCTAGGACACACTTAACCAATACAGCACCACCTAGTGGTTAACCCCTTCACTGCCAGTCACATTTACACAGTAATCAATGCATTTTTAATTGCACCGATCGCTGTATAAATGTGAATGGTCCCAAAATCGCTCCAAAAGTGTCAGATCTGTCCGCCATAATGTCGCAGTCATGATAAAAATCGCTGATCGCCGCCATTACTAGTAAAAAAAAAAAAAAAAAAATATCAATAAAAATGCCATAAAACTATCCCCTATTTTGTAGACGCTATAACTTTTGCGCAAACCAATCAATAAACGCTTATTGCGATTTTTATTTTTTTTTATTTTTTTTTTTTTTTACCAAAAATATGTAGAAGAATACGTATCGGCCTAAACTGAGGAAAAATAACCCTTTTTTTCTTATATATTTTTTGGGGATATTTATTATAGCAAAAAGTAAAAAATAATGTGTTTTTTTTTTTTTTTTTTTTTTTTTTTTTTTTTTTTCAAAATTGTCGCTATTTTTTTGTTTATTGCGCAAAAAATAAAAACCGCAGAGGTGATCAAATACCACCAAAAGAAAAGCTCTCTTTGTGGGGAAAAAAAGGACATCAATTTTGATTGGGTGCAACGTCGCACGACCGCGCGATTGTCTGTTAAAGCGACGCAGTGCCGAATCGCAAAAAGTGCTCTGGTCAGGAAGTAGGGAAATCCTTCCAGGGCTGAAGTGGTTAAGGGGGTGTGGCGAGGGGTGTGTCCTATGCCCACATACTTTTGCTAAAAGTTGTCCCTCATCCCCATCACAAAAAGCTGGGAGGTGTGCCCACCAGGTCAGCATACAATTGCAAAACCTTTTTTACTTTCCATGCGTTTTTGATGCAGAAAAAAAAGCGCACTGGACTGCCTGTGGTGTGAACTGGCCCAGAATGTTCGTAGACTTGGAGCATTGAGAAGGCAGTTCCAGTGATTACTGATCACTCCCCCACCGCCCTCCTCTCCTTTCAGTCTGGTGACAACATTGGATGCTGGGCGGGACTGTTGGGGAATTAGGGCGTGGTCACCTGACAGCGAAATTCTCACCTGGTGAGATCAGGAGCCGTATCTGTCTGCATCCTGCTTGTCTACAGCCGAGCGTGTCCGCCCTGTCACTGCAGACATTACCTGGGAACTTGTACTCACCTTCGCTCATTACCTGGAACCAGGTAAGAGATGCCGTATACTACAAATGAATTGGGAACAAGATCACTTATCAATGACAGTATCATCCGTACGTGACTTAAAATATTCTCTAAGGCTGAAAGAGAGAAATTCAATCGGTTCAAGGAATTTCCACCTCCGTCTAGTATATTCAGGTACCCCGTTATTAATCATGGAGAAAGCAGAACAAGCTTCAAGACTTCTCCAGGTACAGTAAGGTGGGTGACACCATTGGGGGGGGGTTCACTAAAACTGGTGCACACTGAATCTGGTGCAGCTATGCATAGGAACCAATCGGCTTCTGGCTAGGTTCACACTTGTGCGATGTTGGACATCGCATGTGATTCGCACCGCACTGCTGTGCAGATCACATCCCGGATAGCAGGCAACTGAACTTGCCAGGCTTCACAATTGCAGCAAGTTTGCTTTGCATGACTCCAGATCAACTTTCTTTGCAAACGTTCTGGTTCAATTATGTTCTGCTGTGTTCTATAAAGGAAGAATACTGCGCATGTGTAAAAACGTAAAAATAAATAATTGCCAATCGCCACCATTACAGTGTAAATTGTCCAGCAGCAGCACCACCACAAAAGTGAGAGATAATCCCAATAAACAACATGTAGAAAAAAAAAATGATGCGCTAAACAAAAATCTCATATTGGGTTATTAACCACTTAAAGAGGAGTTCCCGTTTTTTTTAAAAAAAATTAAAAGTCAGCAGCTACAAATACTGCAGCTGCTGACTTTTATAATCGAACACTTACCTGTCCAGCGATGTGGGAGATCGAAGCCCCGCTCGTCTCCCCCTCTGTTCAGCGACGCCGGCATTGCAATTGTGGGCGCCCAGCTGTGGCTTCACAGCCGGGCACCCACCGCACATGTGCGTGCGGTGCCGAGAGCCGTGATTGGCCGCTCAGTCACCTGGGACCTGTAATGTGTCCCAGATGATTGAGGGAGGGGGCAGAGCTGAGCCCTTCCTGCGCCGAGGGGGAAGTGATGTCACCAGCCCAGGCACTGAAGGAGGCAGACTACGAGGGACCCCCTAGCAACAGGCATTTAGAGGTGAGATAAAAAAAAAATAAAAAAATTCCAATTTTTTTTTTTTTTTTTAAGGCACATTCATGCATTTTTTTTTTTTTTTTGGGTGGAACACCACTTTAAGGACCGTGCCTATTTTTCAAACCTGTTTACAAGTTAAAATCATTTATTTATTTTTTTTTGCTAGAAAATTATTTAGAACCCCCAGGAATTTATTTCCAGGAATAGCAACCGATGCGGCTAAAAGCAGCCCAGCTGTGATCCCGGAGGAGCGGGAGGGGACGTCCCCTCCTGCCGCCTTCAGACGCTCTGAACAGGTCTCCCGTACCACCGGGAGACCCGATTGACGATCCGCCACTTCCAGCGGCAGAAACGGCTTTGTTCCAGTCTCCTGATTGTAAACACGGAAGCGACGTCA
The DNA here is from genome assembly GCA_037952925.1 of Lithobates clamitans. Lineage (NCBI taxonomy): Eukaryota > Metazoa > Chordata > Amphibia > Anura > Ranidae > Lithobates > Lithobates clamitans. Next base: position 798,785 of record JBBGZY010001868.1, read on the forward strand.
CAACGTCACTTCCTGTTTACTCGGCTGCCAATGGCGCCGGTTTTAAAAAAAATATACAGTATTCAGAATCTTCGTTTTTGGCGATCTGAATACTTTGAAGTGCAAAGGAGAGATCGGGGGTCTTTTAGACCCCCCCCCCCCCCCGATCCCTCCATAAAGAGTACCTGTCACCACCTATTACTGTCACAAGGGAGGTTTACATTCCTTGTGACAGCAAAGTGATCAAACATATTTTTTTTTTTTTAAACACAATTTAATAATATAAAAATAAATAAGAAAAAAAAATTTAAAGCACCCCCGTCCCCATGAGCTCGCGCAGCAAAGAAAACGCATAGGGAAGTCACGCCCAAATATGTAAACTGTGTTCAAATCACACATGTGAGGTATCGCCGCGATCGTCAGAGCGAAAGCAATAATTCTAGCACTAGACCTCCTCTGTAACTCTAACCTGGTAACAGTAAAAAAAAATTGAAAGCATTGCCTATGGAGATTTTTAGGTACTGTAGTTTGTCGCCATTCCACGAGTGCGTGCAATTATAAAGCGTGACATGTTTGGTATCTATTTACTCGGCGTAACATCATCTTTCACATTATACAAAAAAAAATGGGCTAACTTTACTGTTTCGGTTTTTTTTTTAATTCATAAAAGTGTCCCTTTTCCCAAAAAGTTTTAAAACTCCGCTGTACAAATACTGTGTGATAAAAAATATTGCAACAATCGCCATTTTATTCTCTAGATTCTCTGCTAAAAATATATAATGTTTGGGGGCTCCAAGTAATTTTCTAGCAAAAAATACGGATTTTAACTTGTAAACACCAAATGTCAGAAATAGGCTTAGTCATGAAAGGGTTAAAACCGAACACATATTAATTACACAGGTTCTGTGGCTGATTAAGGTGGTAATTGAACCCACTTGGTGCCTTATCTGCATTAAATTATCATCAGAACCTGTGTAATTCATATGTGTTCAGGTTTAAAGGGATGAGGTGGCAACCCCAACATCAAGCCTGTTTGACCCTTCATAATAAAGGTTCCAGGCTCTCTGGTAAGAGCCTATATTGCTTGTGGGTGACGGTGCACACACAAGGTGGAGGGTTTTTTATCAGTTATGTTGTGCAATAGTCATCCCACCACAGGGGGTCACTGTGGCTGAATGTTAATGCTGCAGACTTGTAGAGCTCTTGCTAAAGAATCACCACTGCAACTTTGCTCTTGCTAGAGACTTGCCATGCAAGTTTGCTACAAATTAGAAAAAAAGTGTCAACCAGAACTTGTGCTTCAAGTGCTCTGCAAGTGTACAACTTGCCAGTGAAAATGTGCAGCAAGTTTACAGACTTACAATTCAATGCTGCCACAAATTTGTGGCAAGTTATCCTTGCTATCTGGGATGCAATGTCCGTGCGATGCAAATTCAGCCATACTGATTGTATGGCTGAATTTGTGTCAAATTCGCACCAAAATGGTACAGGACCCTTTTTTTTTTTTTTTGGTTCGCACTGGAATCGTATCGCATGAGTGAACCGCACCATGGATTCCTGCATTTGGTTAGCATATTGATGTGCGAACTGTCAATCTGGGGGTGACATTAACTTTCTATTGACACCCACAGCGGTTCGCAGAGGGCAGTGTGAACTGCCTGCAAGTCCTATGCGATGCGGGAATTAAAAAAAAAACAAATATATATATATATATATATATATATATATATATATATATATATATATATATATATAATAATTTTGGGTCACTTTTATTCCCATTACAAGAAATGTAAACACCCCTTGTAATAGAAAAAAAGCATGACAGGACCTCTTAACCACTTCAGCCCCGGAAGAATTTACCCCCTTCCTGACCAGAGCACTTTTTGCGATTCGGCACTGCGTTGATTTAACTGACAATTGCGCGGTCGTGCGACGTGGCTCCCAAACAAGATTGACGTCCTTTTTTTTCCCACAAATAGAGCTTTCTTTTGGTGGTATTTGATCGCCTCTGCGGTTTTTATTTTTTGTGCTCTAACCAAAAATAGAGCGACAATTTTGAAAAAAACGCATTATTTTTTACTTTTTGCTATAATAAATATCCCCCAAAAATATATAAAAAAAACACTTTTTTTTTCCCTCAGTTTAGTCCGATCGTATTCTTCTACATATTTTTGGTTAAAAAAAATCGCAATAAGCGATTTATTGATCGGTTTGCGCAAAAGTTATAGCGTTTACAAAATAGGGGATAGTTTTATTGCATTTTTATTAATATATATATTTTTTTTAAATGGCGGCGATCAGCGATTTTTATCATGACTGTGACATTATGGCGGACGCATCGGACATTTTTGACACATTTTTGGGACCACTGTCATTTTATACAGCAATCGGTGCTATAAAAATGCACTGATTACAGTGTAAATGACACTGGCAATGAAGGGGTTAACCACTAGGTGGCAGTGTAGGGGTTAAGTGTGTCCTAGAGGCGTGTTTCTAACTGTGGGGGGGGGGGTGGCTACATGTTACACGTCACTGATCTCTGCTCCGATGACAGGGAGCAGAGATCAAGTGACACTGTCACTAGGCAGAACGGGGAGATGCTGTTCACATCAGCATCTCCCCGTTCTTCCTCCCTGTGAGGCGATCGCAGGTATCCCCTTGGCGATCGAGTCTGCGAGACCCGCGACCCGACTCACGGAGCTTGCCGCACGTGCACCCGCCCGCTGGCCGCCTCTTAAAGGGCAACATACAGGTACGTGGTTTTGCCTGTACGAGCCCTTCTGCCGCAGTATATCTGCGTGAGGTGGTCGGCAAGCGGTTAAATATGAGATCTGGGGTCAAAAATACCTTTATATTTACACTAAAATGCAATAAAAAAAAAAATTCTCCTTTAAGACCATTAGGCGCAAGTGACGTTTGATGGCCCTTCGCCATCCAATGGTGTGGAGCTGAGTGGGGGCCATCTTTCCAGCCTGTGAGGGGAGAGGACCCGATCATCTCTGCCGCTACCGACAGCTCCGGTAAGCGGCGGAGACAACCGGAGCGTGGCTGGGGGGGGGGTGCCCTCTCCCGCCCCGATTTTAAAAGTGATCTCATGGCGAATCTGCCGCTGAGACCACTTTTATCTGAAAGCCGACCGCCCGCTGTTGAAGAGGATACCGGGGTTATGGCATCTGCTACATTTACAAATGTAAACACAACCATGTACAATAAGTTGGTAAAAAATAAATACGCATTTACCAAGTGGACATAACATAGACATAGACATAGACATATAATTGCATGTTGAATGTTTAGAGTATAAGCTGAACTGTCTTGGCATCCCAAAATTGTATACTCTACGCGTTTCGTGAAATGCGTTCACTCATCAGGAGTATAGATAAAGGACTACACTGTAAGTACAGAAAAATCATCAAATATATTACTTATATGTATCTCTCGACCAAAGGAGAGAAAAGGGGGGGGGGATAAGAGCCTCCCTAAAATGTAGTATACATTGTCTAGTACTTACAGTTCAGTACGAGAATAGTCTATTGGCTCAGGCCAATGGGGGTGGGGGGGTGGTGTGTGCGACGGTGAGAGAGGGGATAGTGTCATCGAATGAAAAAAGTCCAAAGAATCCTATAAAACGCCCAGTAAACTGTTTCCACAAAAGTGCAAATTGGTGCTCCAAAGGTGCAGACAATCAGGCAGTGGTAGTCACTAGACTTGTGCACAACGGAAAATTTCGTTTAGTTTTGGTTTGTTGTCATTCGTAAAATACATAATTTCGGTCTGTTATATTCGTTATGTTGCGTTAATACGTTTTCGGATAATTCGTTATTATTCATAGAGTGTCGATATTCGTTATACTGAATCTCGAATCATGTCGAATTCATTTGTTATATGCGCTATAATTTTGTTTATATTCGTTGAAATTCGATATTTATGTATGTATATATATTCGGGATAATGATTCGTAGTTTGGAAAGTCGCTTGTTTATTGAATCCATTAACACACACAATGACAATATCTCTTCTCCTCTGCTCAAATACAATACAACACCCTTTTCACTCAGTTCTAAGGAATGCACTTTGTCGGTAATCCAACCTCCAGCACAAAATTAATCAGCTGATTGGACTGTAAGATTTACTTTGAGTTGACCTTTTGTTTCATTAGACCTTTAACGAATTACCGAATCATGTTGAATTCATTCGTATCCGCTATAATTTCTTTTGTATTCGTTGAAATTCTATATTTATGTATGTATATTGATTCGTGATAACGATTCGTAGTTTGGAAAGTTGTTTGTTTATTGAATCCATTAACACACACAATGACAATATCTCTTCTCCTCTGCTCAAATAAAATACAACACCCTTCTCACTCAGTTCTCAGGAATGCACTTTGCCAGTAATCCAACCTTCAGCACAAAATTAATCAGCTGATTGGACTGTAAGATTTACTTTGAGTTGACCTTTTGTTTTATTAGATCTTTAACGAATTACCGAATCATGTCAAATTCATTCATTATATCCGCTATAATTTCTTGCGTATTCGTTGAAATTCGTTATTTTTTAATTCGGACGTTCGGATGCATGCGAATGTCTGAAAGATGCAAAAGTCGGCCGAATTTCTATTCGTTACGAAACGTAATGCACAAGCCTAGTACTCACACTCGTGCCCCCCTCTTATGTCACACTTACCAGAAAAACTAACCCACCAAGGGGCAGCAAGCCTTCACAGTACCCTGACTGTAATAAGGACATCCACGGCTGATTCCTTAAGGTCTCCTCCGCCCCAGTGTTATTATGTAAAGACGTCAATGGTACTCCTAGCGTGACTTCATAAAACATTGTTTATTTCTCACATCAACAAGGCATTTTCCTCCTCCACACAGCTGCCGCTCACTGGATATTTTCTCTTTTTCGGACCATTCTCTGTAAAACCGAGAGACAGTTTTGTGTGAAAATCCCAGTAGATCAGCAGTTTTTGAAATACTCAGACCAGCCCGTCCGGCACCAACAACCATGCCACGTTCAAAGTCCCTTAAGTCTCCTTTCTTCCCCATTCTGATGCTCAGTTTGAACTTCAGCAAGTCGTCTTCACCACGTCTAGATGCCCAAATGCATTGAGTTGCTGCCATGTGATTGTCTGATTAGCAAGTTATGTTACTGAGCAATTGTACCAAATAAAGTGGCCGGTGGGTGTATGTCATAATTCCTTTTTACTGTCTAATGTGTGATTAGGCCGTGTTAAAGTGAAAATTTACCTTTTCGCAGAAAATGGAAAGGTGAACTGTCACGTGACCACGCCCTACACGTGACGGCTCGGTTGCGCCAGTAGGTGGAAACCAAGCCTTGAGGCCTCCATTCACTCCTGAGTGTTCTGTAGCTTGAAGCTACAAAATGCTGGAGGAGGGAAATTCAATGCATCTCAATGGAGATGGTTCACATCCGAACTCTAAGTTGCCTGAAGCCCAAAAAAGTTTTGGAGCTTCTTTTTGTAGCTCAATTCGGGCAGATTGATGTGTTTTTGGAGCGCTCCCCCCCCCCCCCCCCCCCATAAAAATGCACTGAAATTTAGAGTTTGTGTATCATTTTGTCACTTTTTCTGCTCAAATGCCATGAATAAGTGAAACTAAATAATAATAATAATATATATATATATATATATATATATATATATATATATATATATATATATATATATATATATATATATATATATATATATAATTTTTTTTTTTTTTTTAATTAGAATGAATAAATCCTAAATAAATTCCCATAAATTTATTAATTTAACCCCTAACCCTGGTGTTTATTTATTATTATTAGTATTATTTATTATTATTATTATTATGTTTCTTTATTGTTAGGGCAAACCCTAACATCTAACTCTAACCCCAACCTCTAACCCTAGCCCTTACCCCTAACCCCTTGCACTTAACCCTAACCTCCAACCCTAACCCTGGTGTTTATTTATGCATTATTATTATTTTGTTTATTTATTGTTATGGGTTAACCCTAACACCAACCTCCTAATCCTAGCCCTAACCCCTAACCCTGGTGTTTTTTTAATCATGTAGTATTATTATGTTTCTTTATTTTTAGGGTTAACCTTAACATTTACCTCTAACCCTAGCTCTTACCCTTTTGACGCCAACCCCTAACCCTAGCATTAACCCCAACCTCTAACCCTGGTGTTTATTTATTTATTATTTTATTGTTAGAGTTGGGGATAACCCTAAGATCTATCTCTAACCCTAAACCCTAACCCCTGTGTTTATTATTTATTTATTTATTGTTAGAGTTGGGGGATGGGGTTAACCCTAATGCCGCGTACACGCGGTCGGATTTTCCGGCGGGAAATGTTTCGATAGGAGCTCGTTGTCGAAAAATTTCCGACCGTGTGTAGGCTCCATCGGACATTTTCCGGTCGGAATTTCCGACAAACAAAAATTTCGAGATCTGGATCTCAAATTTTCCGACAACAGAATCCGTTGCCGGAAATTTCCGATCGTGTTTTACACAATTCCGCCGCACAAAGTTCCACGCATGCTCGGAGTCAAGCAGAAGAGCCGCGCTGGCTATTGAACTTCCCTTTGCTCGGCTCGTCGTACGAGGTGTACGTCACCGCGTTCTGGACGCTCGGAATTTCCGGCAAGATCTGTGCGACCGTGTGTATGCAAGACAAGTTTGAGCCAACATCCGTCAGAAAAAAAAAAACATGGATTTTGTTGTCGGAATGTGCGGGGCATAACTCTAACCCCAAGCTCTAGCACATAACCCTAACCTCTAACCACAACTCCTAAATAATAATAAAAATAAACACTTGAAAGAAAAAGAGGAAGCGCATAAAAAAATCTGGAAAACCATAGCATCATATGATGAAACAGATTATATTTTTCTCTATTGGCTAATAGAAAAAATGCCAAAGCAATGCAAAAAAGTATTTTTTACAGAAAAAGTCATATTTAGTCGACTAAATCTCCAGTACATTTTAGTCGACTAAAACTCATTTTAGTTAGACATCAAAGAAATTCTGGACAGCCGCACTCCAAAGATATTTGCCTTTTATTCAATAAGGTGTCATCCAAAATACAGGTCACAGCAAAGTGGAACAAAGCTTACGCGTTTTTCACTGCAAGGAGTGCTTAGTCATAGCTCATGACTAAACTATGACTAAGCACTCCCTGTAGTGCGAAACGCGTAAAGCTTTGTTCCACTTTGCTGTGACTAACTGCCATAGCATTGCCAGCACCTGGACTTCTAGACTGAAGGAGATGCCTTTTTACCTTGATCTGACCCACCTGGAGCAGTGATACTCTCTCTCTAAAACTCATTTTAGTCGTCTAAAATCTAATAGGTGTAATTAAATTGAAATGCATTAGTTAAACATTTCTCTACAATTTCCAAGCTCATTATATACTGCTGGAGTGACAAATCTAATGTTATTATTTATGGTATGGAGGTTGAACATGCACTACAGACAAGTGTTAATTTCGAAGTCAAATTTCAGTTTAGTTTTAGTCTAAGGCCCCTTTCACACTGGGGCGGTACGGGGCGTCGGCGGTAAAACAGCGCTATTTTTAGCGCTGTTTTACCGCGATATTCGGCCGCTAGCGGTGTGGTTTTAACCCCCCGCTGGCGGACGAAAAAGGGTTAAAACCACTCATATAGCCGCGGTATAGCCGCGCTGTCCCATTGATTTCAATGGGCAGGAGCGGTTTAGGAGCGGTGAATACACCGCTCCTTCACCGCTCCAGAGATGCGGCTGACAGGAGATTTTTTATTCTCCTGCCAGCGCACCGCTTCTGTGTGAAAGCCCTCGGGCTTTCACACCTCGGGCTTTCACACCGAACAAACAGCGGAGGCTGTTTTGGGGCGGTTTGCAGGCGGTATTTTTAGCGCAATAACGCCTGCAAACCGCCCCAGTGTGAAAGGGGCCTTAGTCTGTTGACCAAAATGCCATTTTAGTTTTAGTCGAATTTTAGTCATCTCGGTTGTTTTTGTTTTTAGTCTTATTTTAGTCGACTAAAATATTTTAGTCGTCTAGTCGACGAAATTAAAACTGGCAAGACCCCTTTTCACACTGGGGCGGTTTGCAGGCGATACAGCGCTAAAAATAGCACCTGCAAAGCGCCCTGAAAGAGCCGCTGCTGTCTCTCCAATGTGAAAGCCCTGACCGTTTTCACACTGAAGCGGTGCGCTGGCAGGGCGGGAAAAAAAAGTCCTGCTTAGCAGCATCTTTGGAGCGGTGAAGGAGCAGTGTGTATCCACCGCTCCTTCATCGGTCCTGCCCATTGAAATCAATGGGGCAGCGCGGCTATACCGCCGGTAAAGCGCTGCAGCAAGGCTTTGCGGTGGATTTAACCCTTTCTCGGACGCTAACAGGGGGGTAAAACTGCCCCCGCTAGCAGCCAAATACCGCCGCTAAAATGACGGCAAAGCGGTGCTGAAAATAGAGCCATTTTACAGCCGACCTCGCCCCACTGTGAAAGGGGTCTAAGGGTGAACTTTAGTCTTTTTGCATTGCTTTGGCATTTTTTAAAAAAATTTTCTGTAAAGGTGAACTTACACTTTAAAAACGCTGTACAAAAACATGCAAAAATGCTTAAAAAGCATAAAAACGCGCAACAAAATGCCTGAAAAACGCCCAAAAATGCGACGCTGGATACACACTTATACAACTTTTGTCGATCGGTTTCCTTTAGATTTACCTTCAACTATGTAGTGCAAGGGCCGGCCTGATTGCATACGAATTGAAAGTGTTTAGGTTTGACCTCCTATTATATGGTTTTGGTAAATCCTAAAGGCAAATTGTATATATATTGTGTATCCAGCGTAAGTCTTGCTCAACCAGGGGAGCTTTATAAACCTTAGAGCTAGCAAACCAGAGAAAGAGAAGAGCAGTTTGTTGAATCTGTCCAAACACTATACAATCGCCTTTTTTAGATTTAACAAAAAGACACCATCAGAATACATTTTTTGATCGGTGGCTGCAGCATTTCAGAAAACTATACTACATTTTGGCCACTAGATGGAGCAGACGATATATAGACATTTTTCTCTTAGAAGAAAATACAGTGCCATTTCGATCAGCTTGCACGGTTACATATGACATTTGGGCAATGAATATTTTATAAATGTTCTGCATTTATTTAAAACAGTGATTCCTAAACTTTTTTTTTTTTTTCAGTCACGGACCCCTTTAAAAATCAACTGAAAGCTGTCCCCCCCCCCCGCCTCAGAAATATTCACATATTATGCTTACAGTGAATATACAGTATGTACTTTGTTCATAGGTGTGTGCAGCCAATTACATTAGGGTGTGCACCCCAAAGATCAAACACACCTGCCTTTCTCTGCAGCCTCAGCTGTCCGGGGCAGTGAATGTGCTGAGCAGCTTTCTGTTCATTCACAACCTGAAGCGTCGCAAACACTGTTTACTACGCTTCAGTTATGAATGGACACAGTGAGCGAGTGTGTTCGCCGTGTTCATTTAGAAAAAGAAAGGGGCGAGTAAATGACATATTTACTAGCCCCTTTCCCCCGTTCTCCATCCGAAAACCAGGGGAGTATCCAGGGCAGTGGGCGGAATCGGCACCTCCAAACAGTGATTAGAAAAAGATTTTAAAAAAACTCGCTCCTTTTCATGCAAAAAGTAATGGCATTAATTAAACACAATCATCTTAGATTTTACACTCTAATGAACAGGGCCCTCTGATTCCTTCCTTCTGATTCCGTATTAAATTGTATTGTACAGGATCTCACAAAACTAAGTACACCCCTCACATTTTTGTAAATATTTTATTCTATTTTTTCATGTGACAACACTGAAGAAATGACACTTTGCTACAATGTAAAGTAGTGAGTGTACAGCTTGTATAACAGTGTAAATTTGCTGTCCCCTCAAAATAACTCAACACACAGCCATTAATGTCTAAACCGCTGGCAACAAAAGTGAGTACACCCCTAAGTGAAAATGTCCAAATTGGGCCCAAAAGTGTCAATATTTTGTGTGGCCACCATTATTTTCCAGCACTGCCTTAACCCTCTTGGGCATGGAGATCACCAGAGCTTCACAGGTTGTCACTGGAGTCCTCTTCCACTCCTCCATGACGACATCACGGAGCTGGTGGATGTTAGAGACCTTGTGCTCCTCCACCTTCCGTTTGAGGATGCCCCACAGATGGTCAATAGGGTTTAGGTCTGGAGACATGCTTGGCCAGTCCATCACCTTTACCCTCAGCTTCTTTAGCAAGGCAGTGGTTGTCTTGGAGGTGTGTTTGGGGTCGTTATGTTGGAATACTGCCCTGCGGCCCAGTCTCCGAAGGGTGGGGATCATGCTCTGCTTCAGTATGTCACAGTACATGTTGGCATTCATGGTTCCCTCAATGAACTGTAGCTCCCCAGTGCCGGCAGCACTCATGCAGCCCCAGACCATGACACTCCCACCACCATGCTTGACTGTAGACCAGACACACTTGTCTTTGTACTCCTCACCTGGTTGCCTCCACACACACTTGTCACTATCTGAACCAAATAAGTTTATCTTGGTCTCATCAGACCACGGGACATGGTTCCAGTAATCCATGTCATTAGTCTGCTTGTCTTCAGTAAACTGTTTGCAGGCTTTCTTGTGCATCATCTTTAGAAGAGGCTTCCTTCTGGGGTGACAGCCATGCAGACCAATTTGATGCAGTGTGCGGCGTATGGTCTGAGCACTGACAGGTTGACCCCCCACCCCTTCAACCTCTGCAGCAATTCTGGCAGCACTCATATGTCTATTTCCCAAAGACAACCTCTGGATATGATGCTGAGCACGTGACCTCAACTGCTTTGGTGGACCATGGCGAGGCCTGTTCTGAGTGGAACCTGTCCTGTTAAACCGCTGTATGGTCTTGGCCACCGTGCTGCAGCTCAGTTTCAGGGTCTTGGCAATCTTCTTATAGCCTAGGCCATCTTTATGTAGAGGAACAATTCTTTTTTTCAGATCCTCAGAGAGTTCTTTGCCATGAGGTGCCATGTTGAACTTCCAGTGACCAGTATGAGAGAGTGAGAGCGATAACACCAAATTTAACACACCTGCTCCCCATTCACACCTGAGACCTTGTAACAATAACGAGTCACATGACACCGGGGAGGGAAAATGGCTAATTGGGCCCAATTTGGACATTTTCACTTAGGGGTGTACTCACTTTTGTTGCCAGCAGTTTAGACATTAATGGCTGTGTGTTGAGTTATTTTGAGGGGACAGCAAATTTACACTGTTATACAAGCTGTACACTCACTACTTTACATTGTAGCAAAGTGTCATTTCTTCAGTGTTGTCACATGAAAAGATAGAATAAAATATTTACAAAAATGTGAGGGGTGTACTCACTTTTGTGAGATACTGTAACTGTACTGTCTGACCTCATGTTGTAAAGCGCTGAGCAAACTGTTGGTGCTATAAAAGTCCTGAATAATAATAATAATAATAATAATAATAATAATAATCTTGAGCAAATTAAACAAAATAATTTTAATACTACTTATATTATTACTACTAGTAGTACCTACAATTTTCTACCACCGCTACTACTACTCTCTCTTTCTGTCTCACCCAACCCCCCCCCCCCCACACACACTCTCCCTCGTTATCCATCCTATTTCAATAAATGTAAATGTCATAACATTATAACCACCCACCATAACCGAGGAATGGACTCCACTAGACCTCTAAAGGTATGCGGTGGTATCTGGCACCAAGCGATCAATAGCAAATCCTTTTTAAACCGGTAGTAAACCACTGGAAAAAAAAAAAGAAGAAAAAAAACCTGCAAGACAATAGCATAATGTGCTAGTATGCATTGCATACTAGCACATTATGAAATACTCACCTTAGAATTAAGCTCTTCCAGCGGCGCCGCTCACCGCTGAGAGGGCTGACATCTTCTCCCGTCCTTTCTTCCAGGATCGTGGGGCTCCGGCGCTGTGAGTGGCCAGGGCCGCGATGACCTCACACCCGCACATGTGTACGGGATCTCTTGGTTCCGGGAAGAAGCTCTTAAGGTCCGGCATACTGTATTCCGGACCATCAGGGCGCATGCGCCACTGATGTAGGCGTCTGCATCCAGGGTGAATAAAACGGCGCACGTTTAGGAGATATTCATTTTACCTACAGGTAATCCTTATTATAGACTCTATTATAGGCTTACCTGCAGGTAAAAATAACAAAGTGGGGTTTACAACTGCTTTAAGTCCTGTAAGTGGTGAGGTGGGGCCTCCATGGATTGGACTTGTTTTTCCAGCACATCCCATAGATGCTCCATTGGATTGAGGTCTGGAGAATTTGGAGGCCAAGTAAACACTTTGAATTCATTGTTGTGTTTCTCAAACCATTCCTGAATTTATCAGATCAGGCCAGGTCAGCACTTCCATTGCTCCGTGGTCCAGTTCTGATGCTCACGTGCCCATTGTAGGTGCTTTTGGCTGGGGACACGGGTCAGCATGGGCACCCTGACCGGTCTGCAGCTATGCAACCCCATACACAACAAACCACGATGCTCTGTGTGCTCTAAAACCTTTCTACTAGAACCAGCATTCACTTTTTCAGCTATCTGAGCTTCAGTAGCTCTTCTATTGGATCGCACTACATGGGCCAGTCTTCCCTCCCTACATGTATCAATGAGCCTTGGATGCCCAGGACTCTGTCTCGCCTTCTTCTGACCACTTTTGGTAGATCTATGCAGACAAAAAATGTCCCTCACACAAGTGTATGCTGTAGTACGCCCCTGTGAATGAGGCCTAAATATCCCCCATTATTGTATTTGTTTGGTGCATTTCACTATGCAATAAAAAAAAAAAATCACAATGAGCACCAAATTCTGGAAAATCCGCCCCCAAAGCGTTTCCTGCGTAAAGGGAACCGTCATCCTCTTCATTTATTTGCATATGTGAAAGAGATGATTGAGTAAATAGTCTTGTGTTAACATGCATCAAGTCTACCAAAACCATAAATGATTTAAAGCGGAACTAAAGTCTATATTAAAAAATGTGACCTGGCAGAAGAGGCGTGTGATAAAAAAAAAAAAAACTCCCCTAACCTTTTTCTTGGCAAGCGTCTGCACATAGGCGGTTTGTCTGAAATGGGTCTTCCTGCGTGGGGTGCCATAGTGCATACCTGAATTTGGGCTGGGAGCATGCTGCACAGCATGCGCTAGGATGGAGACTGAGCTGTCACCAACAGCTCTGGGTCTCATCCTAAAGATTGGGAGCTGGGAGAGCTGAGGCTGTGACTGGCTATCACAGTGATCGGTATCTGTACAGCCCGTCCCTGTGTTCTTCATCCTCGTTAATTGAAAGGTGTTTTGTATGTATACATACAGGATACATTACATTATATAATACATTGTGTACATACAGGATATGTTATATAATACATTGTGTACATACAGGATACATTCTATAATACATTGTATATATACAGGATACATTACATAATACATTGTGTACATACAGGATATGTTATATAATACATTGTATGCATAAGGGATACATTGTATACATACAGGATACATTCTATAATTGTATACATAAGGGATACGTTATATAATACATTGTATACATACAGGATCTATTCTGTAATACATTGTATATATACAGGATACATTCTATAATACATTGTATACATACAGGATCTATTCTATAATACTTTGTATATATACAGGATCCATTATATAATGCATTGTGTACATACAGGATCCATTATATAATGCATTGTATACATACAGAATACAGTGGAACCTCGGATTACGAGCATAATCCGTTCCAGGAGAATGCTTGTAATCCAAAGTACTCGAATATCAAAGCGAGTTTTCCCATTGAAGTCAATGGAAACGAAAATAATTTATTCCGCATTGACTTCAATGGGATGCAATACCGCATGTGGCCAGAGGCGGGGGGGGCGCCGGAGAGCCTCGGAAACGTCCGAAAAAGCCCGAGGGACACTTCGGCTGACCTCGGCAAACCTCGGAAAGATTCCGTTCACGAGCCTTTCTGAGGTTTGCCGAGGTCAGCCGAACTGTACTCGGGCCTTTCCGCGCATTTACGAACGACGCCGATCGGCGACTTTTGTCTCTGCTCAGCTCCGGCGCCCCCCACCTCAGGCCAAAAGCGGCACTGCACACCGCTTTTGGCCTGAATCCTGCTCGTTTTGCGAGACAACACTCACAAACAGAGTTAGGATTTTTTTTTAGAAATACAGTGCTTGGTTTGCCAAATGGTGCTGAGGCGATAGGTCAGGTGAGGGAGCTCAAGCGGTGTATTCTTATTTAAGGCGGGAAACGTTCTAAGTTTAACCCCTTCCAATCCGTACCTGGTGTGAACAAGCCAAGAATAATTATTTTTTTACTTCGAATGTCTGGAGACATCTGAGGAATCTTCAATGGCACTCCATGCTGGAAGGACACTTGTACCCCATTGTACCGTCTGGCTCGTAGCGGAAAATGGATTGCAAAGTGCTTCCCAAAATACATTTTAATTAGAGCTTTTAAAAAGAAGAGTGAGGAAAAAAATAAAAAGCAACTCGCCTTTGATGGTAGGAAAGTGCTTAGGATGAATTTTCGAGCTGCGTTCTGCTTGTTATGACCGAAGCGATGTCATGTTCCCAATTAAAAGCCCCAAAAGAAAATAAGTAGCAAAGCTCCCCGCTCTGCAGATATAAAGCGTACTTCGCCTGCCTTTGAAGTGGGATTAGATGTTGGTTCTGACATGCAGACCGAGCCCGACCTGCCCCGGCAGGTTAATGTCATCCCGTGGTGAGCAGGCTTCCCTTGGGAATACATAATCCCAACCCAACTGGGTGCATGGCATAAGTAGGGCAAAGGTGTGCAGTGACCTTTATCGGGCAAACAAAAGTCAGTTTACAGATGTGTAACTGCCAAAATCATATGTTGTAGCCACAGGTCCTATTGGATAATGACTATAGGGCTGATACTGAATTGTGCTACTGTGTTTAAAGTGACACTAAACCATAATCTCCAAAAATCATCCACACACATCCACTACTTTAAAATGATTGTAAACTTTTTTTTCCTTTTTTTTTAAATACACATTTTATACTTGCCTGCTCTGTGTACTGGTTTTTATGTACAGGGAAGTCCCAATCCTCCTCATCTGGGGTCCCCTGTCGGTGCTCCTGGCTCCTCCCATCTCCTGAGTTTCCCTATAGCAAGCTGCTTGCTAAGGGGGGCACTTGTGGGGGCTCGATCCTGAGCCACACTGTGTCTATTAACATACACAGCACAGCTTGCCCCCCCCCCCCTCCACTCTTTTCTCACTGGGAGCCAATGGCTTCTGCTGCAGTATCTGAGCCAATGAGGAGCAAGAGAGAGGAGAGCGGGAGAGCCTCGGCTCTCCTGCTCTTCACTGGATCAGGGGGGCTGTGGGGGTAAGCTGTATGCAGAATGTTTTTTACCTTACTGCATAGAATGCATTGTTCTCACTGACCACAAAGTGTAAGTGGAATACCTCCCAATGACTACCAATGTAAAAGGAATTTCTCCTATTGACTAAAGGGCATTCTTCCCACTGACCACCACCAATATAAGGGTCATTCTTTCTACTGACCACCAATATAAGGGTCATTCTTTCTACTGACCACCAGTGTAAGGAACATTCTTTCCATTTAACATCAATGTAAGGGGGCATTCTTCTTACTTAACACCAATATAAGAGAAATACTTACCATTACAACCAATGGAAGGGGAGTTCCTCCCACTTACCAATAATATAGGGGTCATTCTTCTCACTGACCACCAATGTAAGGGAAATACTTACCATTGACAACCAATGGAAGGAGCGTTCCTTTCACTTACCACCAATATAGGGGTCATTCTTCTCACTGACCACCAATGTAAGGGACATTCTTCTCACTGACCACCAATGTAAGGGGTATTCTTTCCACTGGCCACCAAACATAAGGTGCCACTGGTAAATTGGTTTTACAGGGGCACCGTGAAACCAGAAATGCATTTTAAAGTGTTACTAAACCCACACTACACAGATCATGGAAATGCAATTATTTTAGTAAATATAAACTGCTAAATACCCTTTCTCATCAGCAGTATATAGCAGTCTTGTGACGTCTATCAGTGGCTGGTTAAAGCTCATAGGAGGAGTTTTCATTCTTCTCTGACTGTCCTATGAGGCTGTATGACCCCTGACCCCCTGTCAGGACAGTGCTGATCACATGCACCCTCCCAAGAGAAAAAAAAAACTCTCTTGCAATACACACCAAACTGAGCATGTGTAGAGTGACTCGAAGGCTCTGCACTATTAGCAGATGGATTGGGGCCAGTGGAAGAAGGGGAGGATCAGAGAAGACAGGATTGCACAGCCTTCTTAAACAACGCAGAGGATTAATCCTCTAAGTTCCACAATGAGTATAACAAGCATGCTTTACTGCATATACAGACTGATTATACTGTTGTGGGTTTAGTAACACTAGTGTAAAATGGTTGAGTAAGGCTGGTCTACATTGTAGTAATAAATTAACTATAGGGCTGCAACTAACGATTATTTTCATAATCGATTAGTTGGCTGATTGTTTTGATTGGATAATAACCATTAACGTGTGGTGTATAATTTCATTAGCACTGCCTCCTTATGCAGTGTCCCCTTCTGTGAATGATTTATAAATATGCTGTAAATACCTGATTTAAGAGCCGAGATTGCGATCACATGACCGGCCAGCTCTCTCCTCCTCCCCTCCACACTGACATCAGCAGAGAAATCTCAGCCCCACCCGCTCCATCTCTGTGGAGGAAAGGAGAAAGTTGGCTGGTCATGTGATCGCAATCTAAGCAGTAAAATGAGGTATTTGCAGCATGTATTTTTATAAATCGCACACAGAGGAGGATACTACAATAGGAGGCAGTGCTGATGGTGTATACAGGTTAGAGTGGCTTAAAAAACACTTTAAAGTAGTACTAAAAGCTGAGACTTTTTTTTTAGAATGGATATGATCATTTTAAATAAAAAAAAATTACCTGCTCTGTGTAATGGTTTTGCACAGAGCAGCCACGATCCTCCTCTTCAAGCCCCCCCCCCCCCCACTGATGCTTCTGGCTCCTCCTGCCTTCAGCGTGCCCCAATAGCAAGCTGCAAAGTGTAATATAGACTGCCCCTATAGCAAGGTAACAAACTTCTGCCTTTACAACCACTCACTTCCTGCCCGAGACTACATGTCCCATGAGGCATTGCTCCTCACACATTCACATGTTCGCAGGCACTTATTGATATGTGTGGACTGTGTACTGAGCTGTATGTGTGCTGCACTGTGTCTTCTGATACAGTCGTGCTCATAAGTTTACATACCCTGGCAGAATTTATAATTTCTTGGCCATTTTTCACAGAATATGAATAACACAAAAACTTTTCTTTCACTCATGGTTAGTGTTTGGCTGAAGCCATTTATTTATCAATCAACTGTGTTTACTCTTTTTAAATCGAAATGACAACAGAAACTACCCAAATGATCCTGGTCAAACGTTTACATACCCCAGTTCTTAATACCATGTATTGCCCCCCTTTAACATCAATGACAGCTTGAAGCAGACATCTCAAGTCTCCCGCGACTCGCGAGCTAATCCCGCATTTGACGGCGGACTCACGGACACCCGCACGTGTGGCACGATCTCCCGGCTGAGCCTGCACTGCCACTCAGCCTGGAGCAGGGCCGGACTGGCATACCGAGAAATTTCCTGGTAGGCCGCCTGCCCTGGGGCCGCTTTGAGCTGCAGCGGCGCCCAGGGCCGATCCAAATGCAGAGTCCTCCTCTCCCTCCCTTCGTTTGTGTAATCACAAGCAGCGGGTGTCTCCCACTGTGCCATGCAGCTGCAGTCTTAACTGTTCGGCGGCCGTCCACTGTAACAAAGCCCGCCTCCTCATCCATGATAGACGGAACACTGATTCAATTTCCCAGCATTGTATGAGTGTTCAGTTGACTGTCTATCATGGACGAGGAGGAGGGGGGCTTTGTTACAGTGGACAACCACTGAACAGTTAAGACTGCAGCTGCATGACACAGTGGGAGACACCCGCTGTGTGTAATCAAGGTACTGGCGAGGCTGCAGGTGGGCACTGATGAGGCTGCATTGTTGGCACAGTGAGGCTTAATTGTTGGCACAGTGAGGCTGCAGATGGGCACTGATGCTACAGATGGGCACAGTGAGGCTGCATTGTTGGCACAGTGAGGCTGCATTGTTGACACTAATGAGGCTGCAGATGGGCACAGTGAGGCTGCAGATGGGCACAGTGAGGCTGCATTGATGGCTCAGTGAGGCTCCATTGATGGCTCAGTGGGGCTGCATCGATGGGCACTGACAAGGCTGCATTGATGGGCACTAACAAGGCTGCATTGTTGGCACAGTGAGGCTGCAGATGGGCACAGTGAGGCTGCAGATGGGCACAGTGAGGCTGCAGATGGGCACAGTGAGGCTGCATTGTTGGCACTGATGGGGCTGCATTGTTGGCACTGATGAGGCTGCATTGTTGGCTCAGTGAGGCTGCATTGTTGGGCACAGTGAGGCTGCATTGATGGGCACAGTGAGGCTGCATTGATGGGCACAGTGAGGCTGCATTGATGGGCACAGTGAGGCTGCATTGATGGGCACAGTGAGGCTGCATTGATGGGCACAGTGAGGCTGCATTGATGGGCACAGTGAGGCTGCATTGATGGGCTCAGTGAGGCTGCATTGATGGGCACAGTAAGATTACCCATGCATAATAGGGGTAAAAAACAATGATGGTGTAGCTCGCTACACTGTTTGCATCAGTGAATTCTCCATGGTGGGTTAAATGACTGTAAAAAACATATTTGGGATGAGTGTGAAACAACATTACCTGTTAAAGTATTTTATCATGGCATTATATTATGAATGGTAAAGATGGTAAAGCTGCCCATTCCTCTTGGCAAAAAGCCTCCAGTTCCTGTAATTTGTTGGGCTGTCTTGCATGAACTGCACGTTTTGAGATTTCCCCAGAGTGGCTCAATGATATCGAGTCAGGAGACTGAGATGACTCCTCTCCAAATGTAGTGTTTACGGTTGTGGCCAAAAAGCTAATTTTTGGTCTCATCACTCCAAATGACTTTGTGCCAGAAGGTTTGTAGCTTGTCACTGTGCTGTTTGGCGTATTGTAAGTGGGATACTTTGTGGCATTTGCGTAGTAATGGCTTTCTTCTGGTGACTTGACCATACAGCCCATCTTTCTTCAAGTGCCTCCTTATTGTGCATCTTGAAACAGCCACACCACATGTTTTCAGAGAGTCCTGTATTTCACCTGAAGTTATTTGTGGGTTTTTCTTTGCATCTCAAACAATATTCCTGGCAGTTGTAGCTGAAATTTTAGTTGAAACTCTAGTTGGTCTACCTGACCGTGGTTTGGTTTCAACAGAACCCTTCATTTTCCACTTCTTGATAAGAGTTTGAACACTGCTGATTGGCATTCTCAATTCCTTGGATATCTTTTTATATCCCTTTCCTGTTTTATACAGTTCAACTACCTTTTCCCGCAGATCCTTTGACAATTCTTTTGCTTTCCCCATGACTCAGAATCCAGAAACGTCAGTGCAGCACTGGATGAAAAATGCAAGGGTCTGTCAGGAGTCAAGAAACTCGCTGACCTTTTATACACACACATAAATTAAAAGCAAACAGATCACAGTTGAACATGGTTACCAGCCATTCAAATCCCTTTGTGTCAACTCGTGTACATGTTATCAGGCCAAAATCACCAGGGTATGTAAACTTTTGATTAGGATCACAGTTGATTGATAATAAATGGCTTCAGCCAAACACTAACCATGAGTGAAAGAAAAGTTTTTGTGTTATCATTCATATTCTCTAAAAAATGCCCAAGAAATCATAAATTCTGCCAGGGTATGTAAACTTATGAGCACAACTGTATGTAAACAAATAATGCACAATAGATGCCAATCAGTGCCCACAAATGGGCACTGACTGGCAACATTATGGTCCAGATCAAATAAGTGATGTCCATCAATGCCACCTATCAGTGCCCATCCATGCCCATCAGTGCCCACCTATCAGTTCCCATCTGTGCCACCCATCAGTGCCGCCTATGAGTGCCCATCAGTGCCGCATACCAGTGCCTACTATCAGTTCTCATCATCAGTGTCACTTCATCGATGCCCATCAGTGCCACCTTATCAGTGCCTGTCATTGAAGAAGAAAACTTACTTATTTACAAAAAAAAATTAACAGAAACAAAGAAACTTTTTTTTTCTTCTAAATTTTCAGTCTTTTTTTAATTTGTTGCTCAAAAAGTAAAAATCGCAGAGGTGATCAAATACCACCAAAAGAAAGCTCTATTTGTGGGAACAAAATGATAAAAAATTTGTTTGGGTACAATGTAGCATGACCGCGCAATTGTCATTCAAATTGCGACAGCGCTGAAAGCTGAAAATTGGCTTGGGCAGGAAGGTGCGTAAGTGCCCGGCATTGAAGTGGTTAATAATTGATTCGCTATCGATTTATAGTTATTTGGGGCCGAAACAACTAAAAGAATTCTAATTACAATATACAGTATTTATGGTTCCCATTATTTATTAACAATGAGTAGTTACTTCTAATGCGGTATTATTTTTTATTACTGAGGTCTTTCAGAAAACGATTGCATACGTATGGCCACTAGATGGAGCTGATGATCATAGGAGATTACAGAATATACAGTGGTAATTTTTTGTGCGGGTGCAAATTCTAAAGACATCGGCACAGCGAACATTTTATACATAGACTGCCTTGAGTTTGGCAACCATACCAGTGAACTACGTTGGTACCCCCCCCCCCCTCCCCCTCCCATGTGGTTAAAAACAAATCGTACTATATACCTACTCCAGGATGATTGTACCGTTACACCTTGTTCTGGAACCTTTGACCTAATTTATGGAAGTTTCTGAAGCAAGACTTGTTTGCTTTACTTGTAGACAGCTGCTTTTTTATCCTGTGCATGTGTAAAGATGAATAGAATCATCAGACTGCTTACTGTGGGTAAACAAGAAAACACATCGGTCAGCTTATTTACTATAAATAAATGAGCAGAAGGTGCAATGGACTGAACTGGATGAAGCCAAGCTCATCCTGATAGTAAATAGTGGACTGTAGAACAGGTTCTAGCACAGGGCCTGTGTAACCACTTTCCTCCCAAGCCAATTCTGACACTTTTCTCTCCTACATGTTTTTTTGCTTGAAAATTACTAAGAACCCTTAGGCTCTATTCACACTAATGCGTTTTTTGATGCATTTTGCAGAAATTCAGGGAAATTTTTTAACGTAAGTTCCTATGGAACATGTTCACGTCAATGCATTTTTGTGCCTCTGCGTTTTTGGAAAGGGTCGGGGATTTTTTTTTTTTTTTGCAAAATGCAGCGTTTTGCATGTAATAGATTTCAATGGACCCGCATCCAAAATGCAAGTACCGTGTTTTACCGTGATTTTTGCTGTGTTTTTTTTTTTATTATTATTTACACTCTATATAGCTGGTTGCTAAGGAGGGGGTCGGGATCTGGGGGCCCCCTTGTTAGAGGGGGCTTCCAGATTCCGATAAGCCCCCCCGCTCGCAGACCCCGACAACCACCTGGCAAGGGTTGTCGGGAAGAGGCTTTTCTCCTCATCAACATGGGGGCAAGGTGCTTTGGGGTGGGGGGGCGCACAGCCCCTCTGCCCTAAAGCACCCACCCCCCCCCCCATGTTGAGGGTGAGGGCATGCGGCCTGGTATGGTTCAGGAGGGAGGGGGGCGCTCACTCGATCCTTTCCTGACCTGCCGGGCTGCATGCTCGGATAAGGGTCTGCTATGGATTTTGGGGGGGACCCCACGCCATTTTATTTATTTTTTTTATACTTTTTTTGGTGTTGGGGGGTCCCCTCTGAATCCATACTAGACCCAAGGACCTGGTATGGACCTGGGGGGGGGACCCCATGCTGTTTTTCACAACTTTTTTTTTTTACATACAGCGGGAAAGCCCGCTGATAACTGATGACAGATCGGTTGTTAAGGATGCAGCAGCCCCCTCGTTGGCAACCAGCTACAGTGAGACAAAAAAGTATTTAGTCAGCCACCAATTGTGCAAGTTCTCCCACTTAAAAAGATGAGAGAGGCCTGTAATTGTCATCATAGATATACCTCAACTATGAGAGACAAAATGTGGAAACAAATCCAGACAATTATATATATATATATATATATATATATATATATATATATATATATATATATATATATATATATATATATATATATATATATATATATATATATACATGCATGCATACATATACATATTTTTTGCATAATGTAAAAGATGATGTTACACAGAGTAAATTTATACCTAACCTGTCACGCTTTAAAATTGCGCACGCTCGTGGAATGTCGCCAAACTTCCATACTTAAAAATCTCCATAGGCGACGCTTTGAACATTTTTACAGGTTACCTGTTTAGAATTACAGGGGAGGTATTATTGCTCTCACGTTTGCGGCGATACCTCACATGTGTGGTGTGAACGCCGTTTACATATTGCGGGCACGACATAAAGATGCATTCACTTCTGCGTACGAGCACACGGGGATCGAGGCGCTTTCAATTTTTTATTTTATTTTTTGTTTATCTTACTTTTATTTTTATATTTTGACACTTTTTCCCTTTTTAAATGTGTTTTTTTTTTTTCTTTTTTATCACTTTTATTTCTATTACAAGGAATGTAAACATACCTTGTAATAGGAATAGGGCATGACAGGTCCTCTTTATGGAAAGATCTGGGGACTATAAGTCCCCACATCTCTCCTCTAGGCTGGAAAGCCTGAGGTAAAGAAAGCTTCCTAGCTGAAGAAACGGCAGTATTTACAACTACCAGGTCCGGATGTGATGTCATAATATCGCACCCGGCCTCAGAAAGTCATAGGGATGACTGGGGCCCATCTGGTCCTCGGTCAGCTCTATGGTAAACAGCCGGGTGGTGGGAGTTGGGGGAGGGGGATGTCCCCTAACGCCACCTGTAAAAACAATCAAGTGGCCACTATGATTTGTTTTTACAGTGCAGGGAATCGACAGCAGAAAAAAGATACCTGATGCCTGTAGCTGCACCCATCATTCAGATATCCCCACTTAAAGTCCACAACGTCATATGAGGTTGTTGGGACAGGAACTTGTTAATGTATTGGTCATGGTTGTGTATCCATCCTATCTTTTAATTTCCTCCTAATATAAAAACATTAGCCAATACGATATACACTATATTACCAAAATTATTGGTAAACACATGAACTTTAATGGCATCCCAGTCTTAGTCCGTAGGGTTCAATATTGAGTTGGCTCCGCCCTTTGCAGCATTAACAGCTTCAACTCTTCTGGGAAGGCTGTCCACAAGGTTTAGGAGTGTCTATGGGAATGTTTGACCATTCTTCCAGAAGCAAATTTGTGAGGTCAGGCGCTGATGTGGACAAGAAGACCTGCTTTGAGTCTCCGTTATAATTCATTCCAAAGGTGTTCTATCTGGTTGAGGTCAGGACTCTGTACAGGCCAGTTAAGTTCCTCCACCCCAAACTCGCTCATCCATGTCTTTATGGACCTTGCTTTGTGCACTGGTGTGCAGTCATGTTGGGACAGGAAGAAGCCATCCCCAAACTGTTCCCACAAAGTTGGAATCATGAAATTGTCCAAAATGTCTTGGTATGCTGATGCCTTAAAGCGGTAGTAAACCCGCACATTAAAAAAAAAAAAAAAACCCTGCAAGGCAAAGTCCTAATGAGCTAGTACTAGCTCATTATGAAATGACGAAGGCCGTATCGGATCCTGGTCCACACCAAGGGAGTTGACATCTTGCCCTCGGCGTGTCTTCCGGGTTCGCGGCTCCGGCGCGTGTGGTGGTGACCAGATGAGGAGTACAGAAACAAGTGTGTCTTGCCTACAGTCAAGCATGGTGGTGGGAGTGTCATGGTCTGGGGCTGCATGAGTGCTACCAGCACTGGGGAGCTACAGATCATTGAGGGAACCATGAATGCCAACATGTACTGTGACATACTGAAGCAGAGCATGATCCCCTCCCTTCAGAGACTGGGCCGCAGGGCAGTATTCCAACATAACAAACCCAAATACACCTCCAAGACGACCACTGCCTTGCTAAAAAAGCTGAGGATAAAGGTGATGGACTGGCCAAGCATGTCTCCAGACCTAAACCCTATCTGTGGGGCATCCTCAAATGGAAGGTGGAGGAGCGCAAGGTCTCTAACATCCACCAGCTCCATAATGTGTCATGGAGGAGGGGAAGAGGACTCCAGTGGCAAGTTGTGAAGCTCTGGTGAACTCCATGCCCAAGAGGGTTAGGCAGTGCTGGAAAATAATGGTGGCCAGACAAAATATTGACACTTTGGACCCAATTTGGACATTTTCACTTGGGGGTGTACTCACTTTGTTTTAAGACAACAGCAAATTTACACTGTTATACAAGCTGTACATTCACTACTTTAACTTGTAGCAATGTTGTAATTTCTTCAGTGTTGTTACATGAAAAGATAGAATAAAATAAATACAAAAATGTGAGTGGTGTACTCACTTTTCTGAGATAAACAATTTTTTGTTCCTAAACGATGCTGGCCTCTCCCTACAAGGTGCCCTTCCCTTCCTTACACATTTCTCAAATGTCTGGTCTCTGGGTTAACTGGATAAAATCTCTGCTTTTTCCATTAGTCCCTAATGCACTTACACTTGCTTCCTCAGATCTTCCCTTACAGTGGGTTAATAGGTCCAATTATTTGGGGGTTTTGATGTCACTCTCAAACTTTTACCAGTGATAGAAGATGCGAGGGCTAAGCTAGAGGCATGGGGAAATACCCACTGTCTTTCCTGGGTCGTATCAACCTAGTTAAAAATGAAAATCCTTCCAAGTCATTCTTAGCTGAGCCTAACCAATCGTTATCTTCTTTTCTCTGGGGCCCTCAAGGGGATACAAACTAATTACCCCGATGAGAGCTGCCCTACAGGAAGGTTTGGCTATGCCAGATTGATTTAAGCATTTTTTTGCACCCAGCTGGTGACGGCTCATTGGTGGCTGTGCCTGGACACTTAAAATTCTGCTACTGTACTAGAAGCTGCCATCTTGAAATCTCTAGATTAGTGTTCTCCAAACTGCGGCCCAGGGGGCTGAATGTGACCCTTTGCTTGCCTTAATCTGTCCCTTGAGGAACCATTCCTCCCACTCCATTGCTCCCACTGACGCCGGCAATGGGGCACCATTGCTCCCACTGACGCCGGCAATGGGGCACCATTGCTCCCACTGACGCCGGCAATGGGGCACCATTGCTCCCACTGATGCCGGCAATGGGGCACCATTGCTCCCACTGATGCCGGCAATGGGGCACCATTGCTCCCACTGACGTCGGCAATGGGGCACCATTGCTCCCACTGACGCCGGCAATGGGGCACCATTGCTCCCACTGACGCCGGCAATGGGGCACCATTGCTCCCACTGACGCCGGCAATGGGGGACCATTGCTCCCACTGACGCCGGCAATGGGGCACCATTTCTCCCACTGACGCAGGCAATGGGGCACCATTTCTCCCACTGACGCAGGCAATGGGGCACCATTGCTCCCACTGACGCAGGCAATGGGGCACCATTGCTCCCACTGACGCAGGCAATGGGGCACCATTGCTCCCACTGACGCCGGCAATGGGGCACCATTGCTCCCACTGACGCCGGCAATGGGGCACCATTGCTCCCACTGACGCCGGCAATGGGGCACCATTGCTCCCACTGACGCCGGCAATGGGGCACCATTGCTCCCACTGACGCCGGCAATGGGGCACCATTGCTCCCACTGACGCCGGCAATTGGGGCACCATTGCTCCCACTGACGCCGGCAATTGGGGACCATTGCTCCCACTGACGCAGGCAATTGGGCACCATTTCTCCCACTGACGCAGGCAATGGGGCACCATTTCTCCCACTGACGCAGGCAATGGGGCACCATTGCTCCCACTGACGAAGGCAATGGGGCACCATTGCTCCCACTGACGCCGGCAATGGGGCACCATTGCTCCCACTGACGCCGGCAATGGGGCACCATTGCTCCCACTGACGCCGGCAATGGGGCACCATTGCTCCCACTGACGCCGGCAATGGGGCACCATTGCTCCCACTGACGCCGGCAATGGGGCACCATTGCTCCCACTGACGCCGGCAATGGGGCACCATTGCTCCCACTGACGGCGGCAATGGGGCACCATTGCTCCCACTGACGGCGGCAATGGGGCACCATTGCTCCCACTGACGGCGGCAATGGGGCACCATTGCTCCCACTGACGGCGGCAATGGGGCACCATTGCTCCCACTGACGCCGGCAGTGGGGCATTGTTTACTCCCAAAGCATTTTCTACTCACACTCGCCAGTCTTGCCCCCTTCCAAAGTCTGAAGGACAGTAAACTGGCCCTTTGTTTGGAAACCTGTGCTCTAAAGAAACTCTAATCGCTATTACTGTGTGGACTCCATCCATGCTCATAACCCTTAAGGCTTGGAAAATGGTGCTCTCTTATGAGCGTGTGCCAAAAACGTCTCTCACCAATTACCCCTCTATGGAATAATCTTTTCTTTCCCCATTTCTGTGTGCTCCCAGACCCCCATTGTTGGGTCAAATTTAAGATAAAAACTATATCACAGATCGTGGACAATAACACCTTATTGCCTTTGTGTACGAAATATAACATCCCGGCTTACTTTCAGTTTGGGTACTTAAAGATTTCCCATGCCCTGGCTAGCCAATTCCCTCAACGACCGCTAACCTTTGTTAGTTCTGATCTCGAATCGCTACTTCGCTTTCACCATCTTGAAAAACCAACCCCGGCTCTTTATAATCATCTCCTCATGGCAGCACTCCACAATCTATCCTTTCTCAGGCATAAATGGTCTGAGGACATCTTGGACCTGGATGCTGAAGAATTTTACCTTTTTAAACAGATAGGCTTATTTAGTTCAAAATAACCAACAGGGCCTACTTTACTCCCCACCACCTTCACAAGCTCAACCCCCGAACTCCGAACTCTCCCCGGCCTGCTGGAAATGCCACCATCCAACTGGTAATTATTTTCATATATTTTGGACCTGTTTGACAATTCGCAACCCTGGGGGGCTGTGGTGGATGTAATAAACATGGTCGGTGGTACTTCCTTCACCCCCCCTCCCCTGAAGGTTTGTCTGTTGGGTCATATTGATAACGATGCTCAGGATCCTAGTATTTTATGCCAGAAAGTCAAGCACCTTCATCACCTTGAAAAAAAAAAAAACATCCCTACCGTCTGTCCAGTTTTGGAAACAACTGGTAAATGCTAGCTTAACGCTACACAAGGACACTTATGCAGAGGATCCTTCAAAAAACCTCTGGGAATGGTGGATTTTTTTTGGATTATAATGTCACTCTAGGGAACCAGCCTGATAGGGGTATAGTCTCCCTGATTCCATCCTCCTCTGTAGCATGAGCCATGCACACACACTACTTGTATTTGCTGATTTTGTATCAACCACTTCTAGTCCGGGACAATTGTGACATTTCTCTCCTACTGTGTAAAACACATCTTTTTTTTTTTTTTGCTAGAAAACTACTTGGAAACCCCAAACATTTTATATTTTTTTTTAAGCAGAAGCCCCAGAGAATAAAACCGTGGGTGTGGCATATTTTTATGTCACATGATATTTGCACAGAGGTTTTTTTTGGGAAAAAAATAAATACATTTTAATGAATTGTAATGCACAAATACACAATATAATACCCAATTTTTTGATAAAATATAAAAGATGATGTAACGTTCAGTAAATAGATACCAAACATGTCACATTTAAAAATTGCGTACGCTTGTGGAAAAGCGCCAAACTACAGTATCTAAAAACTCTCCAGTTTAGAGTTACACAGGAGGTCTAGAGCTAGAATTATTGCTCTCACTCTGACGCTCGTAGTGATGCCTCACATGTGTGGTGCATGAGCACAGAGGGACAGGGGCACTTTAAAAAATGTTTTTAATTTAATTTTTTTTTTTTAATTACTGTCTCTTTTTTTTTTTTTATCAACTTTATTATTATCACAAGGGATGAACAGCATAAACATAATTCCTTGTGATAACATGGGCCGTGACAGGTCCTCTTTATGGAGAGGTCTGGGCTCTATCAGACCCCAGATCTCTCCTCTGACCTCTAATGCAGCCGATCGCACACACTGATTGGCTGCTTTACTGGCTGGTAACAGCCAGGTAAACAAAGAACTGAAAGCGGAAGTGACAAAATCCATTAATAGAGGCAAACACTAGTTCTGGTGACAACCAGGGATTTCCTCTCACTTCCTGTTTTGGCTATTGGACAGGAAGTGAAAGGAAATCTCTCCCAATGGGAAAAATAAAACCCTCCCTTATGCTATTCAAAAAGAAAAAAAAAGAGTTTTTTTGCCTTTTTTAGTTCTACTTTAAACTAGCCTTATACGTGCCAAATTTCATTTGGAAAAGGCCATTTTTGGACCATTTGTTGCAGCATGACTTGTTGTTCAACATAGATATCTTTTGTCTCTCTCTACAGTGCTATGTGGTTGACAGGTGGTCAGGCAAAGCAGCATTCATACAGTTAAAGTGGTTGTAAAGGCATAAGGTTTTTTACCTACATGCATTCTATGCATGAAGGTAAAAAAAATTTCTATACGCAGCAGCCCCCCAATCGCCCAAGTCAGGCAACAGGCTGTGCATGTCTTTGTGGTTTTTTTATTCTTGTTCTAGAACTTGTATAGGGTGAGGGTGAGAGTAGGGATACTCCAAGAATCTTTAACAACTTGAATTAGTTGACACTAAATCCATACCTCCCAACGTTTTGAGATGGGAATGAGGGACACCTACTAACAAATGTATATAGGCATAGGACACGCCCCCTGCCACACCCCCTTAAAGGAGAATTAACCCCCCCAAAAAAGTTAATTAAATCCACAAGTGCTTTATTTTTTTTACCACTACTATTCCTTTTTTATTGGCTTTTAAATTGTACAAATTTAGCAATTTAGAAATTGGATGAAAGGTTTAGCTCTGGGAAACACTTTTTGAAAGATAAAAAGTGCATTTTATATACAACTATATGGATCAGACCAAAATGAGGGACAAATGAGCAGGAACGAGGGACAGAGGGACATTGCTCCAAATCGGGGACAGTCCCTTGAAATCAGGGACAGTTGGGAGGTATGCTAAATCTAAACTATTCCTTCAGGGTGAAGGTAAACTGGTACTAGAACAGGGACTCCTCAGCAGAAGTATAGTCCTGAATGTACAAGCGAAAAGTTCTCCCAAACGAGGCCAAGGAAAGAAGAAGGACGATACTCAGTTTCCTGAATACTTTGTAGCTGCCTGCAGTATCAGACAGTTTCTGTACTTGGATTGCCTGGGTCCTGGATTCTTATAAAAGCTTTCTGCAATCTTCAAGGGGCTAGGCCAGAGGTTCCCCAGCCAAAGCAGAAGCTGGGACCCAGAGATTCCACAGCCCTCAGGTTGGGTCTTACTCTCCCAGGAACAAGAGACCACTGCTCTGGGTTCCAGCCCATTTATACCCCTCTCAGCCCCCTGCTGGTCACTCACCATACCAACCAGGGATTGGCTGGAAAGGCCAAAATATGCAAGCCAGGGTGTGCATTCTTCCACCCACTATGTCCCAATGCACTCGGGGATACAGGCGAAAGCAATCAAGCAGGCACCAATAGAACCCCGAACAGACTTAACCACTTTCCGACCGCAATGCGTATATATATATATATATATATATATATATATATATATATATATATATATATATATATATATATATATATACTGTATATTGTATATTGTGGTTTGCAAGTGGTGTACCGTGATTATGGCTGAAGGTATCAGCCATAACCCCGGTATTGACTTTTGCAGCTGGTGGTCGACTTTTTCATGAAACCGTTCCAAGCGGCTCATGGCGCACTCTCCCCCACCCCCCCTCCCGCCGATTGCCGGTGTCATGACGTCACTTCGGGTCCAGGCTGGAAGTAAATAATTTTATTTATTTTTTTAAGCAAAAGATCAAAAAAGACGTTCTTGATCTTTTGCTTTTAAAGGTAAAAAAGAGATCTGTGGTCTTTTTGACCCCAGATCGTTCCATAAAGAGGACCTGTCATCCTTATTTCTATTAGAAGGGATGTTTACATTCCTTGTAATAGGATCAAAAGTGATTAAAAAAATGAATTAATTAAAGCAGAGCTCCAGCCCCCCCCCCTCACCAAAAAATGTAAAGTCAGCGGCTACGAATAATGTAGCTGCTGACTTTTAATATTAGGACACTTACCTGTCCTGAAATCCCATGATGTCGGCACCCCAGCCGATTTTTTTTTTTTTTTCAGTCCGCTCTTGGGTGCTGCTGTCGCCATTCCTTGTAAGAAAAACTGGCTGTGAAGGTTTGCGCCTTCACAGCCGGTTCCATATTGTGCGTGCGCGAAGTGCACTGCGCTTTGTGAATGGCCCGGTGGCGGGGAAAGGAGGAGGGGGGTGAATAGGTACCCACCCCCCCAAAAGGTGACAAATGTGGCAGCGGAGGGGGGTGAGAAGCAAACAAACAGAGCTCCACTTTAAAGAAACAGTGTAAAAGAAAAACTAAAATAAATGAGAAAAGAAAAAGGAAAGATCCCTCTGTGCTCGCGCGTAGAAGCGAACGCATACCTAAGCCGCTCACGCATATGTGGGGTATTGCTGCGAATGTTAGAGCAATAATTCTAGCACAAGACCTCCCCTGAAACTCTAAACAGGTAACCTGTAAAGGTGTATAAAGTGACGCCTATGGAGATTTTTATGTACTGTAGTTTGTCGCCATTCCACGAGAGTGCGCAGTTTTAAAGCATGACATGTTGGGTATCTATTTACTTGGCGTAACATCATTTTTCACATTATACAAAAAAATTGAGGTAAATATTACACTAGTAGCCTACGGGGGCGCTACATTTTGTTTCATTGTTTCTCTTAATTGAGGAAATAACTATATTTAGATACATACTACACCGTGAGGGCTCTCCTGCTCCCCTCCTCTCTTTCTTTTTCCAGTGGATACCTTGGACCTTCTTACTGGGTCTCCCAATCTGTTTTTTTGATCTGACCCCTCTGAAGACCACCAGATTAGAATTAAAGGTAGTGCACCAACACCCAGGGGTGAAATGTGGGTGCTAATGAAGTATATTGGGTGCCACACCCTATAGATTCTTAAGTAAGTAAATTCTAACCAACAGGTACTTTGAAGGCACCAATAGATACATTTGTATTGGTTCTTGGTTACTTTGAAGACCACCACCTGAATCCTAGGAAAAAAATGAACAACAATGTATGGTGCCCTTGGCTTATTTGTATCTCGCACAAGGCTAAAAACAGATCTGGTGGGTTCCTTGCACCAGTAGGCCTTGGGCAACTACCCCTTCTATCTATTTAATTAAAGTGGCCCTGTGTTCTACCCATATATATTATTTTAGGAGTGTTGCGCAGGTCCCAGCTGCGCTCATATGGGCCTTCAAACATCTTGTCTCTATGTGGATGTTCCTCCTCTTTTCTTTCATTACATCCTCCTCCCTGACAATCATCTACAACCTGTAGTTATTAAGTAGAGTTACTGATTTGCAGACACATCGATAGTGTAGGGATGGCGTTTCACTAACGTTCCTCTCCGCTTACGTTTTCAGAGACGGGAAGCTGCTGGGAGGAGAAAGTTGCTCATGAAGGAAAAAAGTAAGTAATTTCTTCTGTCCATTAATACCATCCTCTGTTTTCTTAGCAGCAGATTTTCCTTTGCTGGGGAAACAGACGGTATTACTTTATCCCTGGCCTTAATTTACCACTGAACCCGAGCTATTCTATTTCTTAGTGTATGTGCCAGCACCACCGCAGCTGAAAAAACAGTCCAGGATTCACTATCACTAATGTTATTAAAGAGACACTAAACCTAAAAACTAAAATATATTAGGATTGCAGATTATCAGTCCTGAGATGCGGTGGCTGCATTCGTTTTTCTATTGTTAGGGTTCTTTCCCATTATTTTTCACTTGCTGATCTGGCCAATAACACACTTCCTTGTAGGGCCCTTTCACACTGGGGCGGGCGGCGGCGGTAAAGCGCCGCTATTGTAAGCTGCGCTTTACCGTCGGTATGCGGCCGCTAGCGGGGCGGTTTTACCCCCCGCTAGCGGCCGAGAAATGGTTAAAAACCACCGCAAAGCTCCTCTGCAGAGGCGATTTGCCGGCGGTATAGCCGCGCCGTCCCATTGATTTCAAAGGGCAGGGGCGGTGAAGGAGCGGTATACACTGGAATGAAAGCAGCGGCACTTTCGGGTCGGTTTGCAGGCGCTATTATTAGCGCAATAGCTCCTGCAAACCGCCCCAGTGTGAAAGGACCCTAAGCCCCCATTCACACCTCAGATTTGTAGCTTGAAGCTCCAAAACGCTGGAAGGAGGGAAAAAAAAAAAATCAATTATTCTCTATGGAGTTGGTTCACATCTCCGCTCTAATTCGCCTGAAGCCAAATGGCTGAAGATCAAAAAAGTTCTGGAGCTTTTTTTGTAGCCTAAATTGGGCAGATTTGCCCGTGTTTTGGCGCATTTTTATTCCCATATAAATGAATGGAAACACACGATTTGCGTGTTTTATGCTCAAATTAAAAAAAATGTGTAAAAAATTAAATAGTAATAATATACAGTACGAATACATGTAAAATACACAAGTAAGTAAAAATCATAAATAATAAATAAAATAAATTAATAATATGTAATTTATAAATAACTCTGAACCTTAAAAAATATATTAAACACATTATTAATAATAATAAAATAATAATAAACACTCAAACCCAAACAAAAATAAAATATTATTATTATATTTATTATAATAATTATTTATTTTGTGTTGGGGTGTTTTATTATTATTATTTTTTTAAGGGTTTGGGGTTAAGTTTAGGGGTTAATGGTATTTATTTATTATTCATTTATGATTATTTTTATTTGTGTATTTATTTTAAATGTATTCCTTTTTTTAATTATTATTAGTAGCAGTAACACCCTAACAAAAAATTAAGAAATACATACATCGTAATAAGACAATAAATAAAATAATCCTAACCCTAACCTAACCTTAAAGTGGGAGTAAACTCCCATACATGACTTTTTGCCTATAGATAAGCCTATAATAAGGCTTACCTATAGGTACTGTAAATATCTCCTAAATGTGCATCGTTTCGGATATATCTACTGTATATGCTGCTGGTGACATCACCGGAGCATGCGCTTTGAAGGAACGGCATACCTAGGCCGTTCCTTTGGAGTCCTCTGCCATAAACGGCGGCTCCCGCGCACATGCGGGGAAGTGACGTCATCGCAGCTACGGCCACCCACACAGCCAGAGTCCACAAACCCGGAAGGAAGACGGGTGATGATGGAAGCCGTGTCAGCGGTGACGGCTCGCCGCTAGAAGCTCTTTTTTTCTAAGGTAAGTTTCACATATTGTGCTAGTATGCGATGCAAAAGGAAATAGTTTTTTCTATTGGCTAATAAAAAAAAAAGGCAAAGCTCAAAAACACGACAAAATCGAGCAAAAAAAAAAGGGGGGGGGGGCGAATTACACACTGCAGAGCTCAGTGAGGAGAGTTCTGAGAGCTGATTGGAGGGAAGGGCCACACCCCCTTCACACAACACATAGGAACAGAGCTGAGGCTGTTAATCGCAGGCTGTGTGCTGGAGATCCCTCCTCTGTCACCTGTTTTTCTCTTGGTGTCAGAAAAACATGTCAGAAGTGATTCATGCTGATAGAGGAAACAAGCAGCAGAGAGAAATGACACTTAGTAGTCTGGATTGGGACAAGTACACACTACGATATGCTTTGTTCACATTTCATGTCTGAGGTTTATAACCACCTTAACCACTTAAAGCCCACGCTATAGCCGAAAGACAGCTACAATGCGGGCTTAAATTGCCGGGGGGGGTGTACATGGACGTCTCCCGTCCTCGCGACATGCTATTTGATCATAGATCGGAGTAAAAGGCCGATCCCGGCCCATTACGACATGATCAGCTGTCAGCCAATGACAGCTGATCACTTGATGTAAACGGAGACCGGTAATCTGCCCCCCCCCCCCCCCTCAAGCTGACAGCACAAGGACAAAAAACAAGCCGAATACCGGCTCATGTAAAAGGAACATCGGTCCCACACGCCAACAGCCACTGCTGCAGTGCCCATCAGTGCCGCCTTATCAGTGCCACCTTATCAGTGCCACCTTATCAGTGCCGCCTCATCAGTGCCCATCAGTGATGCCTCATCAGTGCCACCTTCTCAATGCCTATCAGTGCCTCCTGATCAATGCCCACCAGTGCCACCTCATCAATGCCTATCAGTGCCTCCTGATCAGTTCCCATCAGTGCCACCTCATCAATGCCTATCAGTACCTCCTTATCAGTGCCCACCAGTGCCGCCTCATCAGTGCCTATCAATGAAGGAGAAAAATTACCTGTTTGTAAAATTTTATAGCAAACTATAAAAACTTTTTTTCAAAATTTTCAGGCTTTTTTTTGTTTTAGCAAAAAAAAAACCTGGTGGTTATTAAATACCACCAAAAGAAAGCTCTATTTGTGTGAAGAAAATGATAAAAATTTCATATGGGTAGAGTGTTGCATGACCGTGACATTGTCATTCAAAGAGTGACCGTGCTAAAAGCCTAAAATTGGCCTGGGCAGGAAGGGGGGGTATAAGTGTCCGGTAAGCCAATGGTTAAGCATCGGTAAACTGGATTATAATACGTTTTTGTCTTTTTAGATTAATACCACTTTAAGGAGCGCTTCGCTCCCTCTGCCGCTGCACTCCTGCAGACCCTGGCATGTAGGCACAGAAATGCGCTCCTAGTCCTGGCACCGCTTCTCCTGCTGAATGTAGTGGAATAAATCTCATACTGTATGTGAAAGGTTTCTATCGCAACCCACTCCGCCTCGGCCCGCGCTGGCTGAATGGATTACACAATCCCACATTGCTGGCTCAGCTGCCATGGCCACAGTTTGCTAACCTACATTTTAACTTGAACTTTGACCACGGTGCACATCTGAAATTTACCCACCTGTGGATTGTAAAATAAATCACACTGAGACTCTATGAGCCTACATTTACCAACGCATTCGAAAACAAGGGCAATCAAACTTCAGAGGTGCCCCCCCCTCACCCCCACTAATCATAAAATCTATATTTTTATTATTTCATCTTCTTAAGACAATATGATTGCGTCCTCTCCTATCTTATCGTCCCCCTGAAGTTCAATTTGCTAACTTCTTTCACCCTTCTCCTTTATAATTCATCAGATTGCGTTTAAATATGGAAATAGTGTATGATTATGCCACATTGTATTTTCATGCTGTTGTGTAATGTTTATTCAACATTTGGTATAACTGACAAATTAAACAATGACCAGGAATTTTTTGCCTTTTAAAGAGGAATTCACCACTTAAGGACCGGGCCTATTTTTCAGACTTGTTTACAAGTTAAAAATCTGTTTTTTTTTGTTTTTTTGGGGTTTTTTTGCTAGAAAATTACTTATAGCACCCTGGAGTTTAGGCAGGGTTGCTCCTCACAAATTTACTTGCCAGGAATAATTATCTTGGTTGATTGTTAGAGATCTATTGATTTCTCCCTAAGTTTGGCCTTGTTGCACTTTTCTCTTCTACCACTAGGTGGCCAGGTACTTGGTGGTACTAGATAGGATAAGGGCATTGCAATGTCAGGTTATCGGTATATGGGCTATCTCAGCCAATGGGCAGTGTTTTTTTTTAACCCATTGGCCTGCTGGGAGAGCCTATATATTTGGGTGGAGTCAGGTGATCTCTGTTTTATTGTCTCTTAACCGACCTGGAGAGAGAGGGTCAGGGCCTGAACACCCTAAAGCCTTGTACACACGGTACGATTGTTGGCCAACCGAGCGTCTGATTTTTGTCAAAAGGGCGTGTGCCAGGATCTTGTCTTGCATACTAACGGTACACAATTGTCGTGCCACAAACACGAACGTAGTGACGTACGAGGAGTAATTTCAGCTCTTCAGCGCCACGCTTTGGGCCTCCTCTGCTAATTTCGTGTTTGGTGAGCATTGGTTCTGAGCATGCGTGTTTGTGCTTTCAACTTTTGTGTGACGGATTTGTGTACTGACCATACGATCTGACGTCAAACTGTTGTCCGCCGAAAATTTACCAGCCTGCCATCCAACATTTGCTGGCCGAAAGTTGGACAACAATTGTCAAAAGGACTAACGGTAAGATTTTAGGACAACAGTCTGTCAACAGACAATCCCCTGCCAACAATCGAATCGTGTGTAGGAGGCTTTAGGCAGATGCAAAATACTTGGCAGACTCTGAGACAAAAATAGGAATAGAGGAACAGCTATACAGTTCAAGGGCCTTTAGGCTGAATTGCAGCAATTTGTATCTGTAGACCGCTCTCTCCCATAGCAACTGATCTGGTAACTTCAACTTCAATACAGATCACAACTCACAGAATCTCGATGTAGATTATCTCACTGATCTCCCAGTCTCTCACTAGACTCTTCAGATTCCAGCCGCCACTGGATTCCTTTGAGCTCCTTCACCACTATCCTGCTGTGGCTTCCAAGTGTCACCCACATTGTCCCACTGGGTCCCTGACTTGGCTCTTCAGCTTAGCTGTTGAGTCTTCTGCAAGTGTCACCCACACTGTTCCTCTGGGTCTTTAGCTTGACTCTGCTGAAGCTTTCCCAACTTCTTCACCGTACCTGGTTAGTGAAAAAGGGTGCTCTGGTACTTCTTCAGTCTCCACAGAACCTGGCCTCTGATAACAGGAGAGAATGTCCCTTGCTGGCCACTGTGTCCCCTTTACCTCTGGCTCTGGTTCTAGCTTGCCTCTGGTGACAGGAGTGGTTGTCTCTGACGGCAACTGCTTTCCTTCCCCTGTGGCAACTACTTGGTCCTCCAGCCGGCAGAACCCCCTGCAACTTGGTTGGGCTCCAAGCCTGAAGCCCCAACAGAGTGCTGCTTGCTTCAACCTGGATAGGCCTTAGACCGCCTGCCAGCCAGGTACTCTTGGATAGGTCTCAGACTTCTGGCCTAGCAGCCGGGAGCTTTTCAACACACGTCCACCCAGACAGCCATCCAGATGGCATAGAACACCGATCACCTGGCCCCTCTCGAATAAATAGCCTCTCCCAGCAGGCCAAGGGCAAAGAAACCCCTGCCAGAGACAACCCATCCACTCCTAGTCCGGGTTTACTTAGCCCTTGTCAATCTATAGCCACAGGTAACAATGCCACCTAGTAACAGAAGAGAGGGGTTCATCAAACCCAGTTTTCGGAAAAGGTCAGTGGATCTCCCTATCAATCAGCCAGGCTGGTTACCACTGAGCAAACTAAATTTGTTAGTAACCCTGCCTAACACCAGGGTGCTACACAAGTATGAGTGCAGTTCTTTTTCCAGTGAAGGAAAGCGTAGGTCTCTGCAGAACCCTTATGAGGCCAAAAGTAACTACATAACTTACCCCCGGGGATTTTACAGGCATTTTATTTGTTTAGCGGAATTTCCTGGCGCTTTCCTGTGCTCGAGGAGGGTGCACGTGCTTCGGGGTAAACATCGATGCAAAGGTGCATCAGCATTTACAAGAATACGACCGCATACAGCCTGCTATACAAGTGAATGGCTGCCACGTGCTGCAGGAAAATTACACTATTTGTATAAAATGGCTGTAAAATCCCTGTGTGCTTGAACCCTAAATAACAACAGCAACTTGGGCAGGAGGGCCTGAATTTTATTTTACAACTCGTTTTATCATACATGACCTAGATTTCTATATATCGAATGTTCCCTTCAATGAAGTCAATAACTCTCATGGCCAAGTGCCGAGTGCTCTGTTGGCTGATAAACAGAGAACGGACCGACTTTGTTTGCTGTAGGGCTGTATAAAGTCAGAAATCTGAAGTTGTGAAATACAGAGAGATAAAGGGAATTTTACAGAAGGAAATAAAGCTGCTCTATCTATTATGCTTGGTAGTGCCGAGCAAACAGACAACAACAACCATCTCGATGTCTGCTGACTGCCGTAAACATAACTTGCAGAAGAGTTCAAGTTCTCACCAAATTGGTATATTCATAGCGGTTTGGTGCCTGCACTTTTTCTCTGGCTAGAACAGGGGTCTTCAAACCACAGCCTGTGGGCACATTCAGCCCACTAAAAGATTTGATCCGGCCTGCAGCTGATGGGTACAGGCTGAGGGTTCAGTTCATGTGGTTTCCACTCCCCCCCCCCCCCCCCCCCAACCCCTTGATGTCTCCAGTGCAAATTCCGCTGCTGCACTCTGTAGTTGGTTTCCAGGACCACTGTTGTCCCAGCAGTCCACGTTGTGCTTGCCCCAGGATTCACTGGAGGATGGAACTTCATCTGTCCAGACCTGCTCCGCCTCCCTCTAATAGGGGGACTCTGATAGGGACACTGATGTAGGAGGAGCTCTGATGGGGACCCTGGGGTAAAGGGGGACTCCCAAGGCAGACTTTGATGTAAGGGGAACCCTGATGTAAGGAGGGTTCTGATGGGGACCCTGATGTAAGAGGCGCTTGTTTGTTAGGGGTGTGCCTGGAGCCATATTTGTTCCTGATTGCTGTCCTGGCTTCAAATACTTGTTAGGAGAGGGGCACCTTGGGTGAGGGTACAATATATTAAGAAGATAGAGAGCTCCATGATCCATGTAGTTGCCATGAGGAACTTCATCCTATTGCCTGCAGTGTAGAGAGATTATTATTATTATACAGGATTTATATAGCACCAACAGTTTATGCAGCGCTTTACAACATGAGGGCAGACAGTGCAATAACACTACAGTTTAATACAGGAGGAATCCGAGGGCCCTGCTCTTAAAGCTTACAATCTAAGAGGGAGGGTCAAGAGATACAGAAGGTAATAACTGTGGATGATGTGCTGATGGAGAAAATAAATATACAGTTGTTATGTGCGGGCCAGATAGGCCTCTCTGAAGAGATGACTTTTCAGGGATTGTCTAAAGGTGGACAGAGTAGGAGATAGTCAGACAGATTGGGGGTAGTGAGTTCCATAGGATGGGAGAGGCTCGGGAGAAGTCCTGGAGGTGAACATTGGAGGAGGTGACAAGAGAGCTAGAGAGCAGGAGGTCTTGGGAGGAAAGAAGAGAACGATTTGGTTGGTATTTTGAGGCTAGGTTAGTGATGTAGCTGGGGGGAGAGTTGTGGGTGGCTTTGTAAGTTAATGTTTTAAATTGTATTCGTTGGGTGAGTGGAAGCCAATGGAGCGATTGGCAGAGAGGAGTAGCAGACGCAGAATAGTTGGTAAGGTGGATGAGCCTGGCAGCAGCATTCATTATGGACTGAAGGGGGGATAGTCCAAGTAAAGGTAATCCAATGAGAAGGGAGTTGCAGTAGTCGAGGAGAGAGATGACCAGGAAGGGGTGCATCTTGGGGATCTTGCAGATGTTGAGGTGGAAAGCTTTGGTCAATGATTAGATCTGTGACTGAAAGAGTTCAGAGTCCAGGATTACACCTAGAACCTTGGCATGCAGGGATGGGTTGATAGTTAAGCCGTTGATTTTGATGGAGAAGTCATGGGAAGGAGCATGTGTGGGAGGAAATATTATGAGCTGGGTTTTAGATAGATTGAGTGGTGTGACATCTATGCTGATATGTCTGTTAGTAATACGTGAGGAGACTGATGGAGTGAGCTGAGAGATGGATTTGGGTGTTATCAGCGTAGAAATGGTATTGAAGGCCATAGGAGGCAATTGACTGACCCAGGGAGGAGGTGTAGATGGAGAATAGGAGAGGTCCAAAACCAGAACCTTGGGGGATCCTGACAGAGAAAGGACGAGGAGAGAAGCAAGTAGTTGACACTGAAGGTATGGTGGGATAGGTAGGATGAGAACCAGCGAAGTGTACAGTCACAAAGACCAACAGAGTAAAGTTTTTTTTGAGGCGGAAGGAGTAGTCCACTGTATGAAAGGCAGGAGAGCGGTCCAGCAGTAGGAATACAGAATAGTGTCCATTGGTTTTAGCCGTTAGTAGGTCGTTTGTGAGTTTAAAGAGAGCAGATGATGGGGGGAGACATGGCAGCACGCTCAATACGTAGCAGCCAATTAAAACTCAACTGAGACATCTGGGTGTAATTACAGAACATTTTTGGGTATTGACATCATGCCAGGAACAATCCAAAACACAGACCTTGGCTGAAGCAAGGACCCCGTAGTTGGGTGCAGCTACAACGTATGTTGCTGGAGTCTCCATCACCTCAAACATCTAATTCCGTCCAGAAATGGCTTCAAGGTGACCATAGACAGCATAGGGCTGAATCAGCTGTACAGCTCCATGATTGCTATGCCAATTCCTTCTTCCCACAAGCTTTCACAACAAGACAGAGTGTAGTGAGATGTCACAAGGCCGTGTAAATGTTTGCCTGTATTGTGAAAGCATTTGGTCACCTATCTGACTAAATTCTTTCCAACTGCTCACTAAACAGTATGAAAAAGCTATAGATATAAAGTGAATGGCTAAACTAAGTATCGGTTAATACTTAACCGTCGTGATCGTGATCCAGATGATTATAAACTGTTTGCTTTGCATCTTCTTTTGCTGTTCTTATCTTTTGAAGCTACAGGGTTCGAAAAAGATTTCTGCACATTGGGTGAATGGGTTATCCTTCTTCCACGTGTCCATACATTTTTAAAAACTCCAGCCAAAAATAACAATATAAAAAATGAATAGCCCATTAAAAACCTCTTCAGCCCCGGAAGATTTGGCTGCTGAATGAGCGGGTAATTTTTTGCGATTCGGCACTGCGTCGCTTTAACTGACAACTGCGCGGTCGTGCGACGCTGCACCTAAACAAAACTGACGTCCTTTTTTTCCCCACAAATAGAGCTTTCTTTTGGTGGTATTTGATCATCTCTGCGGTTTTTATTTTTTGCGCTATAAACAAAAAAAGAGCGAAAATTTTGAAAAAAACACAATATTTTGTACTTTTTTGCTATAATTAATATCCCCATTTTAAAAAAAAAACAAAAACAATTTTTTTCTCGGTTTAGGCTGATATGTATTCTTCTACATATTTTTGGTACAAAAAAAAAATCACAATAAGCGTATATTGATTGGTTTGCGCAAAAGTTATAGCGTCTACAAAATAGGGGATAGATTTATAGCATTTTTATTTTTTTTTTTATTTTTTTTACTAGTAATGGCGGCGATCTGCGATTTTTATTGGGACTGCAACATTATGGCGGACACATCGGACACTTTTGACACATTTTTGGGACCATTGGCATTTATCTAGCGATGATTGCTATAACAATGCACTGATTACTGTAAAAATGTCACTAGCAGGGAAG
This sequence comes from Lithobates clamitans, assembly GCA_037952925.1. NCBI lineage: Eukaryota > Metazoa > Chordata > Amphibia > Anura > Ranidae > Lithobates > Lithobates clamitans. The sequence goes on from JBBGZY010001868.1 coordinate 840,210, forward strand.
GGGTTAACACTAGGGGGCGATCAAGGGGTTAACTGTGTTCCCTGTGTGTGTTTCTAACTGTAGGGGGAGGGGACTGACCTAGAGGAAGTGACGGATCGTGGTTCCTTGCTAATAGAAGCTCACAATCTGTCACATCTCACAGAACAGGGATTTGTGTGTTTACACGCACATGTCGCTGATCTGCCTCTCGTGCCCACGGTCGCTCGTGGCCGGCAGTCATCGCAACCGTCGGCCATGAGCATCGGCACCCCCACTGTGGAGCGGGCGCGCACGCCTGCTATCCCGATCCTGCGAGCTGATGTATAGCTATGATGGTTTGCGGATTGTGCCGACCTGTCGCAGTAAAATGACGGCGGCTGGTCGGCAAGCGGTTAAAAATAAACTAAGCCAGCTTTTACAGAAATATTCACCTTCAATCCAGTGATTTCCCCAGCAGTACTATTTTTCTGCCACTGGATGTCCTAAGTCTGATGAACAGCATCATTCAACTCACTTCCTTCAAGCCCAGGTGATCCTGAACCTAGCCCCCCCCCCGTCTGTGACTGGACAGTGAAAGGAGCAGCAGCACATTGATAAGCTCATCTCTCCCCACTGGCAAAATATATATTTTTTACTTTTTGCTATATTGAATATCCAAATTAAAAAAAGGAAATTCTTCATCAGTTTAGGTCAATATGTATTCTTTCATATTTTTGGTAAAAAAAAAAAAAAAAAAAATCGCAATAAGCGTATATTGGTTTGTGCAAAAGTTATAGCGTCTGCAAAATAGGGGATTTTTAACGGGACTGCAACATTGCGTCAGACAGATGGGACACTTTCAACACTTTTTTGGGACCATTGACATTTATACAGCGATCAGTGCTATAAAAAATGCACTGATTACTGTGTAAATGTCACTGGCAGGGAAGGGCTTAACACTAGGGGGCGATCAAGGGGTTAAATGTGTTGCCTGGGAGGTGTTTCTAATGCCGCGTACACACGAGCGGACTTTCCGGCATACTTGGTCCGGCGTACCGGAGTCCGTGGGACAATTCGATCGTGTGTGGGCTCCAGCGGACTTATTTTCTCAAAAGTTTGACGGACTTAGATTTGGAACATGTTTCAAATCTGTCCGACGGACTCGAGTCCGGTCGAAAAGTCCGCTCGTCTGTATGCTAGTCCGACGGACAAAAACCGACGCTAGGGCAGCTATTGGCTACGAACTTCCTTGTTTTAGTCCGGTCCTACGTCATCACATACGAATCCGTCGGACTTTGGTTGATCGTGTGTAGGCAAGTCCGTTTTATTCGGAAAGTCCGTCAAAGTCCGCCGGGCAAAAGATGCCGTAAAGTCCGGTCATGTGTACACGGCATTACTATGGGGGAAGGAGACTGACTGGAGGAGGACAGAGATCGCTGTTCCTAATCACTAGGAACAGCAGATCTCTCATTACTCCCCTGTCAGAACGGGGATCTGTTTGTTTAGATTGACAGATCCCCGTTCTGGCTCTCTGTGTATCGATCTCGAGTGGCTGGCCGCGCGCATGGGCTCTGGCGTCACGCCGCTGGTACGCGGGCGCCTAACGCTCTTAAAGCGGCCGACGTGCACCTACGGTGATTCACGCAGGAGAGCCAACCTGCAATATAATGATGGCGGCTGGTCCTTAAAGTGGAGTTCCACCCACTTTTACAACTCTTCAGCATCCCTCACTAAACTGTGCACTGTAAACAAATTGGATATTTTTACATTTTTTTTCTCAGCACCTACTGTATATCTGCTGTATTCATTTTTCACTTCCTCCTCCCTGGCCGCGGCCCATCGCATCATTTCCTGTTTGCAATGCCTTCTGGGAAAGGGCGGCAACTTCCTCTGAAACTGCCGTTGCTATGGAAACCTGACCTGAAACCTATTACACTGCTTGTGCTGCACTGAGCATGTGCGAGATCTGCAAGGATGAGATCCAGGAAGAAATACAGTCTGGCTTCAGATGCCCACACTTAAGATGGCCACGGCCTGCTGTAAGTTTATAAAATAACAAACTACTGCTATAAACTAACAAAACAGACCTTAGTTTACAGACTAACTTTACTAGAATACATTAAGCTTGTGTATTATAGGGGTATTTTTATTTAAAAAGTATAATTTCGGCCGGAACACCACTTTAAGCGGTTAAACATATTAGACACATTTTGGCAATTATTCATAACAGCTGTACGAATGCTTAGTAAATAAGGTGATGTGCTGCTGACTTCCAGCATGTGCAAGCAAAAATAGTTTTTTTATTTTCCTTGCATACGACGAGTATTCTTTGCAAAGGGAATTTTCACTGCATTCACTAAGCTAAGTGAATGCAGAGTAATTCGTCTATTTGCCTTTAGTAAATCAGCCCCATAGACTCAAACTTTCATTCCCCTTGTGTGCCATTTTATAGAGCAGCTCTGCTTGTTCTTATTTCGCAAAATTGTATCGAATGAGGTCCATTTAGACTCCAGCCAACCATAGAGAACACTATGTATTTTCTATTTGTGGCTCTGGAGTCACGCGTCGATCGCAAGTGGAAGATGTGCCAAGTACTCAGATTTTCTGTGGTTTCTTTAGACCTCTTTAGTGTTACGTTGTCCATTTGTCAGTCAATTGTATTGCATCGCCTGGATTAAATGGGACATTAAGGAGCAGCGATCTAGACATTGTTCCATATTCTGCCAATACGCATCATCATTTCACGCCTATGAAGCAGAAGACGGGTCGCATTTTGGAGAAATTATTTTCAGAGCATGAAGAAAAGAGGAGGGGGTTGGGAACTTTATGTGAGGCTTTGAACAGGGTAGAACAATTGCCTCCATCCCTGTAATATGGAAATATAGGAGATGTTTGGGACTTTATATGAATCATGCAACCCGAGGAGATACCACGACAGAGTGTGTCTGGTGGGCAATATGTAATCAATAAGAACCACATATGTTACAAAATAGCACAATGTATAGCAAATAGATAAATATAGTAGTACATGTAATTTATTGCATACGAAATGATAACATGATAAAAACATAACATATTAACATATAAGTTCATATTTTAGGCCTTGATAAAAATGGATAAAAATATTCTTGGTTAAGTTTGTACACTCCAATAGGCTTAGCATATATAATATTGATAATAATCTTGGAAGGTGAAAAAATGTAGCGATTGGTGAACAAACATATAAAATGTATAAATTGATAACAAATATCAAAAATAAAGTCTTTTAAGGAACAGTCCTTAGGCTTGGTGCCGAATGATCACTGTGTGACAAATTATAAAGTCTAGAACGTGATGTTGAAATAATAAAGTGTCCGACTGTGTCAGAACACAGAGGCAACCACTCAAGGATGATGGATATCCAAAAAAGCTGACAAGGATGGTGTAAATCCGTGGATAAGACCAGCATCAAATGTAAACAACATCAATGGGTAAGTGATAGATGGATACTCTTACCGAATCCGATGGACTCCCCTGTCAGCGACATGGAGTCAGCCCGACCGGGCAGTAGAAGGAATATCCAGGTTGGTGAAACTTCCAGGGTAGTCCGACGCGTTTCGACCTAATGGTCTTCTACTGCCCCAGTAGAAGACCATTAGGTCGAAATGCGTCGCGATACCATACCTTCTTCATGCTGCCCTCGCTTTTAATGTGATCACCTTTTGTTTGGTTTTTTAGAAATAACAATACCGTCTTTTACCTGCACTATGCGGAGGCTTTATTTTTCTCTCCACATATTATTTTGATGGGAGCGATTTATCCAGCTTTGGCCATTTGTGGTATAGCTTTCCTCCAAGATTCCAAATTGGAGTTCCAATTGTGTTGACCCACCCTGATGATCCTTGGAGGTTCAGTGGAGTCCACCCTGGAAGTTTCAACAGCCTGGATATTCCTTCTACCGACCGGTCGGGCACATTGCCTTCCTGACTCCATGTCGCTGACAGGGGAGTCCATCGGATTCGGTAAGAGTATCCATCTATCACTTACCCATTGATGTTGTTTAGATTTGATGCTGGTCTTATCCACGGATTTACACCATCTTTGTCAGCTTTTTTGGATATCCATCATCCTTGAGTGGTTGCCTCTGTGTTCTGACACAGTCGGACACTTTAATATTTCAACATCACGTTCTAGACTTTATGATTTGTCACACAGTGATCATTCGGCACCAAGCCTAAGGACTGTTCCTTAAAAGACTTTATTTTGTTATTATCAATATATACACTTTATATGTTTGTTCACCAAGCGCTACATTTTTTCACCTTCCATTTGCACTGTTTTTGTCATACCGTATGTAGCTGCTCCTCTCCCTTTGTTTAGTAGTTAGCACAGTGTTTGCACATATCTTTCTATTGATAATAATCTTAAAATGTAATCAAGAGGTGCATCAAATAGCTTGACGCGTTTCGTGGCTAGTGCCACTCATCAGGAGCAGAGGTAGGGCAGGAGTCTATAAGAATATTAAAAGTTACTATAGTTAGGAAATTGTTTAAAATAGGTCCATCTAAAAAAGGATGGAAAATAAGAAAATATATACACCCAATCATACTTACAGACCAACTAAGTGTCACGAGAGCCACGTACCTGAGGTGAGACCGAAGTAGTGGGGAGGCCTCCCTTGCACCTCGGGTCCTTGAAGCCTCTGGAGATGGAGACAGAGACTTGGTGGACACCGAGTTGAACGGGTGCCAGGGGTGCGGAGCACCGTGCAAGCCTTTGTCCGAGGTCCGAGCCGAGGTCCAGTCCAGTTTGGCAACGAAGTATAAAAGGGTTAATCAGAAGAAGAATGGTCGAGATCCAAGCCGGGGTCGGTTCCAACATGGCAGCGGAGCACAAAAGGAACAAAGAGGTAGAATGGTCAAGGTACAAATCCGAGGTCAATGGCAAGCAGCAAACAAGAGTAGTCAAATGGGTTTCCAGGTCACAACAAGTTCAGACAGATCACACTAGCACAGAAACAAGGGGGGACTGAAGATAATCCAGCAATTTGGCAGTGTCTGGGCTGGGCTTATATAGGGATGTTTTGAGGTCACTTACTGTGTGCCTCCTCTGCATTTTCCCACCTTTTTCCATCAGGTTGAGGTCCCTTCCTGTGCGCCTCATGGGCATTGTCCCGCCCTTTTCCAACAGGTTGAGGTCACTTCCTGTGCGCCTCCTGGGCATTTTCCCGCCTTTTTCCATCAGGTTGAAGTCACTTCCTGTGCGCCTCCTGGGGATTTTTCCATCAGGTTGAGGTCACTTCCTGTGCGCCTCCTGGACATTTTACCACCCTTTTCCATCAGGTTGAGGTCACTTCCTGTGTGCCTCCTGGGCATTTTCCCACCTTTTTCCATCAGGTTGAGGTCACTTCCTGTGCGCCTCCTGGACGTTTTCCCGCCCTTTTCCATCAGGTTGAGGTCACTTCCTGTGCGCCTCCTGGGCATTTTCCTGCCCTTTTCCATCAGGTTGAGGTCACTTCTTGAGCGCCTCCTGGGCTTTTTTCCGCCTTTTTCCATCAGGTTGAGGTCACTTCTTGTGCGCCTCCTGGGCATTTCCCGCCCTTTTCCATCAGGTTGAGGTCACTTTCTGTGCGCCTCCTGGGCTTTTTTCCGCCTTTTTCCATCGGGTTGAGGTCACTTTCTGTGCACCTCCTGGGCATTTTCCTGCCTTTTCCCATCAGGTCTTCTGCGCAGGTGCGGGTTGGCGCAGTGAGGCGTCTTTGGCGCATGCTCAGCTGGCACAGATTTACTCTTGCGGCAACGCACCATTGGTGCATGCGTAGTAAGCCCTGGACTCTTACACTAAGATTCTGGGTGCAAGCATGGAGAGCCGGAGAGGTCATTAGCCCCAGGAGCTGAGGTAGCATAACCCATGGCACAATGGTGGAAATAGACAGCTGAACCACAGCAGTCTCCAGAAATGAACCCCCATATGTAAATTGTGTGAAACATATCGATCTATAAAAATAGTAAATTGTATAATATATAATAATATATAGGGTTGGACTGGAGTGACTAATATTACAGGGGAATTGTGATAGTGCAGTGACCAAGAAGGTAAAGAGAGGGACTGTGCCAAAAAGTAAACCAGTGTGATGAAATGGTAAAAAAATAGTGTAATGTATCCTGCCAAAGGGGATAAATAGTGGATACAATCAAACCAAGTACCAAGGGCACAGGCATGGAGAAAAAAACGGTGGAAAAATAGGGAAGAAAGGAGAGAAGCTACCACAATTGTATAACTCTATATGAACAGGAAGGTCCAGTTGGTGCGTCCATAGGGGCATAGACCATAGGGACTGGCCGGTTGAGCTGAGAGAAGTATAGTACTAGTATTAGGTTAATATTAATTGACCTGTGTTATTTTAATACTTTTTATTTTCATTTCATTTAAAAAAAAGACTTTTTTTTTTCCGAAAGGCATCGCATTGTAAATCTAGCACCAAGTTCCTGAAGCACTCAAACCTGAAAGTAAATAGGAGGGTGTATTTAAATAAAATTGACACCCAGAAAATGGAAAACAGGATATACAAAAACGAAGGCAGCGCTCTATGGGAAAACGTAAAAAAATATATATATGTGTCCATATATGTATTAATATATTAAATTATATTAAATTGTATACTTGAATAAGAAGGTGTATACAATTTAATATATTAATACATATATGGACATTACCATGCTGCAATTGCGTGCATTGCATACAGTTGTGGTGCAGCCCTATAGGCTTGCCTGAGTCGCAATCGGCAGCCTGCCGAGTGCAACATGCTGTTGAAATTTTGCCAGGGCTGCAAAGCACAGTATTGTGGCGTGTGCACAGTCCTTAGCAGCTGCAGGTTAGTTTCCAGGGGCTGGTTAAAAGGTGGCTCAATCATCTAGTGTTACCACTCCCTGGCTGCTTGTGTGAACGAGCCTTGCAAGTCTGAAAGCTGCTGTGGCTGGACGGTGCACCGAGGGCTACTAATGTTTAGGACAGTGTGTGCCCAGGGATGAACGCATACCTCCCAACTATTGGAGATGGAAATGAGGGACACCAGCAAAAGTATGCAGGCATAGGACACACCCCTGGACATGCCCCCTTAAAGGAGAATTGTACAAAAAAAACAAGATTGGTTAAACCCACAAGTGCTTTTTTTTTTACCACTGCTATTCCTTTATATTGGCTTTTGGAATTTGCAAATGTAGCAATTTAGAAATCAGATGAAAGGTTTAGTGCTGGGAAACACTTTTTGAAAGATAAAAAGTGCATTTTATATAAATCTATATGGATCAGACCAAAATGAGGGACAAATGAGGAGGAAAGAAGGTCAAATCGGGCACAGTCCCTCGAAATCAGGGACAGTTGGGAGCTATGTGAACGCCCAGAATGCAGACTAATTGTGTTCCTTGGGTGCATGCCCTAAATGTTTGTACCACTCGGTGCACCATCCAGCTGCAGCAGCTTTGAGCCTCTCATAGAGTTTTACCCACCTACAGCGGGGCTGGATGGTGGACCTGGGGTTAAATTAGAGTTGCCACCTCATCCCTTTAAACCCGAACACATATGAATTACACGGGTTCTGAGGCTAATTGAATGCAGAAAAGGCACCAAGTGAGTTTTATTACCACCTTAGTCAGCCACAGAACCTGTGTAATTATTATGTGTTTTAAAGGGATGCCCAGTGTGCATGAGGCCTAAAATAACCCCGCTAACACCACCCGAAATCTATTGCCCGGTGAGTGAAATTACCTAGAACAAGAGTCTCCAAACTTTCTAAGCAGAAGGCCAGCTTACTATCCTTCAAACTTTAGGGGGGCCAGACTGTGGACAGCATTGGGTGTAGAAAGTGTCATGGTGGGAATAAACAGAGCCCCATCATTGATATCACTGGGAGGAATAGTGCCCCATCATTGATGTCAGTGGCAGGAATGATGCCCCATCGTTAGTGTTGGTGACAGGACTAGTGCTCCATCATTAATGTCAGTGGGAGGAATAGTGCTGCGTCGTTGGTGTTGGTAAAAGAACTAGCGCCCCATCATTGGTGTCAGTGGCAAGAATAGTGCCCACTCATTGATGTGGGTATCAGTGGCAGAAATGGTGACCCATCGGGCCATCGTTAATGTTGGTGACAGGACTAGTGCCCCATCATTGGTGTCTGGGGAAGGAATTGTGCCCCATCATTGGTGTTCCTGACAGGACTAGTTCCCCATTATTGATGTCAGTGGGAGGAATAGTGCCCCATCATTACTGTCAGTGGGAGGAATAGTGCACCATCATTGATGTCGGTGGGAGGAATAGTGCTCTATCATTGGTATCAGTGGGAGGAGTAGTGCCCCATCATTGATGTCAGTAGGAGGAATAATGCCCCTGCCCCATCATTGGTATCAGTGGGAGGAATAGTGCCCCATCATTGGTGTCAGTGGGAGGAATAGTGCCCCATCATTGGTGTCAGTGGGAGGAATAGTGCCCCATCATTGGTGTCAGTGGGAGGAATAGTGCCCCATCATTGGTGTCAGTGGGAGGAATGGTGCCCCATCATTGGTGTCAGTGGGAGGAATGGTGCCCCATCATTGGTGTCAGTGGGAGGAATGGTGCCCCATCATTGGTGTCAGTGGGAGGAATGGTGCCCCATCATTGGTGTCAGTGGGAGGAATGGTGCCCCATCATTGGTGTCAGTGGGAGGAATGGTGCCCCATCATTGGTGTCAGTGGGAGGAATGGTGCCCCATCATTGGTGACAGTGGGAGGAATGGTGCCCCATCATTGGTGTCAGTGGGAGGAATGGTGCCCCATCATTGGTGTCAGTGGGAGGAATCGTGCCCCATCATTGGTGTCAGTGGGAGGAATCGTGCCCCATCATTGGTGTCAGTGGGAGGAATAGCGCCCCATCATTGGTGTCAGTGGGAGGAATAGTGCCCCATCATTGGTGTCAATATAAGGAATAGTGCCCCATCATTGGTGTCAATAGGAGGAATACAGTGGCAAGAACTATACTGTTTCTGAAAGTGGGGGGGGGGGAATAATGCCCCAAGGACAGGATAAAAGCAAGCAAAGGGCCGTATCTGGCCCCCGGGTTGCAGTTTGTAGACCATTGACCTGAAGGAAAGAAATGCTTTGCTTCCTCTGGTTGGCATCTCGCTACAAAAATAAACCAGAACAATTTGTATTATTATTTATGGCAGGAGGAAGTCGGCTTTTTTTGCAACTGACAATAATCTATTTTTAAAAATCAATGAGATAATACTAAGCAGTTGTTTGTGTTTTGTTATATTTTCACTGATGTGGAACTAAAGGTGTCAAAACAAATGGCAGGCTATTTATGGCAGAAGAGACATGCTGGCGCAGTTAACCCTTGCAGTGTGGGTACTTTTCCCCCCTTTGTTATTAACCACCTCAATACCGGGCATTTTCACCCCCTTCCTGCCCAGGCCAATTTTCAGTTTTCAGCACTGTCACACTTTGAATGACATTTGCGCGGTCATGCATCACTGCACCCAAATGAAATTTTTATCAAATTTTTTTCCCACAAATAGAGCTTTTTTTTTTTGGTGTTTTTTTTTTTTTTTTTTGTGCTATAAACAAAAGAAGAGCAACAGGTTTAAAAAAAAAACACAATATTTTTTACTTTTTGCTATAAATAAATACCCCAATAAAAAAAAAAAATAAATAAAATATTTTTTTTTCCTGTTCAGGCCGATATGTATTCTTCTACATATTTTTGGTAAATCGCAATAAGCGTATATTGATTGGTTTGCACAAAAGTTATAGCGCCCACAAAATTGGGGATAGTTTTATGGCATTTTTATTTATTATTATTATTTTTTTTAATAGTAATGACGGCGATCTGCGATTTTTTTTTTTTTTGTGACTGCGAAATTGCAGCGGACAGATCGGACACTTTTTTTTTGACACTTTTGGGACCACTGACAGTCCTACAGCGATCAGTGCTATAAATATGCACTGATTACTGTACAAAATGTCACTGTCAGGGAAGGAGTTAACACTAGGGGGCGATCAAGGGCTTAAATGTATTACCTAGGGAGATTGATTTTAACTGTAGGGGGAGGGGACTGACTAGGGGAGGAGACCGATTGGTGTGCATACTTAGTATGAACACACGATCTGTCTCCTCTCCCCTGACAGGACGTGGTTCTGTGTGTTTACAAGCACAGATCCACGGTCCTGCTCTGTAACGAGCGATCACGAGTGCCCGGCAGAGATCGCGGTCGCCGGGCACACGCATCGGCTCCTCGGTCCCCTATACCGCCGGGAAGCCGAGGACGGCATATGACGATAGGCGGGTAGGGAAGTTTGTAGTTGCAGCTATAACAGCTTCAACTCTTCTGGGAAGGCCGTCCACAAGCTTTAGGAGTGTGTCTATGGGAATGTTTGACCATTCTTCCAGAAGCGCATTTGTGAGGTCAGGCACTGATGTTGGACGAGAAGGCCTGGCTCACAGTCTCCGCTCGAATTTATCCCAAAGGTCTTCTATCAGGTTGAGCTCAGGACTCTGTGCAGGCCAGTCACCTTCCTTCACCCCAAACTCGCTCATCCATGTCTTTATGGACCTTGCTTTGTGCACTGGTGAGCAGTCATGTTGGACCAGGAAGGGGCCATCCCCAAACTGTTCCCACAAAGTTGGGAGCGTAAAATTGTCCAAAATGTCTTGGTATGCTGACGCCTTAAGTGTTCCCTCCCTAGGGTTGCCACTTGCCACCTGTCTGGGATTCACCTGGACAGTCCGGGTTTTGAATCATGTGTCCAGGTTTCATTCCCCCTGAAACCCAGACACATTATTCATACCAGACTGTGGTTGAGGGATGGGTAGTGATTGGGTAATCGGTACCATTCAGGGGATGATGGACGTTCAGTGGTTCCCGTCCTCTCCCGGTCCCCCTCCCCCTCCCCTCACCCCCAGTTTCTGGCCTTTCATCCTCATGTATCCCTGGCAGAGGTATTGGCCTGAAATCCGGACACATTATTCAGACAGGGCTGTGGGTGTAGCTTCAGGGGGCCTGGGCCGCCTCCCTGTCACACATTTACTAAAACCGATTGGCTGTGTGTTTTTTTTTTTCTGCAGCAGTTCAGTTGTCAGCTTCTCCTCCCCTCCCTTCTGCAGGCATTGATCTGCTGCAGGGGGAAAATACAGGGGATCTGTTCTAGTGAACACCCCCTCCGCTGCCCTTCCTGTCCAGCTTCCTCTTCCTTCTGCTGCCCCCGGGCTCCCGTGTGATCCCCTTTGCTGTGCGCCTCTAAAGTGTTCAGGTTCGGCTTGAAGAAGAGGTGGCAACCCTAGGCCAAGCTCAACCCCTAAAAAAACAACCCCCCCACCATAATCCCCCCCCACCACCACCACCATTATCCCCCCCCCCCCCACCAAATGATTTGGACCAGTGCACAAAGCAAGGTCCATAAAGACATGGATGAGTGAGTTTGGGGTGGAGGAACTTGACTGGCCTGCACAGAGTCCTGACCTCAACCCAATAGGACACCCTTGGGATGAATTAGAGCGGAGACTGCAAACCAGGCCTACTCCTCTCGTATTTCTGAGGTAAGGCGTTGTGGTGGGAGGAGAAGGCCTGGCTCGCAGTCTGCGCTCCAATTCACTTTAAAGATGTTCTATTGGGTTGAGGTCAGGACTCTGTGCAGGCCACCCCAAACTGGCTCATCTATGTCTTTATGGACCTTGCTTTTGTGCACTGGTGCGCAGTCATGTTGGACCAGGAAGGGGCCATCCCCAAACTGTTCCCACAAAGTTGGGAGCATGAAATTGTCCAACATGTCTTGGTATGCTGACGCCATAAGAGTTCCCTTCACTGGAACTAAGAGGCCAAGCCCAACCCCTGAAAAACAACCCCACACCATAATCCCCCCTCCACCTAATGGTTTGGACCAGTGCACAAAGCAAGGTCTGAAAAGACATGGATGAGCGAGTATGGGGTGGAAGAACTTGACTGGCCTGCACAGAGTCCTGACCTCAACCCGATAGAACACCCTTGGGCTGAATTAGAGCGGAGACAAGCCTTCTCGTCCAACATCAGTGCCTGACCTCACAAATGCGCTTCTGGAAGAATGGTCAAACATTCCCATAGACACACTCCTAAACCTTGTGGACAGCCTTCCCAGAAGAGTTGAAGCTGTTATAGCTGCAAAGGGCGGAGCCAACTCAATATTGAACCCTACGGACTAAGACTGGGATGCCATTAAAGTTCATGTGCGTGTAAAGGCAGGCGTCCCAATACTTTTGACAATATAGTGTCTATAAAGTTTGGGGGGTTTTAACTAATCTTGAGGCCTAAAATTTTTTTTTTTTTTTTTTTAAACGTGTGCAACAAAATAAAAACAGAAGCAGGAATGGCAGCGACAGGGTTGTTGCCCAAACTCCTGCTGCATGTTTTACATTGAAGTAAGTGCAATGCTCGGTAGAACTTGTACGGTGCTTTGTGTTTATCCTTCTGAGTTCTGCGCTGTTTGCTCTGGCATGCCTGATAAGCTATGCATGTAATAGGTACTGTATATGTAGTATTATCTCCGAATATCAGATATTCTTGTTTGACCTCACTGCAAATCTGAACCGCGGCCATGGTTGGAGGAAGGACACTGTGTGAAGTCAGTACAGAGGCGCCCGGCAGTTTATTTAGTAGTTTATACTAGGAAAGCTGCCTGGGGCCTGATCATAGTGAGAATACAACAGCTTTTCCTTTTTACATGTAGATGGCCATTGTGTATAAAACCACAGCACAGAGCATCCTCTAACTACTGATGGACTACAGTCATTTTCATCCGTTATTGGGTAACAACAAGATACAGTGCATCCGGGAAAGTATTCACAGAGCTTCACTTTTTCCACATTTTGGTATGTTACAGTTTTATTCTAAAATGGATTAAATTCATTATTTTCCTCAAAATTCTACAAACCATACCCCATAATGACAGCGTGAAAGAAGTTTGTTTAAAATGTTTGCAAATTTACAGAAAAACAAAACAAAAAACAAACCCCATGTATATATATATATATAGATATATATATAGATATATATATATATATATAGATATAGATATAGATATAGATATAGATATAGATATAGATATAGATATATATAGATATAGATATATAGATATAGATATATAGATATAAATATATAGATCTATATATATAGATCTATATATATATATATATATATATATATATATATATATATATATATATCACAGCTTTTGCTCAGGTTTTCATCAAGGAGATATCTCTGTACATGGCTGCATTCATCTTTCCCTCGATCCTGACTAGTCTCCCAGTTCCTACCGCTGAAAAACATCCCCACAGCATGATGTTGCCACCACCATGCTTCACTGTAGGGATGGTATTAACCAGGTGATGAGCGGTGCTTGGTTTCCTCCAGACATGACGCTTGCCATTCAGACCAAAGAGTTCAGTCTTTGTTTCATCAGACCAGAGAATTTTGTTTCTTGTAGTCTGAGAGTCCTTCTTTTTGGCAAACTCCAGGTGTGCTGTCATGTGCCTTTTTACTGAGGAGTGACTTCCGTCTGGCCACTTTATCATACAGGCCTGATTGGTGGAGTGCGGCAGAGATGGTTGGTCTTCTGGAAGGTTCTCCTCTCTCCACAGAGAAATGATGGAGCTCTGTCAGTGATTATCAGGTTCTTGGTCACCTCCCTGACTAAGGCCCTTCTCCCCCGATCGCTCAGTTTGGGCAGGTGGCCCACTCTAGGAAGAGTCCTGGTGGTTCCAAACTTCTTCCATTTATGGATGATGGAGGCCACTGTGCTTATTGGGACCTTCAATGCTGCAGAAATTTTTCTATACCCTTCCCCAGATCTGTGCCTCCATACAATCCTGTCTCGGAGGTCTACAGACAATTCCTTGGACTTCATGGCTTGGTTTGTGCTCTGACATGCACTGTTAACTGTGAGACCTGCTATAGACAGGTGTGTGCCTTTCCAAATCATGTCCAATCAACTGCATTTACCACAGGTGGACTCCAATCAAGTTGTAGAAACATCTCAAAGATGATCAGTGGAAATAGGATGTACCTGAGCTCAGTTTTGAGTGTTATGGCAAAGGCTGTAAATCAAGGGTCTTCAAACTATGGCCCTCCAGTTGTTCAAGAACTACAATTCCCATCATGCCTAGCCATGTCTGTGAATGTCAGAGTTTTACAATGCCTTATGGGACGTGTAGTTCCGCAACAGCTGGAGGGCCGTAGTTTGAGGATCCCTGCTGTAAATACTTAAAGTGGTGTTCCGGCCGAAATTATACTTTTTAAATAAAAATACCCCTATAATACACAAGCTTAATGTATTCTAGTAAAGTTAATCTGTAAACTAAGGTCTGTTTTGTTAGTTTATAGCAGTATTTTGTTATTTTATAAACTTACAGCAGGCCGTGGCCATCTTAAGTGTGGGCATCTGAAGCCAGACTGTATTTCTTCCTGGATCTCATCCTTGCAGATCTCGCACATGCTCAGCGCAGCACAAGCAGTGTAATAGGTTTCAGGTCAGGTTTCCATGGCAACGGCAGTTTCAGAAGACGTTGACGCCCCTTCCCAGAAGGCATTGCAAACAGGAAATGATGCGATGGGCCGCGGCCAGGGAGGAGGAAGTGAAAAATGAATACAGCAGATATACAGTAGGTGCGGAGAAAAAAAAAAAAATATATCCAATTTGTTTACAGTGTGCAGTTTAGTGAGGGATGCTGAAGAGTTGTAAAAGTGGGTGGAACTCCACTTTAAGTACATCGGCATCGCCAGGGGGTGGCTATTGAGGCTGCAGCCCTGAATCTGGGGCCCATAGCCCCGAGTCTCTTGCCGCAGGGTCCCTGCCTAACCAGAGGGTTGCGGCTGTGGCTGGCGGGCTGCATTAGAGGTGGATGAGAGAAGAGAGACGAGCAGGTGGACAAGCAGAGATGACATCACCTATATCCGCCCACTACACGTCACCACTCTTCCGCCCTCACAGCCGGGCCAATTCAATGCGGGAGCGAGGTGCGGCGGGGAGCAGAGAGATGACATCATCTCTCACTGCCCGCCACACATCAGCGCTCTTCCGCCCTCACAGTGTGGGCCTCTTCAATGTTGGAGGTGCTGCGGGGAGCAGAGAGATTACATCATTTCACTGCCCGTCCCACATCTCCGCTCTCCTGCCCTCATTAAATGGACCAGTGCTGCCAGCCTGCCACCAATGCAGCGGCAATGCACATTTGGTGGCACTGGCTGGCATGGCAAGTGACAATCCACATCAGGTGGCAAGTGACAACCCATATCTAGTGGCAGGTGACGTGGCAAGTGACAATCTAAAATGGTGGCAGGTGACGTGGCAAGTGACAATCTGCAAATGATGGCAGGTGACTTGGCAATTGACAATCTGCATCAGGTGGCAGGTGACGTGGCAAGTGACAATCTGCAAATGGTGGCAGGTGACATGGCAAGTGACAATCCGCATCAGGTGGCAGGTGTCGTGGCAAGTGACAGTCTGCAAATGGTGGCAGGTGACATGGCAAGTGCCAATCCGCATCAGGTGGCAGGTGTCGTGGCAAGTGACAGTCTGCAAATGGTGGCAGGTGACGTGGCAAGTGACAATCTGCAAATGATGGCAGGTGACGTGGCAAGTGACAATCTGCATCAGGTGGCAGGTGACGTGGCAAGTGACAATCTGCAAATGGTGGCAGGTGACATGGCAAGTGACAATCCGCATCAGGTGGCAGGTGTCGTGGCAAGTGAGTCTGCAAATGGTGGCAGGTGACATGGCAAGTGCCAATCCGCATCAGGTGGCAGGTGTCGTGGCAAGTGACAGTCTGCAAATGGTGGCAGGTGACGTGGCAAGTGACAATCTGCAAATGATGGCAGGTGACATGGCAAGTGCCAATCCGCATCAGGTGGCAGGTGTCGTGGCAATCGACAGTCTGCAAATGATGGCAGGTGACGTGGCAAGTGACAATCTGCATCAGGTGGCAGGTGACGTGGCAAGTGACAATCTGCAAATGACGGCAGGTGACGTGGCAATCTGCAAATGGTGGCAGGTGATGTGGCAAGTGTCAATCCACATCTGGTGGCAGGCAACATGGCAAGTGACAATCCACATCTAGTGGCAGGTGCATCTGGTGACAGGCGACGGTGGCAAGTGACATGTTGCATCTGGTGGCAGGAGATGTGGCAAGTGACACGCCCAGGGCTTCCACTGATTCTGCGTTCTGGTGAGTTGGACCACTTCATTATATATTAGAATGTAACAATAAAAACAATGCGCTTCGATCACCCTGACACCATATCAACCATGGTGCCATGATGATTGAAACGCCAACACCAGCCTTTGCCCTCGAAAAATTGCTTACCATCAGCGTGGCACACCATGCCCCCCCCCTCAACAGGCCTGCAAAAATGCACAAAGGTTGGTGACCGCTGCTATGGGCTCTAGCCACAGATCTTTTGCAGACCTAGCAACGCCCCTGCTTATGTACATGGAATTGTTTTTGTTTTTTATTTTTAAACATTTAAAAACAATTTCAAACAAACTCCTTTCACGTTTTCATTATGGGGTATTGTTTGTAGAGTTTTGAGGAAAATAATGAATTTAATCAGTTCTGAAATAAGGCCGTAACATAAAAAAATGTGGAAAAAGTGAAGCGCTGTGAATACTTTCCGGATGCTCTGTATTAATCATGATTATTTGGAGTGCTGCCTGTAACTGACAGTAAGTCACTGTTGTGGCCGTGGCTAAAAGCTTCCTGAGCTAATAGCTAACAAACATTTTACCATAAATCCGAACTTTTAGGGAATTTCCAAACCGTGAAAAATCATTTTTCATGGAGAAGTGTTTTATCATCAGACTGGAGGTAGAACTCCGGCTAAAACTTTTTTCTTTCCTTCTTTTATTTATTTATTTTTTTAATTTTATTTTGACATACATTTACCAAAGCAAGTAGTTCATGAAATCTCCCTGAGATTTCTAATAAAGATCTTTATTGAATTCTATTGCTTTAAAAAGCCAATACTATTAAAAAAAAAAAAAAAAATCTTGCAGAAAAGACTTGGGTGCCTATTTATAAATAAATGTTGCCATGCGCACCGCTGTCATAAATAATTCCCGTAATTTGCCTAATATGTTTATTTCTTATGATCGTCAGCTTCATCTTAAAGCGATATTTTCCTGTTTGCGGTATTTCAGCCAAATCTAGCGTTATGGCCACTAAATGTCCTGTTATAATCCCTTAAAGTGGAAGTCCAGCCTACCCCTAAAATTGCTACATCTATAGACATCCACGATCCAACACTAACCTACCTAACCCTGTAAAGAAGAAATCAGTATACATACCTTTTTTTTGAAGCCGGTCCGGGCTCTGCAGAGGAGACAGCTGACAATGGCTGTGATAGGAATGGGAAGTGACGTCACCCGTAGAGTTACTATGGGTCTCCCGTTGTCGGCTGTGTCCTCTGCAACCGTCTGCACAGGGAAGCCACCGCTGACAGCTCAGTGTGGTACCGAACCAGAGCGGCTTCAGAAAAGGTATTTATACGGATTTCTTCTATACAGGGTTAGATAGGTTAGTGTTAGATCGTGGATGTCTATAGATGTAGCCATTTTAGTGTTAGGCTGGACTTCTCCTTTAAAGCCCAGAGCATTGTGCATTACGTGGGGTTGCAGAGCGCTGCGCAAACTGTTGGCGCTATATAAATCCTGTATTATAATAATAATAATAATATGCACTGATTACTGTATTAATGTCACTGTCAGGGAAGGGGTTAACACTAGGAGGCGATCAAGGGCTTAAATGTGTTCCCACGTGTGTTCTAACTGTGTGGGGATAGGACTGACTAGGGGTGGAGACCTATTGTTGTTCCTACTAAGTGGGAACAAACAACATGTCTCCTCTCCCCTGACAGAACAGGGATTTGTGTGTTTACACACACAAATCACCGCGCTGGCTCTCGTGCATGCGATCGCGTGTGGCCAGCGGCAATCGTGACTGCCGGCCACGCGCATCAGGTCCCCCGCTGTGCAGCGGGCGGGTGCCCTCTGGCGGCCCTTAGAGGCAACCCCGTACCCGGTTTCGCGCATGGGTGCCATTCTGCCCCTCGTAAAAAGTCGTGAGCCGGTCGGGAACCGGTTAAAGTTCATGTGCGTGTAAATGCAGGTGTCCCAATACTTTTGACAATGTAGTGTAGCACCAACAGTTTGCGCAGTGCTTTACAATATAAAGGGAGGCAATACAGCAACAATACAATTTAATAGGGAGGGGCTGGTGGAAGAAAAGGTAATAACTGTGAGGGATGAACTGATGGGAGAAATAGAAGATTCAGTTGTTAGCTTGAAGGCAAGATAGACTTCCCTGAAGAGGTGAGTTTTCAGGGATCGCCTAAAAGTGGACAGAGTAGGTGTCAGAAACCATGAAATCAGACCGAGACAGAAGTAAAGTTAAATCACACTTGTTTAATAATAAAAGTAAATAGAACAAACTTAGTCAAAACATAGCCAGAGTTCAGGAACCGGAGTGGATAGTCAGACAAGCCAAACGTCAGGGAGCCGGAGATGAGCGTAGTAAAACAGCAAGCAGGATCTGGAGCCAGAAGGGATGTCAGCCAAGCAAGTCTTTTAACAGGAATGCAGGAGAGTGTCTCTGTGATGTTTTTCTAAGGCAAAGGCAGAGCTCCTCTGGGCTGGATGGCTTAAGTAGTCAGGACTGACGAGCAGGATATCATCAACAGCTGAGTAACTGTGGAGAAATAGGAGCTGGCAATTAGCCGACAGCTCAGAGAAGGAAGGGCTGAGCCCAGACTTTGGTCGGACTTTGGGTTGACCGTGTGTAGGCAAGACCGCTTGAATGGAATTCCGTCGGAGTTCCGTCAGAGAAACCTTCGGAATTTATTCCGACGGCAAAACCGGTGGTGTGTACGCGGCATTAGGTGTGGCTCAACGGCCATTTTTCGACACGCGCGTCATCAGGAATTAATTAATTCCCAGCATGTAACCAACCTCTATATGTAACCCTCCACAGGATATCAGAAATCCTATTTCCGGGGACAATTGGAGGACGCAATGTTATTTCCGGCGCCACCTTTTTGGAGTGTGTGACGTCACTTCCGGCCTGGACGCCATTTTCCGATTGTGCGATTCGCTGATATCCTGTGGAGGGTTACATATAGAGGTCGGTTACATGCTGGGAATTAATTACTTTCTGATGACGCGCGTGTCAAAGAATGGCCGTTGAGCCACACCTAATGCCGCGTACACACGACCGGTTTTGCCGTCGGAATAAACTCTGAAGGTTTCTCCGATGGAACTCCCATGGAATTCCATTCAAGCGGTCTTGCCCACACATGGTCAACCCAAAGTCCGACCATCCAGAACGCGGTGACGTACAACACTTACGACGGGACTAGAAAAAGGAAGTTCAATAGCCAGTAGCCAATAGCTTCCGTCTCGTACTTGCTTCAGAGCATGCGTCGTTTTTGGTCCGTCGGAACAGCATACAGACGATCGGTTTTCCCGATAGGAATTGGTTCCGTCGGAAATATTTAGAACATGTTCTATTTCTAGGTCCGTCAGAATTTTCGAAAAAAAAAAAGTCAGATGAGGCATACACACGATCGGAATAGACGATGAAAAGCTTCCGTCTGACTTTTTCTGTCGGACATTCCGCTCATGTGTACGCGGCTTTACACGACTGAAGTCCAGCCACCAATCTAGCTTAGTTTGGCAGCACCAGATACAAGTTTCATTTTACCAGCATATTCTGTGAAATTACACATGTGGCTGTACAAACTATATTGATACACCGGAGGTCCAGCCACCATTCCCAGGTAGTTTGGCGGCACCAGATGTGAGTGTATTCATGCGTCACATGTGTTTGTACTTTATGTGGATTGGATCGCTTTTACAAGGTTTTTTATTATACTAATAAATACTGCACTATGAGTTTCCTTTCTCTTGTATCGGTGACTTGTTTTTGGTGGAGGAGAGTGATCTGTCCTTGATGTCCAAACGGAGTACTTTTGGAGAATATCGATGGTGGACCTTGTCCATTAAGAGGAGGATCCATCCGTAATGCACGCAATTTTCTGTTCTACAGTGCCTTGAAAAAGTATTCATACCCCTTGAAATGTTACACATTATGTCATGGTACAACCAAAGACATGAATTTATTTTATTGGAATTTTATGTGATAGACCAACACAAAGTGGCACATAATTGTGAAGTGGAAGGAAAATGATAAATGGTTTTCAACATTTTTTACAAATATGTGAAAAGTATGGGGGGCATTTGTATGGCGCCCCCCGGAGTCAATACTTTGTAGAACCCCCTTTCTCTGCAATTACAGCTGCAAGTCTTTTTGGGAATTTCTCTATCAGCTTTGCACATCAGAGGGACATTTTTGCCCATTCTTCTTTGCAAATTAGCTCAAACTCTGTCAGATTGGACGGAGAGCGTCTGTGAACAGCAATTTTCAAGTCTTGCCACAGATTCTCAATTGGATTTAGGTCTGGACTTTGACTGGGCCATTCTAACACATGAATGTGCTTTGATCTAAACCATTCCATTGTAGCTCTGGCTGTATGTTTAGGGTCGTTTCCTGCTGGAAGGTGAACCTTCGCCCCAGTCTCAAGTCTCAAGACTCCAACAGGTTTTCTTCTAAGATTGCCCTGTATTTGGCTCCATCCATCTTCCTATCAACTCTGATCAGCTTCCCTGTCCTTGCTGAAGAAAAGCATCCCCACAACATGATGCTGCCACCACCATGTTTCACGGTGGGGATGGTGTGTTCAGGGTGATGTGCAGTGTTAGTTTTCCGCCACACATAGCATTTTGCTTTTAGGCTAAAAAGTTCAATTTTGGTCTCATCTGACCAGAGCACCTTCTTCCACATGTTTGCTGTGTCCCCCACATGGCTTCTCACAAACTGCAAACAGGACTTCTTATGGCTTTCTTTCACCAATGTCTTTCTTCTTGCTACTCTTCCATATGGAGTCCACATCTAATAGTTGTCCTGTGGACAGATTCTCCCACCTGAGCTGTGGATCTCTGCAGCTCCTCCAGAGTTACCATGGACCTCTTGGCTGCTTCTCTGATGAATGCTCTCCTTGCCCGGCCTGTCAGTTTAGGTGGATGGCCATGTCTTGGTAGGTTTGTAGTTGTGCATACTCTTTCCATTTTCTGATGATGGATTGAACAGAGCTCCGTGAGATGTTCAAAGCTTGGGATATCTTTTATAACCTAACCCTGCTTAATACTTCTCTACAACTTTATCCCTGACCTGTCTGGTGCGTCCCTTGGCCTTCATGATGCTGTTTGTTCACTAAGGTTCTCCAACAAACCTCTGAGGGTCTCACAGAACAGCTGTATTTATACTGAGATTAAATTACACACAGGTGGACATTATTTACTAATTAGGTGACTTCCGAAGGCAATTGGTTCCACTAGATTTTAGTTAGGGGGTATCAGAGTAAAGGGGGCTGAATACAAATGCACACCACACTTTTCACATATTTATTTGCAAAAAAATTTGAAAACCTCTGGTGGAGGCAGACACTACGGTGAAGGATTCAATATAGCGGATCACTATTGTTTCTTTATGAACTTTTATGTGGATTAATGATTTTATTAGCGCTGGATTTTTCTTGATATGCTTCAACTGTGTTTTGTAGATCTTCCCTGATTGCATGCTGCTTTTGCACCGATCAAATTAGCTCTGACGTATTTTTTATTTATTTTTTTGTTTTGAGTTTAGGCATAATCATGCATGATGCAGGGTAACGAGCAGGTTTCTCAGGTACAACGAAGATCCTCTGTAGCCGCTGTGCTCTGCTAACCTACTGCCCTGGGCACTTCTGAATGACGTTGCCCTTTTGTAAAGCTCCGCCTTATGTGTCTCGTGTCGTTATTGTAGTAAAACCCAACGCTAAAATGTACTGCTGGAGGCAATATGCTGTCTGCTTTTTATGCAGAACTACTTTTCAGCTATGCAAACAAAGCAAAGGAGACAGTTATATGTTTCCTGAAAGATGGGGGCACATGGAAGGACAACGCATGCAAGACAAAACCAGGGGAAAATCCCCGCTTAACTCACCAACCAGTCTGCTTCCCAACTGAACGAATGCCTTAAAAACAGGGGTTTAGTCTGCACACATTTGCAAACGAATGCGTAAGCGGCTGGGCCTCTTCACAGCACCCTGTATTCAGTGGCGGTTGGTGCTCAAAATTTTTTTTGGGGGGGACGCAAACTAATGGAAAAATTCTGAAAAAACCCCCATCAATTCCAGAGATAAAACGATAATTCTCCCGCTCTACAAGACTCTGGTCCGGCCGCACCTGGAGTTTGCTGTCCAGTTCTGGGCACCAGTCCTCAGGAAGGATGTGCTGGAAATGGGGCGAGTACAAAGAAGGGCAACAAAGCTAATAAAGGGTCTGGAGGATATTAGTTATGAGGAAAGGTTGTGAGCACTGAACTTATTCTTTCTGGAGAAGAGACACTTGAGAGGGGATATGATTTCAATATACAAATACCGTACTGGTGACCCCACAATAGGGAGAAAACTTTTTCGCAGAAGAGAGTTTAATAAGACTCGGGGCCACTCATTACAATTAGAAGAAAAGAGGTTTAACCTTAAACTACGTAGAGGGTTCTTTACTGTAAGAGCGGTAAGGATGTGGAATTCCCTTCCACAGGCGGTGGGCTCAGCGGGGAGCATTGATAGCTTCAAGAAACTATTAGATAATCACCTGAATGACCGCAACATACAGGGATATACAATGTAATACTGACATATAATCACACACATAGGTTGGACTTGATGGACTTGTGTCTTTTTTCAACCTCACCTACTATGTAACTATGTAATTGCAGCCTCACTGTGCCCATCAAATGCAGCCACTGTGCCCATCAAACGCCACCACTGTACCATCAAACACAGCCACTGTGCCATCAATTGCCGCCACTGTGCCCATCAATTGCCACCACTGTGCCATATCAAACGCAGCCACTGTGCCATATCAAACGCAGCCACTGTGCCATATCAAACGCAGCCACTGTGCCATATCAAACGCAGCCACTGTGCCATATCAAACGCAGCCACTGTGCCATATCAAACGCAGCCACTGTGCCATATCAAACGCAGCCACTGTAGCATATCAAACGCAGCCACTGTAGCATATCAAACGCAGCCACTGTGCCATATTAAACGCAACCTCACTGTGCCCAACAAACGTAACCTCACTGTGCCCCATTAAACTTAACCTCACTGTGCCCATCAAATGCAGCCTCACTGTGCCATATCAAATGCTGCCAGTGTGCCCCCCGCCCGCCGTCTGTACCTACCCTGTCTCGGTGGCGGTGGGACAGCTCCTCAATGTCTTCTCCCGTCCTCTCTTCCCGTCCTCTGCTATGATTGGACTCCTGATAGGCGTCCAATCACAGCGCCTGTTATCTGAGCCAATCAGGTGATGGGTAACAGATCCAAGCACCTGATTGGCGGAGAGACGGTTCAGTGTTAGGAAAGCGAATAGTCATTCGCTTTTCTAACACAGCTGAGTGACCTGCGAGCGCCCAGCATGGCGCCCACGCCCAGCCTATGGCTCTAATCAGTTGCTTCAAAAACACCCCCCCGATGCTGTAATTCAGGCCCGGAAAGGGGCGGGCGCCTGAATAGGCGATCGTTCAAAGGAAAGGCAGGAACAGCGGTCTGTGAAGGTGGAAAATGGAGATCTTGTATTTCTCCTAAGCAGAAACACGGATCTTTGTTTTCCTCCAGTCACAGCACCCCCCCCCCACACACACACACACACACACAGAGTTAGGCTGCTTTCACACTGAAAGCGCCGGCCGTTAGCGGTAAAGTGCCGCTCGTTTTAGCGGTGCTTTTACCTTTGTTTAAGCGGCACTTCTGCACTGCTTTTTGGCTGCTAGCGGAGCACTTTTAACACCAAAGAAGGGGTTAAAAACTTCCGCATTGTGGCGCTTCCGAATCGCTTTTCAGGGGCTTCTGAAGCGCTGTACATTCATTGCAATGGGCAGGAGCGTTTTGGGATCGGCTGTATACAGCGCTCCCAGACAGCTTCAAAGATGTCGCTTGCAGGACTTTTTCTAACGTCCCGCATGCGCACCGCCCCAGTGTGAAAGCACCCAGTGCAATGAATGGGAGGCAGTTTTCAGGCGCTATACAGGCGCTAGTTCTAGCGCTAAAAAACCTGAATACTGCCTCTGCATGAAAGGTGCCTTAGAAAGCACTTCTTAGGAGCACACTCAACCCTTTAATTGCCCCTGATGGTAACCCCTTCCCTGCCAGTGTCATTTATACAGTGACAGTGCTTTTTTTTTTTTTAGCACTGATCACCATGCTGGTGTCACTGGCCCCCCAAAGAGTGTCAGATTTGTCTGCCGCAATTGATCTGATTGCCATTACTAGTAAAAACAATTTAAAAAAAAAAAAGTCCGTAAAAATATCCCATAGTTTGTAGACGCTATAACTTTTGCGTAAACCAATCAATATATGCCTTTTTTTGGGATTTTTTTTTTTTACCAAAAATATGTAGCCAAAAACATATTGGCCTAAATTGATGAAGAAATTCGATTTTTTTTTTTTACATTTTTATTTAAGTAAAAAAATGTTTTTTTTTCAAAATTGTCGGCCTATTTTTGTTTTTATAGCAGTGGCGCGCGGTGAGGTCAGTGGCTGGTTAGGCACTGGCTAGTATCAGAGCCGGATACACACAGAGGAACTTTCTGAGGGTGCTTAGTGATAACCCCGATGACCATTTAGTGAATAAAGCCACATCACTATTAATTGAATAAACCCCCATATCACCATTTAGCGATTAAACCCCCCACATTAGTTAGTAAATAAACTCCCCCACCACCACACATCAACATTTACAGAATAAACCTCCACAGCGTAGCCGAGCGCTGTGAGACGAAAAAAAATAATCTTCAGCCAATTGGCTTACGCTTAAAAAAAAAACGCGCGTCAGGGCGCAGGCAGTCGATCAGGTTTCCCCAGACAAATAAACGTCTGGTGAAAGGAATCTATTGGACAAAAGATTTTTATTTTTTACTTCTGAATCCTGTAAATGCTGAGATTTCCCTAGTCAAGTATACAGGGCAGTTATAGAATGCAGAAATAAAAACTAAATATTACACTGTGCTCTATATAGCTACCAACAGTCCTGATTTTATTAAAACCGCTTCAATACCGGGCCAATTCTGACACTTCGCTCCTACATGTAAAAATCATGATTTTTTTGCTAGAAAATTACATAGAACCCCCAAACATTATATATGTTTTTTTTAGCAAAGACCCAAACGAATACAATTGCCGTTGTTGCAACTTTTTATCTCACACAGTATTTGCGCAGGAATTTTTCCAAAGCGTTTTTTTGGGGGGAAAAAAAAAACTGTTTTGTGTTTTAAAAAAAAACAAAACAGTAAAGTTAGCCCAATGTTTTTCCATTTGATGAAAGATGAAGTTACGCCGAGTAAATAGATACCTAACATGTCACGCTTCAAAATTGCGCACGCTCGTGGAATGGCGCCAATGTTCGGTACTTAAAAATCCCCATAGGCGACGCTTGAAATTTTTTTACTGGTTACATGTTTTGAGTTACAGAGGAGGTCTAGGGCCAAAATTATTGCTCTCGCTCCAACGTTCGCTGCGATACCTCACATGTATGGTTTGAACACCGTTTTCATATGTGGGCGGGACTTACGTATGCGTTCGCTTCTGCGTGCGAGCTCACGGGGACAGCGGCGCTTTAAAAAAAAAAATTTTATTTTTTTTATTGTTAATTATATTTTACTTTTTTTATTTTGACGCTTTTTTGAAAAAAAAAAAAAAATTGATCACGTTTATTCCTATTACAAGGAATGTAAACATCCCTTGTAATAGCAATATGACATGTCAGGTCCTCTTTATAGTGAGATATGGGGTCAATAAGACCCCATATCTCACCACTAGGCTGGGAAGCCTGAAATAAAAAAATTAAAATAAAACGATCGCCGCTTCCCAACCGAAGCGGCGCCGTTTTTTTTTGAATGGAGAAGCCGAGCGTGACGTCATAACATCGCGCCCCGCCTCCGTCGATCATAGAGACTCTGGGGACCATCTGGTCTGCCGGAAATCTCTATGATCTACATCCGGCGCCGGCGGATCCACTCTCCGCCTCACCGATCGTAACGGTGAGTCGGAGCAAGCACCGGAGGGCGGCGGGAGGGGGGGGATGTGACGGCGCCGGATGTAGATCATAGAGATTTCCGGCGGACCAGATGGTCCCCGGAGTCTCTATGATCGACGGAGGCCGGGCGCGATGTTATGATGTCACGTCCCCCCCCTCCCGCCGCGCCCTGTGTGCTCGCACGCAGAAGCGAACGCATATGTAAGTCCCGCCCACATATGAAACCATACATGTGAGGTATCGCAGCGAACGTTGGAGCGAGAGCAATAATTTTGGCCCTAGACCTCCATATAAATATAAATATATATATATATATATATATATAGCACCTTCATTAGTTCTCATCATAGTTTACTAATTTAACCAGCATAAGGACTTGTTGTAGCATATGTAAACGGCGTTCAAACCACACATGTGAGTTATCGCTGTGAATGTTAGAGTGAGAGCAATAATTCTAGCACTAGACCTCCTCTGTAACTCTAAACATGTAACCTGTAAAAAAAAAATTTTAAAGCGTCACCTATGGAGATTTATAAGTACTTAAGTTTGGCGCCATTACTAACTCTACACTAATAGCACAGAAATGGCACAGAAATGGCAGGCACATATCCCCCCCAGATCAATTCAATAGTTTGGAAGGAGAGAGTGGCATGCATTAGATTAGGCAAAGTAACCATGGAAAGTTTGAAAGAATGTGGAGGCCTTGGTTGGACGAGATGGGGTGTCCCCTATGAGGAGATGGTGGGGAGCGGATGAGGGTTTCTCCCTCGTTCTCCGCCATCCCCTCGCTTTTGCTTTCCTCGCCTACGAGACCCTAGATGTTCTTCTCTTTTACACTTCTTCTACCCCTAGAGGTGGCTTTATCCTCCAAACCCCCCCCCCCCTCCCTCCCCGGTGCCTAAGCAATTAATAGAAGTACATGTACAATTAACGATTGAGTGGTGTGGGTGAGGGGGGGGTGGGTGTAGGTAGGGAGGGAGGGAGAGGGAAGGTAAAGTAATAATGGTTCTATGTACTACAAGACATTACATGAAATTTTATGATGTTGTATGCTCTTTTTTTATCTGCTTTTTGAAAAAAAAAAATATAAAAAAGAAGTTTAGCGCCATTCCACAAGTGTACGCAATTTTAAAGTGACATCTTAGGTATCTATTTACTCTGCGTAACATCATCTTTCACATTATACAAAAAAATGAGGCTAACGTTAGTGTTTTTATTTTTTTTGAATTCGTGAAAGTTTTTTTCCCCCCAAAAAAAAGCATTTGAAAAATTGCTGCGCAAATACCGTGTGACATAAAAAGTTGCAACGACCACCATTTTATGCCCTAAGGTGTCTGCTAAAAAAAAAATATATATATATATATATATATATAATCTTTTGGGGGTTCTGAGTAATTTTCTAGCAAAAAAATAAAAAACAAAAATGATGATTTTTTTCATTTTTACATGTAGGAGAAAAGTGTCAGAATTGGCCTGGGTGGCAAGTGGTTAATTATCATAAGTAATATACAAATAATTATTATATATTGTTTATAAGGTAATTTACTATATTTTCAAAACTATTTATTGTACTCAAGCAGGCGGCTTAACGGACAAATTACTGAAGTTTGAAGTTATAACTTCAAACCAATAATTTCACAGTAAATAAATAAATGATAAATTATGTTATAACCTATAGCATAATAATATATTATTTAGCTTGGGTAAAAAAAAGTACCTTTTCAGCATCTCCCTCTTAACTGTGTGCAAAAAATCATGGGATTGTGTGTAAATCTTATACCCATAAACACATTTTTATTTCCTTGTAGTTAAGAGGGCTGGGCTGGAAGGGAGCATTTGTCTTTTAGATGCATCCCCCTTCTATGACACTGCAGTGAGAGGCGTGCCTCCACTGCAGCATTTTTATCGAACAGCTTAGACAATGGTGCTTTACCATTGGTCCAAGGCTCCAAGCTGTCCATTGAGCTCAGTGCCTCTGACAAGAAGTCATCCTCTCAGTCTGCTGCAAACAGCATGTACCAGTTTGTTTTCAAACTGGCCATGCTGTATGTAGCCTCTGACAGGCTGCGCAAGGAGCCCCGTATCTCCGGAACCATAGGTGCCAGGAGCCCCAAATTTTGACCATTGGAGGGGTAGGACTTTGGCTGTGACCCCAGGTCACCAAGCTTTGACCCTCGCAACTTGATCTTTTTTTTTTTTATGTTCATGGCGGGGGAGGGACTGCCTCCCCTGACTGCACGTCCCTGGTTTATAGCCCAAAAAATAAAAAGGTGATCAAATACCACCAAAAGACAGCTGTTTTTGTGGGGGGGACATCAATTTTATTTTGGGACAGCGCCGCATGACCGCGCAATTGTCATTTAAATCAACGCAGTGCCGTATCAGCAAAAATGGCCTGGTCAGGAAGGGAGTAAAATATTCCGGGGCTGAAGTGGTTAAAGGCACAGCGGGCACACTGGACACCCAGCACATAGAACAATGACCAGCATAGGTGTCCAGTGTGCCCTCTCACCAATATTACATCTGTAACAAACAAATGGCCCCCTCCCCCATCTATAACTGGCCTTCACAGCAAAGAGCATATGGAAGGGCAACGCATACAAGACAAAATCTGAGAAAATTCCCAGCTCAACAAGCCAAACCAGTCTGCTTACCAACCAAATTGACCTGTCTAAAAGTATGCGTTAAAAACAGGGGTTTAGTGAGCACACATTTGCAAACGCAAGGTATCTAAAAAGTTTGGTGAATGGTATCAGAAAACAAACAAATTACCCTTTATTGGCCTTCAAAATAATCGCTAGCCTTCACAACACACTTTTGGCAATGTTCGTAAAGCTTCTGGAAACTGTCAGCAAAGGCCTCTTTAGTAATCGATCGCAGAATCGTTTATCACATATTCATTTTTTTTTTTAAACAAAAAGGTGTTTATTGAACAAGTTCACATAGTTTCCAATGCACAAGCATCACATATTAATACACTTCCATGCAAAAGGTACAGTCCTCCCAGTGTCCATCAAATATATCTTATCTTTAAACCTAAGATATTTACAACATACTAATACATATCATACATCTGACTTTTATTCATCAATAAACCTTTATGGTCCTCCCGCAGGGCATTGCAACAATCTAGGCATTACTATTTCCCTGGGACTTAGTCCAGGGACATCCAACCATGGTGCCCAAATTTTTTCGAATCTGCCAGGGCTACCCCTATGTTAATAAATATATTTTTCCATAACCAGGGTATTTCCCATATGTGCTATCCAGGAGGCCACTGAGGGTGAGGAGACCGATTTCCAGCCAATCGGAATACGTTTGCGTGCCTGGAACAATGCCCTAGAGATTCTAGTCACCTCCTCCGGGACAACTTCCTCCTGGACCCCTAGTATGCAGTGAATTGGATCTAAGGGGACGGTAGTCCGGAACACTTGGTTAAGCGTCCCAAGCACCTCACTCCAGTACCTATGGAGTTTTGGGCATCTCCAGAGTAAGTGAATGCGATCGCCTTGATGTCGCCCACATCTGCTACATAGAGAAACTGGCCGCCTACCCCTTTTATATAATCTAAGTGGGGTGTAGTGTACTCTAAGTACTGTATATAATTGAGAGATCTGTTGAGCCACGTTGAGAGAGCATATATTGATTGATTGTAAAACTTCCTCCCATTGGTCTCCCGTGAGTGGACCTACATCTTTCTCCCATAGGCGCCTTAGTTGGGTGGGCTTTTAAGTAAGTCAATAGCATCTGGTAACAATGAGATAATCCCTTTAGTTTCCGCACTGGTCTGCAATAAATGGAAAATGGGGGTACTCAGCCCAGAGGGTAGCGTCTCCCTGCGTGCCCACCGCATGTTGGAGCTGGAGATAAGGGTAGTACATAGTATTTGGTAGATTAAACCTGGCTTGTAGTTCTGGGAATGACAGCAGTTTGCCGTTCTGAAATATGTGCGATAGTAAAGTCACACCAAAAGTGCGCCACCTGGGGCCCTGTTTTAGTTTTGCTAGTTCAACATAGGAGAGGTTCCCCCATATCAGACTATATTCCGTAAAGCCTGTCACCTCTTGTAGTTGTCTACCCTTATTCCAAATTTTCTGGATTAAAGTGAAGGTGGGTGTCTGTTTATTAGATTTGTGGAACATCTGAGCCTCCAAGCCCATCGGAATACTCTCCGCTCCAGATCCAGTCAGCATCAGCTGTGCCGATGAGCCGGCCGGGTCCCGGCCATGGAACCAATCAGATGCTGCATTTGGGCCGCCATATAGTACAGCCAAGGGTTGGGCACTGCCAACCCTCCGCTGTCCATAGGGTTCTGCAACTGTTCTAATTTAATTCTAGGGGGGGCCTGTGTTCCACAGTAGACGCCTAAACAGGGTGTTAACCACCCTAAAGATTTTCAGGTGGATCACAACCGGAGAGTTGTGTAGGAATTATAATAGCTGTGGCATCAGTATCATTTTTATCAAATTGGCTTTACCTGCCAGCGAAAGTTTAAGATTGTTCCAAGTGTTAATTTTGTCTCTAAATCTAGACAGTAAGGGGTGTATATTTAAATGGCAATAGCCCGCAAATTTGGGTGATATTTGTATTCCCAAGTATTTGAATGAGGTCACCACCGGGATCGAGCAGGAATCTGGCAGATCCACCGCTCGTTCCCCATCCAGCACCATCAAGGCCGACTTGGACCAGTATATCGTCAGGCCAGAAAAGTGCCCGAATCCTGAAATAATGGCAGTCAGCTCGGCCAAAGAAGCGGTGGTGTCCCCCAGGAAAAGCATCATGTCGTCAGCATATAACATCATCTTCTCGTGAAGGTCACCATACCTAAACCCTGTGATCCCCTGACTTGCCCTCACCACAACCGCTGGTGGCGCAATAGCGATGGCAAAGAGCAGGGGGGCAGGAGACAGCCCTGCCTTGTGCCCCTGCCCAAAGCGAACGCATGAGACATCCTGTCGGACATCCTGATAGTCGCCCGCGCGGAGGCATATAACGGGTTAACCCAGGCTATTAATCGGTCTCCAAACCCGAACCTGGACAGCACTGCCCATAGGTACCGCCAGCCAATGCTGTCAAATGCCTTGTTAGCGTCTAGGGACAGCAGAGCCCTGTGTTCCACATTGTCTGCCTGCAGCTGCATGTTTAGAAATAGGCGCCTGAGGTTGGTGGCCGTGGATTTTTGTGGCATAAAGCCTGCCTGGTCAGGGTGTATCATAGATGCTATGACCCGGTTGACCCGCAGCGCCAAGACCTTAGCCAGGATTTTAACATCGTTCTGAAGGAGAGATATAGACCTGTTGGAACCTGGGTCAACCGGATCCTTCCCGGGTTTCAACAGAATTATGTTTGCTCTAGTCATTGAGGGCGGCAGACGTCCCACCTCGAGGGAGGCATTAAATACTTATAGTAAGTGCGGCATTATCTGTTCACCATATTGAGCAAGGACCCCCATGGGGATGCCATCTTCCCCCGGCGCCTTACACGTGGGAAAGGAGCATGCCATCACACATTCTTGGGTGATGCCATCGTCGTCGAAGAAGGCAATCAACATTGTCTTGACCTTGGACTTTTGCAGGCAACTCTTTTTGGGTCGCAGGGAAGACTGTGAGCATCATTCAATTGATTGCCGCTTGTATTCCAAATTGAACAGGTAGCACCAGGTCTCATCCCCTGTGACGATGGTTTGCAGAAAGGATGGATCCTGGTCACGCAATTAAAATCAAATCGAACGTAATGAAATCTCCAGAGGTTTCCCTCTGTTCTGCTTTCTGCTCTTTTATCAGCTTGTGCGGCACAAACTGGGAACTTCCGCTTACCCACGGTGTGCACTGTCCTTGCTAATGCCCAATTCCTCCATCATCAATCGCAGAATTAGATGCCGATTTTGTGCCAGCATTTGTCACACTCGCTCGATCTTGTCTGGGGTTCTGCTTGTTGATGGCTGACCCGAACATGGCTCATCCTCAGACGTTTCCTCCCCTTTGCGACAGCGTTTGCACCAGTCGTAAACACATTTTCTGCTCACGGCTTCTGTCCCATACACTTGCACCAATATTTGCTGTTTTCCCCAGTTTGTAGCAGAACTTGATGTTCACTCTTTGCTCCATTGCACTGTGACCCTACCTCTCACACTGACTACGTTCCATTGCCCGTAGTGGGTTTACCCTGACGGTCACGTGTACTCCACGCTAGGTGTCCCTTCTCGACATGTCTCTGGAAGCCATGTGCATGCACGTGCAGCTGGCCCATGTTACCTTTGAGATGTCGGACCATTCACCAAATTTTCTAGACACACCTTGTATATTCAGAGGTGGCAAATACAAAGAAAAAGTTATGGTTCGTAAATGGCTTGGGCCTGCCACCTCTAATCCTGCTACCCTAGGCATTGGCCTATGAGCCCCATTATGGGACATATAGTCCTGGCAGTATGCTGGCCATACACAACAGGCTTTACAAAATGAAATGTAAGGCACAACTCTGGGCAAAAAAAACAAACACTTTCCAACGCAGTGGGGCTGTGTCCGCACTGCATGGGTCAATGACTAATTTTGTCTTGGGGTGAGGAGAAAGCTTATACTCGCCCGATCCTTCGTTCCATTGAAATATGGTGTTCCCCTGTGGTCCAGTGATGGACCGTTCCTGTTTTTGGAGCCTGATCTTGGCTTGATGATATCAGGAACAGTCCACTGCTCAAGACCGCTGAAGCGCGAGGGTGCCGGACCGGTCTTGGGCTGGGAGGATTGGAGTATTGGGTAAGTATATCTCCTTTCTCCCCTAGAAAAACAAGCAGTTAACCCATGCAGTGGGGCACATAACTTTTTTTTTTGATCAGAGATTGGCTTTAATAGTTCCCCCATCCTCTGCCTGCTATTGTATTATGACAGCTCATGCCATGGTCATCCAATACCCAAACAGTGACTGCAGCTGACTGGCTTCAGTCATTGTTCTGACCTTTTATCGACCTACTTCCTTCAGTCTTTAAAACCAGTCAATGTTTGTTGGGTAGGGTGCTGCAGGTAGGAATTTTTGGCTGATTTAGCAGGAAGGTGCTGAACTTTAAATCCATGCATGGCTAGCTTTAACCCCTTTCACACAGGTGGGTCCTTTCCAATCAGCAGAGGATCCACGATCTTATCAGTCAAAGAGTGTAAACTCTAGTGAGATTTATACCATGGGCATGTACCCAACCAGTAGTAATTTCCCAACCATGGAGCTACGTAGTGTTTCATAGAGTATAGGTGGAAGTGCTTTTTATTTAAAGATAAGTGGGGTAAAGGTGAAGTCTGAAGGTAGCGAATGGGTCAGCAGAAAGGAGGGGTAAGATGGGGAGGGAGGAGACTGCTAAGAAAAGGGGAGGACACATGATGGTTTTTAGGAGACAAAGGGAGGATGGGGGGCAGGGGGATAGAAGGGGCGGTCCTTGTGTACAAGTATACTGAGAAGTTTTGACACAACCATTGTTGAAGGGCTCTAGTGAAATTAAATAGTCAGTTGGGTGAGCTAAAACCGAATAGCTTTTAGAGTTTTGTCAAAAAAAACAAAAACTAAACCTGTGCCAGTAAATCCAGTTCTTCAAGGTGTTGAAGGGACAAAGTTCAATCCACCAGTCTCTGAATGTTTGAGTTTTTGTAGACCAAAATGATATTGGTTGGGGAGTTGTTTTTTTTCCATTGTACTGGAATGCAAGTTCTGGCCACATTAATGAGATGTATAAGAAGGGATCCGCTTGTACGCTCATCAAGAAAGATGGTTGGAGTGCAGCAGGAATGCAGCTGGGTCATCCCCCAGGTCTATACTTGTAAGAAAAAGGATGACTGACTTTTTAACTTTTGACTAAAAAGGTTGTATCCAAGCATACTCCCAGAAAATGTGGAGGAGCGTTTCTTGTTGCACCTCCAGCAAAAGAGGGAAGTCTGTGGGAAGAGTTTTTGGAGGTAGGGGGGAACCATATTCCATCTGGATCAGAGCTTGAAGCCCGACTCTGGGGTTTAGCTGGCAATGGAAGCTTTATGTACAAGAATGCAGCTTGGTCACCCCCCAGGTCTATTCCTGTAAGATTAAGGATGATTGATTTAACTTTTGACCAAGAAAGGTTGTATCAAAGGATGCTCTCAGAAAATGTGGAGGATTGTTCCTTGTTGCACCTTCAGCACAAAAGGGAAGTCAGTGGGAAGACTTTATGGAGGTAGGAGGGAACCCTTTACCATCTGGATAGGATCTTGAAGCCAGACTCTTAGGTTTAGCTGTCAATCAAAGCTTTATGTACAAATTACATAATTTTATCTCTTTGGGGGCTGTGTGTAGGAACATTCCAACTCTGATTCCCATTTCTGGATATAGGGAGGAGAAAATTCTGGTGGTGGTGCAGGTGATAGTAAGATTGGGAAAGAGTGTATTTTAGGGGGTCCATACCCAAGCCCAAGTGTTTACAAGGTGAACTTTGTGTCATATGGGCATGCCAGGAAAGTTAAGTGGAGAGGAAGCGGTGGAATTGTAGGGCTTTCTAGAAGTTTAGTTTGGGGCTCATCAGATGGTGGGTCTAAAAGGTGTGTTTAATAATTCATCCCTGAGAGACATAATGTTTTGTCCTGAACTTTTGTTCCTTTACAAAAGCCTGGAAGGAGCTATCCTAAAGACCAGGGCGACAATCCAAGTTGCTCTTGACTGGAAGCATGTCCAAGTTGGAGTCAGAAAATAGCTTAGAATTGCTTGGGTGCAGGTCTTGAGGGTGTTACCACCAGGGGGTCTGAACATACCATGGCAAAATCCACAGAAGTTCGAAAAGAATCCAACTTTTATGAGAGTGATTTAATCACCAGTCCAAGTATTCTTGTTGCACGTGTAGCTCTGTAATAGAGAAAAAGATTAAGAAAACCTAGCCTCCACATTTTGCCCTGGCCTCCCAACTAATGATTATTGCTGCAAAAACTATAGTAGTGAAACATAAACATAAATAGATCTTTAAAAAAGAGAATACCTTTTTAAATAACATAGTACAAATGATTGCCCATGGCTCTAGATCAGGGGTGTCCAACCTTTTGACCTTCCTGGGCCGCATTGGAAGAAGAGTAATTGTCTCGGGCCACACATAAAATAGACTAACATAAGGATAACTGATGAGCAGAAAAAGTCGGACAGATGAAAAGTTAATGATCACTGATATAGATAATGCACCTATCTGAGTAATAAAACTTAATTTTTTTTTCTAATATTTTTTATTATTAAAGTAAAAGAGGCCAACTTAAAACTAGTATATTTAACACTGTTTCAAGATCTGGTTGGATCCACTTATCGTACAATCGCTTCGAAAGTGGTATTTTTCTTCCGATTTTCGGTTTGTGTGTACGGGCCATAAAACGGGAGTAGAGGACAATTTTTTAAATGGGGGGGGGGGGTCAATTTTTCTTGTGATGACTGTTTAACAACTTCAATACCGGGCACTTTTACCCCCTTCCTGCCCAGGCAAATTTTTAGCTGTCAGCGCTGTCACACTTTGAATGACAATTGCAACACAGTACCCAGATGAAATTGTTATGATTTCTTTCAAACAAATAGAGATTTCTTTTGGTGGTATTTAATCACCACTGGGTGTATTATTTTTTGCTAAACAAATGGAAAAGACCAAATTTTTTAAAAACTTTAACATTTTTTTTTTTTTTTTAGTTTGTTATAAAATTTAACAAATAGGTAATTTTTTTCCTTTACTGATGAGGCTGCACTGATGGGGCTGCACTGATGAGGCAGCACTGATAGGGGACACTGATGAGGAGACATCAATAGGCTACACTGATGAGGAGGCATCGATAGGTGGCACTGATGAGGCGGCACTGACGAGGAGGAGGCATCGATAGGTGCCTCACTGATGAAGAGGTATCGATAGGCGGCACTGATGAGGAGGCATCCATAGGCGGCACTGGTGAGGAGGCATAGCTAGGCGGTGTTCTGCCGAGAAAGTTCCGCCCGGCGTATAAGTTCCCCCCTCTACTGCGCCTGCGCAGTAGGTATCGGCGGAAATAGCCGAAGCAGAACAGCTGAAAATCAGCTGTACACGGCGCCTGTAAGAGGGCCCCTCGCGGGCTCGCTTCGCTCGCTTCGCTCGCCATGCTTCGGGCACGGCCTCGCTGCGCTCGGCACTTTTAGATTCCCCTGATGAGGAGGCATCGCTAGGCGGCACTGATGAGGAGGCATCGTTAGGTGGCACTGATACGCACTGATGAGGCGGCACTGATGAGAAGGCATGGCTAGGCGGCACTAATGAGGAGGCATGGCTAGGCGGCACTGATGAGGAGGCATTGCTAGGCGGCACTGATGAGCACTGATGGGGCTGCACTGATAATCAGTGCCTTCATTATCTGTGTACATAAATGTCCCCTGTCACACTTGCTGGTCATCGGCTCTCCACTCCTCACGCTGTGACAGTGAGGGAGGAAAAAAATGCAGATAACCGGCAAGTGTGTTTAGATTTGAATTTACATGATTGGATACAGCTGATCACATGGTAAAGGGCTGCTGTGATTGGCCTTTTACCGCGATCGGTGATCAGCTGTGTCCCCAGGGGGGCAAGTGGTTCTGGGAAGCCCTCCATGGACGCCCTCTCAGAACAACAGAGCCGCACTGTAGCCGTCTTTCGGCAATAGCGCAGGTATGAAGTGGTTAAAAGGGGATGTACCCTCACTTTAAATACATTTCCCTTTTAGGGCTGGTTCTGCGTTCTGGATGTCTTTTTGCATACACACTTCCTTATTTCCTGTTGTGTCCCCGTGACAGGAAGTGAGGGGAATTCACCCCAAAAGGGACACAGACACCAAATAAGAATTTGCTCCTTTCCTTCTCCATACAAAACTAACAAAAAAGAATGTTTAGTTTTAGATATACTTTAATACTCCTCTATTCCATTAGAGGTTGTGATAATTATTATGCACTGGAGCACTTACAGGAAGTATAAAAGCTGTTAGAATCCTTTCGGGAGCGAAGCAGTCTTTTAGTGACTGGATATGAATACACGGGAGTGGAGATTAAGAAGAGATGAACATTAAATAAAACATTGTTGTTAGTTTTTTCCATCCTTTGATAGGAAAAGTTAGCAGTTGCCTATGGAGGATCTGCAGAAGCTGCAAGCTAGATCCTGCGTTACACAGTCCTCTGTCCTCTGTATGTACGTTCGATCAACGCCTATGTGCGTACAGACTTGGTGTAAATGGCCTCTATTGGCTGCCACCACCACTCTGCAAGATACTAGGACACAGGCGGCGTCTGCTGCCTGCATCCTAGCAATGAAGGATGCCAGTCTGGCCACCAGTTCCCCATCAGGTCCACTCTTAGAGATGGTGGGAAAAGCTGTTACTGATGAATAGAAAAACACATATGTGAGAGTCAACAAGGCTGCACACCCTCCAAAAAATAGCAAAATGGAAGAATTCCTCCAAGGACTTTTTTAGCAGCAAGATAAATTAGTTTAAAAATAAATCTTAATTAGATAAAATCTTTTTTTTATTGTATCAAAAATGGAAGTCAAATTCATGAATGAGTTAAAAAATATGAGCTCAAGTTCCAGACATGAATAAAACATATTCCATCATTGCTGGCAAATATCACACAGTGGAGCAGGTTATTGACGTTACATTACAAAATTGCCATCCACATGAATATCTCAACGCATTTCGACCCGTGCAGTCATGGCCTTCTTCAGGGGGATTTTTATTCTAAGGAGATATATAAAAAAAACTCATAATACTGACACTTCATAATATGTAAACTTCTATATACATAATAATGGTGTATTTACCACTCAAAAGATGGAGTTTGAAAACTGTATCATATAACCCTTTGGAGCTGAGTTTCGTCTGGAGGAGGTGGAAATGGTACATGGGGATTCCTGGATAATTGAATCTAAATTTTTTTTTAAACAAAACTCTGGTTATAGGATATGGTTTTCAAACTCCATCTTTTGAGCGGTAAATACACCATTATTATGTATATATTGAAGATATTGAAGTTTGCATATGGTGAAGTGTCAGTATTGTGAGTTTTCTTGATATATCTCCTTAGAATAAAAATCCCCCTGAAGAAGACCACGACTGCGCGGGTCAAAACGCGTTGGAGTATTCATGTGGATGGCAATTTAGTAATGTAACGTCAGTAACCTGCTCCACTGTGTGATATTTGGCAGCAATGATGGAATATGTTTCATTTATGTCTGTAACCTGAGCTCATATTTTAAACTCATTCATGAATTTGAATTTCATTTTTGATACAATAAAAAAAGATTTTAACAATAATATAAGGATATATGGGAATATGCTATCCTTGTGCTGTGAGTGGAACTTTTGCAAAATACTTAATAAAATGTAATTATTTAAAAAAACAAAACACTTAAGGACCGGAAGATTTTCCCCCTTAATGATCAGGCCATTTTTTGCGATATGACACTGCGTTGCTTTAACTGACAATTGCACGGTCATGTGCCACTGTACCCAAACAAAATTGACGTCCCCCCCCCCCCCCAAATAGAGCTTTCTTTTGGTGGTATTTGATCACCTCTGCGGTTTTAATCTTTTGCGCTATAAACAAAAAAAGGGCAACAATTTTGAAAGAAAAAGCAATATTTTTTACTTTTTGCTATAATAAATATCCCCCAAAGTTCTCCGGAACGGAATGGAATAAAATATAATAGAAAATAAAGGAATCAAATACATAAGAATAGAATAAAATAGAATAGAAAATAAAATAGAATAGTATATAAAAGAATAGCATAAAACAGAACATAATAGAATAGAGAATAAAATAATAGAAAATAAAAGAAAAGAACAGAATATTACCGTCTTCTGAAATAGAAGAAGTTTAAATAGAATAGATAAGAATATAAGAGAATAGAATAGAAAAAAACAATAGAATTCAATAGACTAAAGCAGAATATAACCATTTTTTCCAAAATTTGCATTTTGAATAGCAGAAAAAAAGAATAGCAGAGAATTCAATAGAATAGAATTCAATACAAAGAATGTAACCATCTTCCGAAAATTCAAATAGAATAAATTCGAATTTGAAAAGAATGGATAAAAGAATAGATTAAAACAGAACAAAATAGAACAGAAAATAAAAGAATAGAATAGAAAATAAAATAAAAACAGAATAGAAAAGAATAGCATAAAACAGAACAATGTAGAATAGAAAATGAAAGGATAGAATAGAATTACAATAGAAGATAAAAGAATAGAACAGAAAAAAACAATAGAATAAAAGAGAATATTTGAATTTGAAATAGAATAAATTTGAATAGAAAGGAATAGAATAGATACATTAGAATAGAAAAGAATAGAAAATAAAAGAATAGAATTACAATAGAAGATAAAAGAATAGAAAAAAACTGAATAGAATAAAAGAGAATATTTGAATTTGAAATAGAATAAATTTGAATAGAAAAGAATAGAATAGATACATTAGAATAGAAAAGAACAGGAAATAAAAGCATATAATATAACCGTCTTCCGAAATTCAAATTTCAAATGGAATAGAATAAAATAGAATATAACCATCTTCCAAAATTCAAATAGAGTAAATTCAAATTTGAATAGATTAGAATAGTAAATAAGAGAACAGAATAGAAAAGAAAAAATAGAATAGAATAAATTAGACTATAACTGTCTTCCGAAATTCTAATAGAATAAATTTGAGTGGCAATTTGAGTTTGAATAAAAATTTTCAAATTAAAAATTTGAATCGAAAAAAAATGAAATGAATACCGAAAATGAATTAAATGAATTTAACTAACACATTTTTTCGTTCTGCACATGTCTGTACCCAGCTGGGGTTCTGTTAGGAACCATTACTGCATTCTTCAATACAAGTTCTTTATTGTGAATGATTGGCACCGCACACCGCTGCCCCCTGCCTTCAGGCTGGTTGTATGGCAGTTGATTGAATGATCCTGCCCAGTGATGGATGAAAATTGGGCTGATTCAGCAGGGGGACGATCTATCCATCGATCCATCTCTGGCCGGCTTTAGTAATAGACGGCTCCTGTGATTCACAATTTTTTGGAAAGCACTTGGGCTACCTCTGGATATCGGAAGACACGCGTTCCTGTAATGTGTTCCTACAGCTGATGCCATCTGTTCTCATTGCGCAATGTTCCCACCATTCCCAGACTTGTACACACAGAACAATCGGAATCTTCTCCTTCTCTGCAGCTGTCTACACACTGAGCAATGTGACAGATACAAGCAGTGCGAGGACGGGGCCACCTAGTGGTGGGGGTGAGAGCGCAGAACTGTTAATGAATGATGTAGAATGGGTGGACCTCCCTAAACCTGTGCTGGGGGGTGGTTGCGCATGTGCGGCGTGTAGGCAGTGAGTGGGTGTCCTGGTGCAAGGTGACGAATCGAGGCACTAATTTGGAGCATGTGTGTAGTAAGGGGAGCGCGGCTAAACGCATGACCCCTCCCCCCCCCCCCCGTGATGCTGCAGCAACCTGCCCCTCCTGCCCTCACCCTGAATCCACGCAGAGCTTCCACTGCAGTCACTGCGCAATGTATTGGTTAATGATTGAGTTATAACAACACGTGTTCCAACTAAAGCCCCTTTCTAGACATGTGCAGTTCATTTCGTTCAGAATTGAAATTCAGACAAATTTTTTAGTTTTTTGGAAAAACGTACGTATTCGAATTTCCGAATTACAATAGTACCGAATTTAAATGAATCTGAACAAACGAAAAAAAAAAATTAGGACGGAATTTGAATTTGGAAAAGTTTTTAAAATTCGCACAGTTTTCGAATTTCCAAAGAGAATAAAAAAGAATAGAAAATAGAGGAATAGAATATAAAAAAAAAATAAATAGAAAAGAAAATAACATAAAATAAAAGAATAGCGTAAAACATAACAAAATCGAAAATAAAAGAATAGAACAAAAGAATAGAATAGACTATAATAGAATAGAAACGACTAGAATTAAAAAAGAAAAGAATAGAAAGAATATAACCACTTCCCGAAATTCAAATAGAATCAATTCAAATTTGAATAGAATAGAAAAGAATAGACTAGAATAGAAAATAACAGAACAGTATAGAAAAAAAACAGAATACAATAGAATATAACCATCTTCTAAAATTCAAATTTCAAATAAAATAAATTTGAATAGAGAATAATAGAATAGGATAAAAAAAAAATGTGTTTAGTTTAATTCGTTTAACCCGTTTAATTCGTATTTGGAATTTGTTTGCTTTATTTGTATTCGAATTTTCAAAATTCGAATAGTTTTTGAATCAACTTCGAACAGTTTTTGAATTCAAATTCAAAAAGTTTTCGAATAGTTTTCAAATTTTCAAAGAAAATAAAATAGAATAGAAAAGAATATAACAAAACAGAATAGAAAATAAAATAATACAATAGAAAAGAATAGATTAGAATAAGAAGATGGTTATATTATTTCTATTTTATTCTATTCATTTCTATTCTATTCCATTCACTTCTTTTATGTTCTTTTCTGTTTTGTTCTGTTCTGTTATATTCCTTTCTATTTTATTTTCTTTGAAAATTTGAAAACTATTCGAAGTTGATTCAAAAACTATTCGAATTCCGAAAATTCGAATACAAATAAACCAAACAAATTCCGAAAACGAATTAAACGGGTTAAACGAATTTAACTAAACAAATTTTTATTTTTTTTTTGCTTCTGCACATGTCTGGGCCCTTTCACTTGTGCGGCCTGGCTGCGATTTTGACGTGACTTGAAGCAATGCCTGTGTAATGTTGAGGTCTGTGGACCTCAAGTCACATCAAAGTCGGACCAAAGTAGTGCAGGGACTACTTTGAAGTCGCACTCATTGGAAATCATGGGGTACGGCTCGTCATGCGACTTTGCAGTCCCAACTAGTAGGACAAGTCGCACAAGTGTGAACGGTGCCTAAAAACAATGATTATTGTGTGTGTTGGCCAGCCACTTGTTTTGGCTTTATAACCACTTTATCCCCTTGGCGCCAATGAAATACAAATATGCGGCCCCCGCAGGACTGGGCTTTTTTTTTTTTTTTTTCTGTGGGGCCGCACATTTGCGCATCTTCCTTTGTGCCGCGAGGCCCCCACCCAGCACAGAGAACGGGAGGCTCACCGAGAGCCCCCTGTTTTAATGAACGACACCCGAAACGTCCGATTCCGGGTCACCTGATCGCTGTGATAGCCTCTGATTGGCTACCAGAGTGATCAATCACAGTGAAGCCCGCCCCCCATGTTTTCTGTCTCTGTGAATGGACGAGAGAGATACATTGTATCACTCTCTGTCCTTGCAGAGATAGGAAAAAAAGTGTGTGTAGAAAAAAATAAAAAAATAAAAAATTAACCACTCAAGCCCCGGAAGATTTGGCTGCTGAATGACCGGGTCATTTTTTTGCGATTCGGCGCTGCGTCGCTTTACCTGGCAAATGTGCGGTCGTGCGACGTTGCACCCAAACAAAATTGATGTCCTTTTTTTCCCACAAATAGAGCTTTCTTTTGGTGGTATTTGATCACCTCTGCGGTTTTTATTTTTTATTTTTTGCGCTATAAACAAAAAAAGAGCGACAACTTACACAATATTTTGTACTTTTTTGCTATAATAAATATCCCCATTTTTTTTTTTCTTTTTAAAAAAGCACACGAAAATCGTCTGTTGCTGCAGCCCAATAATGGTGCAAAATACAAAAGGAAAAAAGTCTTAGATAAGATTTTCGAAAGAAAATTCTTATGAAATTCGACCCATGTATGGCCTGCCTTAGTGTCCGATTTGTCCGCTGCAATGTCGCAGTCCCGCTATAAATCGCGGATCGCCACCATTACTAGTAAAAAAATAAATAAATCCATAAATCTATCCCATAGTTTGTAGACACTAGAACTTTTTGCACAAACCCTTTCCCAGCCAGTGTAATTTATACAGTGACAGTGCATATTTTTTTTTTTTTTTTTTAGCACTGATCACTGTATCGGTGTCACTTTTCCCCAAAGAGTGTCGCTTAGTGTCAGATTTGTCTGACGCAATGTCGCATTCCCGCTAAAAAAAAAGGCAAATCTCCGCCATTAATAATAAAAACAATAACAAAATAAAAAGAGTCCATAAAAATATCCCATAGTTTGTGGACACTATAACTTTTGCGCAAACCAATCAATATACGCTTATAGGGATTTTTTTTTTTTTTACCAAAAACATGTAGCAGAATATATATATATATATATATATATATATATATATATATATATATATATATATATATATATATATATATATATATATATATATATATATATATATATATATTGGCCTCAATTTATGAAGAAATTTGGTTTTTTTTTTTTTACATTTTTTTTTTTTTTTTTTTTAATTGGATATGTTTTATAGCAGAAAGTAAAAAATATAGGGTTTTTTTTCCCCCAAAATTGTCAGTTGTTTATAGCACAAAAAATAAAAACCACAGTGGTGATCCACCAAAAGAAAGCTCTATTTGTGGGGGGGAAAAAACAGGACGTCAATTTTTTTTTTTTTTCTTTTTTGGGTACAGTGTCGCACGACCGCGCAATTGTCAGTTAAAATAACACATTGCCGTATCGCAAAAAAAATGGCCTGGTCATTAAGGGGGAAAATCTTCCGGTCCTTAAGTGTTTTTTTTTTTTTTTAAATAATTACATTTTATTAAGTATTTTGCAAAAGTTCCACTCACAGCACAAGGATAGAATATCCCCATATATCCTTATATTATTGTTAAAACAGAGCTTATATCAGTCCTATAGAACAATTCATACAAACTAGAAAAGGAGATGAATATAGATGGGTATTTTTACCTGTTCTTCCATAAATGACTACTTTGTGCTATCGAGTGTTCCTCGTGAGCAGATAACTGCCCCAAAAAGGAAAAAAAAATAAAATAAAAATAAAATAATAAGAGAAAGAAAAACAGAAAAACATATATATAAATAAATAAAATAAACATACACAAACAACACAGATCTTTACATTTTTTTTATTGGATATGTTTTACAGCAGAAAAACATTGTTTTTTTTTTTTTTTCCAAAATTGTCGCTCTTTTTTTGTTTATAGCACAAAAAATAAAACCCACAAAGGTGATCAAATACCACCAAAAGAAAGCTCTATTTGTGGGGGAAAAAAAGAGGACAGCAATTTTTTTTTTTTTTGTGTACAGCATCGCACGACCGCTCAATTGTCAGTTAAAATAACACAGTGCCATATCGCAAAAAAAAAATGGCCTGGTCGCGAAGGGGGGTAAATCGTAGGATAAAAAAAAAAATAAAAAGCAAAATGCGCACTATTGTTTCTGGGCTGTACTACGAGTAAAAACAACAACTAACATACACATATGTGGTATCGCTGCGATTGTCCAGGGCAGGAGAATTTATTTTGGGTTGGTCTTTGGTGGTAGGTTATGGTAGTAGCAAGAAATAGACAGTTAAAAAAAAAACCTTATTTATTTTTTTTTTTTTTACTATTTTGGGCCCATTTTCCTTTGATGATAATAATAATAATAAACAGGGAATATCTATTACTATTTACCACCAAATAAAAGCCAAATTTGTTCAGAAAAACCCC
Organism: Lithobates clamitans; assembly: GCA_037952925.1. Taxonomy (NCBI): domain Eukaryota; kingdom Metazoa; phylum Chordata; class Amphibia; order Anura; family Ranidae; genus Lithobates; species Lithobates clamitans. The sequence continues at coordinate 884,909 of JBBGZY010001868.1, forward strand.
GGTATAATCCACCTGAAGAAGTTGTGATGATATGAACGGTTTTACTAACACATGTCAAAGTTGCAAAATTGGGCTTAGGCATTAAGATTTGTTTTACAGGCAAAAGGGGTTAAGAGGGGGGGGGGGGCATTTTTAGGACAAGTTGGGTTTTGCCTGGAAATCTATTTGTATGACATCCCTCCACTGTGGTGCATTAATCACTTCAGCTCCGGAAGGTTTTACCCCCACTTCAAGACCTGGGCATTTTTTGCTATTTGGCACTGCGCTATTTTAACTAGTAATTGCGACGTTGTACCAAAACGAAATCTATATCATTTTTTTCACCCCCACAAATAGAGCTTTCTTTTGGTGGTATTTGATCACACCTGTGTTTTTTTTCATCTTTTGTAATATAAACAAAAAGAGAGTGACAATTTTGAAAAATATTTGGCCAAAATGGATTCTGCCACTTATCTTTGATAAAAAAAAAAAAAAAAAAAAAATCACAATAAGTGTACAAAGATTGGTTTGCGTGAAAAGTTATAGCACCTACAAACTATGGGATATACTGGAATTTTTATTATTTTTTTGTTCTTTATACTACTAATGGTAGTGATCAGCAGGACAACGATATTGTGGCGGCCAATCTGGCACTGACTGATGCTGAAGGGGGGGTCTGGTCATCTCCAGTGACATTAATACAGTGATCAGTGCTAATACTATGCACTGTCACTGTACTAAAGACACTGGCTGATTGTAATGTGCTACACTTCATTGTTTCTCAAATAAAGACCAACCTTGTTTTTTTTAAAAAAAAGACACTGGCTGGGAAGGGGTTAACATCAGGGGCGATCAAAGAGTTAAATGTGTTCCCAACCTGTGTTTGAGTGTTTACAGTGGGCTGCTTTTTACTAACAGATCTCTTTGTTTCTTATCCCTGCTTTTCCATTGGCTGAAAGCGCTGCATGCTCATCGGACAGAAGCTGGCCGAACGGCCGCCATACGCCCGGGGCCGAACGGCCGCCGTACGCCCGGGGCCGAACCACGGGGACCAACGGCCTCCATTCGCACAGGGCCCAACGGCCGCCATTCGCACGGGGCCCAATGGCCGCCATTCGCACGGGGCCCAACGGCCGCCATACGCACGGGGCCCAACGGCCGCCATACGCCCGGGGCCGAACGGCCGCCATACGCCCGGGGCCGAACGGCCGCCATACGCCCGGGGCCGAACGGCCGCCATACGCCCGGGGCCGAACGGCCGCCATACGCCCGGGGCCGAACGGCCGCCATACGCCCGGGGACGAATCACGGGGCCCAACGGCCGCCATTCGCACGGGGCCCAACGGCCGCCATTCGCACGGGGCCCAACGGCCGCCATTCGCACGTTGCCCAACGGCCGCCTTTCGCACGTTGCCCAACGGCCGCCATTCGCACGTGGCCCAACGGCCGCCATTCGCACGTGGCCCAACGGCCGCCATTCGCACGTGGCCCAACGGCCGCCATTCGCACGTTGCCCAACGGCCGCCATTCGCACGTTGCCCAACGGCCGCCATTCGCACGTTGCCCAACGGCCGCCATTCGCACGTTGCCCAACGGCCGCCATTCGCACGTTGCCCAGCGGCCGCCATTCGCACGTTGCCCAGCGGCCGCCATTCGCACGTTGCCCAGCGGCCGCCATTCGCACGTTGCCCAGCGGCTGCCATTCGCACGGGGCCCAGCGGCCGCCATACCCACGGGACAAACGCCCGCTACACACGGGGTGAATGTCAGCTGGTTTTTATTGAACCGGCCGAACGTCGCCTGACATTTATCCCGTGTGTACAAGACTTAAAGAGGTTGTAAACCTTCAGCCACCTGGCAGTGGCCGGCCCCCCCCAGCCCCCCCAGTTTTACTTACCTGAGCCCTGCAACTTGACCCGAAGGGGACGTGCTGTCTCTCTGCCCGGGGTTCTCAGCTCTTGATTGGATAGATTGATATCAGCACAGCCATTGGTTCCCGCTGATTAAATATAAATGTTTTTTTTTTTTAAAAGGCCGTGGCGTGCGAAACACACCCAAAAACTTCCACCCGGTGCCAAAAAAAGTGCACACACCTAAAGAGTGAAACACATCTTACACTGTCCTCCACTAGGAAGGACCTTACCCTGATCCCCCGGGGATCAGGGTAAGGTCCAGACGGGGACTGAGGTACTCACTGGGTCCATCTGGCTGAAACCAGACGGACCCCCTTTGGAGGGTCTGCCGAAACAGACCCACCCAAGTACTCGGCGGGAGACCCCATGAGAGAGGGCGAACCAAGCCAAAAGGCCATGTCCACCCCCATGCCAAGACTTTCAGGGTAGGCCCCGAGGACCCACACCCTACTCAACACACAGTGACAAAACGTGTACACACCAAACAAAAAGATACAAAAAAAGTGACAAACACGGGTTCAAAATAAAGTGGGAAAGTGGGGAGAAGGAAGTGGGAGAAGTGAAAGAAGTGACCATTGTGCAATACAATGGCCAGGAATAAAAATTTCCCCTGGTCCTGGTCAAAAGGCTCGGCCCTGGAGGCAGGTGTGAAAAACGTGTCTGTGTGTTCAGAGCTAGAGCTACCCCAATCTAGGCCAATCAAGGCCAGAAGGCCAGGGACCCGACCCTCTGGCCGGACCCAATGCAGCACCCATCCTCACCAGGAGCACCCTTCCGGACGGCTCAGACTCAACCATGGGCCGGGTGTGGTCACTTACCAAAACCGCCCTTCCAGGTGTGATGACGCCATTGGATTTGCTTGCCCTCCCCAATGGGAGCACAACAGCGCCTCCTCTGGCAACTGATAAGAACAGATACTACACTTGATCTTAGCCGAAAGGCCGAGAAGCGAATTAAATCCAATGACGTGGGGGGCGGGGCCGAGTCCTACATTCAGCAGTTATGGATGCAAACGTTGGACTCGGGAGCGAGCCCGCAAGGTAACACCCCTCGGGGAGAGAGCTTCTCCTAGGAGGGTTATCTGATGTGGGGAGGAGCCGCGAGAGCCGCCGGGGGACCCCAGAAGAGGAGGATCGGGGCCACTCTGTGCAAAACGAGCTGCACAGTGGAGGTAAGTATGACATGTTTGTTGGGTGTTTTTTTTTTTTCTTTAATAATCGAAGCTTTACAATCACTTTAAGAGGCAAAGACAGAGTCAAAGTTCGGGGTCACAGGTCAGGTTCCCTGTATTTTAGGTAGGATTAAAAAAAACTTTTAAATTCAGTGTCCTTTAGGTAAAAAAGGAAAATGTTTCTGGGCTGTACTACAAAGAACAACAAATATCCACATATGTGATGTGAGATCTCCGGGGAAGGAGAATTTATATTATGTGATGGGAAATCATGAGAAACACAAATACATTATACAATCCTAGATTTCTTCACTTGTCTTCTCTCTGTCAGCTTTCATCTCACTTGTTACATCATCTTTCTCTCTGTCATCTGTCTATTCTCTCTCTTCTCTGTCATCCCTCAACCCTCCTGTCTTTTTCTCTGTCATCTCTCCTCTCCTCTCTGTCATCTCTCCTCTCTTTTCTGTCATCTCTCCTCTCTTCTCTGTCATCTCTCCTCTCTTCTCTGTCATCTCTCCCCTCTTCTCTGTCATCTCTCCTCTCTTCTCTGTCATCTCTCCTCTCTTCTCTGTCATCTCTCCTCTCTTCTCTGTCATCTCTCCCCTCTTCTCTGTCATCTCTCCCCTCTTCTCTGTCATCTCTCCTCTCTTCTCTGTCATCTCTCCTCTCTTCTCTGTCATCTCTCCTCTCTTCTCTGTCATCTCTCCCCTCTTCTCTGTCATCTCTCCTCTCTTCTCTGTCATCTCTCCTCTCTTATCTCTCCTCTCTTCTCTGTCATCTCTCCTCTCTTATCTCTCCTCTCTTCTCTGTCATCTCTCCTCTCTTCTCTGTCATCTCTCCCCTCTTCTCTGTCATCTCTCCTCTCTTCTCTGTCATCTCTCCTCTCTTATCTCTCCTCTCTTCTCTGTCATCTCTCCTCTCTTATCTCTCCTCTCTTCTCTGTCATCTCTCCTCTCTTCTCTGTCATCTCTCCCCTCTTCTCTGTCATCTCTCCTCTCTTCTCTGTCATCTCTCCTCTCTTCTCTGTCATCTCTCCCCTCTTCTCTGTCATCTCTCCTCTCTTCTCTGTCATCTCTCCCCTCTTCTCTGTCATCTCTCCCCTCTTCTCTGTCATCTCTCCTCTCTTCTCTGTCATCTCTCCTCTCTTCTCTGTCATCTCTCCTCTGTCATCTCTCCTCTCTTCTCTGTCATCTCTCCTCTCTTATCTCTCCTCTCTTCTCTGTCATCTCTCCTCTCTTATCTCTCCCCTCTTCTCTGTCATCTCTCCTCTCTTCTCTGTCATCTCTCCTCTCTTCTCTGTCATCTCTCCTCTCTTCTCTGTCATCTCTCCTCTCTTCTCTGTCATCTCTCCTCTGTCATCTCTCCTCTCTTCTCTGTCATCTCTCCTCTCTTATCTCTCCCCTCTTCTCTGTCATCTCTCCTCTCTTCTCTGTCATCTCTCCTCTCTTCTCTGTCATCTCTCCTCTCTTCTCTGTCATCTCTCCTCTCTTCTCTGTCATCTCTCCTCTCTTCTCTGTCATCTCTTCCCTCTTCTCTGTCATCTCTCCTCTCTTCTCTGTCATCTCTCCTCTCTTCTCTGTCATCTCTCCTCTCTTCTCTGTCATCTCTCCTCTCTTCTCTGTCATCTCTCCTCTCTTCTCTGTCATCTCTCCTCTCTTCTCCTTCATCTCTTTTCTCCATCATATCTCGGCTCTTTCCTCTTTATAAAGTTGAATTAATACAAAAAAGAAAAGAAACATCCTAGAAGTCAGTGAGTCTCGTCTCCTCCCCTCCCCCTGTCTCTGGGTGTCAGTGGTGAGGAGAGGAGTGTAGAAGTCTCTCTCTCTCTCTCTCTCTCTCTCTCTGTCAGACATCACTTCCCCCCTCCTCCTCCTCCCTCCTCTCCTCTCCCCTCCCCCCGGCCTCCTCTCCTCACACACTCCTCTCCTCTCTCCTCCTCAGGTCGGTGGTGATGTCGGTGTCGGATTGGTTCTGGTGGGATCGGATCTGGTTGCCGTGTAATTATACATGGAAGGATCTGGAGAACGATGAGGGGACCGGAGCCGTGTCCCCCGCCCAGCTCTATGTCACCCTCCCGCTGGCCCTGGCCTTCCTCCTCCTCAGACTCTTCTATGAGAGGTAAGTCTCCTCTCCCTCCCTCGGTAAGTCTCCTCTCCTCCCCCGGTATGTCTCCTCTCCTCCCCCGGTAAGTCTCCTCTCCCTCCCCCACCCTCTTCTACGAGAGGTAAGTCTCCTCTCCTCCCCCGGTAAGTCTCCTCTCCTCCCCCGGTAAGTCTCCTCTCCTCCCCCGGTAAGTCTCTTCTCCCTCCCCCGGTAAGTCTCTTCTCCCTCCCCCACCCTCTTCTACGAGAGGTAAGTCTCCTCTCCTCCCCTCCTCCCCCCATCCTCAGTCCGGGCACTTGTTGATCTTGCAGTGTGTGAGGGGGACACGGCGTATGTTGGTGCCATTCCCTCCCCCCCTATTATGGGATGTCTCCGGTGACACGTGTCCCCATAGGGACGGATTTCTGGGACATTTCATGTTGTTTGCAGGAGCCTTGTGTGTTCTCCACTCAGTCCGGGGCCCTTCACCCCCCCCCGGGGGCCCTTCACCCCCCCCCGGGGCCCTTCACCCCCCCCCGGCCCTTCACCCCCCCCCCTCCCCGGCCCTTCACCCCCTCCGGGGCCCTTCACCCCCCCCCCGGCCCTTCACCCCCCCCCCGGCCCTTCACCCCCCCCCCCGGCCCTTCACCCCCTCCGGGGCCCTTCACCCCCCCCCCTCCCCGGCCCTTCACCCCCCCCCCTCCCCGGCCCTTCACCCCCTCCGGGGCCCTTCACCCCCCCCCCGGCCCTTCACCCCCCCCCCGGCCCTTCACCCCCCCCCCCCCCGGCCCTTCACCCCCTCCGGGGCCCTTCACCCCCCCCCCCGGCCCTTCACCCCCTCCGGGGCCCTTCACCCCACCCCCCCGGCCCTTCACCCCCCCCCCCCGGCCCTTCACCCCCTCCGGGGCCCTTCACCCCCCCCCCCGGGCCCTTCACCCCCTCCGGGGCCCTTCACCCCCCCCCCCGGGGCCCCTCACCCCCTCCGGGGCCCTTCACCCCCCCCCCGGCCCTTCACCCCCTCCGGGGCCCTTCACCCCCCCCCGGGGCCCTTCACCCCCCCCCCCGGGGCCACACTCTGGGGGGCTCTGTCGCTCTCTGTGCGGGGCTCTGCTGTCACCCCGGGGTCTAGGGAGCAATGTGCTGTCACACTCTATGGGGGGCTCTTTGCTGTCGCCCTCTGTGGGGGGCTCTTTGTTGTCGCCCTCTGTGGGGGGCGCTCTGCCGTCGCCCTCTATGGGGGGCGCTCTGCCGTCGTCCTCTGTGGGGGGGCGCTCTGCCGTCGTCCTCTGTGGGGGGGCGCTCTGCCGTCGTCCTCTGTGGGGGGGCGCTCTGCCGTCGTCCTCTGTGGGGGGGGCGCTCTGCCGTCGTCCTCTGTGGGGGGGCGCTCTGCCGTCGTCCTCTGTGGGGGGGGCGCTCTGCCGTCGTCCTCTGTGGGGGGGCGCTCTGCCGTCGCCCTCTGTGGGGGGCGCTCTGCCGTCGCCCTCTGTGGGGGGCGCTCTGCCGTCGTCCTCTGTGGGGGGCGCTCTGCCGTCGTCCTCTGTGGGGGGCGCTCTGCCGTCGTCCTCTGTGGAGGGCGCTCTGCCGTCGTCCTCTGTGGAGGGCGCTCTGCCGTCGTCCTCTGTGGGGGGGCGCTCTGCCGTCGTCCTCTGTGGGGGGGCGCTCTGCCGTCGTCCTCTGTGGGGGGGCGCTCTGCCGTCGCCCTCTGTGGGGGGCGCTCTGCCGTCGCCCTCTGTGGGGGGCGCTCTGCCGTCGTCCTCTGTGGGGGGCGCTCTGCCGTCGTCCTCTGTGGAGGGCGCTCTGCCGTCGTCCTCTGTGGAGGGCGCTCTGCCGTCGTCCTCTGTGGGGGGGCGCTCTGCCGTCGTCCTCTGTGGGGGGGGCGCTCTGCCGTCGTCCTCTGTGGGGGGGCGCTCTGCCGTCGCCCTCTGTGGGGGGCGCTCTGCCGTCGCCCTCTGTGGGGGGCGCTCTGCCGTCGTCCTCTGTGGGGGGCGCTCTGCCGTCGTCCTCTGTGGAGGGCGCTCTGCCGTCGTCCTCTGTGGAGGGCGCTCTGCCGTCGTCCTCTGTGGAGGGCGCTCTGCCGTCGCCCTCTATGGGGGGCGCTCTGCCATCGCCCTCTATGGGGGGCGCTCTGCCGTCGCCCTCTGTGGGGGGCACACTGCCGTCACCCCGGGGTCTAGGGAGCACTGTGCCATCACCCTTGGGGGGGCTCTATGCCATTACCCTATGGGGGGACGCTATGCTGTCACCCAGGGTCGCCCTATGGGGGGGGGGGCTCTATGCCGCCACCCTCTGGGGGGGCTCTATAACACCCTCCCTAGATACATTTTAACTGTTGAAGGCCCTCTAGACCCGTCTGCACTCCACCCGCGGCGTGTTCCCGTTCACTTGAATCGGTGGCGTTTAGCGGCAGATCTGCCCACCGTACACATCGTCATTTCTGTGTAGAATCCCCTGTATGAGGCTGAGGGGGGCGCACATTTTTATTTTTACACGTTTTCACTTTTGGCGTCCCGAAAGGGCAGACAAACGCACAAAAAGTACGGCGGGCACGACTTTGAAAATACATTTTAAAAATCACACCGCTACCGTGCGCTTTGGAGGCCGCAAACGCACTGCGATGGTCAGAGGTGAGAGGGTTAACCCTTCCACTGCCAGGGGCGTTTTTTTTTTTTTTTTTTTGCAGACATGCTTAAAAAAATTATTTTAGGCCTGAAGATGACATAAAACCCCCAAAACATGATGTATTATCTGTTAGCAGACTAGACCCTAGAGAATAAAATAGCGGTCACATCATCTTTATACGGGGTGGATATAGCGCCAATATTTGGCGCAGCACTTTACTGCGCAGGCGCCCTTTACTGGGAGGCCGTCATGTGACATCCTCCCGGGCACGCCCCCTGCTGCACACATCGGCAGTGACCTGTGATCAGCTGATCACAGATGGGGGTAAAGAGCCAATCACGGCGGCTCTTTACCACATGATCAGCGGTGTCCAATCACAGCTGATCACAATGTAAACAGGATTTGCCAGTTATGGGCATTTTTTTCCTTACACTGACAACATGTGAGGAGAGGAGAGCCGGTAAGCGGCAATCCACACAGGGGACATCTCCCCCTAAAATCGGCATCCTGATTATCAGTGCAGCCCCAACAGTGCCCACCAGTGCTGCCAGTCTGTGCCAGTGCTCATCAGTGATGCCTGTCAGTGCCGCATATGAGTGCAGCCTATCAGTGCCACATGTCAGTGCAGCCCCATCAGTGCCTATCAGTGCTGCATATTAGTGCAGCCCCATCTGTGCTGCCTCAGTGCCCACCAGTTCTGCCAAACTGTGCACACTAGTGCCGCCTCATCAGTGCCCATCAGTGCAGCATCATCAGTGCCAATCTGTGCCCACCAGTGCTGCCAAACTTTGCTAATCTGTGCCAATCATTGCCTGTTAGTGCTGCCTCATCTGCCCACCAGTGCTGCCAATCTGCGCCCATCAGTGCAGCATCATCATAGCCAATCTGCCCACCAGTGCTGCCTCATCAGTGCTGCCAAACTGTGCTAATCTGTGCCAATCATTGCCTGTTAGTGCTGCCTCATCTGCCCACCAGTGCTGCCAATCTGTGCCCATCAGTGCAGCATCATCATAGCCAATCTGCCCACCAGTGCTGCCTCATCAGTGCTGCCAAACTGTGCTAATCTGTGCCAATCATTGCCTGTTAGTGCAGCCTCATCAGTGCCACAGATCAGTGCTGCCTCATCAGTGCCCACCAGTGCTGCCAATCTGCGCCCATCAGTGCAGCATCATCAATGCCAATCTGCGCACCAGTGCTGCCTCATCGGTGCAGCATCATCAATGCCAATCTGTGCCCACCAGTGCTGCCAAACTGTGCCAGTCAGTGCCTATCTGTGATGCCTGTTAGTGCAGCCTCATCAGTGCCCATCAGTGCAGCCTCATCGGTGCCCATCAGTGCAGCCTCAGCAGGGCCAATCCATGCCAATCAGTGAAGAAGAAAAAGTACTTATTTACAACATTTTATAACAAAAATTGTTGGTATTTTTTCGTTTGTTTAGCAAAAAAAATCAAACAAACCCCCCCCCCCCCCCCGTGGTGATTTAATGCCACCAAAAGAAATCTCTATTTGTGTGAAGAAAATGATAAAAATCTAATTTGGGTGCAGTGTAGCATTCAAATTATGAGATCGCTGAAAATTGGCCTGGGCGGGAAAGGGGGCAAAAGTAACCGGGAGGCAAGTGGTTAAATTTGCGCGCAACTGTGAAATGGCGAGAAATTTCAGTACGGTGCGTTTTCGATGTCCGTTTGCAGTGTGCAGGACGCGGTCGGTCTGAGCTGATGTCCAGTTTTCCTATGTACAAACCATTCAAGATACATCCAACCTACATCAGTCACCCCCTACATGTCCCTTTGAACCCTCCACAGTGGTTCTATCAGGACCCGCGTTTGGCCTCACTGGAGTTTCGGGTCTAAAATTTCTCTCTGCCCTACATCTCTGGGCCCTTCCTCTAATTTTCGAGGAACTAAATCATCTACAATATATCTATACCTAGTGAAATCTTCATTTGCTACGCATGAAGTAATAACATCTTGGACACGTTAATCAACCTTTACTTATCACAATCGGGAATACGCTGGATAGGCAGACAGTGTCAGCGCCTTTTTTCTTTTTTAAACTGTTCTGGAATGCGAAGTCGGCTTACACAGTGCCAATAAACCTCTGTTAAACTTACATCCACCCCTGAAGAAGGAGGCTAAACAACTCCGAAACGCGTCGGGTGCAAGTACATCGGTACCAATATCCTATATATGTACAAGTGTATGAATCGCATTCCTTTCAATGTTTGCTATATTGTTTATTGATGCTTTTATGATGTTTTTGAAATGGATAAATTACTGTTTATATACTACATATCTTCCTTATGTTTTTCCACATGTGCCTTTTAAAGTCCACCATTAGGGGAATTTTCTTTCTGCTTGACTAGGTTTTCGATGGGCGACGCTTTGAATCCCCCCCCACTATAGGTCATCAGTTTAAATTTATGGAGGAGGTCTGGTGCTAGAATTATTGCTCTCACTCCAGCGTGCACGGCCATATATAATGTGTATCGTAATTGGTGTGTTTGTGGGGGAGGGGGGCGTGCCTCTAACATTTTTTGGGGGGGGGGGAATTTTATGTGCTTGGGTGTAACTTTTTTATTTTTTTTATTTTATGATTTAAAACATTATTATTGTTACTTAAAGAGGAGTTCTGCCCACTCCCCCCCCCCCTCTGCTTTGTCAATGGGCTGGCTGTGGGTGCGGGGGGCACCGAACTATGTATGTGTGTGTGTGTGTGTGTGTACATATATATATATATATATATATATATATATATATATATATATATATATATATATATATATATACATACACACACACATATATATATATATATATATATATATATATATATATATATAATTTTTTTTTTTTTTCATTTTGAATAGAGTAATGGAGGGTTATAACCCCCTGTCAGTTGTTTTTTTTTTTTTTTTTTGCCATCTGTCCCATTTCCAATAAAAAGATTTCCAATAAAAACTGACAGAGGTTCTAATCCCTCTCCACTCTATCCAAGGTGTAAAAATAAAAAGTTTTCCCTTTTAGTTAGACCCGGTTCACACAGGGGCGACTCAGCCGCCTGACAAGTCGCGTTCCGTTCTGTACAATGGAGCCGTTCTAATAGCAGCGACTCAAGTCGCTGCGACTTAGAAAAAGGTTCCTGCACTACTTTTGGGGCGACTTCAGGCGACTTGCATTGATTTCTATACAGAAGTCGTGTGCAGGTCGCCTCTGCGAGTCGCGCCTCCCCTGTGTGAACCGGCTCGTACGCTTTAAAACAGGTGGTGAGGAGGTGATGCAGCCGCCTGTCGAATGTTTTTTGAAGAGCGATCTGAATGCAGAAAGCCTCTAAAACGTCGCACAGCGGCTCCCCGACATCCCCGTGAGCCTTAAAGTGACACTAAACTCCAGTCTAAAAAGAAAAAACATTTCCAACATGTTTTCCTAACTCAGAAAGTTCCCTCCTATTGCTCTCCACTTCCTCCAAATCTCCAAATTTATTTTTTATTGTCTTTTTTTTTGTTTTGCTCCTGTGATCTGACTTCCTGTTTGAGGGTGACTACGTTCTCCATAGTCCCACTGTATGTAGAAATGTAGCCACTCCTCTTGCTTACTCCTGAGTCTCCAAACTGTGGCCCACGGGCCATGTGCAGCACTTTGCTTGCCTTTATCCCACTGATACCAATGATGGGGCACTATTCCTCCTACTGACACCAATGATGGGGCACTTTTCCTTCCACTGACACCAGTGATGGGGCACTATTCTTCCCACTGATACCAATGATGGGGCACAATTCCTTCCACTGACACCAATGATGGGGCACTATTCCTCCCACTGACAGCAATGATGGGGCACTATTCCTCCCACTGACACCAATGATGGGGCACTATTCCTCCCACTGACACCAATGATGGGGCACTATTCCTCCCACTGACACCAATGATGGGGCACTATTCCTCCCACTGACACCAATGATGGGGCACTATTCCTCCCACTGATACCAATGATGGGGCACTATTCCTCCCACTGACACCAATGATGGAGCACTAATCCTCCCAATGATGGGGCACTATTCCTCCCACTGACACCAATGATGGGGCACTATTCCTCCCACTGATACCAATGATGGGGCACTATTCCTCCCACTGATACCAATGATGGGGCACTATTCCTCCCACTGATACCAATGATGGGGCACTATTCCTCCCACTGACACCAATGATGGAGCACTATTCCTACCAATGATGGAGCACTAATCCTCCCACTGACACCAATGATGGGGCACTATTCCTCCCACTGATACCAATGATGGGGCACTATTCCTCCCACTGACACCAATGATGGAGCACTAATCCTCCCACTGACACCAATGATGGGGCACTATTCTTCCCACTGATACCAATGATGGGGCACTATTCTTCCCACTGATACCAATGATGGGGCACTATTCCTCCCACTGACACCAATGATGGGGCACTATTCCTCCCACTGATACCAATGATGGGGCACTATTCCTCCCACTGACACCAATGATGGAGCACTAATCCTCCCACTGACACTAATGATGGGGCACTATTCTTCCCACTGATACCAATGATGGGGCACTATTCCTCCCACTGATACCAATGATGGGGCACTATTCCTCCCACTGACACCAATGATGGAGCACTAATCCTCCCACTGACACCAATGATGGGGCACTATTCTTCCCACTGATACCAATGATGGGGCACTATTCCTCCCACTGATACCAATGATGGGGCACTATTCCTCCCACTGACACCGACGATGGGGCACTATTCTTCCCACTGACACCAATGATGGGGCACTATTCCTCCCACTGACACCAATGATGGGGCACTATTCCTCCCACTGACACCAATGATGGGGCACTAGTCCTACTGTCTATAGGCGCTATGTGCTTTTCTTCTACCACTGGCCATAGTCCTCCTAAAGTCTGAAGGACTGTCAGCTCGCCCCCAGTTTACAAAGTTTGTTGACCCATCCCCCATAGTCCCTCTCAGGAGGGAGTGGCTACATTCCTACATGCAGTGGGGACCATAGAGAATGAAGGTAGCCGCCTTCTAACAGGAAGTCAGATCACAGCAGCAAAAAAGGAATTGGTAGATTTGGAAGAGGCTGAGAGCAATAGACCCTAAAGTATAGCTAATGGCAAAATGTTTTTGTTGGTTTTGAGCAGACTGGAGAGGAATTAGAACCCCTGTCAGGTTTTTTTTGTATTTATTTTTTTGTTGTCTGTGTCCCCGTTAGGGGGAGATTCATGCCCATTATTTGTCTTGGTGACCGTTATTTCCAAAAGTGAAAGAAAACCCCAAAGTTTGGGTTGTCCCCAGAAGAGAAATAGAGGGGAAATCTTCCAATGGGGACACTAGTTCTGGTGACAACAAGTTTGGAGGGATTTCCTATTACTTCCTGTTTTGACAATGCGACAGGAAGTGAAGGTAAATCTCCCCGATGGGTCACAGATGGCAAAAAAAAAAAAAAAAACTGACGGGGATTATAACCTTCCATTACTCTATTCAAAATAGAAAAAAAAAAAAGGTTTTAATTCTACTTGAATACAAACTTTTTAAACCAGAGTTTGGTGTTCCTTTTTAGGGGCTTATTCGGACTGAGCGGGTGACTTTTTTGCACTGAATAGAATAATTGTTTTCTATGTGCCCCGTTTATACCACAAGATTGGCGTGATTTTTCGCCGTGTAGAAAAATGCAGCGCGTCTTTCCCCAAAGCACACCGGAGGGCGCTGCGCGACGCACAATGCTACCCTGTGGAGACGTAAAGGAAGTGTCACTATGCAAAACTTCAAATAAAGTTTTAAAAGAATAAATTAAAAGAAAAAAAAAGTAATCAGTGCGATGTCCCGAAACATGGATCACACCGCCCCCTGCTGGAGCTCAGACCCACATTCTGACTCCACCCCTTTTATGTCCCATCAGGTCCACTCCTCCCCGTCGGCCATCATAGCAGACCTGATGGGGAAACTGAGGCCTGTAAAATGTAATACATACAAGGAGCGCTAGCTCCTCCCAAAAGATGCCGATCGAATGACTCATTGTAAAATCAATCATGCGTTATCAGCACCGCAGATTGATTCTTAAATATCGACCCCGAGCGGCTCAGTACAATGCATGTAAATGAACGTTTACATGTGTACAGCATTAAAGTGATACTAAAGTCTCGTTATTTCTAAAAAAAACCAAAAAAAAAAAAAAACCATGTCATACTTACCTGCTCTGTGCAAGGGTTTTGCACAGAGCAGCCCCGATCTTCTTCTTCTTGGGTCCCTCGCCGGCTCTCCTGGCCCCTCCCTCCTGCTGAGTACCCCCACAGCAAACAGCTTGTTATGGGGGGGGGGGCACCCGAGCCGAGCAGCAGCCCCCCCGGCCCCACCCCCCTCTCTCTCTCCTGATTGGCTAACTAAGTTTTAATTGACAGCAGCAGGAGCCAATGGCGCCGCTGCCGTGTCTCAGCCAATCAGGAGGGAGAGTCCTGGACGGCTGAGGGACTAATGCACATCGCTGGATAGAGATGGGCTCAGGTAAGTATTAAGGGGGCTGAGGGGGGTTTGTGCACACAAAAGGTTTTTTTTTTTTTTAATGCATAGAATGCAATAAAGTGATTGTAAAGTCTCTTTTTTTATTTTTAAAAGAAAAAAACATGTTATACTTGCCTCCCCTGTGTAGTTGGTTTTGCACAGAGCAGCCCTGATCCTCCTCCTCTCGGGTGCCTCTTCACTGCTCTTGGCTCCTCCCTCCTGTTGAGTGCCCCTACAGCAAGCAGCTCGCTATGGGGGGCACACGAGCCAAGCTGCAGCCCCGTGTGTTCATTCAGACACGGAGCTGCCGTTCGGGCCCCGCCCCCTCTGTGATTGGCTAACTGACCTTGATTGACAGCCGCCGAAGCCAATGGCGCCACTGCTGTGTCTTAGCGGTGATCAGACAGATCGGACACTTTTTTGGGACCAGACACATTATTACGGCGAGCAGAGCTAAAAACAGCCACTGATTACGGTATAAATGTCACTGGCAGGCAAGGGGTTAACACTAGGGGGCGATCAAGGGGTTAAGTGTGTCCCTAGGGAGGTGTTTCTAATTGTGGGGGGGAGGGGACTGACGAGGAGTAGAGAGAGATCGCTGTTCCTGATCTCTAGGAACAGCAGATCTCTCTCTGACAGAATGGGGATCTGCTTTGTTTACACTGGCAGATCTCCGTTCTCTGGGGAGCGATCGCGGGTGGCTGCCGGCCATGTGCTTCGGCGGGCGCCCGCCCGCTATAGCTCTTACACGAATCGCTGTACTGGTACGGCGATTCGCACAATAAAGCCGCCCTGCCGCAGTATATTTGCAGTGGCTGGTCGGCAAGTGGTTAAAAACACTTCTCCATTACTTCTGCCTCACTTCCTGGGCAGACTTTTAGGTCATGACACAGGAAGGAGTTGACCAGCTGAGGGTAGATGATGGAGGGTGTGTGCTAATGAGGGTCAGCTGGTCAACTCCTTCCTGTGTCATGACCTAAATGTCTGACCAGGAAGTGAGGCAGAAGTAATGGAGAAGTGTTTTTTTTTTTTTTTTTTTTTTTTTTTTTTTAACAGCTATAAAGACAGTGAGGAAAGAGTGTGTAGAATTAATGGAAAGCAGTTTTATTTTTGCAAGAGAAGTATATTAATGCTATATTGGTACACAGGGGAGCTGGAATTTGGAGGGGGGAAGTGAACTTGGCCTTTAAAGAGGAACTGCAGTCTGCTCAATAATTGGTAATAAAAACATCTTTTCCATTCTGAAGCTTCCCTCCAACCACTTTGCATATTATTTTATATATACTGTGATTCTGTACTTGCCAAATACGCTGCAGCTATCTCCCTCCACTGAGTCTGGCTGCATCCATTTTAACTGTGGGCAGCTGGAGCCGCTGCCTGTTCACTTCCTGGATTTACACAGACACACAGAGGCACACCTCCAGCTCTGCAGCTCTCATTAGCCCTCTTATGATTAAGGAGAGTAAGAGAGAGCTGTGCATGATGTCATACGCCTAGGCTTTTTACCAGACAGGAAACAGGAAGTGGGCTGTATAAGGTATTTACTGGCGGAAAAAAAATGTTTTACTATCCAAAGTTAAAAGGGTTGTAAACCCTTGCGTTTTTTTCACCTTATTGCATAAGGTCAAAAAACACGAGGGTTTACAACCCCTTTAACTTTGGATAGTAAAACTTTTTTTTTTCTGCCAGTAAATACCTTATACAGCCCATTTCCTGTTTCTTGTCTGGTCACCTGGCAGTTCACCAGCCCCCCCCCCCCCCCGTTTTACTTACCTGAGCCCCATCATCTCTTCGGCAGGGGTGCGCTGTCCCTCTCTCTCTCTCTCTCTCTCTCTCTCTCTCTCTCTCTCGCGTTCTCTCTCTCTCTCTCGCGTTCTCTCTCTCTCTCTCGCGTTCTCTCTCTCTCTCTCGCGCTCTCTCTTTTTCTCTCTCTCTCTCTTGCGCTCTCTCTTTTTCTCTCTCTCTCTCTCTCTCTCTCTTGCGCTCTCTTTTTCTCTCTCTCTCTCGCGCGCTCTCTCTCTCTCTCGCGCGCGCTCTCTCTCGCGCGCTCTCTCTCTCGCGCGCTCTCTCTTTTTCTCTCTCTCTTTCTCTCTCTCTCTCTCTCTCTCTCTTTTTCTCTCTCTCTTTTTCTCTCTCTCTTTTTCTCTCTCTTGCTCTCTCTTGCGCTCTCTCTCTCTTTCTCTCTCTCTCTCTTTCTCTCTCTCTTTCTCTCTCTGCAGGGGGTTTCACGGCTCTTGATTGGATAGATTGATAGCAGTGCACCCATTGGCTCCCGCTACTGTCAATCAAATCCAATGACGCAGGCGAGGGGGGGGGGGGGGCCGAGTCTGACATTTGTGTCTATGGACGGCGAATGCTGGACTCAGGAGCGCGTCCGCAAGGTAACCCCCTCGAGGAGAGCGCTTCTCCTAGGGGGTTATCTGATGTGGGGAGGAGCCGCGAGAGCCGCCGAGGGACCCCAGAAGAGGAGGTTCAGGGCCACTCTGTGCAAAACGAACTGCACAGTGGAGGTAAATATGACATGTTTTTTATTTTAAAAAAAAAAAAACGCGAACCTTTAGAGCCGGTTCACACAGGGGCAACACGACTCTGGCCGCGACTTTGCGAGGCGACCTGGGCACGATCGGAGCGTGGGGCTCTCACAATCACTTTAAATCTTTTTGTGTCTCCCTGGCAGCAGAGATTGTCCTGGCCTTCTCCTGTTTTTTCCTTTCTCCCTCCTTAATCTGCATTCCCTCCACACAGTCTGCGTCTGTTTGTTATTTAAAAAAAAAAAAAAAAAAACGATCCTTTACAATCACTTTAAAACAACAAGGGCAGAAGATTTAATAGATGGAAAGATGAAAAAAAAATGACTGAAGTTCCGCTTTAAGGCAATAAATGATCCTAATCTGAATAATCTGAGTCCAATCCAACCTTTCCATTGTCACCCTGATAAATGATCAGTCGGGGTGCCATGTGTTACATATAATCACACACATAGGTTGGACTTGATGGACTTGTGTCTTTTTTCGGCCTCACCTACTATGTAACTATGTAACTATATATGTAACTATTGTCATCCTATGTAACCGAAATGATCAGGTTGAGGAGACGATCACCTGATTTCTGTGGGAACAGATTCCCCCCCCCCCCCCCCATGTTGCCTCAACACTGAGCTCTGTATGAAAGGAGACGCGTTGGTAAGACGGATCGATCTGTAGATGAGGATCGTCCTGGTTGTGTATGCGGGCTGTCTGGTATTTCTGTGTGTTGGGACTCTGTACCGGCTTGTCGTCTTCACGCTCAGCACACAGGGCTTGGCATTTGGAAGCCTCCGGCCGTGTCTCATGGGGTATCATGACTCAGAGCTGACTTCCGTGTGCTGCTCACCAGATCAGACATCAGGCAATCCGGAAACACGGGGTGTGGAGCAAGAAGGGCCACTTATTAAAGCTGCTATAATAGTGTGCTGAGTCCTATATGTGACCTTTTTATAGAATATTTACAGAGAGAGAGGGGGTGCCTTGTCAAAAACAATAAAACTTGCAGTAGATTGGGAGAGATGGGCGCTGCCAGTGTCTCTTATCCCAAAGCAAACATGAGCAATCAGCACAGATTATCTGAGCGTTCTGATGTCACCCCCACCTTACCCAACAGAGGTCTGAGGTGTGTCTGCACCCCCCACAGGAGCGTGTCACCTGATCTCACCCTCATCTTAGGTCTGGACTCCCCCCGCCTTGTATTCTTTTTTTTTTTTTAACTCCTTTTACCTGTTAGGCTTCATTCACACATGCAACCCAAGGGTCAGTAAAACCATAGCTCCCTACTGTCCCTGATTTGGAGGGGCTGTCCCTGGATTTGGAGGGACTGTCCCTGGATTTGGAGGGATTGTCCCCGGATTTGGAGGGATTGTCTCCGGATTTGGAGGGATTGTCTCCGGATTTGGAGGGATTGTCTCCGGATTTGGAGGGACTGTCCCTGGATTTGGAGGGACTGTCCCTGGATTTGGAGGGACTGTCCCTGGATTTGGAGGGACTGTCCCTGGATTTGGAGGGACTGTCCCTGGATTTGGAGGGACTGTCCCTGGATTTGGAGGGACTGTCCCTGGATTTGGAGGGACTGTCCCTGGATTTGGAGGGACTGTCCCTGGATTTGGAGGGACTGTCCCTGGATTTGGAGGGACTGTCCCTGGATTTGGAGGGACGGTCCCTTGATTTGGAGGGACGGTCCCTTGATTTGGAGGGACGGTCCCTTGATTTGGAGGGACGGTCCCTTGATTTGGAGGGACTGTCCCTGGATTTGGAGGGACTGTCCCTGGATTTGGAGGGACGGTCCCTGGATTTGGAGGGACGGTCCCTGATTTGGAGGGACGGTGCCTGATTTGGAGGGACGGTCCCTGATTTGGAGGGACTGTTCCTGATTTGGAGGGACTGTTCCTGATTTGGAGGGACTGTTCCCGGATTTGGAGGGACTGTTCCCGGATTTGGAGGGACTGTTCCCGGATTTGGAGGGACTGTCCCCGGATTTGGAGGGACTGTCCCCGGATTTGGAGGGACTGTCCCTGATTTGAAGCAATGTCCCGCTGTCCCCCTCCCCCCCCCCCTCATTTGTCCCTCATTTGTCCCTCATTTTGGTCTGATCCATATAATTGTATATAAAATGCACTTTTTATCTTTCAAAACGTGTTTCCCAGAGCTAAACATTTCATCCAAATTCTAAATTGCTGCATTTGTAAATTTTAAAAGCCAATATAAAGGAATAGTAGTGGTAAAAAAAAATTAACCTTTTTTCTTTGGTTAATTCTCCTTTAAGGGGGTGTGACAAGGGGGCGTGTCTTATGCCTACATGCGTTTTGCTAGTAGGGGTCCCTCATTCCCATCTCAAAATGTTGGGAGGTATTGTAAAACCAGGCGGTTGAGCTGTGGTTTTACTGCCCCCACCCCCCTCCAGTACCCAGACAAGGTCAACTAGTGCTCAGGGCGGAGATGACAAAGAAGTGAACCCCCCCACCCCCGCAAAGCGCGAGCATTGTGTCTCAGCAAAAATCCCCTCCTCCTCCCAAAAAAAATCCAGCACTGATCTGCACGCTCCCCCCCCCCCCCCCCCCCAAAAAAAAATACATTTCACCTCAAAGCCAGTATGCTCTCTAAAAATGCAAGCACTCCCCCCTCCCAACGTAACCCCCCTTTCCCACTCCTAGCAGAACCCCCCCCCCATCCCAAATAAAAACCTCTCCTCCTCGTACATATTGTCTCCTCTTCAAATCTCTCCTCCTATCACAGATTCTATCTCCTTCCCGAACCAACCCCCCCCCCTCCCAGCACAAATCCTCCCTCCTCCTCCTCCTCCCAAAAAAATCCAGCACTGATCTGCACACTTCCCTCCCCAAAATACATTTCCCCTCAAAGCCAATATGCTCTCTAAAAATGCGCTCCCCCCCCCCCCTCCAAAGTAACCCCCCCTTCCCACTCCTAGCAGAAATCCTCCCCACCCCCCCCAAATAAAAACCTCTCCTCCTCGTACATATTGTCTCCTCTTCAAACTTCCCCTTCTAGCACAAATCTCTCCTCCTATCACAGATTCTATCCGCTCCCCGAATCCCCCCCTCCCATCACAACAACGCCCCCCCCCTCCATTTTTTCTTTCTAGTACACATGTTGTCCCTTCCAAATTTCCTCTTCTTGCGCACAAATCCCCCCTTCCAAATCTCTCCTCCTATCACAGATTCTATCCCCTCCCAGAATCCCCCATCCCAGCACAAATCCTCCTCCTCCCCCGCCTCCGTGCCTGTGAACTAAGCGAGCGTCTCCACGTAGGGATGTAGTCCCGAGGGAGGGGAGGGGGAGCATGTTGTCTAACCCCCCAGGCAGAACGGCTCAGATGAGGGGGCGGGGGGGGGGCAACCTTCATCAGGAGGAACAGGAAGTGAGTTATTCAGACAAAGAAAAATAACGTTTAGAAGGGAAATGGAAGGAACAGGTAAGTGAACTAACAATGCGGTAGCTTAAAGGAAGCTATTTAGAAAATTTTAAAAATGAACCTTTACAACCCCTTTTAACCCCTTCAGCGCCCCCTCCCGGTTAACCCCTTCCCTGCCAGTCGCATTTACACAGTAATCAATGCATTTTCAATCGCACTGATCGCTGTATAAATGCCAATGGTCCCAAAATAGCACCAAAAGTGTCCGATGTGTCCGCCATAATGTCGCAGTCGCAATAAAAATCGCTGATCGCCGCCATTTCTAATAAAAAAAAAATATATATTAATAAAAATGCCATAAAACTATCCCCTGTTTTGTAGACGCTATAACTTTTGCACAAACCAATCAATAAACGCTTATTATGATTTTTTTTTTTTTTTTAAGAAAAATATGTAGAAGAATACGTATCGGCCTAAACTGAGGAAAAAAAATGTTTTTTTTTATATATTTTTTTTTGGGATATTTATTATAGCAAAAAGTAAAAAATATTGCGTTTTTTAAAAAATTGTCGCTCTTTTTTTTGTTTATAGCGCAAAAAATAAAAAACCGCAGAGGTGGTCAAATACCACCAAAAGAAAGCTCTATTTGTGGGGGGAAAAAAGGACGGCAATTTTGTTTGGGAGTCACGTCACACGACCGCGCAATTGTCAGTTAAAGCGACGCAGTGCCGAATCGCAAAAAGTGCTCTGGTCTTTAAAAGGGCCAGCCAAATGGTCCGGGGCTGAATTGGTAATTGGTTCCTGTCTAATGTCGGTCCCAGTGTGTATGGATGTGAGTTGGGGACCTTGGATTGTAAGCTCCTTGAGGGCAGGGACTGCTTTGAATGCATATATGTAAAGCGTTGCGTAAATTGACGGCGCTACCCTGTTTCCCCTAAAATAAGACCTAGCATGATTGTCAGTGATGGCTGCAATATAAGCCCTACCCCCCAAATAAGCCCTACCCTGTTTCCCCGAAAATAAGCCCTACCCTGAAAATAAGACCTACAAGGACTTTAACTAGGGCTTATTTGGGGGGTAGGGCTTATATTGCAGCCATCACCGACAATCACGCTAGGTCTTATTTTCGGCGAAACAGGGTATATAAATACCTAATCATAAATAAAAAAAAGCAATCGGCAAAAAAAAAAAAAAAAAGTGGTGCTTCTTCAGAATAAAGTGGGGGGCGAGTGAGGACGCCAGGGAGGTAGGCTTTGCATTGTGGGTGAAGGTCCGCTATATAATGTCTCTCCAGGCAGAATTAAGGGAAAAAAAAAGGACGCAAATTTATTTTCGGTACATCGTCGCACGACCGCGCAATTGTCATTTAAAGCAGCGCAGTGCCGAATTGTAAAAACTGCTCTGGTCAGGAAGGGGGGTAAAATCTTCCGGGGCTGAAGCGATTAAAGTCGCTGCGACTTGAAGTCGCACAGGTATGAACGGTACTCATTGGAAATCATGGGGTACAACTTGTAGTCGCAGGACGAGTCGCACATAGGTGAAAGGAGCCTAATTCTCTCCCCATGTTTTGTATGTGTGTTTATTTTGTTCCAAACTAAAAAAAATAACAACAAAAATATATTTATTTATTTTTTGGTCTGTTATTGATTTTTAACAGATTTGTTGACAGTGACCCCAGGGCGCCAAAATGTGCCTGGTGTTTACATGGTATGGGCAGATGCCTCCATGTGCATGAGTTTATACCGCTTTTCATTTCGTAGGTAGGAGTGTAGTCCTCTTTTCATGTGTGGAACTGTTAGGCTTCATGCACACGAGACGCCGGTGCAAACTCTGCTGAACACATGTATTTAAAAGCTGAAACCGGCGTTTAGAAAGGCCCGTTTTGCCGCATTTGCATGCCGCGTTTAGCCGCGTTTTACCGCGTTTGCGTCTAGAAGCGTCTGCAGAGCAGAGAATGACATTTTGCTACTGAACTTTGGGGCCCCCGTATCTCAGGGCCACTTGGGGCTAGGAACGCCAAATTTGGTATGCAAACACAGTGGAACTAGCACTACAACATAGCTGGGGTTCCTAGCTCCAAGTGACCCCAAGATATGGGGCCCCCAAAGTCCGGTCGCAAAAATTTAAATCTTTGCTGCAGAAGTGCTTGACGTTTTGCGACCCGACTTTGGGGCCCCGTATGTTGGGGCCACTTGGTGTTAGGAACCCCAAGTATGGATATGTTGTAGTACTAGCTCCGCTGTGTTTGCATACAAATTTTGGGGTTCCTAGCACTAAGTGGCCCCGAGATATGGGGCCCCAAATTTGGGTCGCAAAATGTCATTCTCTGCTGCAGAAGTGCTTGACATTTTGCGACCTGAATTTGGGGCCCTGTATCTTGGGGACACTTGGTGTTAGGAACCCCAAAAATGGATATGTTGTAGTACTAGCTCCGCTGTGTTTGCATACAAATTTTGGGGTTCCTAGCACTAAGTGGCCCCAAGATGTGGGGCCCCAAATTCTGGTCGCAAAATGTCATTCTTTGCCGTAGTTTACCATCATATTTCTGTTTTCTGTTCCAAAAAATAGGATTCCTTTAGAGCCCTTGCACACTGGGGCGGTTTGCAGGCGCTATTGCGCTAATAATAGCGCCTGCAAACCGACCCGAAAGTGCCGCTGCTTTCATTCCAGTGTGAAACCCCCGAGGGCTTTCACACTGGAGCGATGCGCTGGCAGGACGGGAAAAAAAGTCCTGCCAGCAGCATCTTCGGAGCGGTGAAGGAGCGGAGTGTATACACCGCTCCTGCCCATTGAAATCAATGGGACGGCGCGGCTATACCGCCGGCAAAGCGCCTCTGCAGAGGCGCTATGCGGTGGTTTTAACCCTTTCTCAGCCGCTAGCACGGGGGTAAAACCGTCCCGCTAGCGGCCAAATACCGATGGAAAAGCGCCGCTTACGCCCCCGCCCCAGTGTGAAAGGGCTCTAAGAAAACACTTAAACACAAATGCCGCTAAACGCGGTACCGGCATTTAGCCGCAGTTGGCGTCTGAGAGGTGGAAAACGAGGTTAAACGCAACTGCCTAAAAATGCCAAAAAACGAGACTGTGTACATGGACACATAGGATAACATTGAATGAGTTCAGGGGCAGTTGAAAAAAGTGTCCAACTGCCTCTGAACGCACATTTAACAGCGTCCCGTGAGGCCTAAAACCTTAACCACTTCAGGACCAGGCCTATTTTTAAAACTTGTTTACAATTTTAAATCTGTTTTTTTTTTGCTGGAAAATTACTTAGAACCCCCAAACATTATATATTCTTTTTTTCTAACACCCTAGAGAATAAAATGGCGGTCGTTGCAATTCTTTCTGTTGAACCGTATTTGCACAGCTGTCTAAAAAGCGCACTTTTTTTGGAAAGAATACACTTTTTTTGAATTAAAAAATAAGACACCAGTAAAGTTAGCCCAATTTTTTTTTATATTGTAAAAGAGGCTGTTATTCCGAGTAAATTGATACCAAACATGTCCCGCTTCAAAATTGCGCCCGCTCGTGGAATGGTGACAAACTTTTACCCTTAAAAATCTCCATAGGCGACGTTTAAAAAAATTCTACAGGTTGCATGTTTTGAGTTACAGAGGGGGACTAGGACTAGAATTATTGCTCTCACTCTACCGATCAGTATTACATTGTATATCCCTGTATGTTGCGGTCGTTCAGGTGATTATCTAATAGTTCTTTGAAATTACCGATGCTCCCCGCTGAGACCACCGCCTGTGGAAGACCATTCCACATCCTAACCGCTCTTACAGCAAAGAACCCTCTACATCAGGGATATGCAATTAGCGGACCTCCAGCTGTTGCAGAACTACAAGTCCCATGAGGCATAGCAAGACTCTGACAGCCACAAGCATGACACCCAGAGGTATGATGGGACTTGTAGTTTTGCAACAGCTGGAGGTCCGCTAATTGCATATCTCTGCTCTACGTAGTTTAAGGTAAAACTGCTTCTCTTCTAATTTTAGTGAATGGCCGTGTGTCTTATTAAATTCCCTTACGCGGAAAAGCTTTATTCCTATTATGGGGTCACCAATATGGTATTTATAAATTGAAATCATATCCCCTCTCAAGCGTCTCTTCTCCAGAGAGAATAAGTTCAGTGCTCACAACCTTTCCTCATAACTAATATCCTCCAGACCCTTTATTAGCTTTGTCGCCCTTCTTTGTACTCGCTCCATTTCCAGTACATCCTTCCTGAGGACTGGTGCCCAGAACTGTACAGCATACTCCAGGTGCGGCCGGACCAGAGTCTTGTAGAGCGGGAGAATTATCGTTTTATCTCTGGAGTTGATCCCTTTTTAATGCCAATATTCTGTTTGCTTTGTTAGCAGCAGCTTGGCATTGCATGCCATTGCTGAGCGTATCATCTACTAGGACCCCCAGGTCCTTTTCCATCCTAGATTCCCCCAGAGGTTCTCCCCCCAGTCTATAGATTGCATTCATATTTTTGCACCCAAATGCATTATTTTACATTTTTCTACATTGAACCTCATTTGCCATGTAGTTGCCCACCCCATTCATTTGTTCAGATCTTTTTGCAAGATTTCCACATCCTGCGGAGAAGTTATTGCCCTGCTTAGCTTAGCATTGTCCGCAAATACAGAGATTGAACTGTTTATCCCATCCTCCAGGTCGTTTATGAACAAATTAAATAGGATTGGTCCCAGCACAGAACCCTGGGGGACCCCACTACCCACCTCTGACCATTCCGAGTACTCCCCATTTATCACCACCCTCTGAACTCGCCCTTGTAGCCAGTTTTCAATCCATGTACTCACCCTATGGTCCATGCCAATGCACCTTATTTTGTACAGTAAACGTTTATGGGGAACTGTGTCAAATGCCTTCCTTTATCTAGATGGCAACTCACCTCCTCATAGAAGGTTAATAGATTGGTTTGGCAAGAACGATTCTTCATAATTCCATGCTGATTACTGCTAATGATACCGTTCTCATTACTAAAATCTTGTATATACACTGTAGTCCCTTATCATCCCCTCCAAGAGCTTGCATACTATTGATGTTAGGCTAACTGGTCTGTAATTCCCAGGGATGTATTTTGGGCCTTTTTTTAAATATTGGTTTTACATTGGCTTTTCTCCAATCAGCTGGTACCATTCCAGTCAGTAGACTTTCAGTAAAAATTAGGAACAATGGTCTGGCAGTCATAGCTTTCATTCATGACTCATTGGGGTTGGTTTACTAAAGGCAAATAGACTGTACACTTTGCAAGAGCAGTTGCTCCAGAGCTTAGTAAATGAGGTAAAGCTTCACTTTGCAAAGAATGCCTTTTTACATGTAAGGAAAATTTTAAAAAAATAGCATTTTTTGCTTGCACATGATTGGATGATAGAAGTCGGCAAAGCTTCTGCTCATTTACTAAGCTCTGAAGCAGCTGCACTTTGGAAAGTGCACAGTCTATTTGCATTTAGTAAACGAACCCCCATTGTTTACTATTGTGATGCTATGATTGGCCCACTACTATAAGATGGTACAGGGTGCTGTGATTGGCACAGGTACCATGTGATCCCTGGTGACCAATCACAGGTCACACACAGTAGTAAACAATGTCATGAATGGAATCCATTCATGGCTTTTGTTTACTAGGTGTCACAGCGGCCCGATACCAAGTGCCTCAATCTGCTATGTCCAGCGGACACACCGTGTCGCAGATCACGTGCCTGCGCAGCCCTGGGATTACGTCACGGTGCTTGGGGCAGCCACGAGTAGTTAAACCCTCAGTTGTTTCTTTTTATTTTTTAGCAACTGATTTGAAGTAGCGATGCGCTGAAATTTCGGCCACTGAAAATTAGCGTCCGAAAATAGGGTTTTCAGCGGTGTGCCGATAATGGTTGCCAAAAACTCCTGCGCTTTTTGCTGCGATTTTACTCACTGATTTTCCCAGAAGTCTGCACTAAGATACAAGTCAGATTTTTGGCATCCCCTGCAACAAAAATGCCATTTTTGCTGAAATGCTCCCAGTAGAAAATCACGTCTAAGGCTGGATTCACACCTATGCAGTTTTAGTGCTTTTTGCATTTTGCAGATTTGCACTACCGTCCATTTACCATGGTTTCCTATGGAACACGGTCTGTAGTGCAAATCTGCAAAATGCAAAAAGCACTAAAAATGCCATAGGTGTGAATCCAGCCTAAAGGGACGCAGACCCTGCCACAGTGCAGAGCAGCAGCAGATTGATAATTCTATAATCATTCCCATACATATTCACTCTGGCACATGGTTAGACCGCCTCCTCACTGTCTGCTTTAACCCCCTTGATTCCTGCACTAGCACGGCTGTGGGGTGCTTGCAGAAGCGGCCCCATAAACTTGTAGCGCCCACCGAAAGCGCTGCGGCTGCAGCATGCGTACACTCCCGGCCTCTGCTTCTGCAGATGTTGGGGGGTGGTAAAAATGCATCTCAACTACAGGGTTTTACTGCCACCCCCCCCCCCCCCCCAATCTCGCGTGTACAAGAGCCCTATGAAAATAGCAGCCGAGTCCAAGTAGGCACAACTGTACAGAAGTGAATGAGGAAACGTATGACACCATTCGTGTTCCTGGAAAAAAAAGCAGCAAGGAATAATGAGGTCTCTGTATGCCAGCGGTTTGCATAAAGTAAAACAATAAGCAAAACCAAACATAAGTAATAACAATGACTAATCGTGTTGGAGGATATTTATCACAGACTTGTGAGGATCAGGGCTACAGAGCCGTCAGCAGGAACATCGTTCTCCAAGTCTGTCCAGATCAGGTGACAGGCTGATGACGGTGATGGCAGGTAGATGCTCACCTGTTCTTCCAGCGTCCGCCTGCACCGCGCTCACCTGTTCTCCTCTCCATTCACCTACCTGTTCTCCTCTCCATTCACCTACATGTTCTCCTCTCCATTCACCTACATGTTCCAGCTCCGCAGAGACAACCTTGGAAGTTTTATGGAGTGCTTCCCGGCCCTGATAAGATTTATTGCTCTCAGGGCAATTAGATTGTGTCTGCACATCTGGCTGTCCTCCAGAACTTATCAGCAGCCTTAAGTCAGCCATAGAGGGAGATGTCTCCTCAAGAACAATCGCTGGCCATTATCTTCAGCTCAGCCATTGTTTGTGTGTGTTGGCTTAAAGTGACAGTAAACTCATAAAATTCTATGGAAGTATTTATTCTTGACCCCCACCCCCAGGCCTTTTCTGGCATTTTTTGTTTACAATCAGAATTTTTTTGCTAGAAACTTTCTTTTGAATATTTATTTTGAAGCAGAGGCCCTGCAGAATAAATTGGTGGGTGTTGCAATTTTTTTATGTCACACAGAAAAGATTGAGTACTGTCTATGATACTTCTTTTTTTATTTGCACTAACATATAAGTTTTCATGGACGAGCTTTCGGGGGTGTGTCCCCTTCTTCAAGGTCCAAGCAGTACTGATTCCCAAAAGTTTTAGCAGAAGGTAAAAATGTTAAAACAAAACAAAAAAAAAAAATCTCTTTGAATTTTCTTTGTCACAATTGCACTAATACGGCTACAATCACCTGTATTATGTCACACAGTATTTATATAACAAACTTTTTGCTGGCAATAAAGTTTGAGGGAAAAAAAAAGTGTGGGGCACCTCCCCAAAATCCATACCAGACCCTTATCCGAGCGCGGAGTCTGGGAGGTTAGGAAAGAACTGATGAGCGAGCGCACCCCCCTCCTCCTCCTGAACCATACCAGGCCACATGCCCTCAACATGGGGGGAGTGCTTTGAGGGATGGGTGTCCCATTTTCCAACCCAGCCCCCCCCCCCCCCCAAAGCACCTTGTCCCTATGTTTATGGGCCCTGGCTTGTGGGAGTCTGCGGGTGGAGGGCCCCGGAATCTGGCCCCCCCCGCCTATGTTAATGGGTAGGGGGTACCCCTACTTGATCACCAAAAAGTGTCAAAAATAAATAAAAACAGTTTTTGACAATTACTTTATTGAAGAAAAAAAAAGGTTTTATTTTTTTGACACTATGTTTGGAGAACAAGTAGAGGTACAATGTACCCCATACTCATTCACATGGGGGGGGGGCTGGATCTAGGGGCCCCTTGTTAAAGGGGGCTTCCAGATTACAATAAGCCCCCGCCTGCAGACCCCCACAACCACCGGCCAAGGTTGTGGGGAAGAGACCCTTGTCCACATCACCAAAGCAACCCGCCCCATGTTGAGGGCATGTGGCCTGCTATGGTTCGGGGGGGACACTTGCTCTCCCCCCATTTCTTGGCCTATCGGGTCTGTTTTGGCCACTGATGGGTGGCACTGATAAGCAAAGATGGGTGGCACTGATAGGTGGCACCTATGGGCACTGATTGTTTTCACTGATGGGCACTGCTGGTGCTGCACTGATGGTCAGTGCCCTGATTACCTTTACAGTCTCCCCTTCGAGGAAATGCGACTCATGGGCTTTACTCTCCACACCCTCTGTCAGTGTGAGGCGAGGAGAGCCAATAAATGGAACTTCCGTGTTTACATGTGATCGGCTGTGATTGGACACAGCCGATCACATGGGTAAAGATCCGTGTCATCGGCCCTTTGCTGAGTTCGGGGGCACGCCGTGATCGTTGCGCGCCGGCGGTGACCCTGGGGCAACGTCATATTACGTTGCCCCAGAACAAGAGGGGATCCTGCCTGCCTTTGTTTTACTATACGGGTGGCGGGAGGTACTTAAATGAGTAAACAAGCGAGTAAATGACTGCACTCAAATGTAAAAAATGTTGTATTTATGCTTTTACTGCTCTGTACTCATCGCTGTATTACTGATCTTTTCTCGGCTATGTGCAATGTCCCATAGACTACAATCCATCTCATTTCACATCAGTTGTTACTCCCGTGTGCAACAAGTCTAAAGCCGCGTACACACGATCGGACTTTCCGACGGGAAATGTTCGATGACAGGCTGTTGGCGGACAATCCGACCGTGTGTACGCTCCATCGGACAAATGTTGTCGGACTTATTGCCAACAAATGTTTGATGGCAGGTTTTCAAATTTTCGCCAACAAGTGTGTTGTCGGATTTTCCGAGCGTGTGTACACAAGTCCGTCGGACAAAAATCCAAAGTGCAAACCACGCATGCTCGAAAGCAAGGGCGAGCCGGAAGCGGTCGGTCTTGTAAACTAGCGTTCGGAATGGAGAATTAACATTCGTGACGCGGCAAATTATGAAATCTGGAAATGCAGCGCACAATTCTCTTCTTCTTTAATGGGATAATAATGAAGCTGCTTTGCTGGTGATACTGATGGAGTTATTGCAAACTCATTTTCAAAGGCTTTTTTTTTCTAGTGATATCAAGAATAATATTATTATGTTTTTTTTTAATTATTATTATTTGGGCAAGTTACCACAACACCATTATCCTGTCGTTTTTACGATCAAAGATACAACTATGTTGGTGTCACTTGTCAATTTTACATTGTATTTTTTAAAATATAACTGCCGACTCTCAAACTGTCATTTGAAGTAAAACACATAGCCAAGTATTATTCTGCACTATTTTTTTATTGTGCATTTAAAAAGAAAAAAAAATTAGACATGATATCTGCCAATAGAACTTAACCAAAAAGTGCATTCTATGCATCCAAAAATATAGAAAATATACCAAATCAAATCATCATTCAACCAAAAAAATAATGTCAAAGCAATAACTCCAAGGCCAATAATAAATAACACGTCATCTCCTCCGATTCCACAACATGTCTGGTTGACGAACGGCCGTTCAGAAACGAACTGAAAAGCGCAAAATGAAAAACGCGAAAAGAAAAACGCGAAAAGAAAAGCGCAAATCAACACTCGCCAAACTTCTACTAACACGAAATTAGCAGAAGGAGCCCAAAGGGTGGCGCTAAAGAGCTGAAAAACCACGTAGTACGTCACTACGTTTGGAATTGTTGGCCAACAATTGTGTGGCCGTGTGTATGCAAGACAAGTTTGAGCCAACGCCCTTCGGACAAAATTCCACGGTTTTGTTGGCGGAAAGTCCGATCGTGTGTACGAGGCATTAGGACTCATGCGCACAGGACGTTTTTACAGCTGCTGTTAGGTGTGTCTGACATTTTGTTTTTTTTTAACTGCCTCTAAACGCCCCTCCATGTTATCCTGTGTGTCCATACACACACAAACTTTCAGAGGCGTTTGGAGGCAGTAGGAAAAAAAGTCAGCCTGCGTGTCTAGGAGCAGGGGCTGTCAAGCGAAAAACGTCCAAAAGCGCTGTAGCAAGCGTTTAGCCGCGTTTTTTACATTATAGGGAGTTTTTTTTTTTTATCTTGTGAAAAAATGCAGAAAAATGCCTATAAACGCTTATCAAAAACACGGGGCGTTTTTAACGTTGCTTTTTCCTGGCAGCAGCGCTGGCGTTTTTTTTTAAACGTCCCGTGTGCGTGAGGCCTTATAGTTCCAGCTTTTCATACTTTATAGTAAACATTACCGGGATTGCCGTACATATAACCTAATGGCAGACTGAGTGCCAATCCTCTTAAACCTGAACAAAACAAACTTTCTCTGTTTTCACAAGAAATTTTTGAATCACATAATAGATTAGAAGAGGTTAACCCCTTGTTGGCCATTTCCCCCGTGCGGCACGTGGGTTTCAGTGATTTGCAGATAAGTGAGTTGTGAAGAATCGGTTAATCCTCAAGTAGTTCAGGGTGACCTGTGACGACAAACCCCAGACGCCTGGGCTGCCACCCGATGGCTCCCGGTGTTTCGTCAGATTAGGCGACCCGTCAGGTTTTGTAACGGAAGTGACGTTCTGTCGCCGCCATCTTGGTACACCCCCGCACTCGGCCACGCTAAGCCTTACAGTCTGAAGTCGCCAAGCGGACATCTTTTTACACCCACCGAAAATCTTGCATTTCACACTTATTTTTTACCATTAAACTGAGTTTATATCATGAAATGCAGTATTTAGAAGTCTCTGACACTGCTTTGATGTTGAATTTTAAAAGCAGTGGCAAGCTTGCTGATCTCACAGGTTTGATAATCTGACAGAACACCGCTGCTTTTAAAATTAAACCTCAAAACAGTGTCACGGACTTCTAAATACTGTATTTCATGCTATAAGCTCTGTTTAGGGGTGAAATGCAAGATTTTCGGTGGGTGTAAAAAGATGCCCACTTGGCGACTTCAGACTGTAGGCCTAGTGTGGCCGAGTGCGGGGTGTACCAAGATGGCCGTGACGGAACGTCCTTTCCGTTACATGATTTTCACGGGTTGCCTAATCTGACGGAACACCCGCACTGTTTATCTCAGGCTCCGCTTGCCCATCGGCGGGCCTGGGACCGGTATGGCGGGTGCCGCCGTATAGGGGGGGCGGGGGTGAGGGAGTAGAGCGCATGTCCCCTATGTGGTGGTAAAAAAGAAAACTTTTTTTTTTTTAAAGGCCCGAATATTATTATTATACAGGATTTATATAGCGCCAACAGTTTGTGCAGACATTACAGTTACATTACAATTTGGTACAAGAGAGGGCCCTGCTCATTAGAGCTTACAATCTAAAAAGGGAGGGTCAATTGATACAAAAGGTAATAGCTATGGGGGTGAGCTGATTGAGTGTATTAGTTAGAAGCAGGATAAGCTTCTTTAACCGCTTCCGGACCAGCCGCCGTGCTTGGGTTTAATTTACATTTTTTACAATTAGGCCTGATTCACACCTATGCGTTTTTTCTCTATGGGAGACGTTCATATCTATGTTTTTCGAAAGGGCGGGGCCTTTTTTTTGGCGCTTTTTTTGCGACTGCAGAAAAACATGTAGTGCGTTTTTTCCGCAATTTTGCCACGATTTTTTTTTTTTTTGTGCCCAACAAATTGGCCCAAGAAAAAATGCAAATCGCGGCAATATTGCAGTATTGTGGCAAAAACACTCTGCAGACATTTCTGCAGCTTCTCCATTGAAGTCTATGGAACCAACAAAAAGCTCCATAAAGTCTCCCTGACCCTTGCTAAAAACGCAGCGGTTGGAAAAAAAGAACAGATGTGAACGTGTCCCAGAGAGAAAAAACGCATAGGTGTGAATCAGGCCTAATTGTAAAAAACATAACCCCCCCCCCCCCAAAAAAAATGGAGGCCCCTATATATATATATATATATATATATATATATATATATATATATAAATATATATATATACATACACAAAAGCGTAAACACACTTGGCGGGGTGCCAACACCTGAAAGCGTTGATTGCAAAGCACATGTTATATATCGCCGCACATGCCGGAATGAGAGCAATAATTCTAGCACCAGACCTCCTTAATGCTAAACCGATGACTTATAGGGGGCTTTTAAAGTGTCGACTATGGAAAATATAGGGTACCTCGCCGCCACCTGTAGGTTTAATGGCTTTTGAGGCGTTGGCTCAGTCCATATATACACTGCACTTATTATAGACGCCATCTATTCCTGAAGAAGTGAGCAACGACTCGCGAAATGCGTCGCGTTATTCCACGCCTGTGTATTACTGTACAACAACAATTCCATATATATATATATACATGTAGCCGCTTGGTATTGTTTTGTTGTATCCCTGCCAAGTGGTTTGGCACCTCTGTTCATGCATTTATTTCATATACGATGAATGTTATACAGTTTTAATACATTTTATAAACCATGTTTACTTTGTATGCTCTCATTGACCTTTTTGTGCTCGCCTCATTTAAAGTCCCACGGGGCGAAATTCTTCTTTTGTTGCAAAATATAGCGTACTGACATGTTCAAGGTTTGACATGTTGGGTATCTATTTACTTTGCTTTGGCAATTTTTTTATTAGCCAATAGAGAGAACTATTATCTGTTGCATCATTTGTTGCTAGGTATTTCAGCTTTTTTAGCTTTTCCATTAGCTTTTATTTCCTCTTTTTATTATTTATTCATTGATTATAATGTTTTTTCTTTGGGGTAAGGGGTTCGAGTTCAGTTTATGTTAGGGTTAGGGTTATTTATTATTTAATTTATTTTTTTTATTTATTATTATATGAATAATAATTAATAAATAAATGTAAAATAAATACACAATCGCACAAATAAAAATCATAACTAAAAAATAAATAAATTCAATAAATGAATATTAAGTAACAATCAATAAATAATTAACCCTTAACTATAACCCTTACCCCTTAAGAAATAAAATAATAAATAACTAAACACCCCAACCCTAAGAAAAAATGTATTATTATTATTAATAATATATTTTTTTGTTCGAGTTTGGGTGTTTATTGTTGTTTTTTATTATTATTATTAATAAAGTATTTAATATTTTTTTAAGGTTAGAAGTTAATTATTATTGTATTACATATTCATTTATTTTACTTATTTATGATGTTTCTTAGTTATTTGTGTATTTATTTTCCATTTATTTATTCGTATATTATTACTATTTTATTTTTTACATTTTTCATGTGAGCAGAAAATTGCGCGAATATGCACAAAAACGCGCGAATGGCGTGTTTCCATTTATTCCCATGGGAATAAAATCACGCCAAAAACGCCCAAATCTGCCTGATTTTGAGCGACAAAAAAAAAGCTCCGGAACTTGTTTGAGCTTCAGGCGATTTGGAGTGGAGATGTGAACCATCCCCATAGAGAATTATTGATTTTTTTTTTTTTTTTGTCACCCCTCCAGCGTTTTGGAGCTTCAAAACACTCAGGTGTGAATGCAGCCTCAGTGTTCGCAGCATAAGGATTAAAAATAGTCCATGTTGAATTGAGAGAGTGAAGTTCTGCTTTAAGTGAGCTTCTCTGCAGGACCCGGATTTGCACTTCCTGTCTTCTCACCTAGGCAAGAGTGACATCGCGCCTCCTCCTCACCTGAAGCCCTCTGGGATACTGATGTCACATATCTCAGAAGGCTTCCAGCCAATGTCTGCCAGGCTATCTGCATTGCACTGCTCGTGTGCCGTGTTATCAGCGGGCCGGCCCAAAGAACCTGGAAGAGACAGTCAGCCTCCTGATGTCAGGTGAGAAGATGGGGGCGGCAGACCCAGAGTGCCGAGACGGTGTGGCGGCTTACAGCCACGGCCAAAAGTTTTGAGAATGATACAAATATTCATTTTCCCAAAGTCTGCTGCTTCAGCGTTTTTAGATCTTTTTGTCAGATGTTACTATGGCATAGTGAAGTATAATGACAAGCATTTCATAAGTGTCAAAGGCTTTTATTGACAATGACATGAAGTTTATGCAAAATCAATATTTTCAGGGTTGACCCTTCTTTTTTAAGACCTCTAAAATTCTCCCTGGCATGCTGTCCATCAACTTCTGGGCCACATCCTGACTGATGGCCGCCCATTCTTGTATAATCAATGCTTGGAGTTTGTCAGAATTTGTGTTTTTTTTTTTGTTCACCCGCCTCTTGAGGATTGACCACAAGTTCTCGATGGTATTAAGGTCTGGGGAGTTTCCTGGCCATGGACCCAAAACTTTGATGTTTTGTTCCCCAAGCCACTTAGCTATCACGTTTGCCTTATAGCAAGGTGCTCCATCATACTGGAAAAGACATTGTTCATCACCAAACTGTTCTTGGATGGTTGGGAGAAGTTGCTCTCGGAGGATGTTTTTGTACCATTCTTTATTCATGGCTGTGTTCTTAGGCAAATTGTGAGTGAGCCCCCCACTCCCTTGGCTGAGGAGCAACCCCACACATGAATGGTCTCAGGAGGCTTTACTGTTGGCATGACACTGGATTGATGGTGGTGCTCACCTTTTCTTCTCCGGATAAGGTTTTTTCCGGATGCCCCAAACAATCGGAAAGGGGATTCATCAGAGAAAAGGACTTTACTCCAGTCCTCAGCAGTCCAATCCCTGTACCTTTTGCAGAATATCAGTCTGTCCCTGATGTTTTTTCTGGAGAGAAGTGGCTTCTTTGCTGTCCTTGACACCAGACCATCCTCCAAAAGTCTTCTCCTCCCTGTGTGTGCCGATGTTCTCACACCTCCCTGCTGCCATCCCTGAGCAAGTTCTGCACTGGTGGTGCCCCGATCCCGCAGCTGAATCAACTGTAGGAGACGGTCCTGGCGCTTGCTGGACTTTTTTGGACGCCCCTGAAGCCTTCTTCACAAATGCAGTGGAAATGTTTTCTTTTTTACATTAAAGCGGGATTCCAGCTAGGATAATTTTTTTTTAAAAAGTCAGCAGCTACAAACACTGTAGCTGCTGACTTTAAATAAGTAGACTTACCTGTCCTGGGTGCCCGCGATGTCGGCCGCCCGAGGCCGACCCGTCCCTCGGCACCGCCATCCTAAGTAAGGGAAAAAAAATTAAAAAAATATATATTTTTATCATAGTGAAGGATGTGGGGTAAATACCATTAGAGCATGAATACATTGAGGATGAAGGTCTGCTTTAATTAGCACATTTAACTTGAAAGGCTCAATTCACTGAACCCAATAATGATCATTGTTTGCTTTAATTATCATTATCCTCCGCAGTAAGAGCTGAATATCAATTGCACTGCTGATAATAATAATCATTATGGTTACAGTTAAAGTTACACGTGCAATTAGTTGAATCGCGCTAATTATGCTAACAAGTAAGAATACAAATTTACACCGGAAAACCCTTCTTATAACAATAGTACATGAAAATGATGCAGGTTTGAGAAATGCACCTGCCCAATTCCTCATTTGTACTCAGTGCGGTTCATTGGGGTGCCGTTCAATGTGTCTGCACTGTACAGTACAGGCCAACGCAGAATACACCGCGGTGTACCCCTAAAACACACAGTACGCTGCAACAGACAAGCCGCTGCTCCAGATGGGCTGACCGCCAACATCCTCTACACTTCACTCATGTGCCAGTCAGTGTACAGTCCAGAGGTCCGGGCGGCTGCAGTCTGACAAAAATCCAACTTTATTGGACTTCAACCACTAATTTCCCAAGCGAATATCTATCTATCTATCTATCTATCCATCCATCTATATATATATTATACAGTGCCTTGCAAAAGTATTCACCCCCCTTGGCATTTTTCGTGTTTTGTTGCCTCACAACCTGGAACTAACATGGATTGTTTGAGGATTTGCATCATTTAATTTACAGAACACGCCCACCACTTTGAAGATGTTTTTTTTTTTTTTTTTTTATTGTGAAGCAAACAACAAATAGGACAAAATAACAGAAAAAGTCAATGTGCATAACTATTCACCCCCCTAAAGCCAATACTTTGTACAGCCACCTTTTGTGGCTATCACAGCTCCAAGTCGCTTTGGATAAGTCTCTATAAGCTTGCCACATCTTACCACTGGGATTTTTGCCCATTCCTCCTTGCAAAACTGCTCCAGCTCCTTCAAGTTGGATGGTTTGCGCTTGTGAACAGCAATCTTTAAAGTCTGACCACAGATTTTCTATTGGATTGGGGTCTGGGGTTTGACTAGGCCATTCCGACACATTTACATGTTTCCCCTTAAACCACTCAAGTGTTGCTTTAGCAGTGTGTTTGGGGTCATTGTCCTGCTGGAAGGTGAACCTCCGTCCTAGCCTCAAATCACACACAGAGTGCTACAGGTTTTGCTAAAAAATATCCCTGTATTTAGCCCCATCCATCTTTCCCTCCAACTCTGACCAGTTTCCCAGTCCCGACTGCTGAAAAACATCCCCACAGCATGATGCTGCCACCACCATGTTTCACAGTGGGGATGGTGTTCTTTGGGTGATGTGATGTGTTGGGTTTGCCCCAGACATAGCGTTTTCTTTGATGGCCAAAAAGTTCAATTTTAGTCTCATCAGACCAGAGCACCTTAATCCATACATTTTGGGAGTCTCCCACATGCCTTTTTCGCAAACTCAAAACGTGGCATTTTGTTTTTTGCTGAAAGTAATGGCTTTCTTCTGGCCACTCTGCCATAAAGCCCAACTCTATGGAGCGTACGGCTTATTGTCGTCCTATGTACAGATACTCCAGTCTCTGCTGTGGAATTCTGCAGCTCCTCCAGGGTTATCTTAGGTCTCTGTGCTCCTCTCTGATTAATGCCCTCCTTGCCCGGTCCGTGAGTTTTGGTGTGCGGCCGTCTCTTGGCCGGTTTGCCTGACGAAGGGGTCCTGGGTGACTCCCAAACGTTGCACCTCTTTGTGTTGTGATCATGCAATAAACTAAACCATTTGGACACCACCTTGTGCTGATCCTTGGTGTGCTGGCAAGGATCTACATTGTGACATGAACCAGTATTCAGCTGGTTGTTGCTGCAGCACCCGACCTTTAGAGCTTATACCAGGAACGTGTGCGATGGGAATATGAAACACACACACCTTGGTAATGAGACACCTTTTTAATAGACTGAACCAGCTGAGATTAATTTGCACTGACAAGGGGCAGGATTGCTTTCTAATTACTGATAGATTTCACCCGGTGTCTTGGCTTT